>OY992540.1:57629118-58866347 GCA_963921195.1 Pegoplata infirma
AGTTTTGGTAAAAAAAAATGATTTTTTTCACGAAAAACAAAATTATGTTAAAAAAAAATTTAATGAACCCAACATTTTTGGTGAAAAAAAAAAATTTTGATGAAAAGAAGTTTTAAGTGAATTTTTTTGATGAAAAGAAAAATTTTTTGATGTAAAAAAAAATACGGAAAAAAAATTTCTTGGTGAGAAAAAAATTAATAATAAAAAATTTGATAAAAAAATTTGATGAAAAAAAAATTTATGAAAAAAAATATGATAAAAAAAATTTATGAAAAAAAAATTGATGAAAAAAAAATTTTATGAAAAAAAAAAATAATAAAAAAAAAATTTATGAAAAAAAAAAATTTGATGAAAAAACAAAAAAAATTATGAAAAAAGAATTTTTTGACGCACTAAAACTTAAAAGGAATTTTCATGAATTTACAAGATTTTTTTTTGATTTGTAATAATTTAAAAAAAAAAAATGTAAAATTACAAAAAAATTTAATTTCGATCGAAAATTGTTTGTTAAAAAACAAGGAAAACAGTCAAATATTGGAAAAATGGGATAACGAGACTTTTCTTGTAATTTTATAAGGGCTTTTTTGAGTGTAGCTCCTGAAATTATGGAAACTCTGATTTTAATGGGGTAAAATCGGTAATATTTGTTCTTTGGTACATATATAATCTCCTGAAATAATGACAAGGATAAAAAGTTGTACTTTGGTACATTTTGTGATTATTTTTGCAAAAAGGGTTAAACAATGGGGGAAACGTGGGTTAAAATGGTACTTTTTATTAGAGCATGATTTAGTCACACTCACGCGTGATCACGCGTGAGTGAGTGTGCGTGAGTAAGTGTGCGTGAGTGTGCGTGAGTAAGATTTTTGCGTGAGTCGATTTTTTTGCGTGAGTTTGCGTGATTTATTTGCTCTTCATATTTCCTTTCGTACCCCAGCAAAAAATGTGTGGAGTACTTCTATTTGGAGTGCTTTAAAACTATAACAAATGTAATGAAATACAACAAAAATAACAAAAAACACAAGGAAAAAACACATTCTTTTCTACTCAATAAAAAGTTGATATTCAGCTATTAACTCATTACCTTCCACGACACTCCCATACAAATGTAAGTAGATATTCAGTACAAGAAGTACTCCGAGTACAAGAAGTACTCCGAGTTTTCAAACAACTTCCAACTACTTCCCGGAGTACTTCTAATCTACTGAATATCTACTTACATTTGTATGGGAGTGTCGCGGAAGGTAATGAATTAAGAACTGAATAACTATGAATTCTGGAGTAGAAAAGAATGTTTGTGTGTTTTTGTCTTGTGTTTTTTGTTATTTTTGTTGTATTTCATTACATTTGTTATAGTTTTAAAGCCCTCCACTAGGAAGTGGTGATGACTTTTTTTGCAGGGACCAAAAAAGCAACAAAAAATTGTAAAATTTGGCTTAAAAAAGCAAAAACAAATGTAAAATTTCGCTGAACATTAAATTTTGCAAAAAAATTTAAAAGATTTTTGAAATTTATGAAATATTTCATTATATTTAAGAAAGGTTTCATAAACATAATAAATAACATTTTATTAACTTTCATGAAGCTCTTCATAAATACTATGAAATATTTCATAAATACTATGAAATATTTCAAAAATGTATAAATATATTAAAGGATTCATTGCATTTATAAGAACCTTTCATTATATAAATAAAAAATTTCATAATAATTATGAACTCAACAATATTTTTTCAAAACTCATGACTTTTAGCCAAACAAAATCAACCACAATCAATATCACAGGTCAACAATATCCAAATTCTTTTAAAACACTTCATTGACACTGTAAACAGTTGCATAATAATGAAATACTTAAAAAAATATTTTTTTTGAAAAGAGTCATTGTATTTATAAAGCATTTCATAATATTTAAAAAACAGTTACATTGAACGAGTTTAAATGACCAATTTCGTTATATTTTTGAAAGGTTTCATAGTATTTATGAAATGTTTCATTATTATAAGCAAATTCAGTACATTTTTTTAGGAATAAAATTTATGATAATTTTATTGAAAGAACTAAAGGAATTAAACTTTTTTCTCCCAGTCATCGTCTTTAGGAAATGAAATTGTTTCACCCCAATTTTTAATCATATTGTAAAAAGTCATATGCTAAATTTATCATTTTTTTTTTTTTAAATCATGAAATTTTATGAAGTGCGTTTCATAAATTTTTTTCATAAAATTTCATTACATCTATGAAGGTTTCATTAATATAATGGCCTTATTCATTTAAACTCGTATACACCTCGTATACTGTATAAACTTACCAAACTTATTTTTTATAAATGGAGTTTGACATAAATTGTATAAATTTATCAGACTTACATATTATACGAGGTGTTTATACGGTTAGATGAATACCATTAATGAAATTTTATGATAAACATATTTATGAAAAAATGTCATAAATATTATGAAGCATTTTTCTCTGAATGCAACTGAAAAATGAAACGTAATTATTTTTCCGATTAGAGTGTTATTCTAGCTCGAGGCCTACAAAAATCTATTAATGATAATCTTATAATGTATTATATATTTATTGCTTAAGAAAAGTTAATTATATCATAGTACATCCGTACTATGATCTGTTACACCCATATTTAGGGATCTTCAGCAGATTTTAGAGAATTATTTTCATCAAAAAAAATTTTCAAGAAATATTTTTTTCTTTCATCAAACATTTTTTTTAAAATTTTTTTTTTATTAAAACTTTTTATTCATATAAAATTTTAATTGATCAAAAACTTCTTTTTTATTAAAGTTCACAAAATTTTAATTTTTTCATCTAAAAATTTTTTTTGTTCATCAAAATTTTTTTTTTTCATAATTTTTTTTTTCATCTAAAAAATCATCAATAACACTGTGCTAGTCGCAAAAATTAAATAGCTGGGCACCCTGCTGGTAAAGCAGGGTGCCCAGCTATTTTTATGCTTTTGGGATAGTTTTTAAATATAAATTTATAAAATGCATAGTTTATTTCACGAAAAAAAAATTCGCAAAAAAAAAAAAAATTAGTTTTTGAACAAACTAGCTTTACCAGATGGCTGTCGTAAGTTCAAATCAAACTAAAAATATTTGTATTGAACCAAGTTTTTCACGAAAATAAAAATTTTTCGCGAACAAAAAATGTTTTTCGCGAAAAAATTCTCGGTATTATGGTTTGTTATGTTAGTTTAATAGACTTGAATGGTTTTAAATTTAAAAATTATCGTAAAAGTTTAAAAATATCGTTTTTATGTTTTACTTAAACCAATACTCAGGAGATGCCCCTTACTGATGCTGTGCATTGTATTGATCAGGAAAATAAAGGAAGGAGGAAAGAGGGAGTAGTGTTTGTGGATATTTGATTTAAATTTTTGTAAGTTATAAGTGACAGGAAAGACCTCTGAAGGGAGTTTATTCCACATACGAATTGTTCGACTGAAAAACGAATTTTCTCTGTAATGCGTTGTGCGAAACACAGGACAATCAACAACATACGGGTGTGCTCTACGAGACAAGCGAGTATTCCGAACAAACACCCGTGCCTGGGGAATAATTTCGCTTATCTCAGATGAACACCTCCCATGATACTATCTATAGAAGAGTGTCACACAACCCACATTCCGACGATGCTCCAATGAATCAATAGAGTTGGATACACTACTGTCATTGGTAAGCTTCACCGTCCTCCCCTGGACACGGTCCAGAAGCTTCAGAATAGACATTGAAGCCCCTGCCCATATGTGAGAGTTGTATTCCATTTTCGGCCGGATATAGCTGGTATAATTAGTAAGGAGATCGGATGGAGTGAAGTAAGTCTTGCACCGTTTCAGAAAACCAAGACACTTGAATGCCTCTTTCGACACTTGAAATACGTGTTATTTCCAGCGGACATCACACTGTATTCTCATGCCCAGAACATCAAGAGTATCCGATTCCTCAATACCTATACCATCCATAGCTACAGATGATAATGCTGACTTTACAGCCCGTCTGTGGGTTAACATATAACATTGGGTCTTGCGTGCATTAAAATCGACCTAATTCGCTCGACCCCACTCGGAGATTGTGGAAAGGTCCTGTTTGAGTGTGTCATTCATGTTCTGCCGCATGCCCTCTATCTCCAAAGAGCTTGTCCTGTGATCGAATGAAAATGAATGGCAAATGTTGCTGTCATCTGCAAAAGAGTAGATAGGATTGAAGGTCTGACCAAGAAGGTCATTAATAAAAATAAGGAATAGAGTAGGAGAAAAAACAGAACCTTGCGGTACCCCTGAATTTAGCTGAAACTCGTCTGATGAGACCCCATCTAAAACAACACGTATAGTGCGGTCTCTGAGAAAACTCGTTATAAAGCGAGAGAAGTCATTACCGACACCAAACGCAACAAGCTTAGTCACGAGTGCTCCGTGCCACACACGATCGAACGCCTTAGAAATATCTAGAGCAACCACTTTACTCTCTCCAAAATGGTGGAGGGACCGACTCCAACGTTCCGATAGAAACGCTAACAGGTCGCCCGTAGATCGACCGCTACGGAAGCCATACTGTCGATCATTTAAAAGTGAATTGGTCTCTAAATATTTCACAAGATGGGTGCCCAGCTTGTTAAAAAAAAGTGTCAAATTCGAGCACAGTGTAATTAATTAAAATAATGGGTCCTCGCCTGATATTTCAATTTGTGTAGCATGAAATGACAATATATCGTTATATTTTCTAAAAAAGAATTCCATATCTTAGGAAAACTTCGATATCTTAAGCAAAATATTATCATCATGATTTAATATTTTGGGCAAAATTACAAGATTGGCATATCCTTTTAAGGCATATCCTTTTTAATTTCATATGACTTTTCGGTCCACTGTGCATTATAGTTTAGTAATTGTCTACTAACAACTTGACGCTTTTTTTTTCTTTGGTGAATGCATTTTATTTGAAGTTCAAACAAACAAAAAAAGGATAATATTATCCTTACAGACACATGATGTTATACAAACATATTTCATTCATTGTTGTAACTAATAATGTTGAGTAGTAAGTGAGTAACCCAACCTCAAGAAGGTGCAATTTTACCTTGAGTTGAGGTTAAAGAACCTATGATTTGTCTTTGTCTGTTAGAGGATACTTTTTGTTTTCTACTTATAACTCTTTTACTTTAGTCCTTTTTTTTTTTGTTAAAATACTTATGTATGGTACTTTGCGTGTTACGTGAGTTGCATATTGTGTTTTTGCCAGTTTTTTTTTGTTGGTTTGCTTGAGTTTTTTACAAAAAACGACAGGAAATACTTGCATATGTTTTTCAAATTTTTTTCAAAAAATATCTGTTAAGGATTAGAGCCAATTCATTATTTTTTTTAAAGTAATTTGTTATAGATCCATCATATCTCATCTGAAATATCAGGCATTTATTTTCTTAACAAATTATAAAAATTTTGTTAACCCTTTTTTCTACTTTTTTAGTTGCGTGTGTTTTGTTTAAATTTAATTTTTATTCTTAATTAAATTTTAAAAAATTCATTTCATGTCAATTGTTTGTTTTGTGTGTGTTTTTTCTATTTAATTTATATATTTTTAATTTTTTTCATAGTAGTACATACCCAATAAACCAAATAACGTAAGTGATATCAAAAATAGTATCATCTGAATGATATCGATTACGGTATCCCCTTAAATTAAAATTATGATACTATTTTCGAATTTTAGACGATTTTGCTATCGTCATTCCTGGAAATTTCGACAGCGAAAACAATATAACCTATTTATATCGAAACGATATCGTTATTGCCTGAAATAACGATAGCTTTTCGATAAATGCTGGAGAATGACGATTTTACTATCATTATGACTCGATATCGAAACCGATATAATAAGGAAAGGTATATTAAGAACGAAAACGCTATCGTTTTCGTTTAACATGTGATAATTAGGTAATATTGCCTCAATATCATAACGGTATCGTTTGGTTTATTGGGTACAATATTTTAATTCACTTTGATAACTTATATTTTATCTAGTTAACCAACCGAAAATATTCTTTTTTAATTTTATAGAATCATATTTTCAAGTTGTATTCCATACACTATATTTAAATTTTAACCCTTTCTTTATACATACATTAAATATTTTATTTGTCATTTGTCGTTTTTGTTTTAAGTTTTTGTTTTGCGTTTAAATTATAGGTTTTAAAAGTATTTGAAAACTTGTAAACGACCTTATTAAAAAATTTTATATATTTTACCTAAATTAATTTACAACTACTTATTTATATTACAATTGTAATAAAGTAATTAGAATAAAAATATATTCCACGAGTACTATGTAAATGTTTAATGAACGGTAAAGAAAGGGTTTATTGTACAAAGTTTTTTGAATGTCTAAGTTTTGACATCAAAGGATATAAAAGTATATGCTGGTGAGAATTTTACTTAAAATAACAGGTTTAATGTAAACTTTAAATATTAATAATGCATCCAAAACTAATCGTGACAAATTTAGACATTTAAAATATAATATACTTGAAAATAAAAATTTTGTTTTATGTCCTACACTCAACTTAACAAAACTCTGTCTTAATGCATGTCTGGGGGCCCTAAAGCCTTTTCATACTTCATAAAGAAAATTGTGCCAGTTGGTTTAGTTCCCCCTTGAAGAACTAAACCAACCTCTTAAAAATGACAATTTTTTATACGGTTTTTTGTATTTTTGTGAAACAAATGAAACATTTTTATGTTCGCAGAAGTTTATATTCCTGCGCTTGGACCCAGAGGACTAACAAATGTCGCTTTTTTGCCCCGCCCCTCTTTAAAGGGCGTGGATAAAAAAAATAATTTAAATAATTATAAAACTATAATACTTTAGTGCACAAAGCAGACAAAAATGAACATGTAAACATACACCGTGAGGGTCAATAATTTGCCCCAGCTCACCAAACCCCTCCCCCTACCTTGCCCCCCCCCCCTATAAAAAACGCCCTTGTCAAAATTTTTTTTTCAATTTTTTACATGTTGGAGCGTATAAAAGATTCGGCACAACCGTATTTAACACTCTCACTTGTTTATTTGTAATATTGCAAAGATATGACATTACCATAAAAAATTTATATGTATTTGGCTTCAGACCCCATTGGATTCTGTAAGGTTTGCCATAAAATTTGATTCAACATTTTTGTCCCTTTCGCTCTACCTTGCTTAGTTTTCGAGAAACTGAAACTTGGGTGCCCAATAGGGTCGTTAGAATCTTGAAAGTTAGATTACATAGAAACTTGGACTTTTTGTTGTGTCGACAATATTAACTGATTCAAAGATTTTTAGATTCAAAGTAAAGACCCATTGGGAACACCCCTGTTTAACCCTGCTGTTAGGTTAGAAAAAACTTACGGATGTTAGGTTAGTGGACCATTTGGTCCATACGTAATATTCAAACAAAATAACAATGAATATTATATTTGTATATATTTTGGATCATATCTTACCTAAATACGATTATTTTAAGCTTAACTCAACGTTAGAGATGGGTGCGTGAGTGAATTTTGGGTCACGCTCAAGCAAGAAATATTATAATCGCTCATGAATCACTCACTCGATTTTTTTCTTTACTCACGCTCACTTACTACTCACGTCAGTAAAACTAAAATAAGTTACGATCATGCGTGACTCACGTGATTCATAATTACGCTCACCCCAATTCACGCAACATTCACTTACAAATACACAATTTTAAGGAAATTAAAAAAAAAAAAAATTTTATATATTAGCAAACCGTTAATTTGAATTTTAACTGATTGCTAAACAAAAATAAAAATAAAACTATAAATAAAACTGAAAACAATACAAAAAAATAATATTGAATCACGCAAGAAAAATAGCACTCACGCAAAAATTAGGCTCGATTTCTAAACACTCACACATAAAAGTTTTAGAATCACACTCACTCTAGCATGATTCTCGTAATTAACTAGACTTTCGCTCGAGCGTGAGTCACGCGTGATTCACGAGAGCCACGCAAATCACGTGACCAGCACAAATCTCTACTCAACACAGCTAATGTAAACATTTGTTGAGGGATTCCCTTTTTTCCTATTCTTTACTTTAGAGATTGTTGTGTATTACAATTCAACAAAAGGTACATATGTTAGTTTTGTTTTTTCCTATAATTTCTAGTGATTCATCTCATTTAGGTGGCGTGGATATTGCTGATCAAATGGTTGGTTCCTATAGCACGAAACGCGCAAGAAATCGATGGCCTAACGTTGTATTTGCAAACATACTTGATATCCCAGCAAAACCTTAAACATGGTAACGGTTATGTAATGCATTACCATGTAATGCATAGCCCAATAAAAATTAAAAATGTGCATTAATTTTCGCCTACCGCTTACCATATATTTATTTTTTATGCATTATGTAAAACTCATGCATTACTTTGAGTGACATCCCAAACAAAAAGAATCAATCAAGTATAGGGATAGGATTAATGATTTTTGTTTGGGATAAGACTCAAAGTAGCGCATGAGTTTTACATAATGCGTGAAAAATACAAAAAAGTTATGCCTATGGTAAGCGATAGGGAAAAAATTCATATTTTTGTTTTTTTTTTATATGCATTACATGGTAATGCATTACATGGCCGTCACCATTTTAAAAGTTTTGCCGGAATACCCGCTTTGAATGCGTGCATCCTATTTTCTAAAATCGACGTTTCATGGGCTCCGGCTATCGAAATCGCTGGAGAAAATATACTATGGACCAAATGGTCCCTTAACCTAAGATACGTAACTTTTTATTTTTCTCAGTCCTGGTTTAAGGCAGAACCTAGATTTTTTGTAAATAACATTGTTTTATAAAAAGACCCCATGAGCAAAAAATCTAAGCCAGTATATATCACCGTTCAAAAGTTACAAAAGAAACAATCCAAAAATTGGACCAAATGGGCTTAACCTAACAGCAGGGTTAAGCAAGTTTAGGTTTTGTAAAAATAGTTACAAAATCGGGTAATGAAATGTCTCTTTATTTAGAACTTTAAAAATCGTGAACACCAAAATCCTAGCTGAGGTCTGTTGAGATACACTGAAAAAACGACATAACTAAAATTGAGGAAAAAATGTATTTGAAAATTTATCATCAATTTTCGTAAAATTTAGTTAAATTTAACTAAAAAATGAGAAATTTTCTTAACTATGAGGAAAAAAGTTTAGTTCATTTACTTATAATTAGTTCATAGTTTTCTTTAAATGGAGTTTTCTCTAATATAAGGAAAAAAAATCTTACTGCCAAAGAAATTTTTCAAAAATCTCAGCAACGTATCTTTATTTTAAAGACATTTCTTAAAAAAACAATTTAGTTCAAGTTTAGTTAAAATTTACTAAAAAAAACATCATCGTATTTCTCTTCTTTGAATTGAGGATGTGTACTTCTTAGAATTTAGTTAATAACTTCTGAGAGTTTAGTAAATAACTTCTTAGAATTCAGTTAAAAATTCAAAATGGCGATATCTCGAAAACTAAGCGAGATAGAGCGAAACGGACAAAATTTTCAAAAGAATGACTACAAAGAAAAACATGGATTGCCTAGCTCTGCACATCTGTCGGGGTCTCAAGACCCTAATTTTAGATCTAAAATTTGAAATTCCCGAGATTTTATATATGCACATATCTCGGTAAATACAGCCAAAACGAGAAGAAGTCCAACGGCATTTTTGTAGCTCTTGACTTGTAGAACACTTCCGCAAAAAAACCGAAAGCCCTCCGATTAACAGTTTTCGAGTTATCCAGTATTTAAGATTCTCAAGACTCTTTCAGGCCCCTTATTACCGTATCTCAAAAACTAAGCAAGGTAGAGCGAAACGGACTAAAGTTTTGGGTCAAAATCTATATGGACCCATAAATGACCCAAGGGGTCTCGAGTTTACAGGGTCTGGAACCATGGGGTCCAAACCCATGGGTCCAGGGTCTGGACAAAATCTAATCCTAAAATGTGAATGAACTAAATTGTAATATACTTTTTCTCATTTTCTAGTTAAAATCGGCTTAAAATTTAATATATTTGTTTTCTTATTTTTGGGAACTTAAACCAAGAAAAAAAACGTAGGGAGCCAAATCATTTTCTCTTTTTCTCAAAATTTAGTTAATTTTCCCAGTTTTTAGTTCACTTTTTTTTTGAGTGTAGAAGAGACTGTATCAGGTTCCCCTAATAGTCCCTGTCGTTAAACTAATTTGAGCTCCTTTGAAACTCCTAAGGTATTGAATATTGATATTCGACAAATCAGATCCCAGTGAAGTAAGTCTCTGACCAGAAAGTGTAGGGAAATGGCACATAAAGTGTTCGATAGTTTCCAACTCCTCCTCATCAATGTAACTCCGGAAAAAATCATATGACGACACATTTAACCCCTCTGCGAGCTTTCCTAAAAGACAGTGTAAAGTAATTACAGCAACCACTATTGAAATCTCTCCTCTTGGAAGCGATTTTACCTCACTTGTGCTTTTCTGATTAAGAGAAGGCCAAATCTGTCGTTTAGTCTCACACGTCCATCCATGTGCCCATCTCCGTCGCGAAACAAGGCCGTAGATTTTACTTGCAAATTCCAATTCTGTTGAAACCTGTGAGGTAGTTCCCAGTCTTGCAAGCTCTTCGGCTTTGCAACTCCCTGGAATGCCTCTGTGCCCCGGAACACAAATTAGTCGTATGTCAAACTGCTTGGATATCTCATTTAAAGACGTGCGGCAGTTAAGGGCAGATTTTGTTTTCAGAAACATTGGCTCCAGATACTTGACCGCGGATTGACTGTCACAATAGATGTTGACTGCGGTTGTAGACAAGACATTGCAGCTCAACCAGTCAGCCACTTCCTTTATTGCCAGCATCTCTGCTTGGTAAACACTGCAATGATCTGGCAATCATCGAGCCGGGCTCAATCCAAGCTCTTCTGGACTCCAAAGCCCACTTGCTCGTGCAATGGCATTGGGTGTTCAAATGCATGTAACTTCTACAATTTTTGACGGATTTCATTAAAAAAAAAACTGTTGTTTTCTTCGTAATAAATCAGACTTGGTCTTTACATAAAGGCAAACAAATTTAAAAAGTTTTTAACTTACAAGGGAAGTATCTCAACCCTTATGAACCGATTTGTCTGAAACTTGAAAGAGACGATTTTAAGGTGAGGGTGCCTCGGCTTATCAGTGTTTAAAAACTTCGTTGTCCCCTTATGAAACAATGTGGACCTTCGGAAAAATTTCTACAAGTCCCGAACTAACAGGAATATCGTCTAGAGCAAAAATACGTGGCGATTAAAATTTAATAAGGATCATTTCGTGTTTATATGGATATCGTTCGTATGGATAGCGAATCCAAATTTTTACAAGGTTATGCCACCGTTGGATAGGCATTAAAATACCTTTCTCCTAATATGTCAACATATGACCCTAAATCCCCAATATGGCCGATAAGCCGAGACCCCCCAACCTTAGTATTGTCTCTTTAATATATATTATAAGACGGAATCGAATTCAGAAGGTTAAAATACATAATGATTAGTGGGTCTAGTTTCTGGGTCAGAACCTTTTTTTTTAATATTTTGTGGGGCTGTGTAATAGGTCAACTATTTATAACTTTGCCGTTAACGAATTACATCTACTATGTAGTAGTATGTAGACTTTTGTTGGCCACTGTATACTCTATATAACTAGATTGGAGGGTATAAAAAGATCAATTGTAAATCGAAAAAGATCAATTGTAATTCGAAATTGATCTATTGAACCTTCGAATTACAATTGATCTTTTCGAATTACATCTGTAAACGAAGTTAAACGTGAACTTTAGTAACCAGATGAAATCTGATTACACTGTAAGTAGATAAAAATGACACACAAAAACACCGAGACACGTCAACCTAATTTTGGGTCGTAGAATCCAGTGGTGTACCCCGTTTTGAAAAGTTAGCTCAAAATCCCGAGATATTTCGATTTTAATTTTGTAGTAGATTTAAGGCGATTTTTCATTTTATTTGAATGAAAAAACTTAAAAAACTTGTTATTTATCAAAATGTATATCTAGAAATAATGGACGTCCATTTTCAAGCGGACATGGAACAATACTTGCTCTTATTTTAATGAATTTTATAATTTTTTTTTGATTTATTCAATTTTTACTCTACATTTGCAAATTTAAAATCGAAATATCTCGTTATTTTGAGCTAACTTTTTAAAACGGGGTATACCACTGGATTCTATGACCTAAAAATAAGTTGGGGTGTCTCGGCGTTTTTTGTGTCATTTCAAAAGTTTAAATTTTACTTACAGTTTTATAATTGTACCATTTTTGGATATAGTCCGCATATAAAAATTTCGGCTAATAATCAGTTAAATCGGGCAATTGGCTACAAATAGTAGCATCCCAGCAAAAACATGGTAATGAGTTGTGAAAAGTAATCATTACCAAGTACATTATTTATAATGGGTACCCATTACCATTAACATTATTTTTAGCCCAAAAGTAACTACTTCTCAGTAATATGTTATAAATGCACCTTTAAGTAATAATATCTCCTTGCACTTGCAGTTTTTAACCTTTACAATTCAATTAACTTAAAAAGTACTTAAAAACTTAATAAAAATTACGCAATTTTTAAGTTTTAGTAAAAACAAGTTAAATTTTAGAAGTTTTAATTAACTAATTATTTTACGTCATATTGGTAATGGGTTTTTACCCCTTATTAGTAATCCGAGTCAGTAACTTCTTATTTATCTACATACTCTTCACTACTTATTTTTGTCTCACACCCTTCTTAAAATAATTAGTGTTTCATTCAATAAGTAACTACTTATTAATATCTGTTTCGGATCACAAAACCCATTACTGGTAATGCCAATTTTTGCTGGGATATTTCAATCAAACATGGTTTGAGCAAGTTTTCTGAACAAATCAAAGATCTAATTTCAGTCAAAAAAATATTCTTCTTACACATTGCCTACGAGTGTGCTTACTTTGTAGAGGGCTACCCATCAAACCTAAACCACTATGTGATCAAATAACTATAAGATTAATGACAAAATTCTGTAATCACCATAAAAGACATATTTTTTTCCTTAATCTATACAATTAATTTGTACAATTTAAATTTCTTCCTTTTTTTCAAACTTCAGATATTAAAAACATACACAAACACCATCTAAGTAATTTATAACACTTGGCGCCACACTGTTCGGTAGCTAGTATTTCACACTCTCAACACTTTAAAACAAGAAATTAAATAATTAACAAAATATGACAAAAGATCCATAAGAACAAACAAACCAAAAAAAAAAGTGTCATCAACAGAAAGATTAAAATCTAAATGTTGTTTTTATCCCAAAAACGATAAAGTTGTACCCACAAAAAATAAAACACAATTCTCAAACGACTAAATTAAAAAAAAAAGAACAACGAGAAAGCACCAAATAAACAAGTGATTTACAATCTCTAACAGAGGGAAGAAGAATCTCATTCCAGTGGCGCTTAAAATGCTAACAATTTAACACTTTAGTTTTTGGTTGTTTCATCTTTATCATTTGACATAGGATTTTTTTTTGGGTAATTTTGTGAATGAAATACATAAATTTCACTAAGAAATCTGTTAATGGTTTCCTTAAAACATTCCTTAAAAAATAATATACAATCGAAACATACATACCAGAAATTTTATTTGTCTCATTTACTTGAAAATTATGCTACATGTTCACACATTGTTTTCATTAAGATTCTTTCGAAAGTATTCTGATGTTTTTTTTTTTGGTCTTTCGAAAAGTGAAAATATTTATGATGATCAGAAAATATGTATTTAAAATTGTTAAATGTCATCGCAGAGATTTTATAATTTTTAATGTACGACTAAACAGTGAATAAAGAATAACTTATGTATGATGTTATAGAGTAGGGTAAAACAACTTCACGCAGAGAAGAGATATGGTTGTGGCAACCATAATTTAAGAGCGTCATATTATGATTGATAATTGTATCATAACTTGTTTGTAGCAACCATAAAATTTTTGCAGCAATCATGTTATGATCCTAAGTATTCGAAAAATTTTATTTTAGAACCATAATATGATTGAACAAATTTTATGATTGCTGTAAACATATTATGATAAACATTTTCAGTCATAATATGACGCTCTTAAATTATGGTTGCCACAATCATATCTCTTCTCTGAGTGTTGATTTAGGTATTTTTAAATACTTTTTTTGGGGTTTACAATCAATGTGTTGCAAACAAAACAACACATCTAATATGCACTTCAATTTTGACACAATGTATTAAGATCAGAGCTGGGTCCGAATCATTTAGTCATTGATTTTTTCATATAAAATACTCAATGAAATCGATTTGATTGAATCATTATTCCATACAAATTTCTATCATTGCCCAACTATGATTAAGATAGACTTCTTACCAAAGAAATTTTTATTTTTTCATCCCACTCTATTATGTATACTACATATTATGCATCTGTTTTGTTTGTGACATTATTATTTATGTTTATCGCGCGTTAAATATGCTTTTAAACGTGATAATAAACATAATTAAATGAAAACTTATTTATTGTGATGCGTGATTTATGCAAAAAATTGTTTTAAAGAAATATGCTTAGGGTTACCAACAAATTGAATATGTTCATTATATTTTTGCTTTTCATAGATGTTTTCGAAATTTAAAAAAAGTGGAAAACCAACTTTAAATTTAAATAAGAAAGTTTTTCTGCCGAAATGAAAATTTTAACTAAATTCTCTGAAATTCAGTTTTAGAAAACAACTTAAATTGTTCAGTAAATTTACTGATTTTGAATCCTAATTTTTAATTTAGTCGAAAAATCGCTATTTTTAATACCCTCCACTCTAGTGATAGAGGTTACATATAAGTTTGTCATTCCGTTTGTAACACATCGAAATATTGGTTTAGGACCCCATAAAGTATATATCTTCATGATTCTTGATCGATTTCAAGTCGATCTAGCGATGTCCGTCCGTCCGTCTGTCTGTCCGTAGAAAACACGCTAACTTTTAAAAGACTTTACAGAGGCTACTGAAGTTTGGCATATATATTAGTCATTTACCTGGTCAGGTTGGTATCGCAATCCAGCCAAATCGGTCCAGTGCACTGTGGGAAAAATTACCAATCTAGCTAATAAAAAATATTTTTTTTTTTTTACAAATTTATAAACCTATAGCATATAATAATTCAATGATCGTTGATACTTAAAACTGCATTCAACATTTTTCGATTTATATGTTAGTTATGAAAATACAGGGCTGTAAATGTATGCAATGGATAAGTAGCACGTTCATGGGTGATTTTGGTTTCACGTTTTCTCCAATGTATTATGAAAAGTTTTATTGCGCTATTGAACCTATATTTTTTTTTGTGATAAAACAAGTCCTAAAGAGTACGTGGACACGATGTATTGTATAGAAAATGATTTTAGTAATACCCCTTGCGAGTAAGTACATAAAAGTATATTTTTGTCAAAATTCCTTAATGTGTAAAGAGATTAGAAAAAAGGACCGCTAAGTACCGCCAAACTAATTTTTGAATTTGAAACTAGACCTAATGAGGTAAGTCTGGAGAAAAATTTGGGTGCCACAAACCGCCACAAAGTAGAGTTTTAAGGACTTGTTTAAACAAATATTACTTGTGGGCGATGAATAAATTAAAACTTACAAGGGAAGTATTTCAACCCTTTAGAACCAATTTGCCTGAAACTTAAAATATATATTAAGGAGACAAATATAAGGTTGGGGTGTCTCGGCTTATCGGCCATATCCGGGATTTAGGGGTTCAAAACATGGGTCAAAAAATGGCGAAAAAATCGTTTTTTGGATTTTTCAGCCATTTCTTTTTAAGAAACTATATGATGTTTTCATATGAGAAGAAAGGTTTTTTTAATGCCTATCCATTAGTGACATAACCTTGTAAAAATTCGGCTTCTTTAAATATTTTTTTTCAGGAAAATGTGTAAATTTTGAGGGGTACTTATGTGAAGACATAGACCTACGATATCCATATGGATAAGAAATAATCTATATTAAATTTAAGTCGACCCGTATTTTTGCCCTAGATGATATTCCTGTTAGTTCGGAAGTTATCAAAATTTTCCCGAAGGTCGACATGGTTTCATAAGGGTACAACGAAATTTTTAAACACCGATATGGCCGATAAGCCGAGACACCCCAACCTTAAAATCGTCTCTTTAATACATATTTTAAGTTTCATGCAAATCGGTTTATAAGAGTTGAGAGACTCCCTTGTTAGTAGTTAGTTTCATTTATAATATCAACTTAAATGTTGTTTTCTCTAATTTTAAAAAAAGAAGGCTTGATCCGTTTTTTGTTACGAATAAATAAAATTGTATAGGTTAGGTTAGGTAAAAATACGAAAAGTTTATTTTTTAAAGTTTAACTCATATCCATATTTGATGACAGTAATTTTTGATATAAATATATATTTCCAAATACTATTTCTGTGATTTTATTTACATATAAAAAGGTTTTTAATTGAGTTTTGCTTAACAAAAAATTTTAATTTATTTTGTATAACTAAATACATTGCTCTTCGGAGCTACATCGTATTTGAAATATTACTAAATATATTAACAGCAACCCCTATCGGTGAATGATTTAATCTATCAAATTACATAAATGCAACATAGGGCAATACTTTCGGAAAATTTTCATACCAATTTTAAAGAGATACTAAATTTCAGTGTAATTTCCACTAAAATCTTCCTTTTGGTGCACCCTTTAATTAAACAGGGTGCCTACAAATACAATATATTTAAAGAAGACTCCATTCGCTACAATCGCTCCATACATGTCTAACTTCTAAGATCAATAGTTTAACAGATACGATTTTTTATAAGCTAGATTGGTGATTTTTCCCACTGTGCAGTGGTTCAAAAGTTATGAGCAAAAGAGTAAATTTCGGTAAGGGTGTTTCGCGAATTTACGAGATAAAAAACACGATAACTTTCGAAAGACAATAATGAGACTGCTGAAACGTGGCATGTGTCTTTGCCGTTCCCCAGGTCTGTTTGGTATTAAAATTCAGCTCAATCGGTCTAGTGGTTCAAAAGTTATAAGCAAAACCCCGAATTTCAGATTGGATACATCTTAAATGCCACGTGGTAAACAAGTTTAAAAAGCATTGGTGGTAACTTAGCAATGCTTTTCAAACTTGTTCAGTTTTAAAGCAATGCTTTTTAAACTTGTTTAGTTTTAAAAGCATTGGTAACTTAAAAATAACACTCGAAAAAATTTTATACTCAAAAAAAATTTTACACTCAAAAAAAAATTTTGTTTTTTTTTACAAAAATATCAATATTTTGTGTACATACGTACCTGCATTCTCTCAGAAATATTTTTACAGTTAAAAAAAAAACATTACACTCGAAAAAAGTTTTACACTCAAAAAAAAAAGTTAGCAATTTATTTTTTTTTTTTTTTTATGACAAAAAAAAGAGTTTTTACTTTAAATAAAATATTTCTAATCAAAATTTAAAATTTTTTCATGTTTAAAAAATGTACTATCCTTTAAAAAATGCATTGTGGAGGGTATTCATATATTCGGCAAAGTCGAATTTAACTTTTCTACTTGTTCGTATATGGGGCGAAACGCGTCAACGGTCCACATCAAAAAACCGATTTAAGTATAATTTTGCCAAAATGTTAGGATAACAGTAGGCAGGCGCGGATCCACGGGGGGAAAAGGAAATTTCCCACCTAAAGCGAATAAGAAAGAAAAAAACGGAAAAAAGAAAGAATGGAAAAAAAGAAAAGAAGAAAAAGGGAGAGGATAAAAGGAAATAGGAAATAATCTCAAAATTTTTTCTATGAAAAATTTTACTGATGTCTCAGATGTTAAATTTTTCAATATGAAAAAATTTTCAAATTTTCTTAAATAAAAAATTTTAGATTTTTTAGTAAGGAAAAAAATTACAATTTTCCTATAGGAATAATTTGCGAATTTTTCTAAAGGGAAAACGTTAGAGTTTTTTTTTCGGAATGTTAGAATTTTTCTATATTTCTCGGAATGTTTTTTAATTGTACCATTTTTGGACTTAGTTCCCCATATAAAAATTTCGATCGATATTCAGTTAAATCGGTCTATTGACAAAAAAAAACCAATTCCACTAAAATTTGATCTGTGTGTGTTTTCTACTCTAAATAAAGATCTAACAAAAGACAGATGCAATCGGTCCATGTTTGGCCTTGGGACACATTTTCTGGAAACCACTGGTGTAGGGTATCATATGGTCGTTGTTGGTTTTTTGTTGTGTTCGTTATAGCACTCAAAAAGTTTTCAATTCGAATAAATTTCCTAATTCGGAAATTACCGATGTAGAAGAAGGTTGTCACGACATTGTTACTAAAAACAATATTCCGGACACCTATGATTCATTAAATAACAGTTCTTCAAGTTTATCCTTTGTATCGTCGCCGATAAACGGCTGGCAACGGAATACCATAAATTATGAAAGTGAATCAACAGGACATTGCAGTTGATTATCGTTGGATTGCTCTGTATTCGCCATTACTCTCGAAGACAAAAAATCATTATTACAGTCAAATCTTGCTATTCTGTATAATCCATCAAATACATCTACAACCAATCGAAATGTAACGGAAACTCGTTGGAATTCATGGTGATTTTAAATTAAAATCCAATCAAAATTCAGAAAACGAATACGAGCTAATTTATTGAAATTTGGAAAGGACAACGTCGGTCGGTTCTGCTAGTATCTAACTAAAATTTATAAAATCGGGAATGCTTCTACCATATGGAATAAACTGGACTGGGATATATGTGTACTAGGTCTTTCACTCGGGATTGTTTTTTTGAATCCTAGCTTTGTCCGACCAAAAGTTTTTTTTTTAGTTTAGTAAGCTTATCAATACGATAAAATCCATAAAATCTATGTGTCATTCATACTCTGTCTCATGACGTAAACCTACACAAGGCTTGGCCTATGGTTAAAAGAAAACGAAAGAAAAAAGTTGCTGTCATCTGCAAAAGAATATATAGGATTAAAAGTTTTACTAAAAAGGTTGTTAAGAAAAATAAGGAAAAGGTAGGGAAAAGAACGGAACCTTCAAAGCTTCGATTTTGTTTTCAACAAACTCAGTCAAGTAATTTTATTTCAAAATTCTTTTATCACGTCAATAAAAAGTGTTTGTTAAATTTCTTTGTTGAAAAAAAAATTCATTTGTCAGATCAACAAATTGTGTTTGTGTTTGTTGAATTTCTTTGTTGAAACAAAAATTAAGATTTTTTTCTTTTGTCAGATCAACAAATTGTGTTTGTTGAATTTCTTTGTTGAAAAAACAAAATTCTTTTTTTCAAAATTTACAAACGTTTGTTGATATAACCAATTTCCGTGTATGAGTACTTTCAGTGAAAAAAATAATTGTTTTCACAAATATGTGAACGCTTCGTTATTTTTCACAATTTCTGTTGTTATATTAAAATTTGGCAATAGTACTTAAGATTTCGTAAGAAAGTTCACACATTTTTTTAATTTGGATTTTAGAGGGTTGGACATAACAATTAATTATTTTTCTTAAATAACTGTAAAATTTTACATAGTTATATCATTAAAAACACACATATGATTGTGGTTGCCTGATTACGTTTTTAAAATTTTCGTTTCATTATTATAAATGTATCTTTTATTGTTGTAAATTACATCTGGTTTATTTATCATATTTTTTTTCGTTTTTTTCGTTTTCAAATTAATTTTTGCATATTAAAGTCTTAATACGCGTGTTATGTGTGATGTCCTGCTGTTTTTAATGTTGTGTGTGTGTTTTGTGCTTTTGTTGCAAATGTTATTGTTGATTTTATTTGTACAATTTTACGTTTTCATTGTGAGACACCCTGTTGTGATGTTTTTAATCTCATTAACTGTCGCTGTTTTTTTTTTCTTCTTCTCTTCAGTTGAACAATGTCTACGTGGATGTATCTTCTGAGTGAAGTTGGTTTTTTATTGTTTGGTGTTATTATTGTTCAACACAGTATCATTTATAAAAGTTATTGATATTTTGGTTAACAACAATGTATTGTTATTATTTTTACTTACTCTGGGGAATTAAAATGTTGTGTGGTATGATTTGTGGGGGGGAAGGGGTCAATGGAAAAGTGACGCGAATACAAATGAGTTATCATATTTTACACACAACCAATCCTCTTCAGAAGACAACCTCACCCTCTATCCAGAGAGGACTTGGTGACCCCTGTTTTTGACAAACGAGGCCCTGTCGACCGATCTTAGGCGGTATAACCTTAACAACCACACAGAGGAAATTCTGTTGCCAACCTGGAGTGTCACCGAACCCTGAAGCCAAAGTGCGCCTCAGGAAGTAGAAGATCGCGAATACTCTATTTCCAAATAGGGAACGAAGACTACCAACCAACGTTTCTGAGCTTAAATTGCTAACGAATCGCTAAAAATAAATCAAAATAAACCGAATTACTTGATGACGAATTACTGATTCGATTCTGGAACGTAAGAACCCTGAATGACATCGACAACATCAAACCAAATATGAATTTCAAATTCCGACAAGTTGAGCGCGAAATGCTAAGATATCGCATATCTATTCTGGGTCTCAGCGAAGTACGCTGGAATGGTGTAGGTGTTGGATTATTGCTAACTACTTAATCCCACCGAAGTCTTATGTCGTGGAAACCAATTTCCGACAGAATTATTACCGCTCGTTTTAAATCTGAGGTCAGAAATGTTTCTCTGATACAATGCTACGCCCCTACAGAAGGCGCATCAGAAGAGATGGTCAGCTTAATGCGGTCTATGAGACCATACCTCGTGGTGATATTATGTGCGTATTGGGGGACCTTAATGCAAAGGTTGGTTCTGATAACACACGGCAACACTTTTTTTGCCCAGGTTCTGATACCAAATTTTTGGCAGTTGGGGAACGCTGATTTCAAACCTGGCTATCGTTTTTTTGGGTCAGCTCTAGTTTTCAAGATAAAGCGTAAGAAAACTTTGAAAATAGGCTACTTTTGGCATGTTTGTGAGTCCATATTTACCAACACTAGTATAACATCCAAAAAGTGTGTGACCATTTTAGGTATGTTGGATATGCTGATTCCAAAAATGCTCTAACTTTTGTTGAGTCATCTTTAGTTTTTGAGATATTGCTAAAATAAAATTTTAAAATTTATGTCCTCTTTAATTTTGTCTAATATTTATGCCCTTTTTAAGAACTCCAAAATTAAAGCTGTCAGAAAAAAGCTAATACCAGTTTTGGAATCCTGGCATCCAATATAGTAAAGTTCGTGTTTAAAACAGAGGCTCTTAAATTAGTTTTGGAATTATAGCCAAGCAAAGTTGGTAAAAAACGCACTTTTTCGATCTTTAACAGCGATTTGCTCGCGAACGCGAGCTGATGGAAAAAATTGGATAACAGATTCGGAATCAGCACACTAAATATAAATCAGTTGCAAAAGGTCAGGCAAATTGAAAAAGGTCAATTTTTGTCAACCTGTGTAATGCCTCACTTAAGCACGTAATGGGTACTCATGGCTTGGGCCCTCGCAATGATAATGGTGAACGTTTTGTGGAATTCTGCAACGCAAGGAGAATGGTTATAGGTGGAACTTTTTTTCAGCACAAGGACTGCCGGAAGGTGACTTGGCAATCCAGTGATCAATATGGAACTGCCAATCAGATTGATCATTTTGCCATAATTAGAAGATTTCAGAAATGTCTGTTAGATTTCCGAAGAAAAACTGGTGCTGATATTGGTCAAGCTAAAGACCATTTCTAAGTAATAGCAAAAATCCGTCTATTCTTAAGAAAGCAGAAGCAGTTCACCCATCAAAACTTGCTGTTGAACGCCTAAAGAACGCCACCATTAGGTCAAACTTTAGTTCTCAGCTACGTGAAGCAGTTAACCAAAATGATGTATCAGCTCAGGTCTCCGTCGCTGCCAAGTGGAAGGCTTTAAAAGACACCATTGTAAATTGTGCAAATGTCTCTATAGGACCGGAACCAAAAGGCAGACAACCGTGGATGACATATAACACATGGGATGCTATACAGGAGCGTATTGATATTAAATCAAAATTGTCTGCAACTGAACATCTTACGCCCGAAACTAAGACGATCTTGGAGGCGAAATATAAATCCATGCCCAAAATTGTGCAGCGTGCAGTCCGAAGAGACAAATGACGACATATCAATCTATTGGCTAGCGAAGCTGGAAATGCTGCCCATATAGGGGACACCCGTACTGTCTTTAAGATCACCAAACAACTAGTCGACAGAAACATGACTATACAACATCCTGTCAAAGACAAAAATGGAAATCTTCTTAACACCGATGAAGAACAGTTGGCCCGATGGAGGCAACACTTCTCTGATCTGCTTAATACCGTGATTGATCCCACACAACATCAACAAGATCATCTACAAAACCACCAGTCAAATGCTAGTATCCGAACATCACCACCAAGCATCTCAGAAATAAGTGCTGCTATCAAACAGTTACCCAATGGGAAAGCTGCCGGAATCGATAGCATTCCTTCCGAAATATATAAGGCCGATTCCACTCTTAGTGCTGAAATTCTTTTTTCATTGATCACCCAGGTGTGGGAGAAGGATTCTTTTCCGAGCGAATGGAAGGACGGAATAATGGTGAAGATTGCTAAAAAAGGAAATTTAAAAGATTTCAACAATTGGCGGGGCATATGTGTTTTACCAGCAATTTCAAAGATTATAGCAAAAATAATACTAAATCGCATAAAGGAACACCTTGAAAACACAATTACCTCAGCCCAAGCCGGCTTCCGTAGTGGTTTCTCGTGCGCAGATCACATAAACACCATTCGAATTATCATTGAACAGTGTGTCGAACATAATTCAACTCTTAATCTACTTTTCATTGATTTTGAAAAAGCGTTCGACAGCATCAATCGTAATTGCATTTGGAACGCTCTTAGTAAGAGAGGTATCCCGTCTAAACTAATAGCGTTAATAAAGGGAGAGCTATAATGATGCTAACTGCTATGTGTTACAAAAGGGGAAGTTGTCTGAACCTTTCTAGGTACTAAGTGGAGTGCGGAAAAGATGCATACTATCGCCACTTCTGTTCTTGCTTGTCATTGAGGACGTACTGACATCAACCTCATTTCAGCGTAGGGATGTTCAATGGCGTATAGATAACTCCTTTTTAAACTACCTTGCATATGCAAATGCCATATGCCTTCTTTCGCATAGAGTTCGTGACCTTGAGATGTTGATGGTTGACCCCCAGTCAAAGTTGGATGGTACTGGTCTAAAAATAAACACAACAAAAACAAAAGGTCTCTCTATACAAGATAACTCTCCGGCATCTATTAATGTAGGTGATAACAACTATGCCATTGTCAACCAATTTTGTTATTTGGGTAGGTTGATTGCCGCTGATGGAGGTACTGAGATTGACGTGGAGGCAAAAATCAGTAGAGCAGCATTTGGAATTCTAGCACCAATATGGCAAAACAACAACAGTAGTCTTCGAAAAAAATTGCGAATTTTTGAATCCAATGTAAAATCATTCTTTTGTACGGATGCACAACATGAAAGGTGACCAGTATAATTACAAGTCGTTTGCAAGCATTCGTTAATCGCTGCCTCAGACGAATACTTCGAATCTTTTGGCCAAATGTTATATCAAATATTGAGCTACTTCGTAAAACAAATCAGATAGATGTGGCAACTGAGATTCGAAAACGAAAATGGCAATGGATTGGTCACTCACTTCGACGTCTAGATGAAAATATCGCCAAGCATGCGTTACGTTGGAACCCATTTTATCAAGCAGGAAGAAGAGTTGGAAGGCCTAGAATAACTTGGAGACGTTCCTCCGAAACCGAAATGAGATCTGTGGGTTTAACATGGAACGAAGCTAGAAATGTAGCCCAAAACCGAGTACGATGGAGAACGACTATTGTTGGCGCCCTATGCTCCAGTGGGAGTTAAAGGAACATATATATGGGGCATTCCATGTCAAATCGGACACTTTGAATTTTTTTTTTTAGATTTTTTCAATTTGTTTACAGTTTTTAGTACCCTTCGAAAACTCCTTCGTGGTAAATTTCCAAATTTTTTTGATGACCCGTTCAAAAGATATCGAATTTTTAAAAATTGATAGTTTGTTATTTACTCACACTTCTTTTACTCATAACTTCTTCAATAATGGTCAAAATTTCAATTTTTTTGTTTTTTACGTACTTTTTAAAAAAAGGTCCCAAAAAATTCTTAAAAGCGCTCTAGTATGCGATTTTTTAGTTTTAAAATTTAAATCTAATTTTTGAAAATGTTTGTACTCTTCGATTTTTTTTTTTTAATTATTTTGTTTAAAACTTCTATCGATTCTACAAATTTTTTGCCCAGGAGGATCGTGGGATAACGATTATTACTATTTTTTAAAATTTTTTGAAAAAATTTTATTGTAATTTTCCAATCTTAAAATGGTGCGTCATAGAGGGGTCATTTATAAGACCGACCCCCATTAATTTTTAAGTTTTAACATTTCTTTGGAACAAACTAATACCCTATCTCCAATTTCTAAGGGGACTCCCACACAAAACGACATTTTTTAAAATTTGCTCCAACCGCTCTAACTGCCCTTATAGTGCCCAAAGAGCAACAAAATGTATGACCGACCCACAATATTTTTTAGTCCAAACATTTTCTCTGAACTCACCTACCCCCTATCTCTAATTGTTAAGGCGGTCCCCATACAATTTTTTTTTATTTTTTGTAAATTTGTTTTATTTAATCAGCTTTTACCAGTCCAATGGTGCGTCCGAGAGGGGTCATTAGTGAGACTGACCCCCATTTATTTCTACCGTACCACATTTTTTGAAAACAAACCTACGCCCTATCTCCACTCCCTAAGTAGGCAATTTAAGTCGTCACGTATATTTGCTCTAGTCGATATTCCTGTTAGTTCGGGAGTTAACGAAATTTCTCGAAGGTCCCATTGTTTCAAAAGGGGACAACGAAATTTTTAAACACTGATATGGCCGATAAGCCGAGACACCCCAACCTTAAAATTGTTTCAGGCAAATCGGTTCATAAGGGATGAGATACTTCCCTTGTTAGAGATAATTCAATAAATGTCATTACATTATTACATTTATCAAATTACCAAATCTACTTTAAGAAATTAACTAATCAACCTTCATTTATTCCATAAAAAAGGTCTAGTTCAAAAATAAAATTTTAATTTTCAATTAATTTTAATAACTGTTCAATGATCCTTGACAAAAAAATCGAACTTTCAGTTAAATATTGCAAAAGAAGCAACAAATGCGTTTAATCTGTAGACCAGCCCAAAAGGGAAGTACCAAAGCTATTAAGTATGCTTAATAAAACAGACAGGGTCACAACAACAACAACATCAGCAACAACAACAAATAATAAACCACCCACTTCACCACCCACGATTGTTACTCAATAAAAATAAATTTACTGGCATTTTTTTTTTTTGTTGCCAAAAGCTGGGGCAACAAAATTTTATAAAAAAACCAAAATCAAATGGGGGAGTTGTTAAATATTTGAATTTTAGCAATAACTCCTAATGATGGTGATGATGATGATGATGATGACGACGGTGACGACAACAATCAAAACAGCAATTGCCATAGAAATGAACAGAATTTTAAAACTTTAAGCAGATGGGGGAACCATACCACTCACTCTACACTCCAGCTAAACTGTAAATGGCTAAAAAAGTCAACAATTCATAACCATAAAATATGTTTCAAGTCATAGTAAGTCATAGTCACATTAATGGTTTACTAAAACGGTATTTATGCAGAGGGTGAATTGAATTTGCAATCAGTTCAAGTATGTCGACAATAAATGGATGATGAGTCGTTAAACACGGCGGATGTTGTCATCCGTAAAATACCGAAAAAAAATTTTAGCAACCCTGACGGTAGACAACATTTTTATCATGAAATGTGTGTGGTGACGCAGGTTGGGGGAATTAAGAAAATGTTATGTTTATTTATCATTTTATCTACCGTACCCCACATTATCAGGACAATAAAGTTAACATGTTTTCATTTTATTTTACTTTTTTTCCATGTTGTTGAGGAATGATTTAAATTTCATTATGCTGAGATTTGTTTGAAATTTGTTTCATGAAAAGGGAGAGATTTGTTAGTTATTTAAGAAGGGTGACTTGTGTCATGTGTCTTTTACAAACATATTTGTGGAGCTCTATTTTCAATTTTCTAATTAATTACTAAAATTGTGTCCTGCTAGGAAAGATGATGACTTTTAATCTCAGTTTTAAGCAAACGAGTATACTTATTATGGTGTCGAATTCTTCATGTAAAATGATTCGAAAATGATGTGATGTGTTAATTATGTTGTTTTATATATTTGGTAGTCAAATATCAAAGCAATTTTGTTTTGAAACCGAAAGTCAGTTTAAAAATTTTCTTTTTAGGGTTTAGCGTTTACTGACAATGTGTTCAAATCCTAATCAAGCCGTGTTGCCATTAGGGAATTTTGAAAAAATGCTAAATGGCAGAAAAAAGTGCTAAAATGCTCTAACAAAAAAAAGTGCTAGATTTTTTTTCTTTCTTTAAATCCACAAATAATGATTTTTAATTATAACCGTACACATATTTTTTTTAATTTCAATTCGGTTTTCTGAATTTTAATTTAATGTTTTCTGAATTTCTGTTGCGTTTTCTTTATTTCAATTGGTTTTCTGAAATTCATTGATAATTTTTGAATTTTAACTAATCACTTCTTAATTACAATTTGGATTTCTGAATTTCCAATGGTCTTCATAATTTTGATTGGTTTTTCTGAATTTTTAAAAATTCTGTTTTTCAATTGGGTTTCCTAAGTATAAATTGTTTTTTTTTTTTTTTTCAACTTTCTGAATTTCGACTGGGTTTTCTAAATTTTAATTGGGTTTTTTGAATTCCAAATTGGGATTTTTCAATTAACCTTTTATTAATTTCAATTTTAATTTCTGAATTTCGATTGGGTTTTCTGAATTTTAACTGGGAATTCTAAATTTAAATTTACTTTTTCTTAATTTTTGTATTTCAATTTATATCTCCTTATTTCTTGGGATTCAAACTATTTTATAAATAAATTCAGAACAATCCTGATTCAGAAGTACAACAGAAGTACAACAAAGAATTATGTAGGTGAATTCCAGTGAAAATTCACTTAAAACAAATGAAATTTTATTTAAAAACCATTCCACTGTTTTTTCATTTAAAATAAAAACACATTACAGTCAATTTTAAATGTTAATTTAATGACTAACCAAAACATTAAAAAACTAGTGAATATTCAGTTATTTTGTATTGAAAAACAGTAAAACTATACTATAGAAGAAATTTTTTACTGCCGAAATTAAATGTAACAGAAAATTCGTTTTTAATACAGTAAAATATTTTTTTTTAAACTACAGAAACAGTAAAAAAATTAAATCATTTATAAAATAAGTGATTTTTCTTTTAAAATGACTTTACTGATTACTTTTTAAAATAACCTACAAACAGTTAATGACATAATTTTCTTAGTGCAGTAGAATATATAACGTTTGCTGCAAGGCGAAATGCACACCGCGAGTAATTGCTAAAAATGTCGAGCTCTTTAAAACAATATATTATGGCTAACTGAACTGAAACAAGTAAAAAAAATTTAGGGACCTGGAAGATGGGCGTGCGCATTTGCTTTCAGTCTTTCACAGCTCTTCCTAATAATAAAAATTTATATTGTTGGAATGTGATGGTACTTTTGAAAAGATTTGAATACATATGGTTGTGAAGAAAGCGCCGCAGGGTAAAAATTTTAACAAGAGATTATAACAAAAATTTAAATTTTGAAAAAAAAAGTGCTAGAAATGGTATAAAATTAAAAAAAAGTGCTACAATAGCACTTGTCACTTTTTTCAAAACTTTAGTGCTACCTAAGTCCAAAATAAGTGCTAGATCTAGCACTAAAAGTGCTAAAATGGCATCACTGTAATCAAGTTATAATTGTTTTTTTAAGTTTTTTCTTACAATTTATTGTTTGCAGGGATCATGATAATATGATAGGGGGAGGGACTTTTCGCAGAGATAGAAAGTTACTGATTTGCCCCTTACTTGGGAGTGGCCTAGACGATTCCTTTGTTAAAATGTCCAAGCTGATAACTAGACCAAGTACCCCCGGGCAATGGCTGCAGCACCCTCTAACTAGCCAGAGTTAGAAGGCGCTGCAGCCATGTATTCTGAACGGTTGAAAGGAAGGAAGTCTTAGGCGAAAACTGCATCGTGGGATTGGCCACGTAGATAACAGCCATATCACCAATCTAGGGGACGATTTAGCAGCCCTAATTCCCGAAACACTGATTGTTAACGAATCGCTAATTAAACAGCCTCTAAACGGAAAACCGAAACCCTCCTTGACGACCTTTGCATATCAAACAAGGACTATGATTGGATACTGCAACGTAAGAACTCTCAGAGATAGTAACAACATCAGCACGGGTATGAATGCCAAGTATTTACAAGTTGAACGTGAAATACTGCGATACGGCCTTGTCATCTTATGCTTTAGACAGGCTCTCAGAATACTTAGAATACTCAGGCCTTATTCCGGGAGGGAAACGAGCAGTAGTCATGAATCCGGAGTTGGAATAATGATGACAACAAATGCGCATAAAAGCCTTATTACTTGGAAACCTAGGACAGATTTATACTTGCTCGCTTTGCATCCAGAGTAAGAAATATATCGTTAATACAATTCTATGCTCCTACAATTTTTATTTACGAAAAGGCTCGTTGGGCCGAGCTCAACAACTTCTTCCGCCAATTCAATTTGAAACTTTGTTTTCTGGACGTCAACGTCGATGCCACTTCATAAATGGTAGAAAATATTATTGTGCTTGCACTGAAGACTTTCATTCCATCTAAGCGCATTTTGGTTAAACCAAGACATAAGTGTTGGTTTAACCAGACTTGCAGCAAAATAGACAGATCCAGAGAGGAGAAGCATTAAAAAATTGGCTTAATGATTATGAAGTCCATACTGAACTGCTTGCTAACAGTAGAAAACGAAGTGTGTTAATGTACTTAGATGCTAAAAGCGACTATAGGAACAACTTCTTCGTGCTAAAGTTCTTTTTGCACCACGGGGCAGTAAGAGCTTCTGGTCATTCGTTAAAAGAGTAAGGGAAGTGCTAGTTCTTGTATCCCAACTCTTTTACAGGATGACCAAATATTCACCGACCCGCTTAATAACGCTAACCTGTTGGGTTGTTTCTTCTTTCTTGCCGGATAGTAATCAACCACTGCCTGCGCTCGAACGAATATCCTTGACTATGCCAAAGATATTTTTCTGTGCCCGAGCAGTTAAAAGGGTTCTTGCGGATTTCGATGTAAATAAGTCACTGGGGCTGGATGGCATATTAGCACTGGTGTTCAAACAGTGTTTTTCGACACTAGATCGTCCATTGGCAAATGTCGTTTACGTCCATTTACTATAAAATTTGTTGGAACCAACTTTCGAATGCGTTGAAATGGAACTACAGAATGTATTAAAAACCTTTTTTCAAACGCGAATATCTTAAAACGGATTCCTAGAATAATTTTGAAAGCAGATTTGAAATAAGGAGGTCAAAATCTATTAAATCCATTTATTTGAAAATTTTATAGTGCAGGTTTTTTATTTTTTCAATTAAAACACAATTTTTGCAAGATTTTGATTTGTGTTGCTAAATTTTTCTTAGATATCCAAAATACATATTAAAAAAAATTTATGGTAGTCGCACTTTTAGATTAAAGCTGGTTCAGACTAGCCGTAGTGTCCGAATCCTCAATACCACCCAATGATAGATATAGTAATTTTGTAAGTTCCCGAATAAAATTTTTTATATATATTCTTATATTTTACATCTGATCCAAGATTTGAATAATCAGTACTGATCCAAAAAATGAATGACTAACAAGGAAGGTCTTTTAGAGGGCACCCACCGATTGTCCTTAAACTTGCATATAGGAATGAGGAGAGAAAAATAAGAGTTACCTGTTTTTTTAGCTGCCCAATCTCAAATTTAAACAGCGGTTGCCACCTCATGAAAAAATTAAGTCTTTCGAGAAAATCCGAACTAGCTGGCATTTCGCCAAACGCAAAAATACGGGTCAGCTTAATTTTAATTGAGATTATTATATATGATTTTGGCGGTCGTACGTATACACATTAGCGTGTCCCGAAAATTAATAATTTTAGGGCATACCCCTAGAATGATTCTAAGTGAAGAGCTGATTACGGAAAAAAAATTAAAAATTTTTTGGAGGTCATCTTCAGGGCGCAACCAGCGCTTAAAGTTTGCATCCGTAGTGCATTTGGTCAAAACTTTTTATTTTTTTTTATTTTTAAAATTGGTGCCAAAAGTTTTGGTACACTCAAAAGAAAAACTCTGTCAAAAAATCTGTAAAACAACTTTCAATTTGAATTAGCAATCTTTTAACAGATTGTTCTGCTGAGAAGGATATTTTTACTAAAATCTCTGTCATTCAGTTTAAGAAAATAACAGACATTTTACTATGTTTATACTGATTTTGTTTGCTGAATTTCATTATTTTTTCAAGAATTTTTTTTATATAAAAAAAAGCAGAACAGATTGTCAGCATATTGCTCTGCTGAAATCAGCAGATTGCTCTGCTGAAATCAGCAGATTGTTCTGCTGAAATCAGCAGATTATTCTGCTGAAATCAGCAGATTGTTCTGCTAAAATCAGCAGATTTTTCTGCTAAAATCAGATTTCTCTGCTGTCGAACAACACACATGTTTAATAGCTAAAACGCCAGATAAAAGTATAAGCTTCCGTAGCGTAGTGGTTAAGAAGTTTACTTTCAAATCGGAAGGTGGCGAGTTCGATGCTGGCTGGCGGCGTATGTTTTTTTTTTTTTTTTTTTCTTGTTATATTTATTCACCTCTTATGACAGATATTTAGCAAACCGTGTCTGCTTAAATCAGCAGATTTCTCATATGGCTCAAAATGGGTGTATTTTCAGCAGATTTTTCTGCTGATTGGACAGAGAATTTTGAGTGTAGGTAGAGTACATTCTGGAAAAAATATTTGTAATGTTTTCATGGAGCAATTTTGGTCCAGCCCAACGTTTTGAAATTTTGAAACGGTGTAATTTATTATATATTTTTTTAAGTTTTTGTAAAAACCGCTGTTTGTAAGAGTTCTTTTAAGATCTTGTATAAAACGGAGTTTATGTTCAAGCCTTTGTATAAAAAGCTGTTTTTTACAAAAACTTAAGAAAATATGTAATAAATCATGCATCTTCGAAGTTTCAAAACGTTGCGCTGGACCAAAATTGCTCTATGAAAACTTTACAAATATTTTTTTCAGAATGTACTCTACCTAACGAAACTTTTGGCACCAATTTTAAAAATAAAAAAAAATATTTTTTTTTTGACCAAATGCACCACGGATGCAAACCTTAAGCGCTGGTTGCGCCCTGTAGATGAATTTCAAAATTTTCTTAATTATTTTTCCCGTAATCAGCTCTTCAATAAGCATCATTCTAGGGGTATGCCCTAAAGAAATTCCAAAATTTCCTGATTTCGGGACAAGCTAATATACATATATCTCCATATAAACTACCCCAACGTTTTTACATTTTTGAAGATAAGGATTTAACGAAGCCGAATTCAGACGCGACCTATACACCATTGCATAGGCCTTCAAAAAACCATAAACACATTTTTCGTATGAAATTGTATCTGTCCGATTTAAACTAATCTAAACTTAGCGATCCATTTTTTGGAAGAGTACACTCAAAATAAATTCTCTGTCCAATCAGCAGAAAAATCTGCTGATAATACACCCATTTTGAGCCATATGAGAAATCTGCTGATTTTAGCAGACACTGTTTGCTAAATATCTGTCATAAGAGGTGAATAAATATAATAAGAAAAAAAACAAGTAGAAAAATTAAGTTCGACTTGGTCGAATCTATGAATACCCTCCACAATGTCATCTGATAGTAATTTTCTAAAAAAAAATCAAAAAATTGTATCACAAATTTTTTATTAGAAATATATTATTTTGAGTAAAACTTTTTTTTAATCAATCAAATTTTTTTGAGTGTAAAATTTTTTAGACTGTCAGCATTTTTTTGAGTGTGACATTTCATTAAAAATGAAATATGTATACATTTTTTTTTGAGTGTAACATTTGTTTTACATAGTGTAAATATTTTTTTTAGTGTACAATTTCTTTGAGTAACAAAATTATTTTGTAAAATATTTTTGTTGTTTTATACCTATATGCAATACAAAAAAAATATTTCACATATTACCCTCTATTTATTTTACTTCATTTGACTTTTCCCAAAAATTCTTACTATACACCGTTACATACAGTTACAAAAACAATAACAAACCTATAACAAATATTTACTTGTCTAACAACTAAACTGCACCCCACGACAAGAAAACAAACAACAACAAGTTTTAAAAAAACTGGTTTTTCACCATGCTCTTAAAACTTGTTTATCGGGTTTTCAACAGTTTAAGGTGAAACAAATCTGAAATTCAGTGCTTTGCTTATAACTTTTGAACCACTGAACCGATTTTGCTGAAATTCAAAACCAAACAGCCTTGGGGAACGACAAATATACATGCTAAGCTTTAACCTCCTCAGAATTGTCTTTCGAAAGTTATAGTAGTTTTAATCTTGTAAATTCGAAAAATACCATTGCCGAAATTTACTCTTTTGCTCATAACTTTTGAACCACTTGACCGATTTTGCTGGATTGCAATACCAACCTGACCCGGTAAATGGAGAACATATATGTCAAACTTCAGGAGCCTCCGTAAAGTCTTTCAAAAGTTAGCGTGTTTTCAACGGACAGACAGACAGACGGACGGACGGACGGACGGACGGACGGACGGACGGACGGACATCGCTAGATCGACTTAAAATCGATCAAGGATCATGAATATATATACTTTATGGGGTCCTAGACCAATATTTCGATGTGTTACAAACGGAATGACAAACTTATATATACCCTCTATCACTAGAGTGGAGGGTATAAAAATACGCCGCACATTGGTTGATGTTCATAGAACGAGCGGCTAAAAATAGAAGAAGTTGTCGAAGGACAATGAAACTTGGCACATAGGCATTTTTTGTTTGAATCAAGAAAAAAATGCAAAAATCAAAATGATCGGCCCACTTTTACGCCCACCTCCCATACAAAGTGAAAATTAAATTTTGACCTACTGCATTGTTTTTTGGCACATATCATTTTTAAACACTCAGAATCATTTGTGCGAAATTTGAAAAATATCCGCCCACTTTTACGCCCACTTCCCATACAACTTGTATTAAAAAAGTGACATAACTCACTTGATTTTTAATGTATCAACTAAATTTTCACAAAAAATAAATATTATAATTATAGAATGGGCTCCTGAAAATATATACCTCAGCCGCCCACTTTTACGCCCACCTCCCATAGAAAAAAAACAAATAGAAACAAGTAAGGGTGTTAAATTCGGCTGTGCCGAATCTTTCATACCCTCCAATACGTTTAAAATAGAAAATAAATCGCAGGGGCGACCTTTTTTTGGTGGTGGGGTCGGCGGAGTTGGTGGGGGACACCTGTATCCCCGCTATATATGTTAACAAATTATTTGTTTATGATATTTACGCTTAAATAATAAATTTTTATCGTTATTTTTAATTAATTTCTATAACCACGCCCCCAAAAGGAGGCGGCCTGAAAAAAATAGAATTTTCTAACCCCCTTGGTCCAAGCGCAGGTCTATGAACATAATATGGCATACAAATGTTACATTTGTTGAGCAAAAATTAAAAAAAAACTCGTAAAAATATCGTATTTTTCAGGAGTCGTTTTAGTTCTTCTAGGGGGAACTTTTTTCCCCCTGTTCCGATTTTGCCCATCTTCGAACTTAACCTTAACAGTAACATAAGAGATATTCTTGCCCAATTTCAGGGGTCTAGCTCTTTTTGTTTGGACTGCATCGTTATTTCTACAGACGGACGGACGGACATCGCTAGAATGTCTTAGATTATAAAATGGATTATATATACTTTTTGGGGTCCCCGACCCCATCCATCCATTCCGTGTGTGTTACACACGGAATGACAAAGTGAGTATATCCCCATACTGTGGTTGGAGGGTATAAAAATCAGAGTTTCTGAAACATGAACGAAAATTCATGTTTTGTTACTTTATTATTTTATAGTTTTTACTGTTTTTTTTTTTTGGAAATGAGCAGGTATGAGCAGCTGAATTTTTTTTTTAACTTTTAGCTGAGACTTCAAGCTTTAATTTGACATCTTTCGTTAAACAGCGCTCCACAGCGCTAAAAAGATGCAGTCCACTAAAGTTGATGAACATTGAAATTTTGATGTTGTTTATATTTTATTCTACGAAATTTTTTATATGTCACTTTTTACAACTTTTTTTAGTGCAAATCACATACATGACAATTGTCATTTACGAAAATATACAACAAAGTCAAATGATAAGTTTACTTTGATTGTAACAAAAGATTGAATATACAGTAAATTTGCATGCCATTTTAAACAAGCGAACATATATGAACTTTGAGCGTGTCTGTCCAAACAAATAATAAATATATCAGCCTAATATTACGGAATCATAATATTCAGATATCTGACAACCAAATACCAAAAAATTATCCAAATCGGCGAATATGAAAAAAATTAATTTCGGCCACTCTTCAACCAATGTGCGCCGCCAGCCAGCATCGAACTCGCCACCTTCCGATTTGAAAGTACACTTCTTAACCACTACGCTACGGAAGCTTATACTTTTATCTGGCGTTTTAGCTATTAAACATGTGTGTTGTTCGACAGCAGAGAAATCTGATTTTAGCAGAAATATCTGCTGATTTTAGCAGAAAAATCTGCTGATTTTAGCAGAACAATCTGCTGATTTCAGCAGAATAATCTGCTGATTTCAGCAGACCAATCTGCTGATTTCAGCAGAGCAATCTGCTGACAATCTGTTCTGCTTTTTTTTTATATAAAAAAATTTCTTGGAAAAATAATGAAATTCAGCAAACAAAATCAGTATAACCATAGTAAAATGTCTGTTATTTTCTTAAACTGAATGACAGAGATTTTAGAAAAAATATCCTTCTCAGCAGAACAATCTGCTAAAAGATTGCTAATTCAAATTGAAAGTCATTTTACAGATTTTTTGACAGAGTTTTTCATTTGAGTGTACTAATCTTTAAAATCTTGGATAAGTACAGATCATTCAAATATCGGATCAGATGTGATATAAGAATACCGACCCCACTCAGAGCATGTAGAAAGTGGTTGATTGACAGTAACCGCCAACTTCAACAAGTATTGGCATATGATCGAAGGGAAATGGATGGCAAATGTTGCTGTATATATGATTCAAATTTTTACTTTAAAAATTATTGATAAAGATAAAAAATAGGTGGAGCAAGAACAGAGCTATACGAGAACCCTGAATTAAGTTGAAAGTCTTTTGCTAAGGCCACTTATAAGACAAAACTTATATGAGAAAACTCGAAATGAACCGAGAAAAGTCATAACTTTACTTTTCCCAAAATAGTGGAGGCATATTTGTGCTGTGAAGATTATCAATTTTATTTCAGAAATTATCAATTTTATTTCAGAAGTTATCAATTGTATTTCAGAATTTATCAATTGTATATCAGAAGTTATAAATTGTTTTACAGAAGTTATCAATTGTATTTCAGAACATATGAAATGTATTTCACAAATTATTAATTTTATTTTAGAAAATATCATTTGTATTTCAGAATTTATCAATTGTATTTCAGAAATTATCAAGTGTATTTCAGAATTAGTCAATTGTATTTCAGAATTTATCAATTGTATTTCAGAATTTATTAATTGCATTTCAGAAATTATCAATTGTATTTCAGATTTTATCAATTGTATTTCAGAAATTATTATGTATTTCAGAATTTATCAATTGTATTTCAGATTTTATGAATTGTATTTTAGAAATTCTCATTTGTTTTATGAAGGTTAGTTTCTCAAATACAATTGATAGTTTCTGAAATCCAACAGTTGATAACTTCTGAAATACAATTGATATTACCCAAAATATACATTAAAAATTTCTAAATTACAATTGATAATTTCTAAAATACAATTGATAAATTCCGAAATACAATTAATAAATTCTGAAATACAATTGATAATTTCAGAAATACAATTGATAAATTCTGAAATACAATTGATAATATCTGAAATATAATTGATAACTTCTGAAATGCAATTAATAATTTTTGAAATACAATTGATATTTCCGAAATACAATTGAAAAATTCTGAAATACATTTCTTCTTCTTCTTATTTTGCCTTTTAAAGCGTAGGGGGGCTGCAATAAACTTCCTCCAATCTCACTGTGCTTCCAAATCCAAATCTAGGTGGACAAAAGTCTAAAAAGTTTGAACCTCTAAATTAAAAAACGGTAGGTGTTTTAAATAGCTAACAACATGCCTAGACTAGACGCAAAATATTTTGATTAAATAAGGGGTTTAACTTTGTCCCCGCAGCACTAGAACATCAATGTTTTTTCACGAAAATGTTTGTAATTAAAAACTAAGGAAATCAATACAAAACTAAGTAGCTTATACCAAGTGAATTATTTGCAGGAGATTGCCGTGAATTGTTTTTTATATAGCCATGGGTATATACTTATCAAACAAATTTTCATGGGTTCGAAATTTTTTCGCGATTTCTTAATATCGGTTTTTGAAATTAGGGTCATAAGTAAAAAAAATAGATTTTCAATATTTCAAAGCTTGCCAAAAAAAAACCGCTCCAAGTTGCGGGCAAGCAGGCGCGGATCCAGCTCTTGGATTTGGGGGGGGAAAATTTTTTTTTTTGCTAATTTTTTTTTTTTTTTCAGGGAATTGCAGGTCGAATTTGAATCATTGGTTAAGGTTTTTTTAGTGTTCAACTCTTTTTTATTATGTTTTTTCTATAGAAACATTTTCAAATTTTAAAAATTTATTCCTATAATAAAAAAACTTAAATGTTTGATATTTTGAAAAATGTCTCTTCAAGAAATTTAAAGCATTGTTCTGATAGCAAAAGACTCAGATTCTGACATTATTTTTAATAGAAAATAAGTCAGGTTTGAGATATGTTTATTCACAAAAATTTTTCTGATTTGGAAATTTTTCAGAGTCATTTTCTTAAAGAGAAAGTTTATAATTTTGAGACGGTATCCAAATAGGAAAATTTTGAGGCTCTGAGGCATTTTGATACAGAAAAGGCTTTAAAATTTATACAAAAATATTTGGAGCAGATTTATTCCAGCTCGAGGTCATTATTTTCATTACTTTTTAAAACTGTGATATTCTCACAGAATAATTTTTAAAAAATTATTCTATGGGAATATCATAGTCTAAAGAAGTAAAGGAAATTATGACCTCGAGCTTGAATAAACCTACTAAAAATATAATATTTTAAAGGTCAAATGTAACGTCAAAGGTCAAATTTTTAAATAAAATTAATAAGAATTAATACAAAAAATTGTTAATTCTGATATACCTTTATATAGAAAATTCTCAGATACTTATGGAATTCTCACACCAAAAAATTTCTGTATTAAGATACAATTTTCGTAAAGAAAAATTCTCAGATTAAGTGATTTTCACATTGAAAACTTAAAACGTCCTTAATATTTTTTTTTTATTCTATTTTTCTACAAAAAAGGTTTAAGATAAAAAGTCTCAGAGTCTGAGTCTCCGAAATTTTTTCTACAAAAAAAATCTTGGATTCTCAGACATTTTTCAAATTAAAAACAAATTTGGAATCTAATATCTTTTTTATATTCTGTGATATTTTCTCTAAAATTCTCAGAATCTAAGGCATATTTTAGAGAAAAATGCTTAGATTCTGAGTTATTTTTTCTATCGAAAAAGTCATAGATTTTAGAATATTTTTTAATATTAAAACTCAAAAATTCAGAGATATTTCTTCTTTAGAAAAAATCTGAAATTTTTATTCTTGTATTCTAGGACTTTTTTCTATAGAAAAGGTCTCAGCTTTTCCTAACTAAAAAGTCTTAGATTCTGAGACATCTTTCTAATAAAAATAATCTCAGATTCTGATACATTTTTCGAAAGGAAAATACTTAGATTCCGAGAAATTTTTCCTATAAAAGTCCCAGATGCTGTATAATTTTTCCTTTAGAAAAAGTCAAAGTTCTATTGCATTTTTTGTATAAAAAATTCTCAAATTTTCCCTGAATAAAATTCTTATTTTTCCTACAGAAAAATTTTGTTTTTTTTTTCTGTAAAAAAATTTAAGATATAAAAACATTTTTTCTAAAGAAAACTTATGATTCTTGAAAATTCTAGAAAAAATTCTCACTCATTGCATTTCCTCTATTCTTTTTACCCAGAAGAATTGTCAAATTTTCCATATAGAAAATTCTCAGATTTTTCCTATAAAAAACTATCAGATTTTTCCTATAGAAAACTGTTAAATTTTTTATATAAAAATTGTCAAAGTTTTAAGATTTTTACTATAAAAAAAATTCTAAGAAAAATTATCAATTTTTTTCTATAGAAAAATTCCCCAATTTTTTATTTAGAAAAATTAAAAAAAATTTCGTCTAGAAAAATTCCGAAATATTTCGTCTTTAAAATTTTTTGTATTTTTTATAAAGAAAAGTTTAATCACGTAGACAAAGTTTAACAGTCAGAAACATTTTAGGATTCTTAGACATTTTTCATAGAAGAATTTCCATAGAAAAATATTGTCCTATAAGTAGAAAAATTTCTAGATTTTTCCAATAGAAAACATTTAGGGATTTTTTCAGATCGTTGGACATTTTTCATAGAAAAATTTTTTTTTTCAGATTATTTTCTTTTCACTTCCTTTTTCTCTCTTCTCTTCTTTTCTTTTCTTTCTTTTCTTTCTTTTCTTTCCTTTCTTTTTCTTTCTTTTTTCCTTTTTCGTTTTTTTTTTCTTATGAATTCGGTTTGGGGGGGGAAATTTCCTTTTTCCCCCCCCCGTGGATCCGCGCCTGGGGCAAGCCACTATATACATCTCTTAAAGTAACTATCAGAGAGTATGTTTCATCTTTCATCTCATCCAGCGGCGTCCAGCTGCATTTTTTATAGCGTTTTTAAAAAAGTAATTTTTTCTGCAATTTTTATAACTTTCAAGAAAATGCTTATAATATAAAGGATCTTCTGCACATATTTTTGCAACAAATACCTCTACAGTATTTTCTATAATTGTTATATCACATATTTTTCTTTTCCCGCCACTCTAGAAGCACAAAAAGGATTTAATTCGAACATTCTAAAAAAAATACACATTAAAAGTAATTCGACATAGCTGGGCTTTACTGTAATGCTCAGAAAAGGTTTTTATATCATTTTTAAATACTTCCTTTAAATTTAGTGCCCTAAAGTAGCAAAAAGTAATTTACTTTTTCCAGTTGTAGCGAAAAGTCCAATTAAGTTGAAGCTATTTTAGTGAAACCCACTGTATTTTCAAAAATATTGAAGTTACAATTTTTTAAAGCATTTTTTTGAAATCAGCGACCCCAAAAACATAAAATATCATGGTTAAATACTTTTGTCCACCTAGTTTTGGAATCGGAACCACAGTGAATCTGTTCGATTTTTCGCTATTCTCTTCATTTCATTTAGCGATTTTCCTCTTTTTGTTCCAGCTTCTTTTATGCAATCTTCATATGATACTCTCGGTCTTCCTATGGGTCTTCTTCCTTCTGGCTTAGCTTCCAGGAATTGCTTTGGTATCCTTCGTTCTGGCATACGTACAACGTGTCCGAACCATTTGAGTTGTTTGGATACATGGTTTAATTCTTCTCGTATGCGTTCATTTCGTACTCTGTCTCTACGTGTTTTGCCAACTATTCTTCGTAAGCATTTCATTTCCACTGCATTTATACGACTGAGGTCCAATGTACGTGCTGGCCAACTCTCGCATCCATAAGTGAGAATAGGTTCTACCACTGTTTTATATAGCTGTAGTTTTGTTTTACGAGCTACTTCCCGTTTGGCAAATAAAGTTTGACTAAGTTGGTAGTATGCGTTTGTGGCTTTACTCACACGATACATTTCATTAGTTTTAAATACAATTGATAATTTCTGAAATACAATTAATAACTTCTGAAAAAAAATTTATAATTTCTAAAATACAATTGATAACTTCTGAAAAACAATTGCTAACTTCTGAAATTCAATTGATAACTTCTGAAATACAATTTCAAATGTTGTAGAATATCTAATAGTTTTAAAAAAATAAATAACTCCTTGTTGGTTTATAATAATGATTCACATTTATTTATAATAAAGAAAATTTTATTTTAATATTAATTAAGTTTTTGTTTTTTTTAATCTTAAAAATTTAAATTGATTTTACATATTTGCAAATAAATTGTTAGGCTTAGAAATATCATTTTAAACTACAAATATCCAAATAAATTTTTATTTATAATTACTTTTAGTTACATTTTCAATTTATTTATTAATAATAATAATAATAAAAAACTTGTTTTAAAACAATTTGGTACTTTAAAGTTACTAAGTAATTATGTATATAAAATAAGCAATTATTTTATTTTATTTATTATTTTCTAGTAATTTAATAAATTTAGTTTTATTTTATTTTTAAGCTAAACAAACAACAATATTAAACTACTTTCCGAATTACATACAACTAGATGAGAGAGTTTAAAAAAACTCTTAAGGATTTTAAATTAAAATAAGAAACTGTTATTTAAGGAAATTTGTTTTTTAGATTTGCCATTTTTTTATAAAAGAAAAATTTTAGTTAAAAATTAAACTTAAGGGATTTTTTTTTAAATACGACTAGAAATATATTAAAAATATTTTTTTTATTTATTTTTTATTTACTTACAAATGATTAAAAGAAAAAGGCCAAAGCTATTAGAGATTTTACTTTTTTATTGAAATTTTGTTTTATTAATGAAATATTTTGTTAAAACACTCATATAGAGATGATAGGGGTTGCTCGATAATGTTCTGTAATTGTAGCTCAGGGATGTTAAAGTTGGTACAATTGTACTTTTTTTGGTACATTTTAACCTTCAAAAGTACCGTGGTACTACCGCGACTCATTTGGTACAATTTTGAAATTTCCAATTTCTTTCTTTATAACTCATCGAAATATCGGTTAAAGACTCCAGCTATTTTTCTTTACTAAAAAAATGCTCACAAGGGTTCTAATGCTAGACTGATTTACACCAAAAATGAGATTCTTTTTTAGTTTTTACCCCTTGTTTTTATTTTCTAAAAATTTTTCACAAAAATTTCTTCTTTTATTTTTAGAAGAATTCTCAGAAATTGATACATTTTTCGTGTTTACACACTCACAAGGAAAGTTTCTCAACCCTTATGAAATTTGGCTGTCACCTTATGAAACAACGTGGACCTTCGGAAAAAATTCGATAACTCCCGAACTAACAGGAATATTGTCTAAAGCAAAAAAATGTGTAGACTTAAATTTAATAGAGATTGTTTCGTATTCATGCGAATATCGTAGGTCTATGTCGTCACATAAATATCCACCAAAATTTACACTTTTTCATGAAAAAATTAATTAACGAAATCGAATTTTTTCAAGGTTATGCCACCGTTGGATAGGTATTAAAAAACCCTTTCTTCTATTTTTTTTTCTTTTTTAATCCATTTTTTGAACCCCTAAATCCCCGATGTGGCCGAGACACCACAGCCTTAGAATGTTCACTTTTATATATTTTTTAAGTTTCATGCAAATCGATTCATAAGGGTTTAGATACTTCCTTTGTCAGATACATTTTTCCTGTCGAAAAACTCTAGAAGTTTTAGAATTTTTCCTATAGCTAAAGTATCGGACAATGAGTCATTTTTCTACAGATTAGATTTCAAGAAATTGTTAAAGAACACCCCTGTAAAATGTTTTTTAATTTGTTTGCATTTGGGGGGGGGGGGGGGGGAGGGATCATACATGATTCAGTTCAACCGAATTAACACTCTCATTTGTTTTACGTAAGTTTTTATTAATTGAACAAAAAATGGTACCGTGAGGGTCCAAAAAGTATTTTTTTTTTTAAAAGTAGGTACAAAATTGAAAACCCCATTTAACATCCCTGTTGTAGCTAAAGCGAGAGAAAGCAAGTGAGAGAAACCTGGTAAATGAAAGAGGAAAAAGTGTTTATGGTGATTTGCCATTAATTTTCGTGTGGCAAACAGAAGAATTTTTCGGGATTTTATTCCATATTTAGTTTGTTCAGATCTGTTCTAAAATCCGATGAAATACGAATCTGATTTACTGGATAAGCGAGTATTACGAAGAAAACCTAAGCTTGTGGAATAATTAAATTTTTCTGATTGTCAGATGAACACCTCCCATGGTTATATTGATAGAAATGTGTCACAATGTGTGGGAATGTCATTCATATTCTTCCACATGTCTCTCCACCAAGCCTGACCGATGTCACTGCGTGACAAAACTAACCACTATTTTAAAACACAAGAGGTATGACAAGAGGTATGACCATTATTTCAATATATTTCGGACATGCTGAATCGAATGGCGTACTCCGTTTTTCGATGTATGGTACAGTTTTCTTGTAAAATGTCATTAAAGATTGGCTGATTTTCAGCTGCTTTTTAAACAAAAAAAATTCCAAAGCTAATGATATTTAAATTTTATGCCATGGAAAACAAAGATATAACTTGTAGCAATATTTCTAATATAAATTTGGTTTAAAGCTTTTCATCTTAAGCCCTTAAATTCGCGGATTTCTTAATTTTTTTAAGTTTTCGCGAAATTAACCGCTAAATTGGTCTCTGATAAAAACTTGCATTTTGTGGATCATAAAGGCGTCCATGATTTGAGGATTCATTTTAAGTATATAATGTGGGAACCTTAAACAATAAACTGACCCAAAATTTGTCCAAAAATTTTTAATTTGCAAAAGTTATCTTAACAAAAACTATAATTATTGTATCGCAAACACTGAAATAATAGTTTTTGTTAAGATAACTTTTGCAAATGAAAACTTTTTTGGCCGAATTTTTGGTCAGTTAGTTGTTTAAGGTTCCCACATTATATACTAAAAGATGAAACCTTAAATCATCTCGTAAAGTGATGCTGGCATATACAGAAAAACGGTTTTTCGCGATTTTCATGATGATGGTCCATATAACATAACTGTTTTTTGTCCACTATTCGTATTGTTAGGGATGCATTTTTGATTCATTAAAAGCAAGTCTTCTATCAAAGACCAATTTGGCTGTTAAATTCGCGAAATCCTTAAAAAATGAAGAAATTCGCGAATTTTAGGGCCTAAATTGAAAAGCTTTAAACCAAATTTGCATAAGAAATGTTGCTACAAGTCATATCTTTGTTTTCCATTCCATACAATTTAAAAATCATTAGTTTTGCAAATTTTTTTGTTGAAAAACTGGCTCGAAATCAGCAAATCTTTAACGACATTTTGCAAGAAAACTGTACCATACATCGAAAAGCGGAGTACGCCATTCGAATCAGCATGTCTGAAATATATAGAAACGTTGGTCACACCTCTTGTTTTCTAAAATAGTGGTCAGTTTTGTCAGGCTGTGTAACCGTATTATAACAGGTATCGCTTTGAAATTTAACAGGTAATCAAATTTCGTACGTACAAATCATCGTTTCAAAGGAATCGGGTCAGTCCTTCTCGTAGTCTCCATACAAACCTCCCTACCGATATTCACATAATTCCCTCAAAATTATTAAAAATGGAAATATTTTATAAAAATTTTATTTGTAGGTGTTAAACGCATACTTTAGTAATCTAATCTGAATATAATTGGACCATGGACTTACAAGGGAAGTCTCCCTAGTGTCACCCGCGGATCTTTATGGAATTGGTTTTATTTTGTAGAGCAGAAAAAATAAAAGGACACGTATTTTTTTTTAGCGGCCCAAATTCATATTTAGGGGGTAAAAAGGAGGGGGGAAGACAAGGCCATTTTTCAGTTTTTTTCGTTTATCTCCTATTTTATGCAAAGAAACCTAGTCGTGTTACATACCAAATGAAAGGTCTTTGGAAAACCTATCTTCGTGTGCTAAGAACGTGTCTAAACATGCACAACTTTTCGTCATATTGAGTAAAATACCAAAATTTTAGGACATTTTTGTTAATAAGTCGAAAAATATTAACTTCTTTGGCCCGTTGTTAGCACTACGAGATAGGTATTTTTAATACCTTTAATCTGATACGACACATGCCTATATTAATTTTGTTTAAATATGCGTAAATCGTAAAAAACTGAAATTTCCCCCAATACAAATCGACCCCCCCTAAAAATGAGTTTGGGCCGCTAAAAAAAAATATGTATCGAATTAATTTTCGTTCTTAACAACATATCCAAATTTCATGAAGATCGGAGGGTGACACCAGGGAGACTTCCCTTGTTAGTCCCCCATATAAAAATTTCGACTGATATTCAGTTAAATCGGTCTATTGGCAAAAAATAAACTAATTCCACTAAAATTTGATCTGTGTGTGTTTTCTACACTAAATAAAGACCTAACAAAAGATAGACCCAATCGGTCCATGTTTGGACTTGGGACCCATTTTTCGGAAAACACTGGTGTAGGGTATCATATGGTCGGTCTTGACCAACTATAACTTTCTTACTTGTTATACCCTACACCACTCTGTTGTACAGGGTATAATGAGTTTGTGCTGATGTTTGTAACTACCCGAAATATTGGTCTTAGACCTACTTTCAAGCATACCGATCGACTCAGAATGACTTTTTGAGCCGATTTAGCGATGTCCGTCCGTCTGTCAATCTATCGGTTTAAGCACGGGTCGCAATTTTCAATCAATTGACTTGAAATTTTAAACTTAAGCATCTTTTTTTTTTTTTTAGGACGAAGCCTATTGAAATTGGAGAAAATCGGTCCATGCAAAGACCTAGCCCCCATACAAACGCCCCCTTGAATTCGGCTTAAGTGACCTTAATAACCGAATTTTAATATCGCATTGAAATTTAACAGGTAATCAAATTTTGTATGCACGAGTCACCATTTCAAATTTCAAAGGATTTGGGTCAGTCCTTCTGGTAGTCCCCATACAAACCGCCCTCCCGATATTCACATAATTTCCTCAAAATTCATAAAAATGGAAATATTTGATAAAAATTTTATTTTTATGTGTCAAACGTGTACTTTAGCAACCTGATCAAATCGGAATATAATTGGACCATTTTTGGACTTAGTCCCCCATATAAAAATTTCGATCGATATTCAGTTAAATCGATCTATTGACAAACAAAAATAAACCAATTCCACTAAAATTTGATCTGTGTGTGTTTTCTACACTAAATAAATATCTAACAAAAGAAAGATCCAATCGGTCCATTTTGCGAAAAACACTGGTGTAGGGTATCATATGGTCGGACTTGACCGACTATAACTTTCTTACTTGTTTTTCTTTACAATGTGTAAATTTTGGGGGGTATTTATGTGAAGACATATACCTACAATATCCAATGAATGTGAAATAATCTTTATTAAATTCAAGTCGACACATATTTTAGCTCTAGACGATATTCCGGTTTGTGCGGGGGTTATCGGAAATTTCCCGAAGGTCCACATTATTTCATAAGATGGCAACGAAATTTTTAAACACTGATATGGCCGGGACACACCAACCTTTGGATCGTCTCTTTTATATATATTTTAAGTTTAAGGAAAATAGGTTCATAAAGGCTGGATTACTTTCCTTATCAGATTCAGACTTTGACCTTTCGGGCTAGCTCGGTTGCCCTGAGAACGTGTCTCGTATTCCCTAATTGTTAAAACGGTACTGACCACTTAGAGAAAGGAAATTCATTGTCACAACAGAATGTCTTGCAACAAAATCGTTCGGTTACACCAATCGGTTGTCACAATCAAAAACTACCTGAACCAATCCAAGTTCTTACCGAAATTTTATTGCACTAACCGAATTTCTGTTGGCACAATCATATTTTTTGGTAGGTGCAACTTAAATATTTAGATGCCCCAGATGACTTGCCTACATTGAACTCCGATAGAACCTTTTGACTGCTTGAGATTAAAAGAATATCTAATACATGATACACTTAATATTCCCAAACCAAGAAGTAAGCTTTATCAACCGTGGGAGATTGGTTACTCTCTAGGTTGGGTTTTAAATGGCAGCCAGAGCTTTACGTCAGTATTTCAACCCTTAAACTTAAAGTATATATAAAAGAGACAATTTTAGGGTTGGAGTGTCTCGACTTATCGGCCATATCGGGGATTGAGGGGTTCAAAAATTGTCAAATATGGCGAAAAAATAGAAACCTTAAAAAAGTTCGGCTTCGTCAAATATTTTATTTATTAAAAAATACAAATTTCGGGGAGTATTTACGTGAAGGCATTGACCTACGATATCCATATTAATACGAAATAATTGTCATTAAATTTAAGTCTACACGCATTTTTGCTCAAGACGATATCCCTGTTAGTTCGGGAGCTATCGAAATTTTCCCGAAGGTCCACATTTTTTCATGACCGATAAGCCGAGACACTCCAACCTTAAAATCGTCTCTTTTATATATATTTTAAGTTTCAGGCAAATCGGTTTATAAGGGTTGAGATACTTTTCCCATAAGTTTAGGGTCCTTTAAAAAAATATGGAAATTAGCACCGGAATTTAAGTACTCGTTATTATTTCTTTCTCTTACCCCTCAGCTACACCTTTCATAATTATGTAAACATAAAACAACAAACACACACAAAACAATAACAACAATCAAAAATTTGTTATTGTTTTGTGTGTGTTTGTTGCTTTATGTCTACATAATTATGGAAGGTGTAGCTGAGGGGTTGCTTACTCTTTTGCCCATTTTTGTTTTCTCACTTTTTCTCTAATGCTTGCAAAGCTACCTCTACCTGGATACATTAATATTCCTTCTTAAGACCTTTTGGCAGCCGTATTTTTCTCAATATCTCTTCTCAGTAACTTTTTTTTAATAATTTGTGTTTTTTTTTTAAAGATTTCTTTAATTTTTTGGAACTCTTTTATACCCTCTCTTAAGTGCTCTTTGTATATTTTTGTCTTGATTTACCTTTTAACATTATTTTAGTAAGTACATTTAAATTTAAGTACAATTATTTCTTCTTCTTTATTTACAAAATTTTATAACTACAACATTATTTTTCATTTTAAATAAAATTATGACTGCATCACCTAAACTATCCTATACAGTTTTTATTTTCAATTTTTCAAAATTATTCATCCTTATTAACATCACCTTCAAAAAAGCCCATTGTTCTTATAAATTCCTGTAAGTAGGACCCCGCATCTGTTCAGTTACTAAACAGAAAGGGTCCTAGTGAACCTCAAACCATGGGTGGCTTAATATCAACCAATGTACTATGATGATCCAAAACGGGACTTGAAGCAGCTGAATTACTACCGCCCACCAAATGATGGTGATGATGATGGGTATGGGCATGCAAATGAGGGTTATGAGAATGTTGTTGTTGCTGGTGTTGATGTTGCTGTTGTTGCTGCTGTTGTTGTTGTTGCTGCTGTTGTTGGTGTTGATGCAAATGATGCTGAGCCTGTTGCTGTTGTTGATGCAATTGATGTTGCTGATGATTAAACATAATCGGTGAACCACTAGACATATGATGGGGTGATGACAAGTGTAATCCCTGATTAAGACTTTGTGTTGGTGTACCAGGTTGATGTGAATTTGGGGTACCAGGATGACTATTACTATTATTGTTGTTACTATTGTTGCCGTTGTTATTATTATTGTTGCCGTTTCCATTACTTGAATTATTTAAACCATTTGAATCATTACCTTGATTATTGGCTTCCTCGGAATCACTACAAGATTCTGAAGATCCTTTTTTAATCGTACCTCCTGGTGAGGTAGCATTATGGGTCTTAACATGTTTAGCTAAATGATCGCTACGCATAAAACGTTTATTGCATACCGGACAAGCAAAACGTTTTTCTCCAGTATGGGTTCTTAGGTGCCTTTGTAATTCATCAGATCGTGTAAAACGTTTACCACAAAATAGCCAATTACACACAAAGGGTCTTTCACCGGTATGCCATCTTAAGTGAGCTTTTAAATGAGAAGTTTTACCATAAACCTTACCGCAACCGGGTATATGACATGAATGAATATTTTTCTTTCTCAAGTGAACACCAGCTGGTCCCAGACGTTCTGCTTCTTGGCAATTAGGACAATCGCAAGTAGCTCTACCAGCATATCTTCGTTGAGATCTAGGCGAGGGTGTGGTTGGCGAAGAGGTTTGTGGTGTTGAGGAGGTCGATATAGCTGAAGGAGAGCTATGTGGTAGTGAAAAGCCTCCTACACTTTGTGTAGGCAACATACTTTTATAAGTATCCTGCAATAAATGTTGTCCAGAACCCAAGAGATGGGCAGTATTCGATAAAGAATGACTTAAGGCTGAAGAATAATCCGAAGTAGCTGTGGCATAATTTGCCATTGTAGAATGCATACCAGCTGCACTACCCATATCTAACCAACTACCAGCAGCAGCACTATGCATATCCCACCAGCCGGAATTAACACTTGCTGCTTCGGCTGCCTTATGGGCAGAAGCAGTCACAGCATTAAAAGGCCAGTCATATGGATGTCTAGAGTATACTGAACCAAATGTAGCACCTTCAACTTTACCCAATAAACCCTGATGCATGTGATGATTATCTGTTACCATGCCACCCGTAGCGGTCGAAGTATTTGGATAAAATAAATCACTACCATAAGCGGAGGGTGTTGTGACAGCAGCACATGATGAGGTGATGGGACGACTGTAAGGATAAATGCTGAAATTATTTTCATAATCAATAAATTATATTTATAAATGGAAAAAAATAAAGGGGAGTTTTAAGGCGTAAGTACAAGAGAGTGTAAGAGAAATGTAGAAATGTAAGAGAAATGTAGAAATGTATGTAGAGCTAGAATAAAGTTTCTAAAAACACGAGAAACTTGTTTTGCGTTTTTCGAAGGACCTAAAAATAAGTAAGCTAGCCTCTAGGTAGGTGACTGCTTACATAACCTTAGTTATTTCTGTTTCGCGACCTTAGAACGGGAAGGTTCTATTTGCACTTTTTTCTTGGTGCAAATAGAACCTTGTTGCCCTAGGGTCGCGATTTACTATCACATGGCAAAATTTTTATATTATTAAAAATTATAATTTTTGGCTAGTGAATTTTTTATAGCCTATGAAGAAGTTGAAACCTTCTGAGATATTTATTCATGCAAAACTAAATTGTTATAAAACTATAAAAACAAGTAAGAAAAATTTAGTCGGTCAAGACCATATAATACCCTACACCAGTGTTTTCCGGAAAATGGGGCTCAAGTCCAAACAACCTTTAGTAACACTGTTCAACACCAAAAAACCTCCCAGTAAAATGTCGACCTGATCCCTATAGATTTTGGTCTCCTGATTCCAAATCTGAACTCCAAATTTTTCTAGCACATACCGTTTTGGAAATATTCGCTGTTAAAAAGTGAAAAAATTAATTTTTTTTAGCACTTTTGGGGGTCCACTGTAATGTATCCATACGTTGCTTCCACAAAATAGGACTTGATTTTATATAAAATGAACCTCCTGATTCCAAAAACTGCTATCCAAATTTTTCTAGCATGTTTTGTTTTCGAGATATTCGCGTTTGAAAATTTTTGTGTGATTTATAAAGAACATATGTAGGTGCGTGACAGTGGAGTTTGAGTTTTTCAAAGGCCAATATTTTAAAAACGGCACGCGCTAGAAAAATTTGGATGACATATCTGGAATCAAAACGTACCAATTATACTTAATCTATGCATATTTAGTGTGAGCATCTTAAGAATAAGTTTCAGTAGAGACTCAAAAAGTTCTAAATAAGCGTATTTTTCAATCTTTAAACACGAATATCTTAAAAACCTTACGTGATAGAAAAATTTAGAAGGCAGATTTGGAATCAGAAGGTCAAAATCTATATAATTCATGTATTCTGATTCATGGTAATGCGAATTTCTATGAATTTGTTCAACAGTGTTACTGTAGAAAACACCCACAATCCAAATTTGAGTGAAATAGGCTTCTATTTGTTGCAATAAACGAAATTTTCATTTGGTCCAAAATGGTTCCATTATGTTCCGATTTGACAAGGTTACCAAAGTACATGTTTAACATCTACAAATAAAATGTTAATCAAATATTTCCAACTTTCATGACTTTGAATAAATTTATCTTAATATCGGGAAGGTGGTTTGTATAGGGGTTACAAGAAAAACTGGTCCGATTCCTGTAAATACAAAACACGTTTACCTGCCAAATTTCGAAAGGCTGTCTTTTAAAAAACGGTTATTAGAGTCAATTGAGCCCAAATTAAACGGGACATTTGTATGGGAGCTAGATCTAAACATGTACCGATTTTTTTTCCAATTTCAATAGCGATACCTTTAGTTAAAAAGCTTAAATTTCAATTTTTAGACAAATCGATTGAAAATTTCGACCTGTATCGTGCGCAGAAGTTGACATTAACTGACGAACGGACGGACTGACATCGCTAAAACGACTCAAAAAGTATTTCTAAGTCGATCGGTATACTTAATGGTATGTCTAGGACAAATATTTCGAGTAGTTTCAAACATCAGCACCAACTCATTATAACCTTTACCACACAGTGGTGTGGGGTATAAAAATATGAATAATACATGTCAAAACACGGAAACAAACACTTTTTAAAATAAGGCCCCAAGATGGGCGCCAAATGAAAGTATTGTGTCCGAGTTTTTAAATAATAAGAATTAAAGTTCTTTCTTCAGTTCAAACAAAAATGCTAAAAACAAATGAAAAATGGACTGAAATGAGTTAAAAATTTTAAATTTTACTTCCTTTAGTCTTCAAAAGTCCGAGAAACAAACGTAAGCCGTGTTTATAATCAAGCCGTTTTTTTTTTTTTGTAAAATCAATTCTTTGCAACCTCTTGTTTTGAATACAAATTTAATAGAGTAACTCATAGATATTCAAGAACCCTTAATTGGTGACTTTGATTGCTCTGCCCGAGAAAAAATTGATTAGATCTGGTTTGATCTGATCGGTTATGATTAATCATTTGTATCGGATAAGATCCATTAGATACGATGTTTATCTCCATTACCGAGATCCAGTTAGATCTGATGCGTAAATTAGATCCCTTAATTGAGAACAAATTCCAAGAACGAAAACCTTTTGAATTTCTGGCCCACGTTGGGCGCCAATTGAATTCTCTTCTTTCCCGTGCACTTACATGAGATGTATTTAACAGGGAACCCACCGATAGCCCTGAAACTTGCATGTGGGATAGAGGGGAGCAAAATAAAAGTTACCTGTTTTTTCTTAACTGGTCAGTCTCACATTTAGTGGGTCAAAGAGGAGGGGAAAATTGGGATTTTTGTTTGCTTTTTGAAGATTTTTCACATTTCTTTAAAAGAAACATGTATGAACATTTTATATAGATCGAAAGGTTTTTCGAAGGCCTATCCAATGGTGCATCGGTCGTGTAAAATTCGGCTTTGTTAAGTCCTTATTTTCAAAAACGTAAAAAACTTTGGGGTAGTTTACATGAAGAGATATATACGTACGACTGCCAAAATCAAATATAATAATGTGTTTGACGAAATTCCTGCTACACAAAAAAAAACTTTGTCAAATTACTAGGAAGTCTCGCAATCCCATTTTACCAATATTTGACAGTTTTCCTTCTTTTTTAACAAATCGAAATTTAATTTTTTTTTGTAATTTTACAATTTTTTTTTTTGTAATTTTACAAATTTTCAAGAAATCTAGTAAATTTACGAGAATTCCTTGTAATTTTAATTGCGCCAAAAAACTGTAAATTTACAATTTTATTGGTAAAAAGCTTTTAAAATAACAAAATTATTGGTAAAAAGCTTGTAAAATTACTAGGAACTCAGTAAAATTGGAGACAGCTAATAATCTAGTAAAATTACGAAACCTCTTTGTAAATTTTATCGTGTCAAAAATTTTGTAAATTTACAATTTCATTGATAAAAACCTTGTAAAATTACAAAATTATTGGTAAAAATCTTGTAAAATTACTACGAAATTTTGTCAAATAGGAGGTAGCAAACAAAAAAAAGTTACAAGTTTTTCTTGTAATTTTACAAGGTGTTTTTTTTGAGTGTAGTTCGTATTTTTTTCGGATTTTCCCGAAAGACCACGTTTTTTCATAAGCTGACAACCCCTTTTATACCCTCCACTCTAGTGATAGAAGGTATATAAAAAATTGTCATTCCGTTTGTAACAGCTCGAAATATTGGTCTAGGACACTTTGAAAAACTTTTTTTTTAGATTTTCCCAATTTTTTTACTGTTTTTAGTACCTTTCGAAAACTCCCCTGTGGTAAATTTTCAGATTTTTTTGATGACCCGTTCAAAAGATATCGAATTTTTAAAAATTGGTAGTTTGTTAGGTTGTAAGTGGCTGCTGACGTTTTACGTCAACACACGTAGACTCTGAGGTCCATTGTGGTAGTTTGTTCCTTTACTCAAACTTCTTTTACTCATAACTTCTTCAATAATGGTCAAAATTTCAAATTTTTTTTTTCAAAATTTTTGTTTTTTTACGTACTTTCTAAAAAAAAATCCAAAAAAATTCTTAAAAGCGATCTAGTATGCGATTTTTAAGTTTTATAATTTAAATCTCATTTTTGAAAATGTTTGTACTCTTTGATTTTTTTGAAATTTCTACAAATTTTTTGCCCAGGAAGATCGTGGGATAACGATTATTACTATTTTTTAAAATTTTTTGAAAAAATTTTATTGTAATTTTCCAATCTTAAAATCATTTCTACTGCTCCAATGGTGCGTCATAGAGGGGTCCTTTATAAGACCGACCCCCATTAATTTTTCCGTCTTAATTTTTTAAAATTTGTTCCAACCGCTCTAACTGCGCAAATAGTGCCCTTAGAGCAACAAAATGTATGACCGACCCACAATATTTTTTTAGTCCAAACATTTTCTCTGAACACACCTACCCTCTATCTTTAACTGTTAAGGCGGTCCCCATACAATTTTTTATATTTTTTGTAAATTTGTTTTATTTAATCAGCTTCTACCGGTCCAATGGTGCGTCCGAGAGGGGTCATTAGTGAGACCGACCCCCATTTATTTTTACCCTACAACATTTTTTCAAAACATACCTACGCCCTATCTCCACTCCCTAAGTAGTAGGGTATTCAATTAATCGAGGTTTTGGTTTAATCGGTTAATCGAGCAAATAATTAATCGGGGTTGAGATTTAATCGGTTAATAATCGGATAAATTTGAATTATTCGGTTAACCGAATAATATAAATTTAAAATTTAAATTGAATATAAAACCAAGAATTGTATGTACTTTAAAGAAATCTGATGGTGAATACGGGTTATTCAACACAAAGAGGAGTAATTCCAATTCTTAATTTCTTCAAAAGTTTCATTTAAATGGCTAATTTTAATTTGACACACATTGAGTGTGTGGCAATCGAAGGAATGCTGATGATGGAAGGGTGGCATCTTCCGAAAGCTGTCGACATATCCACTTAGCCTGTGTTGTCACTTAATTTTTTTCAGATTTGCTCATTGTACAACAATTATTATTTCTCAGAAATAATTAATATGGACTCAAAACCGAACTAAATAAAAATTCAGTTCAATATATAAACACAATTACTAAAATATAAATAAATTTTATCAAAACTATAACATTAACCAAAAATTTCTAACTTTTTGGTGAACATAATTGTCGCACATTTTAAAATATTTATGGGAGTTCGTTATAAAAATGTAAATATACATGAAATTGTGTTCATGGGACCATAAAAAGTAGTTCGTTTTAACCGAGGATTCGTTATAACCGAGTTCGTTATAAAAGAAGTATTTTGTGTGAAAATTGTTGCCAAAACGTCGGGACTTTCAAATTAGTTTGTTATAACCGAGAATTCGTTATAACCGAGTTTGACTGTATCTCAAAATGAGATAAATCACTTCTAAGGCCAGATTCGTATTAATCGCATAAAAAACAATTAGAACAAGTAGAAAAGTTAAATTCGACTTGGACGAATCTATGAATACCCTCCACATTGCCCTTTTTAAGTGATAGTAAATTTTCTAACGTGAAAAAAATAACATTTTTGATTAGAAATATTTTATTTTCTCTAAAAAAACTTTTTTTTATTAATTTTTGAAAATAAAAAAAAATTAATAATTTTTTTTTGAGTGTAGAATTTTTTTTGAGTGTATTTTTTTTTTTTGCTTTAGTGTAAAAAAACTTTTTTTTATTAATTTTTGAAAAAAAAAAAAATTAATAATTTACCAATTTTTTTTTTGAGTGTAAAATTTTTTTTGAGTGTAAAATTTTTTTTGAGTGTAAACTTTTTTTTGAGTGTATTTTTTTTTTGTTTTAGTGTAAAAATATTTTTAAACATGTTTTAAAAACATTTTTACAAATGTTTTTAAAACATGTTTAACGGGTTTTCAACATCTGAATTTAAGGTGAAACTAATCTGAAATTTACGGTTTTGCTAATAACTTTTGAACCACTGGACCGATTTGGCTTAAATTTAAAACAAACCGGAGCAGAAAAACAGTTAATATATATGCCACACTTCAGCACCCTCAGAATTGCCGTTCGAAAGTTACCGTGTGTTTTATCTCGTAAATTCCAGAAAAACCCTTGCCGAAATTCACTCATTTGCTTATAACTTTTGAACCATTGGACCGATTTCGCTGGATTGCAATACCAACCTGACCAGGTAAATGTCCAACATATATGCCAAACTTCAGGAGCCTCCGTAAAGTCTTTCAAAAGTTAGCGTGTTTTCAACAGACAGACAGACAGACAGACGGACGGACGGACGGACGGACATCGCTAGATCGTCTTAAAATCGATCGAGGATCATGAATATATATACTTTATGGGGTCCTAGACCAATATTTCGAGGTGTTACAAACGGAATGACAAACTTATATATAGCCTCTATCACTAGAGTGGAGGGTATAAAAACATATACTGTTTGCAATATATAAAAAATTGGCTAGGGTTACTAATTGTAATTTGTTTTTTTTTAACCCGACGTTTTAAGGCGACGTTTTTACACATTGCTAAAAGAAAATTTGATAAGTTTTTTAGACCTAAACTTCTTTAAGCAGAACCGTAATTCAAATTAAAAATGAAACATCAAAACGCTAAATAAAGCAAAAAAAAATAAGTAAAATTACTAAAAAAAAAGAGATTTCGGTTAATCGGTTAATCGACACAAATTAATCGGTTTATTTGTTATTTGAAAATTGACAATTTTAAATTATTCGAACAGTTAATCGACCAAAATTAATCGGTTAACCGATTAACGGTTAATCGATTGAATACCCTACTAAGTAGGCTCCCATAAAAAATTAAATTTTTATAAAATTTGCTCCAACTGTTATTTGTATGGGAGCCTACTTAGGGAGTGGAGATAAGGCGTAGGTATGTTTTGAAAAAATGTTGTAGGATAAAAATAAATTGGGGTCGGTCTCACTAATGACCCCTCTCGGACGTACCATTGGACCGGTAGAAGCTGATTAAATAAAACAAATTAACAAAAAATAAAAAAAAATGTATGGGGACCGCCTTAACAGTTAAAGATAGAGGGTAGGTGTGTTCAGAGAAAATGTTTGGACTAAAAAAATATTGTGGGTCGGTCATACATTTTGTTGCTCTAAGGGCACTATTTGGGCAGTTAGAGCGGTTGGAACAAATTTTAAAAAATGTCGTATTGTGTGGGAGCACCCTTAGAAATTGAAGATTGGGTATTAGATTGTTCCAAAGAAATGTTAAGACGTAAAAATTAATGGGGGTCGGTCTTATAAAGGACCCCTCTATGACGCACCATTGGAGCAGTAGAAGTGATTTTAAGATTGGAAAATTACAATAAAATTTTTTCAAAAAAATTTAAAAAAAATAGTAATAATCGTTATCCCACGATCTTCCTGGGCAAAAAATTTGTAGAATCGATAAAAGTTTTACACAATAAAAATCCAAAAAAATCAAAAAGTACAAATATTTTTAAGAATTTTTTTGGGATTTTTTTTTTAAAGTACGTAAAAAAACAAAAATTTTGAAAAAATTTTTTTTAAATTTCGACCATTAGTGAAGAAGTTATGACCCAGTTGGAAAATGTGTCACTGTGGAAATTTCCACAGTGATTCCTTGAGGAAATGTCTTCAGGTTCTGACAAATCATAGGCAATCCTTGATGACATGTCCTAACATTGTCAGCACTGAATGTTTGCTTTAATAGTGTGGACAATTCCTCTAAGGCGTCTTAAAGGAAATGTCTTCAGAAAATCAGTATATTAAATTAGAATTTAAAATCTGAGCAACTCTTCAATTTCCAAGAAGAAGATGGCAATATTATCAATTTATTTTAAATAAAATCAAAATCTAACAAGTAGAATAAAAGTGTTAAATAGACAAACAATTTTCAAAATAAAGTTTGGAACAAGTAGTAAGGTGTGGGACTAATAAACTGGAGGTTCCAGGTTCAAATCCAGTTGGGACTAAAAAAAGCGAAAAGTTTTTTCTAAATATGAGAAAGATAATTTATAAAGGAAAATGGATAAAAGTACAAACTAAAGGAAATAGGAAATTTTTTTGTATTTTCGCATGACCTACGTCAGACATTTCCCCAAAGAAGTCTTAGGTGACATGTCCCCATAAGGTCAGCCCTGACCATTGCTGACTTTGAGTGAGAACATTTTGAAAATTTGTATGAAACTGTCCTCAACCCAGTACATAGAGATGTCTTGTGTGTGTCAGCAGTGACTCTGACATGTCACCGCTCCGTCACTGAGGATGGCTCGAGGACGTTGCCAACTGGGGAGTAAAAGAAGTTTGAGTAAAGGAACAAACTACCAATTTTTAAAAATTCGATATCTTTTGAACGGCTCATCAAAAAAATCTTAAAATTTACCACGAAGGAGTTTTCGTAGGGTACTAAAAACTGTAACAAATTGGGAAAATCTAAAAAAAATATTTTCCAAGTGTCCGATTTGACATGGAATGCCCCAAATATATTTGGTAAAGTTTGAAAAAAACATTTTTTTTTTTTGAAAAAAAAAAATGTGAAACTTTTTTAAACTTTTAAAAAAAATAAATTGATAAACTTTAAGTAAATTTTTACTTGACACAATTAAAAAGTTACTTAAAAAAATTGAAAAATTAATATTAAAAAAATATAAAAATGCGATTATGGTCCAAAAATGCTGATCTGCGATTTGACGCGATGCCCTAATGTTCATGTACTTCCTTTGGAAGAAATACGAAAAAAAATCTAACAAAAACGAAAAAAAATCGATTTTTCCTCCTCCTATTTCTCCCCCTTTAACCCTCACGATAGCCGATAAAAACAAGTAAGAAAATTAAAGTCGGTCAACACCGATCATACAATACCTTAAACCAGCATTTCCTGGAAAATGGGTCCCAAGTTCAAACATGGACCGATTGGATCTATTTTTTGTCAAAACTTTAATAAGTGTAAAAAACACTCACAAACCGCTTTAACTGAAAATCGGGCGACATTTTCATATGGGGCCCAAACCAAAAATGGTCCTTAAAGACACACAAACAAAATTTTAATAACATATTTTCTTTTTTTTAAGAAATTTGAGAGATTTATGTGAATATCGGGAATGTGGTTTGTATGGGGGCTACAAGAAGGACTGGTCCGATTCCTTTAAAATTCGGAATGGTGTTAATTGAATAAAAAAAAACGCGTTTTGTTACCAAGTCTTAGGTGACATGTCCCCATAAGGTCAGCCCTGACCATTGCTGACTTTGAGTGAGAACATTTTGAAAATTTGTATGAAACTGTCCTCAACCCAGTACATAGAGATGTCTTGTGTGTGTCAGCAGTGACTCTGACATGTCACCGCTCCGTCACTGAGGATGGCTCGAGGACGTTGCCAACTGGGGAGTAAAAGAAGTTTGAGTAAAGGAACAAACTACCAATTTTTAAAAATTCGATATCTTTTGATTTTAATAACATATTTTCTTTTTTTTAAGAAATTTGAGAGATTTATGTGAATATCGGGAATGTGGTTTGTATGGGGGCTACAAGAAGGACTGGTCCGATTCCTTTAAAATTCGGAATGGTGTTAATTGAATAAAAAAAAACGCGTTTTGTTACCAAATTTCTAAAAGATATCTATTAAAATACGGTAATAAGAGTCATTTGTTCCAAAATAAATCGGACCTTTGTATCAGGGCTAAGTCTAAACATTGACCGATTTTTTTTCCAAGTTCAATATGCTTCGTCCTTAGGTCAAACGAAGCTAAAATTTTAAATTTCAGCCAAATCGATTGATAATTGCGACATGTATTGTGTTTACAACATTAAGATGGACGGACGGATGACTAAAAAAGTTATTCTGAGTCGATTGGCATACTTGAAAGTAGGTCTAGGATCAATATTTCGGATAGTTACATACATCAGCACAAAGTCATTATACTTTATTATAAAAATCTGTCTGTAGTCTTTTTTCCGTTAAGAAAAAGTTAACTAGAAAATATTTTTTTTTGAGGTTAAACACTTTTTTCCAGCAACTTTTGAAAAAAAATAAAAAAATTTTTTTGGGTGTAAATTTTTTTTGAGTGTAAAATGTTTTGAACTTATTTGTTTACCATTGCCAACTTAACCAGGAACATTACAAATGTATGTTTCAAGTTTAAGTACTTTTAAAGCTGTTTTTCGAAATTTAACGTGTACATATTTTAAAGACAACCAGACGGACACCTTTAGATTGACGTAAATTCGATCAATCCAAAATATATACTTTATAAGGTCCTTCACCAAGATTTCTAGATATCACAAATGGAATCGCAAACTCATACATTTCCTCCATTACAATTAGTGTAGCATTAAAAATAAGTATTCGTTTGGCGCTCAACGTGGGGCAAGAAAAAATTTTACTGAAACATCTTAAAATAATATTACATAAGTCCACTTTAAAACTTAAATAAGAGGAATTCATTCAAGTTTGGAAATTTTTTCTCTAACTCTACCATTTTTTCTCTTTCTCCCTCTTGTACTTAAAGCCCTTATAAATAATCAAGAATTTTTATTTAATCTCTCAACTAACCTGGCTGTTATATTAACCATAGTATTAATTCCACTACCGGGTAAACTTCTAGATGAAGCTGCTGAAGAACAGATGCCGGTTATATTTGAACCACCCGATGAATTAGTAGAGGAGGCTGATGATATAGCACAGGGAGAATGTTGTCCTCCTGAAGCATTCGAACTGGTAGAACCCGTTGAAGTATTATTGTTACTATTCGATTGGGATGAAGGAGAGGTAGGACTTTTTTTCCAAGGATGAAAACCTTTACCAACAGCAGCATCTGCCAAAGGTGGTGGAGATTTGCTACTTAATTTATTGCACTGAGCCGCCAACATAGCCAATGGTGTGCCTCTTAAACTAGGATGATCCTAAAAGAAAGAAAAACAGAAAAACAACATGTGAAATTAGTTAATTTGCTAAATTTGTTTAAACGTTTTAAAACAAAAGTTCCCATGGGAATTTGTTAAGGGCTCATCATAATTGGTTTTTTTAAATATTTCTTAATTAACTTTTGTTTAAATTATACAATTTCCCAAGAAATTAAATTTTTCCAAAACCCAAATCAATTTCTTATTTCATTTGTGTTTTTTTTTAGTTCATCTTCCATTTCCAAAAATATAATTTGATTTATATACATAGTTTTTTTTTTAATTTTATTTTTTGTATTTCCTACCTCTTGATTTTGTACAACCATTCTTGTCTACAACTCTTTTGTTTCTGTTTGTACAATTCCCAAAAAAGGAAGTTATTAGCCTTAGAAACAAAGGCCACTAGCACCACCAACCAACCATCCAACACCACCACCAAAACGAATAAATGTAAAGAAAACACACAAAACATTTGAGTTGTAGCCGACTTCAACACTCTGTTTTTTTTTTCAATATTTTTTGTATTCATTCAGTTTGATTATAAAGCATAACGGAAGAGCATTAATCCTGACACTTGTTTCTGGTTCTTGTTTTAATTTTTTGGTAGTTTTTTTCTTTTATTTTTATTTTTTAAATAAATTTAAAATTAATGTTTCATTTCATTTCCAAAACTAACCTCATGTGGTGTTCAGTTCTTTCAAGACTTTGAAAAAAAAATACATCCTGTGAGAATTGGCGTAACGGCGGCAAAATAAATACAACAAATTTTTTTATTTTATTTCCTTACAAATTTAATTTTTTTTAAATCTTTTATTTTTTTGGTTTTTTGTGTGGCATTGACTTTTTGTTAATTTGTTATTGTTTTAAAGCCATCAAACAACTTGTGCCGTCAATATCCTTATCATAGCAAATTGTGTGATTGCAAGATTTTAAATGTGCGTTTTTAGCGCCAGATTTGTGATTGGTTTTTAGGGAATTGATGTTACACAACATTGAAGTGCGGTTTTTCAGATGGTTGATAAAGGTGTGATGGTATAAATGGATAAGATTCATTAAATTTTTGTGATTCTCACGATGTTTTTATTTTAAAATTTAAAAAAATTAAAGATTTTCAAAACTATCTTAATTCTTCATCAAAGTAATATTTCAAAACGAAATTGATTGAATTTGAAACAGGAAAAAATATTGAGAAAAACAATTTGAGTAATAGTTTCCGACCGAAAGCACTTTTTCAGACCGAACCCGTACCCGAACCCGAACTTCGGTCAATTTTGCAAAGTTCGGCCGATCCCGAACCCGTAACCGAACATTTTTTTTATTTAAAAAAAAGTTGTTTTTGCATATAATTATGAAAAAACAACTAAAAAAGTGTTTTTTCTTAGTTGTTCTAATTTATAGGAAAAAAATAAATATTTTGTATACTTAAAAAAAGTGAAAAAATATGGCTCAAGTTGATTTTTTTGGAAAAAAAAAATATATTTCTTTTTAACAATAGTCTGATTTGAGGTGTAAAGTAGTTGCACTGTTAGTATGGCTTAGTTTTAAGACGATAAAAAGCAATACAAACAAAAGTTCGGTGTTCGGTAAGGTTCGGCCAAAATTTGGCCGAACACCGAACAGTGGCCGAACGCCACTTTTTACCGAACTCGAACGTTCGGTCGGACACTATTGAGTACTTAATCAATTGTTAAAATTTTTAAATAAGATTTGAGTACTTTTTCAATTAACGCAATTAAAAACTTACTCAAAAATTAAAAAAGTTAAGTAAATAATTTAATACAAAATTTAATAATTTTTTTTATTTATTTTTTTTCTCTTCGTGCTTTGAATTCTCATTTAGTTTATTGTTTTTTTTTTGTATATGGCGGTTTTCGTGTCAACTGACACAACTTTTGAAACCGATGTCTTCCGATCGGGATGAAATTTGCACCCATTGGATAGTAGTTCAGACGCAATTTTTCAACGAGATCGGTCAAGAACTCTCTGAGTAAGTGGGGGTCGAAATTTGACATTTTGGCAAAAGAGGTGTTTATTCTCATCCATGTTACTTCTTACCTATTGTTTTTTAGCAAAATGTGTCCCAAATAGTTTAGATAGCTATTTCTTCAGTCTCTCGAAAAAAAAATTATAAAAAAAATAAAAAATAAATTTTTGATTATTTTTCTTAAAAATTCAAAACTTTTTTGACTTTTTCCTCATATTCAAAAGAAAGCTTAGGTGATTTCCTTTAAGAGCTATGGGGTCGCTTAGTGGGATGCGAGTGGGATATCTATGAATTTTTTTTTTTTTAACTTTGGAACACAAAAAATAGTTCTTCAATTTGCACTATTAGGCGTGAGATAGCTCACCAGTTTTCGTTTTCGATCCGGGACACCCTTTAATTTTGATAGGTTCGAAAAAGAAATCATGAGCCAAAAAATAAGGGCGGTGGGGTGGGGCCATATGGCTCTTCATAGGGGTCAAAATTGGGCGTAAAGAGGGGTGCAATGTGAGACCGACCTCCATTGATTTTCTGCCCCCAATATTTTTATTGAATATACCTAACCTCTATTTCCACTTCCTAAGGGGGATCCCATACAAAATGACATGTTTATAAAATTTGCTCCTACCGCTCTAACTGAGAAGTAAAATGTATGACCGACCCCCAATATTTTTTCTACTCCAACATTTTCTTACCTACCCTTTATTTTCAACTCTTAAGGGGGTCGCCATACATTTTTTTTTATTTTTTTATTAGTTTTTAAAAATACATGTTTTTATAATGTATTAGGGAGTGTAGAATCTACACTGTAGATAGGGTGTTATAATGTTCGGACAAAATGTTGGTAACTAAAAAATAATGGGGGTTGGTCGAAATTTTTGCCTCTCTAGGAGGCACGGTAGGGGCGGTAGGAGCTGGTTTAATAAAACAAATTTATAAAAAATAAAAGAAATGTATGGGGACCACCTTAAGGGTTAAAGATACATTGTAGGTATGTTTGCAAAAAATGATGGAATTAATAAAATAATGTAGGCCGGTCATACATTTGGCCCCACTAGGGGCAATTTAGGGTAAGTTAAAATGGTATGATCAAATTTTTTAAAAATGTTTTGTATGGGAGCCCCCTTAAGAAGTGGAAATAGGGGTAAGGTATGTTCAAGAAAAATGTTGGGGGCAGAAAATTATTGGAGTTCGGTCTCACATTGCACCCCTCCAGGGGCGTTTCTAGGGGAGCTTTGGGGCTTTGCAAAAAATGATGAAATTAATAAAATAATGGAGCTTTCTTTTGATTAAAAAAAAAGGGCCCAATTTGAGGAAAAAGTCAAAAAAGTTTTGGATTTTTAAGAAAAAAAAATCAAAAACAATTTTTTTTATTTTTTTTTAATTTTTTTTTTTTTCGAAAGAAACAGCTAGCTAAACTATTTAGGACTTATTTTGCTAAAAACAATAGGTAAGAAGTTACTTGGATGAGAATATACACACACAGAAAACAAATTTGCTAATTTCCAACTGAAATTCAGTTGTTGCAACAAAAAATCGGTATATGCATTTGAATTACGGTTAAAACAACTAAATATCTGTAATTACAACAAAATTTTGTTATGACAACTGTCTGTTATTTGAAACAACTATAAAACTCGTTAGCCACATCAAAAAGTAGTAGCAGCAATCGAATTTTGAGTTAATACAACTGAAAAATTCAGTTGGAAATTTATTTTTCTCTGTGCACCTCTTTGGCCAAAATGTCAAATTTCGACCCCCTCTAACTCAGAGAGTTCTTGCCCGATCTCGTTGAAAAATTGTGTCTGAACTACTATCCAATAGGACTACCCTTGGTGCCAAGACGGAAGACATCGGTTTCAAAACCCCCATATATTTCCTTCCAATTGAAAGTTTGTAAATCTAAAACATTTTTCAAAGAACTCAGTCTTATATTCTGAGACGTTTTTCCTATAGAAAAGGTCTCAGCTTCTAAGACATTTTTCGTATAGAAAAAGCCTTATAGTCTGAGTCTCAGACAAAAAGTCTTAGGCCGCTGTTCCAAAAAAAGTAATTCTCATAAAAAATGTGAAAATTAAAATTTCCGATTTTTTTTGGTGTTCTAGATTTCACATCCGAATTTCTTTTTCGTTTTGTTTCACATATATAAAATTTGGTGAAAGTAAAACGAATGCACTTTTTTCCTTATAATTTTTTTAATTTTAATTAATCGATTTCAACTTCGAATAAAACCGTAATCAACAAAACGTTTAACTTGAATTCATGTGATTCGGAAATTTTCATGTGAATTGAAAAGTTGTGAAAGACAGAACAGAGGCCTTAGACTCTTTTTTTTCAAACAGAAAAAACCTCAGAATATGAAACATTTTCTCAGATTCCAGAACATTTTCCTAAAAGTTGCAGATTCCATAGCATTTTTTTACAGAAAACGTCTCATATTCTGGGTCATTTTTCCTAGAACATTTTTCAATAAATAAAACTCACAAATTCTGAAATATTTTTCCATAAAAAATAGCTGACATTTATTTTCTAGGATTCTAAGATTTTTTTTCAGAAGAAGTCTCAACTTTTCCTATCGAAAACGTCTTCTATTCTGAGATCTATCATATAAAAAAATATCTGATTCTGAAACATTTTTCCTACACGCAAAAAAAAAATTGTCAAATTACTAGAAAAAGTTTCGTTATCCCATTTTACCAATATTTGACAGTTTTCCTTATTTTTTAACAAAAGTTAACAAATTTTTTTTTGTTATTTTACAAATTTCAATGTTTTTTTACAAAAAAAAAAAAATCTAGTAAATTCACGAGATTTCCTTGTAAGTTTTATTGAGCCAAAAAAGTTGTAAATTTACAATTTTATTGGTAAAAATTTTGTAAAATTACAAAAAAGCTCGAAATTTTTAGTGGAAATTCTCGTTAAATAGGAGGTAGCAAAAATCTAGTAAAATCACGAAACTTCCTTGAAAGTTTTATCGTATTAAAAAAATTTGTAAATTTACAATTTTAAAATTACAAAATCATTGGTACAAAGCTTGTAAAATTACAAGGAATTGTTGTCAAATAGGAGGTAGCAAAAAAAAAATTTACAGCATTTTATAGGGTTATGCTGCATTTTTTTAAGCTATCGGACAAATAAATCATAATAAGTAAAATATTTAAAAAAATCCAAAAAATTAGGAAAAATTAAAAAATTTGGCAAAAAAAAATGTTTTTGCAGCATAGTTATTTCATGTCCCCACTTCGTGTTTCTGCGCATCCTATATTACTGGAGCGTTATAGGTTAGAATGATCCAGAAAATATTTCACTAGACATTTTATCGCAGTACCTCTAAAATTCCACAACTTTAACATGACAAAAAGTTAAATTAAAAAATTTTTACTGTTATGATTAATAGGTACCATAATGAAATAAAACCATCCAAACCAACTAAAAGTCAATAATCATCGATTAATCCGTGGCTTTAACATTATTGTTATACACATGTAAACATTGTCTTTATAATTTGTTATGGATTTGAACAACGAAAAAAAACAAGTGTTGTTGCTTTCTTTTCGAAACACTTTACCGCCTCTTTGAAAGATGTTTTTTCCCAGGCCATTTTCTCAGACTGGCCTGGCGCCAAATTGACATTTAGTTGTGATTGACCGAGTCTGAGCCCTAATTTCTCTTATAAATGAATAATGAATTGTTTTTCGATTTGTGTCGGTAAATTTGTAAAGATCCAATCAACGAAACAATAGAGAGTGAAAAAAAAACTTAACGAAATGAAACAATGCAATACAAAAAATGCTTGTGTTCTCCTACTGCAACAAAGTAGTATTGGTCACTACTACCAAAAAAAAAAAAAACTACCGTAATCATTTACAATACCGTGTGATAAATCTCTCTCACCTTCTTGCAATGGTTATACTATTATACTGCAACAATATACACTCACATAAAAAATCGGTTGGAATGAGGTTGCCACAACCGCAATACGGTTGTCGAAACCGGCTTGCGGTTGTCCCAACCGTACGCGGTTGCAGCAACCGTAAATTGAGGTTGTTATAACTTTTTTAAAATATTTTTGTGACATTTGCCACAAAATTAAAAAAAAGTTGCTACAACTGCAAACCCCGGTTGTAGCAACCGTAAATAACGGCATTTGCCGGTTGCCACAGACTCATATTACCGGTTCCCTCTACCGAAAATTCAAATAACAAAACTTCAAAAATTTTTGTTTTGTCATTAAATAAAACAAAATATTTAAAAATAAATTTTGTATTTTTTTGTGAAATTTGGAAAATACAGCATAATTGAGGTAAGTTTTTTTACAATGAAGGCTACAACAGTTTAAAACATATCCTTTTTTCTTTAAATTTATAGATATAAAGGAATATGTTTCCGTATCATCAAAAATGATTTCCACATTACGGATACTAAAAATGCCTCCCTGAAGCTGCTATATATTTTTGCCAGCAAAAATGGATCATGTGCAGGAAGTTCGAAATCTTAAAAAATTTAGTTTTAAAGTTTATGGAACTCGCGGACTTCAAATAATAAAGATACTTGCTTTGGAACAATTTTCTCAGAAAACCTTCTCAAAATCTGTGACTCCTTTTGTAAGAAAAATGCCTTAAAGCCAGAAAAAGTTTAATTTTCATGAATCGGAAGCTTTCGATGGTAAGCTGTCTCAAAATCTGAAAATTTTTCTTTACAAAAAGTTTCTCAGACTCCTGAGAATTTTTCTATAGAAAAACTGTCTTAGATTCTATAGAAAAACTGTCGCAGATTCTGAGACTTTTTCTATAAAAAACTGTCTCCGATTCTGAGACTTTTTCTTTAGAAAAACTGTCTCAGATTCTGAGACTTTTTCTATAGAAAAACTGTCTCAGATTCTGAGACTTTTTCTATAGAAACACTGTCTCAGATACTGAGACTTTTTCTATAGAAAAACTGTCTCAGATTCTGAGACTTTTTCTATAGAAAAACTGTCTCAGATTCTGAGACTTTTTCTGTAGAAAAACTGTCTCAGATTCTGAGACTTTTTCTATAGAAAAACTGTCCCAGCTTCTGAGACTTTTTCTATAGAAAAACTGTCTCAACTTCTGAGACTTTTTCTATAGAAAAAATATCACAAAATCAGAGACTTTTTCTATAGAAAAAATGTCTCAGAATCTGAGACTTTTTCTATAGAAAAAATATCACAAAATCTGAGACTTTTTCTGTAGAAAAAATGTATCAGAATCTAAGACTTTTTCTATAGAAAAAATGTCTCAGAATCTGAGACTTTTTCTATAGAAAAAATGTCTCAGAATCTGAGACTTATTCTATAGAAAAAATGTCTCAGAATCTGAGACTTTTTCTATAGATAAAATGTCTCAGAATCTGAGATTTTTTCTATAGATAAAATGTCTCAGAATCTGAGACTTTTTCTATAGAAAAAATGTCTCAGAATCTGAGACTTTTTCTATAGAAAAAATGTCTCAGAATCTGAGACTTTTTCTATAGAAAAAATGTCTCAGAATCTGAGACTTTTTCTATAGAAAAAATGTCTCAGAATCTGAGACTTTTTCTATAGAAAAAATGTCTCAGAATCTGAGACTTTTTCTATAGAAAAAATGTCTCAGAATCTGAGACTTTTTCTATAGAAAAAATGTCTCAGAATCTGAGACTTTTTCTATAGAAAAAATGTCTCAGAATCTGAGACTTTTTCTATAGAAAAAATGTCTCAGAATCTGAGACTTTTTCTATAGAAAAAATGTCTCAGAATCTGAGACTTTTTCTATAGAAAAAATGTCTCAGAATCTGAGACTTTTTCTATAGAAAAAAATGTCTCAGAATCTGAGACTTTTTCTATAGAAAAAATGTCTCAGAATCTGAGACTTTTTCTATAGAAAAAATGTCTCAGAATCTGAGACTTTTTCTATAGAAAAAATGTCTCAGAATCTGAGACTTTTTCTATAGAAAAAATGTCTCAGAATCTGAGACTTTTTCTATAGAAAAAATGTCTCAGAATCTGAGACTTTTTCTATAGAAAAAATGTCTCAGAATCTGAGACTTTTTCTATAGAAAAAATGTCTCAGAATCTGAGACTTTTTCTATAGAAAAAATGTCTCAGAATCTGAGACTTTTTCTATAGAAAAAATGTCTCAGAATCTGAGACTTTTTCTATAGAAAAAATGTCTCAGAATCTGAGACTTTTTCTATAGAAAAAATGTCTCAGAATCTGAGACTTTTTCTATAGAAAAAATGTCTCAGAATCTGAGACTTTTTCTATAGAAAAAATGTCTCAGAATCTGAGACTTTCTATTGAAAAAATGTCTCAGAATCTGAGACTTTTTCTATAGAAAAAATGTCTCAGAATCTGAGACTTTTTCTATAGAAAAAATGTCTCAGAATCTGAGACTTTTTCTATAGAAAAAATGTCTCAGAATCTGAGACTTTTTCTATAGAAAAAATGTCTCAGAATCTGAGACTTTTTCTATAGAAAAAATGTCTCAGAATCTGAGACTTCTTCTATAGAAAAAATGTCTCAGAATCTGAGACTTTTTCTATAGAAAAAAATGTCTCAGAATCTGAGACTTTTTCCATAGAAAAAATGTCTCAGAATCTGAGACTTTTTCTATAGAAAAAATGTCTCAGAATCTGAGACTTTTTCTATAGAAAAAATGTCTCAGAATCTGAGACTTTTTCTATAGAAAAAATGTCTCAGAATCTGAGACTTTTTTTATAGAAAAAATGTCTCAGAATCTGAGACTTTTTCTATGGAAAAAGACTCAGATTCTGACACATTTTTCTATAGAAAAATTCTCAGATTTTGAGACATTTTTCCTATAGAAAAAATGTCTTAGAATCTGAGACTTTTTCGATAGAAAAAATGTCTCAGAATCTGAAATATATAGGAAAAAGTGTAAGATTCTTTAAAATTTTTCCTATACAAAAAGTCTCAGATCCTGAGACAGTTTTCCTGTAGAAAAAGTCTGAAGTTCTGAAACATTCGCCTATAGAAAAAGTCTCAGATTTTGAGGATAATAATTCGTTGTATGGGATCTTAATCATACGTATTAATACAACTTTAAAATGTAACATTTATTGAATATTTTTAGTATTTAGAGGTTTTAATTACTATATTTTTTTACAAACAATAAAAAAAAAACAAAAAAAATTAAAAAAAACGTGTTTTTTTTAGTTGGGATTTCTTTGTAATTTGGTATAATATTGAAAACTTATTAAACACAGCTACGGTTGGGACAACCGGCAATACGGTCGCCATAACCGGCAAATGCCGTTATTTGAGGTTGCTGCAACCGGCATTTGTCGGTTGCTACAACCGTATATTTACCGGTTGCCGCAACCTCAATCTGAGGTTGGAACCTTTTACGGTTGAGACAACCGTATTTTGCTGTGAGTGTAGTAGAGAACATAAATGTTAACCACCCTCTAACATCAAAGGTTAACACGCGCTTCTTATTGTATAGTGCAGCAGCATATACTAGCAGTAGTAATGCCATATCATTTGTACTTTGCTTAACTGATTGTATGGTTTTCTGATCTCTCGCTCTCTCTATCTTACTGGTAACACCGTTTCTGTTTTGTGCTTTAAACTATGCATATATCTACACTATTTCAAGATCAATTGGAATTTCAAAACTAGATTCCGAAGAATTTTATTTAAATTAAAAAAAATTGAGAATGATTACTCTAGCTCAAGGTCACGTTTCTTTACTAATTATTACGATGATATTGTCAAAGTAACAATTTTAAAGTTTTTATAAAGATTATTTGTTTAAAATTGATTGGTATGGCCATTTTCAAAGACTTACTCGACATGTGTTTCGGAATTTGTCAGATTTCATTGTGTGGAGTATTAAGCAAATTGACAATCGTTAGTGACAAAACATTAAGTCATAAGTAGACATAATGAGAATTTATGTTCAAAATACACAATAATATAATACAGCTCTAAATTTAAAACGAAATGCTTAGTCATACCATCTCCATTTAAAATCTTTTTCAATAGAATTTATTGGTTGAATAATAAATAACACTGTGCTTGAATTTGACACTTTTTTTAACAAGCTGGGCACCCTACTGGTAAAGTTAATTCGAGTTCGCTAAATTCAAAGGTGCTAGCCGTTTTTCGAAGTTAGCGCTCGTATTCGCGATTTTAAATTTTGATGCTAGCGATATTCGCCATTTTTTTTTTATTTTTTATTTTGAAGTAGAAAAATATTTTTTATATTATTTAGGCAATTTCTGAATTTTTATCATCTAAACTCTATTGAATATACAAAAAAAATTTATTCGCGGAAATTTTTTTCGCGATATTTTTTTCGCCAAATTTTTTTTTTCGATTTTTTTTTATTTTGCTATTAATTTATGAAAATATGATACATTGCAGACACAAAATTTTTCGAAAAAAAAATTTTTCGCGGATTTTTTTTTTTTTTTTTTTTAGTAAAGAAATGTGACCTCGAGCTAGATTAATCTTAATCAAAGAATAGTCTTCATTTTAAACAAAATCTTCAATTATTAAACCGCAATAAATCTTTTTCGAATAATTTTTCATTTTTCCAATAAAGTCTCAATTATTAAATGAAAATTTTGAATTCTTGAATTCCAAAAAATCTTTTTTTTTTAAATTACTTCAAAAAATGGTGTAAATGAATTTTGATTTTATGTATGTAGTCCCATAAAAAGTGTTGCTCATTTGTACCTCACTTCAACGAGCTGTCAAATTCGATTGACTTTTTGTTGTTTTCTCCATTGTATACACAATGTAAATTTTCATAGTCTTGTTTCACATTTTATCTGCATGTTTTTGTATTCAAAATCATTAACAGTGACACCTGCTGTGAAAATTATGACACCGCCTATTGATGTTCCTCTGTACAACTTGTTGCCGCTATCTTAACGTAAAGGTGCTGAACATGTCGAGTTTCACTGATATGACCTGGTATTGTATGTGAATACAATAAACTGGCTACATGGCGTTAGCGGACAGATAGCAGCAGCAGTAATAAAATGAAAATCGATTAAAATAACAGCAAGAACTATAAAAATCAGCAGCTAAATCGTTAGCAACAGTAGTTTAGTAATGGACCTTGATTTTCTGTTATTCTATTTTAAACAATAGAGACAGACCACCATGAGACACTCTGGGGATGTAAAATACAGAAAAATTTATACACTTGCTACTATGATTTAAAATTATCAAAAAATTGAGAAACAAGTGCATTTCTTTTATATTTGCAAGTGCTGTGTAACGAATTTCTGTTAATGTTGACAAGTGCAATTTTGAAAGGGATAGGATTCTTTTCTACTCTTAAGAATTCTTTTGTTTTCTTACCACCAGTGGCAAATTTTTTTGTAGCCTTCAGTCAACAACAAACAGGTGAAATTCAGAACTATACTTTGTACTTGAACTCCAGTCAAATATATTTAATTGTTGGCTAGTCCTGTCAATAGAGTTACTCAGCATTTGAATTAAGCTAATCTACACAATTAGTAAGTTAGTTCTTTTTAAAATAGTTGCCTGAAAGCTCTCTTCAGATAGTTCAATAAATAAGTACGTACCAAATTTTTGGACACCAAATTTTTGTAGTTATTAGATGTATAAAAGCTGTGTTACATCGGTTGAATATCGTAAAAAAAAAAATATCGCTACTTGAAATTTGCAAAAAAAATCCGATTTTTTCCTACTTTCAATAATTTTTTTAAAATAATCTCAAAATTTCGGCCCCCTTACTCTTTTATAGAGCTTTAGAAATTTTTTTATTTTGAGCCAAATCCGATTCTTTTAACCCGTGGCGCTCTTTGATAAAAATTTTAGTTTTTTGGAAAATTTTCACCAAAATTTGGAATTTTTCAAAAATAAAAAACACCTTTCGATATTTTGTTTTCGAGTTATTGCAAAACAGTTACACTGTTCGACAACAAAAACCTCCTAACGAAATATCATACTATTCTTACAGATTTTGCTCTCCTTATTAAAAAAAACTTCCATCCAATTTTTTCTGGCACGCATGGTTTTTTAAATACTCGATGTTAAAAAGTCAAAAAATCAATAAGGGGTAAAAAATAGGAAAATTAACTAAATTTTAAGATGAAATGGTAATGTTTTGACTCCAAAGATTTTTTAATTTGTTTTAGTTCATATTTTTCTTAAAAATAAGGAAAACAATTTTAACTAGAAAATGGGATATATTTTACTATATTTTAGTTATTTTACTATATTTAGTTCACATTTGAGGACTAGATTGGGTCCAGACGCCATGGGTCCAGACCTTGTTGGCTCGAGACCTCGTTGGGTTGTTTAAGGGTCACCATAGATATTGATTCAAAACTATTGTCCGTTTCGCTCTAACTTGCTTAGGTTAGGGGCCTGATAGGGTCTTGAGAATCTAATATGCTGGATAACTCAAAAACTATTACTGGGATGGCCTTCGAGTATTTTGCATAACTGTTCTGCGAGTCTAAAATGCCTTTGGACTTTTTGTCGTGGCGGCAGTATTTACCGAGATATGTGCATTAGGCGTCCCGTGAAATTTAAATTTTTAAATTTCATGTCGTAATACATGCCAAACAATGGCCACGTTAGAGCTGATTGTGGGTAAATTTATGAAAAAGTTTCGAAAGGTCATCTTCAGTCGGCAACCAGCTGTCAAAATAAAAAAAATATGTATTTCGACCAAAATTCATGTTTAGGGCTCTCAAATTCGGTAATTTTGAGTACTTTATTGGAAAAATATTTTAAAAATCCAAAACCACGATTTTGGCCCATAGATGCTGATTTTTAAACATGAAAATTATTTTTTTATCCAAATTGGTCTTAAAAATTGGAAAATGTTAAGTGTGTTATTATAAAAACGATCTGCGATTTTGGTTCACAGATGCTAATCAGCATTTTCGGACCAAAATCGTGTTATTATATTTTTATAATATTTTTTAGCTAACAAAAGTTGGAAAGTGTATTATCTAAAAAATATATAAAAAAATATATAAAGATGCGATTTTGGTCCAAAAATGCTGATCTTAGACTTTAGTCCACAGATGCTGATCAGCATTTTCGGACCAAAATCGTGGTTTTATTTTTATATGTTAAAAAACAGCATCTGTGGACCAAAATCACGGTTTTGAAATTTTTTAAATATTTTTCCCATGAAGTGCGCGAAATTTCCGAATCTTTTAGCCGGATTTGGTAAAAAAAATCGGACCTGAATTTTGGTCGAAATACGTATTTTTTTCCAATTTTGACCGCTAGTTGCCGACTGAAGATGACCTTGCAAAATGTTTCATAAATTTTCCCAAAATCGGCGTACGGACATAGCGCCCAAGTGCATATCGCCCAATTTAAAAAAGTCATTACACCCAAAAAAAATGTGTGTTAGTTGTTGTTGCAAAATTTTTTGGACGATATGGCCATTATTTTTGGGTATTTTAACAATTTTCTTTAAATTAATATAAATTATCAAAAATGTCATATAACCCAAATATCAAAATGTTGAATTTATAAAATGTCATAGCACCCAAAAAAATAATCATGCAACTCACCAATATTGTTTTTTTTTAACACAATATTTTAAAATTTTTATGCGTAGCCGGCCTTCGGCCGGGCTTAGGGATTACAAAATCCATGCATTAAACCCACCCTCTCCGTAAAGTAAAGATTTCTTGGGTAGCAGGCCTTTGCGCTATCAAATTTGTTATGCATCAAAAAGGCCTGATAACCAAAATAGCTTTGGTTTGCAGAGAGGGTGGGTTTAATGTATGGAGTATGTAATCCCTAAGCCCGGCCGAAGGCCGGCTACGCAGAAAACCTTTATTACAAAAAAACAAATCTAGAAGTCGTAATTTCGACATTTAGCCCAAAAAAAATATTTTGGATTTTATGACAATTTTGTTTTGGGAGAAATAACATTTTTAGACTTATCGTTTTGGGCTCTATGTCGCAGCTTGGGCGATATGACATTTACGGTTTTGGGCGATAAGACCTTGGGCGCTATGTCCGTACGCCCCCAAAATCAGCTCTAATTTGGCCATCGTTTGGCAAGTATTACGACATGAAATTCGAAAATTTAAATTTGACTGGACGCCCTAATGTGCATACATAAAATCTCGGGAATGTCAAATTTTAGATTCGAAATTAGGGTGTTGAGACCCCGAAAGATATGTATAGCAAAGGCTTCTCATTTCTTTTGAAAATTTCACCCGTTTCGCTTGATCTCACTTAGTTTTCGAGATATCGCCATTTTGAATTTTTAACTTGTTCCGTTTTGGAGGTATTCGCGTTTGAAAATTTTTTTACTAGAAAATTTTTTCACTAGAAAATTTTTTCACTAGAAAATTTCGAACGCGAATATCTTGAAAATGGAACATGCTAGAAAAATTTGGATTGCAGTTTTGGAATCAGGAGATCCAATTTATATGAAAAAAGTCCTAATTGTTGGAAGCAACGTAACAATGTACCCCCAAAAGTGTTAAATTATTGTTTGTTTGATTTTTTTGTTTGATTTTTTTAAGAATCATAATTTTAATGGGAGGTTTTTGTTGTTGAACAGTGTAATTATTTAGCAATATGTCAAAAACAAGATCAGCTAAGATTTTCGTGTTAAAAATTTTAAAAGTTCTAAAGAAAGAGGAATTAATTGCCATTACACGATTTTGTCACAATTTTTACAAAACCTATACTTTGAAAAGAGAGGTGTGGAAAAGGTCAAGGGAAAATTTTTTTCTTTTTTTTTAATTTCTTAAACGTAAGAATAAACCGCCATTTTTTTTGAAAATTTTAAATAGCGACATCTCAAAAATCGTTGAATCGATTTTTGTTTTTACTAGCATAACGATTTTCTCAAATTCTATATAAAACTTTTTTGACAAAGCAAACAAATGCTTTTCTAATGTCTTATGGTCATGGACACTATAAGTTCGTAAATGGAACTAATCAGACAAGAACTTTTTCTTCACTTTTTTATTTTTTTTTTAACATGATAATGTTTTTAGGCTGGTGTCTAATATAAAAAAAGTTGCAGGACGCCACCTCAGTTTGACTATATAAGCTAACAATTAACGAAAAAGAAAACAAGAATTACTATTTTCATTTTCTTAAAACCAAAAATTTTAATAACTTGGGTTTGTAACTTGGATAATAATTCACCTCGTGGTGAATAAACCCGTTTTTTCACCAGCTGGTGAATAAAAAGTAACATAATTATTTTTCAAGAAAAAAAAATTTTTTTCATCCAATTTTTTTTTCATAAAATGTTTTTTTTTTCATAAAAATTTTTTTTTTCATAAATTTTTTTCCATCAAATTTTTTTTCCATCAATTTTTTTTTCATAATTTTTTTTTTTTCATCAAAATTTTTTTTTCATCATTTTTTTTTCATAAATTTTTCTTTTTTATCAATTTTTTTTTAATCAATTTTTTTTTTCTTTCATATTTTTTATTTTCATCAATTTTTTTGTTTTTTTCATCATTTTTTTTTTTCCTAAATTTTTTTTTTTATATTAATTTTTTTTTTATCAAATTTTTTTTTTCATCAAATTTTTTTTTTTCATAAATTTTTTTTTCATCAAATTTTTTATTATCAATCACCAAAACAAATTGTTTCATATTTTTTTTCATCATTTTTTTTTACATCAAAAAATTTTTCTTTTCATCAAAAAAAATTCATCAAAAATTTTTTTTCATCAAAATTTTTTTCACCTAAAATTTTGGGTTCTTTAAATTTTTTTTAACATAATTTTTTTTTCGTGAAAAAATAATATTTTTTTACCAAAACTACTTTTTCACCAAGTCCAAGCTTTTCGCATACAAATTTTTCATTTGTTTATCAAATGTACATAAAACAAATGAGAGTGTTATATTCTTTGGTGCAGAATCTTTTATACTCTCCAAAATGTAAAAACACTTTTTTGCACTTATTTTTGCACTCACTTACGAAATGAACAGCTCTTTTGTTTCAATTCGTTTTGCATGGAATAAGCAAAGTAATATAAAATTATTTTTTCTAAAAAAAAGCTTTGCTTTGGCAAGTACACCCAAATCTTCCGCAAAACATTATCATGACTTATGTTTTGGGCAAGAGTACAAAATTCTCAGGTATTTTTTTTACAATTTCGAGGGTATTAAAGAGTTAGAACTCTCACCTGTTTTTTCCAAAAATTGATTTTAACATTATTAGGTGATCAAAATAAAAAAAAATAATTTTCAAAATATTGTCTAACCAAATAAGTTTAAGTCGTAGTGGTAAAAAAATTTTCCTGGTTTTAGAAATTCGGCACTAAGGTTTTTTTTTTTTCATACAAAAAAACTGGAACTCAAACATTCATTGAGCCACTGTTCCGACGAGACACCTATGTGCTTTTAAATTTTTTTGAAAAAGACCCAAAATACAGAAGCTTCAAATATCTCTATCACTCCCTATCAGAGGAATTTTTTGTATTTCTGGTAATGCATATTGCTAGTCTTCATAAAATCACAGTAACATTACTTTTTTACGTTTACAGTACTGCAAAATAAAGCTTCTTAGCGTGCTTTTTTTTTTTGCTTTTCAGTTTTATAAAATCATTGTAAACTAAGTCGACAATGTAATTGCAGCAATTAATTCCAAGTTTAAGTCATGATTCAAGCACCAAATCGTAACTATTTATATGAACAAAATAAAAGCTTACACTGTAACACATAATTGAAACACGAATATCATAAAAATTAAAAAAAAAAAATCTTTAACAAAATTAATTGAATTGTTAAAACATAAATTCAAATTCAAGTTTTCAAAAATTAAATTCACGATAACAATGAAATATTTTATTACAATCTCAATTTTTTACAGTGTATGTATTAATTTTGTTTATTCTACTACTTGTATGCATTTTCATTTATGTTCTTTTTTTTTTTTTTGGCTTAAATTATAAAGCTCCATTACAATCTTTACCATTTTAATTTGTTAACAACCGTATAATATGAACAATTTTATTGCTAGACGTGCGTTTTGAATGCAACCAAAATCTTGGAGATTTTTATTTGTATTACTTTATTTTTCTTTCTTGAAATCATGAACCAATTGTAATGAAATAAATAATAATATGGCAAGAAAGTAGTAGTAGTTACAATAGACAGACATACATTTTTATAAAAAAAAAAAATCAAACTAGAGAAACAAAAATTATTCAAGTTCAAGATTTGCAACAATTATTTGCAACTAGTAGCAACTATGAATGAAAGAATGAATTGCTTCCGCAATTTTTATTTTTGATTTTACAACTGTATTGTTGGTGGTTTAGATTTTAGTGAATTTTCAAGAGTTTCCCAGCAAAACTTTGGTAATGGGTAGTGATTATATAACACATTACCAGGTAATGTATATACCTTATTTGTAGCATTATTTTAGGATGTCTTACCAAACATTTGTTCCACAACGTATTATTTTCAAGTGAAAAATAATGCATTACTAATAATTTGCTACGTAATGCATGATTATTGGCAAAAATGTATTTCATAGTTATTATTTCTAAACATTAAATCATGGATGACTTATATTTGGTTACATTATGTATTATTTGAAAGTTTGAAATAATGCATTATTTATAATTGGATGCATAATGCATTACAATAACATAAAAAATAATTATTTTATAAAAAAATGCATAAGTTTAAACCAGAGATGGGCTCACGACAGGAAATTTCTAACGACACACACTCACGAGCATATTTTATCTACTTACACTCTCTTACAATCACGTGAGTAAATTTAATACAAAATTACTTTTTCACTACTCGTAACACCTTATCGGTCTTCTGGTATGCTATATTATTTCATTTCTCGTAACCTATAAAATATCATATATTTTACACCTTACTCGTATTCTTCGTTATAAATTTATGACTTATTTTATACCTTACTGGTATTCTTTGTGATAATGTGGATGCATTACTTTGAGTCTCGTCGCCTGTTAAAATCATCAATGCTGCAATGTATAAAATAAGAGATCCTATACCATATTTTATACCTTATTTGGTAATCAATGTTTTGCTGGGTTCGTTTTAAAAAAAGGCTCAAAAGTTAAGGCGGATAATCGTTGTAAACTGTTAAAATCAAGACTATAATTTGCCTACTATTTTTATTTAGTTCTTTTGCAAATTAGAAGGAGTTCAAACTGAAAACAGTTATGCTATATGAAAAAATTGGGTAGTAATTTTAAAACTGAAAATTGGTGGACAGGTTGTTTTAACCTGTTAAGAGAGTAGAAAGAATGAAGTATTTCTCAAGCATCAATCTATATAAATAAAAATCAATTGTCGTTCGTTGGTAACAGCATCAGTTGAGAACGGCTGGACCGATTTTAACAAATTTTTTTTTTGAAATGTTCGTCATAGTCCAACTTAGGTTTTTACGTAAAGAAAAATTGGCCACGCCCACTTTTACGCCCACTTTTTTCGATTTATCTAAAATCGGAAAACGGCTGCACCGATTTGCGTAATTTTTTATTTAAATGTTCGTAGTAACCCAATAAAAGTTTTTACTGAAAGAAAAATCGACCACGGCCAATTCAAAGCCTCATTTTTCAATTTATCTAAAATCTGAGAATGGCCGATTTGACTAATTTTTTTGTTTTTATGAATTTTACCCATATTCCAATTTTGGTTTTTACGAAAAAAGAAAGTGACCACGCCTACTTGGGTTAATTTTTGTTGAAATGTTCTATATAATTCAACTAAGGATATTAAAATTTCCCATGCCCACTTTTTTCTATGTACACCGAACCAAATCGCGTAGGTAAAATCAACAAAAAATTTTTGTAGATTTTTAACGAAATTTTGTCAATTTTTTTTTTTAAGATTCAACAAATTTTATTCAAATCAACAAAATTTCGTTAAGTTTACATCCTCTAAAAAAGTAAAATTGACGAAATTTCATCAAATTGACTAAATTTCGTCAAATTGACTAAAATTAATAGTTTGGACGCCATTACTTTTTGCATTGTGCAGTGTCATAAAAAAATTATGTTTTGCTAAAATTAATTTATTTTTTCATGCAATTGCTAAAACTTTTAAGTTTTTGCCATGTTTTTTTGGCATTATAAAAGCGTCTTCAAATTCTACAAAACTTCATGTGAATACAAAACTTTATTTAAGTAATGTTATCTATAATAATTAAATTTATAAACTAATTTTTATTTTTATTAATGTTTTTAGGTATTCTGTACATTACATTGATAAAGGTTTAGGAAAAGATAAATAAGTTTCCGTCCGGAATTTAAATTGGAAATATGAACACACGGCAGCAGTTTCTTCGTCTTTAATAAATTCATTCCCTTTTTGTAAGTTTATATAGAAATTATTTTTTGTACCTATTATTATTTATTATTTTGTAATTTTTTTGTTTATTATAGTAAACATTTTTAAGTTTTTAAAATATTAACAAATTCCTTTTAATACAAAAATATAATTTCAAAAATAAAAATAATATTTATGGATATTTAATTTTTTGAAAGGGTAGAAAAATTTAGTAATATTGATAAAATATCGTGGAATCGACGAAAATTATGTTGTTAAATTGATGATATTTATTCAAATTGAATAAACTATTTTATTTAAATTGACGAAAATAATTCTGTTAATTTGACGCAATTTCGTCAAATTTATCTCAAATATAAATTAACGAAATTTTATTCAAATCAACACCCCTGTTTTGTTAGCTGTATAATGATTGTTCTTTCGTCAAATCAACATGCTTTTTCGTAAATATTACTGCCGTATTTGGTACGGTGTACTGAAAGATCTATAACGGCTAGACCGATTTGGTTATAGTCCGCAACAGATTTTTAAGTACAGAAAAATTTTCCACGCCTACTTTTACCTTCATTCTTCTTGATACATAAATTTTAAATCATGAAATGGCTGGATCAATTTGTCTAATTTTGTTAATAATGTTCGTCATAGCCCAACTAATGTTTTTCGGAAAGAACAATTTTCCAATCCTGCCCCCACTTTTGAATGGATGGACCGAGTAGGTAAAATTCAAATAAGACAAATTAATCACATCCACTTTTTCGCCTCTTTTTTTCGATGTATCTAAAATTGGAGAACGGCTGGATCAACATGACTAAACTTTTTTTTTAATGTTCGTCAAAGTCCAACTTAGGTCTAAACAGAAATAAAAATTTTTTACGCCCAATTTTATTTCGATATATCTAAAATAGAAGTATGGCAGGGCCATTTGGCCATTAGTAGTATTTTTTGATGTTCGTGACAGTACAACTAAGGTTTTTACGGTACACTCAAAAGAATTCTACAGTAAAAGGTTTAGTAAGTGATATTGTACCAAAATCTACTAATTAGTTACTAATTTTAGTATCTTCAAAGTACTAACATTAGTAATTTTTACTGGTTTTGACTAATATTAGTTAAAAATTTTAGTATTGGTTACCAATTTCTGCACTAGGTCCTTTTGGAATAAAATTAGTTAAATTTTTAGTATTAAATACCCACGTTTTTTTTTTGGGTGTAAGAAAAATTGTCCACTTTTTTCAATACATCTAAAATCAAAGAACAACTGGCCTCATTTGGAAAATTTTGTCTTTAATGATCATTATTGTTCAGATAAGGATTTTACGGAAATAATTATTGTCCTCCCCCACTTCAAAGCGCACTTTTCTCAGTATCATTAAAATTTGCAAACTCTTGAGAACGACTGGATCGATGTGGCAAATTTTTTGGTTTTAAATGTTCGTAATAGTCCATATCATTGTTCGGAAAGAAAAATTGTCCTAGCCCACTTTTTTTCAATATATATAAAATAAATTTTTATTCTAATTCGATCTATTAAAAAAAAATATTTCTTAAAAGATAACCTTGGGTATTGTTAACACATGTACAAGTTTAACTTACCATACAAATTTTTACACCTACTTTTGTCTAAATAGGTCGACTAATGGACCGGACCGATTTTTTTATGTGAATTATAGTTCTTATTAAGGTTTTAAGGAATTATAAATGAGAAAAGTGTCCCGAAAAAATTAAAAAATCCGGGAAAACTATAAAGGTTTGTTTAAACTCAAGACGATTGCTCACGATAAGAACGAAGGATTTGCTTAATTTAATTTTCTGTTGTTCCCCAGCAAAAAAAGTGCGGAGTACTTCTATTTGGAGTGCTTTAAAACTACAACAAATGTAATGAAATACAACAAAAATAACAAAAAACACAAGAAAAAAACACACAAACAGTTTTTTCTACTCCATAAAAAGTTGTTATTCATCACTTAACTCATTACCTTCCGCGACACTCCCATACAAAAGTAAGTAGATATTCAGTAGATAAGAAGTACTCCGAGCTTTCAAACAACTTCCAACTACTTCCACGGAGTAGTTCTTATCTACTGAATATCTACTTACATTTGTATGGAGGTGTCGCGATAGGTAATGAGTTAAGTGCTGAATATCTATGTATTCTGGAGTAGAAAAATCTGTTTGTGTGTTTTTGTCTTGTGTTTTTTGTTATTTTTGTTGTATTTCATTACATTTGTTATAGTTTTAAAGCACTCCACTGAGAAGTGGTAATGACTTTTTTTGCAGGGTCGTAATGACACTAAGAAGTTTTAAATTTGTACAGTTCGCAAAGTCGAAGACATGATATTTTTTTTTAGTTCTTAAAATATAATTTGCAAAATGATTATCTGCCTAATCGGGTCTTTAAAACCACGCCCACAAATTTTTCTGCGTCAAGAAATTCATTACATTTTTGCAGGCCTGTGTATTTGAAGCGAGTCAAAATATAACACTGATCTTACATTTGGGCCAGCAACGCGGACCGGGCCAGCTAGTTTTGTAATATAAGTTAAAGATTTTTATAACGAGTAAACTCGTTATATGCGCTTAGCTGATTAAAAGACACTGAACCACATGCTGCGGTTTTAAAGACAGATTTTGAATGAACCTTCATTCAGCACTTAGCTGGTTAAGACAATGCCTATTTAATATTTGTTATCTTCAGTGGCGGGTACAGCTTTTGAGTATGGGGGAGAATTTTTTTTTTACTTCGAATAAAAAAAAAATCATCAATTCACCGTTGTCGGTCGGGCAAGCAAAAATAGGGATCCTTTTTTTTTGAAAAAAAAAAAACACTGCAGTCGATTTTTAAATTAAAAAATAAGAGCCCTCCTTAAAAGAGCTTTGTTTTTTATGATCATATTTCCGTTTAGATCAGTTTTGTTTTAAATTGTCTTAAGAGAAATTTTATGTTTTCTATGTAGACGAAAGTCTCAGATTCTAACACATTTGTCGTATGAAAAAGTCTAAATTTTAGAATTTTTTAATAGAAGAAATTCATCCTAAATAGAAAATATCAGATTCATTTTTTTGTAAAGAAATGCTTTTTCTTTATGAAAAATATCTCGGAATCTGAGCCTTTTTTCCTATAGAAGAACTTTTTCCCACAGAGAAAGTCTCAGATTCTTACACCTTTCAATAAAGAAAAAATTCTCAAACTGAGATATCTTTCCTATGAAAAAGTTCTAAGATTATTAGATTTGTTTTGGATAGAAAAAGTTTTAGATGCTGAAAAATTTTTCAATAGAAAAAGACTCAAATTCTAAGACATTTTTTCTATAGAAAAAGTCTTAGACTTTGAGGTTTTTTTCCTATAGAAAAAGTCTATGATTCCGAGACATTTTTCCTTTAGAAAAAGTCTCAGATTCTAAGACAATTTTTCCTATAGAAAAAGTCTTAGATTCTGAAACATTTTTCCTAGAGGAAATATGTCTCGGAATCTTAGAATTCTTCTCAAACTCTGAGAATTTTTCCTATAGAAAAAGCATTAGATTCTGAGAAATTATTCCTATAGAAAAAGTCTCAGATTCGGAGACATTTTTCCTATAGAAAAATTCTCAGACTCCGAGACATTTTTCGTATCGAAAAAGTCTCAGATTCTGAGAGATTTTTCTTATAGAAAAAGTTTCCGATTCTGAGATATTTTTCATATAAAAAAGAAGAAAGCCTCAGACATTTTTCTTACAGAAAAAGTTTCAGATTCTGAAACATTTTTCTTATAAAAATATCTTATATTCTAAGGCATTTTTCCTATAGAAAAAGTCTACAATTCAGATATATTTTTCCTATAAAAAAAGTCTCAGATATTTTTTCTATTAAAAAATCTCAGATTCTGATACATTTTTCCTATAGAAAAAGCCTGAGATTATGCGACAGTTTTCCTACAGAAAAAATCCAAAATTCTGAGACACTTTTCTATAGAAAAAGTTCGAGATTCTGAGATATTTTACCTATATAAAAGAGTCTCAGATTCTGAGACTTTTCCCTATGAAAAAGTCTTTGATTCTAAGGCATTTTTTTATAGAAAAAGTTTCAGATTCTTATACATTTTCCTATAGGAAAAGTCTAATTTATTTTTTTATACCAAAATTGTCACGTTCACAACAATTTTTCCCAAAAAAAATTCTCTTTACAACAAGAACTTCTAAACTGACAGATATTTTTCGCATAAATTTTCTGATTAAGTCACAATTTTCCTTTAAAAATTTTCAGATTTTCCCTAAAAAAATTTTTAGAGTTTTCCTTCAGATTTTTTTCTATGAAAAATTTTCGGATTGCAAAATTTGTTCCTTTGGAAATTTTTTTAAAAATCTTCATTCTTTCTTCTTTTCTTTTTCTTCTTTTCTTTCTTTTTCTTTTCTTTTCCTTTTTTTTTTCTTTTTTTTCCTTTTTTTCTTTTTTAAATTTGGTTTGGGGGGGGGGAATTTCCCCTTTCACCCCCCCTGCGCATGGTTATTTTGGTAGTAGTGTTTATAAACCGGTTAACCGAAAAACCGGTTTTTTTTCCATAATTTTGGTTTTTTTTTGCAAACCGGTTAACCGAAATTGAAAAACTCCGGTGCACCGAAAACCGGGTTTTTTCTGTCGGTTTACCGGTTTTTTTAAGGGTTTGCACTTTTTTTTTATAATATTGAAAATCCGTGAGAAAGGAAGTCTAAAATACTTTTTGTCTTCAAGAAACAATTTTCCAAATAGGAATTTTAATCTGGTAAATATTTGAATTATCTCCGTTATAAGCGTTTTTTGGACAGTTTCATTGAAAACTTAATCCAAACCAGGTACTAAAATTCTTATTAATGGAGAAAATGTCAATAAAAGAACATTAATATAAAATACGGATTACAATTTATAACGAATTGATGCATTTGTTTTTTAAATAAAACCAATAAAAGTAAAATAAAGCTCCGGTGAATATAGGGAAATAAAGCACCGTATTTAAATACCGCTATTTTTAAAGAATAACAGTTGCTAACTTTACTGAAAGAAACAAATATGTTAACTTTAGTTACATTCGATTTTTTATTTAATAAAAATTAGCAATTTTAAAGTATTTTTTGGGTTTGTCAGTTAAAGAAAAAAAAAAAAAAACGGTTAACCGGTTTTTTTATTCCGGTTTAACCGAGAAAACCGGTTAACCGAAAAAGCTGAATTTCGGTTAACCGAGAAACCGGTTTTCCAAAATGTCGGTTTTTTATAAACACTAGTTGGTAGGCTTCAAATTATATTATAATTTTGAAACTTTTTAATTTAAAAAAATTTTTTGAGTTATTTTCTATTACATTTCCAAAAAAATTTGTAATATTTTAACTAAAATTAGTTTATCCATGTTCAGAAAGATTATTCTAGTTCATATTTCTTTTACTAAAAATTACGATGATATTGTCAAAGTAACAATTTTCAAGAAACTATTTATAACGTAATTTGCTTTATATTGATTGGTTTGTTCATTTTGCAAGACTTATTCGACACGTGTTTCGGAATTCTTCAAATTCCATTGTCAAGAGTATTTAGCAAATTGACAATCGTTACACTCAAAAAAAAGTGAACTAAAATCTGGGAAAATTAACTAAATTTTGAGAAAAAGAGGGAATAATTTGGCTCCAAAGATTTTTTTTCTTGGTTTTAGTTAATAATTTTCCTAAAAATAAGGAAAACAAAGTTATTTAATTTTAAGCCAATTTTAACTAGAAAATGGGAAAAATTATATTTCACTTTAGTTCATTCACAGTTTAGAACTAGATTGGGTCTAGACCCTGGACCCATGGGTTCGGACCCCATGGGTCCAGCCCCTGTTAACTCGAGACCCCGTTGGGTCCGTTAAGGGTCCCCATAGATTTTGACCCAAAACTTGTGTCCGTTTCGCTCTACCTTGCTTAGTTTTTGAGATACGGTAATAAGGGGTCTGATAGGGTCTTGAGAATCTTAAAAACTGGATAACTCAAAAACTATTAATCGGAAGGCTTTCGGGTATTTTGCGGAAGTGTTCTACGAGTCAAAAGCTACAAAAATGCCGTTAAACCTTTTCTCGTGTTGGCAGTATTTACCGAGATATGTGCATATATATAATCTCGGGAATTTCAAATATTATATCTAAAATTAGGTTCTTGAGACCCCACAGATATGCAGATATTTTTCTTTATGGTCTTTCTTTTGAAAATTTCATCCGTTTCGCTCTATCTCGCTTAGTTTTCGAGATATCGCCATTTTGAATTTTTAACTTAATTCTAAGAAGTTATTTACTTAATTCTCAAAACTTATTAACTAAATTCTAAGAAGTACACTTCCTCAATTCAAAGAAGAGAAATACGATGATGGTTTTTATACCCTCCAACTACAGTATGGGGGTATACTCACTTTGTCATTCCGTGTGTAACGCATCGAAATATCGGTCGGGGACCCCATAAAGTATATATATTATTGATCAGTGATCGATTCTAAGACATTCTAGCGATGTCCGTCCGTCCGTCTGTCCGTCCGTCCGTCCGTCCGTCTGTAGTTAACACGATACAGTCCAAAATAAAAGAGCTAGACCCCTCAAGATTGGCAAAAATATGTCTTATGGTCCTAGGCAGGTTAAGTTCGGAAATGGGCTAAATCGGACCAGGGGGGAAAAAGTTCCCCCTTGAAGAACTAAACCAACCTCTTAAAAATGCTAATTTTTTTAACGTTTTTTTGTATTTTTGTGAACTAAATGAGACATTTTTATGTTCGTAAAAGTTTATAGTCCTGCGCTTGGACCCAGAGGATTAAAAAATTTAGCTTTTTTGCCCCGCCCCTCTTTTAAGGAATAAAAAAATAATTTAAATAATTCTAAAACTATAATACTTTAGTGCACAAAGCAGACAAAAATGAACTTGTAAACATATACCGTGAGGGCCAAGGAGTCACCCCAGTTCACCGACCGCTCCCCCTACCTTGCCGCCCAACTTAAAACAACGCCCCTGTCAAAATTTTTTTTTTTAATTTTTTTACATGTTGGAGGGTATAATAGATTCGGCACAGTCGAATTTAACACTCTCACTTGTTTTTAGTAAATTTTAACTAAACTTGAACTAAGTTGTTTTTTAAGAAATATGTCTTAAAAACAAAGATACGTTTCTTAGATTTGTGGAAAATTTCTTTGGCAGTAAGAATTTTTTTCGTAATATTAAAAAATTCCATAAGGGTTCAAGATTCCTTTAAATTCCATTTAAAGAAAACTATGAACGTATTATGAGTAAATGAACTAAACTTTTTTTCTCATAGTTAAGAAAATTTTTAGTTTTTTAGTTAAATTTAACTAAATTTTAGGAAATTTCATGATACATTTTCAAAGACACTTTTTCCTTAATTTTAGTTTTGGTTTTTTTTTCAGTGTAGTGGGAAAAATTAGTTTAGCCAGTTAGCACAATTAGAATTGTATTAAAACTATTCATAACAATAATATTGTCAACTCTGCTTTGTTTTAAATATCACTAATTTACTCAAATTTTGAATTCAATTTTAAAATTTATTCAATTTTATGTAAATTTTTAATTGCTATTACCTTCAATTTATGATTTTGTGCTTAGTTTTATTCAATTAAAAAAAAAAAAATGTTTTTATGTCAACACTCATTTTAATATTTTTCTTATTTATTCGCTTTTTGCATACACCTTAAAAAATACAGCAAGTGTTTCTTTATTAGTCTTGTATAAAGTTTATAATATTTATTTAATCTATATTCAGTTTTATGTCAAGTATGACTTGTCATAACAACTGTTGTATTTGCAGCGTAACAACTTTACGCCTTCCCCAATCTGAATAAAAATATACACTGAGAAAAAAAAAATTTAAACAAAAGAGTATTTTTGTCGTACCCAGGGCAATTTCCTGAAAGCAGTACTTACTGCATCTACACTTAATAGATTTTAAGTCCGTCATTCTGTTTGCGAGTTTTGATTAAAACTATTTTTAGCGATATCGGTTAAGCGGTTCTAAACGCAGAGATACAACATGTTTGAAACATGATCACGGCAACTAGTATATGTTCTCTGCTAACATACATTGTTATGGCAATCAAGATATAAATGTTATAATTTATTTCTAATAATAAAATGTTCGCAGGGATCATGATAACATGATAACCACTCTCTCTCTTTCTCTCTCCACTCTCTCAAATTAAAACAAGTAAGAAAATTTTAGCCGGTTACGACCGACCATATAATACCCTACACCAGAGTTTCCCGAAAAATGGGTCCCAAGTTCAAACATGGACCGATTAGATCTATATTTTGTCAAATCTTAAATAAGTGCAATAAACACTCACATATAAAATTTGAGTGAAATAAATTTCTATTTGTTGACAATAAATCGCTTTAACTGAAGATCAGCCGAAATTTTCACATGAGGCCCGAGTCGAAAAATGGTCCGATGATAATCAGATTTGATAAGGCTATTAAAGTACGCGTTTAACATACACAAACAAATTTTTAATTAAATATTTTCTATTTTTGTGAAATTTGAGAGATTTATGTGAAATTCGGGAAGGTGGTTCGTATAGGGGCTACAATAAGAATTGGTCCGATTCCTTTAAAATTCGGAATGTAGATTTGTGAAAAGATACCTAATATAATACGGATATTAGAGTCATTTGAGCAAAAACTAAAAAGGACGTTTGTATGAGGGCTGGGTCTAAATATGGACCGATTTTTTCAAAATTTCAATAGGTTTCGTCCTTGGGTAAAAAGAGTTTCAAGTTCCAAATTTCAAGTCAATAGATAGACCGACGGACGGACGGACATCTCTAAATCGGCTCAAAAAGTGATTCTTAGTCGATCGGTATACTTTAAAGTGAGTCTAGGACCAGTATTTAGTGTAGTTACAAACATCAGCACAAACTCATTATACCCTGTACCACAGTGTGGTATAGGATTTAAACATGTTTGGTTGGAACAACAGTATGGTTACGAAAAACTTGACCACCAACATAGTGGTGAGAATTTATAATTATAGTAATCAACAGGGATGAGATTTCCATGCAAATGCATTTTTTTGTCGATAGTCTAAAAACGATATCGACCAATTATCTTTCCTAATCAATTCGAATCATTCCGTGTGTAACATATTAAAATATCGGTCGGGGACCCCATAAAGTATATATATTATTGACCGATGATACAATCTTAGACATTAAAGTTTGGCAAGGATGTCTCTTATCTTACTGGTAAGGTTAAGTTCGAAGATAGGCAAAATCGGAACATGGGGAAAAAGTTCCTCCTTGAAGAACTATAACAACCCCTGAAAAACACAAGTTTTTTACGAGTTTTTTTTAATTTTTGTTCAACAGATGCAACATTTTTATGCCATATTATGTTCATAGACCCAAACATGGACCAAGGGGATTAGGAAACTCAATTTTTTTCAGTCTGCCCCCTTTTGGGGGCGTGGTTATAGAAAATAGTTATTAATAACAATAAAAATGTATTTTTTAAGAGTTTATTTCATAAACATATAATTTGTTAACAATTATAGCGGGAAAAAGGTGTCTCCCTACGACTCCGCCGCCCCCCCCCCCTCAAATAAAAGAAGCCCTTGCCATTTTTTTTTTAATTTTTTAATGTGTTGGAGGGTATTCAAGATTCGGCACAGCCGAATTTAACACACTTACTTGTTATTGTACACATTTTATTTTTTAATGCATATTTTGAATTTTTTTAGCGTAAATTTTTGCAAAAGTTCAAAAATTTGCACAAAATTTTACAAGGCCAAAACTGCCTGAAGAAGCATTTCAATGCTTTTGCAATGTACTAGAGAGTTCTTAACAATGGTCTTGGCTACAATTTTTGTCTGAGTATTGGTTCGAAAATCTCAATGGTTTGGCTGTTATAGGCCAAAATATCCAAAAAAACGTGTCAAAAAGTGGTGAATTTTCTACATTTTCGACTTTTTGATCATGAAAACGAAGTTTTTCCTAAGTAATATGTTCAGAGGAATTGTAGCCCGATACAATAGCTACAACTTTACTTTTAAAAATAAGTCAAAATTTCAAATAGTTTACGAAATATGAGCCCAAGAAAATTTGCAAATTTTCCAAAAAAAAATAAAGTTTGAGAAAAAACTGCAAGTCAAAAATTGGAAGCTCGATTTTCACCGTAGACGTATGGTCTAGTGGACTTTTTTTCTCATTACAATTCCAAGAATCAGAAACGCGAAGCGCCCATTAAGATTTTTTTCTTTCCATACTAATCGCCCCACCCTAATGTACAATGTACATTGTACATATGTGCACATATTAACATTTTTCACCGGGTGTTTAAAATAATTAAAAAATTAAATTTCTTAATTTGTTTGAAAAAACAAATATTTTAAAAATCGATAACTCAATAGAAACTTGCAATAAAATGCTGACAATTGATGTGCAAGTGGCATTTAATACGTTCTAAAACAATGATTCCCAACCTTTTTTGCGCCACGCCCAGTGTTGCCATATATCAAGATTTCCCTTTTTTTGCAAGTTTTTTGAGGTGCTAAAAAGATTTCAAGATTTTTTCTAAAAAAACAAGTTTTTTGGAAAATGATGAAGTTTTTTCAAGTTTTTCTTAATTAGTTAATAAATACAAAAAGCATCATTGTTTTTTTTTTTGTAAATCAGTGTTTTTTTGTAAACACCCGAAATATTGGTCCTAGACCAACCTTTTAGTATACCGACCGATTCAAAATCACTATTTGAGTTGACTTAGCGTGTCCGTCCTTCAGTCTATGTATACGGTTACAAATAAATATGGCTTTGTTCTATGAAAATATGAGATATTCGATTAAAATTTTGTTTTAAGCTTGGAAACTTTATTAAATCCATTTAAAATCAGACCATTCGTTGACTTGGTCGCCATATGAAAATTCCACCTTATATTCACTTAAATCTGTAAGTTGGTAACATAGAATAATTTTTCACTTAAATTGTGTATTTGCTGCGCTAATAAAATATCTTACCACATATAGATCCAATCCGTCATATATTGTCGAGTAAGAAAATATCAAAAACCGGCTTGACATTTGTTGACTGAGTACAATTTTCTAAGCCTTCATAAATTATGACTCTTTTTGGAGTCCTAAAAGATTCATATTTGACTCTTAATTATGAATTGTAAAAAATTAATTTTTTTTTTTGTTGAACATTCGTAAAAGAGTCTAAAAAGACTCAGAAAAGAATATGAAGAATATATATTTTTCAGAATTGTTTATGAGTCATGTAAGAGCGCTAAGGGGCCCCTGTAGTTTAGTTGGTAGCGTGCTAGCCTATGAAACAGAAGGTCTTGGGTTCGATTCCCACTAAACCCCTGGTCGATTTCGATTCAACGAGTAGACGTTCTTTGTAACCAGTTCTCGGTTAGGTTTTAATAATTAAAAATGATTTGTAATTAAATTGGAAAAACTAAATAAAAACTGATCATTGGATCAAAATTATTATTATTATATTTTAAGAGCGCTCAGAAAAAGGGAACATTTTGAAAGAAAAAACCACTCATATTATTATGTTTTCTGAGCGCCTAAGGACTTTTTATGAGTCTTTTCGAGCTCCAAATGAACGCTGGGTTGTTTTTTTTTACACTTGATATACAAATTGAATTGAAAATACATAAATTTGTATTTATTTTTAATTATTTTAATACTTTTGTAAAAAAAGATTTTTTTGACAAAAAAAAGATTTTTTTTCAGAAATAAAAAGATTTTTCAAAAAAATATATGGCAACACTGGCCACGCCCCACTTTTAAGTTAAAAAAACTAAAACGTCCCCCCTGCAGTCAAGAAAAATTTGTAAATTTGGTTTAAAATTCAAAATTTACATGAGGTTGAGCAAACTTTTAGTTAAAATCAGCGTTTAAATAAAGTTTTTAGAACAAGTTTTTAATAATCATCTAAATAATTTAACTAAAACAATATTTTTTTAGTTTATTTAACAAAAAAATTCTTAAAAATTTGCTCGTTGCCCCCCTTAAGCATTCAAATTGCCCCCCAGTGGGGCGAGAATCAAAGGTTGGGAACCATTGTTCTAAAACACATCAAAAAATGTCTGAAAATTTGTAATGGGGTATGGAATGCCCATGTACTACCATAAAAAATATGAAACCAAAACAAATTTGTACAGCTGCTTTTCTTTCAGTGTTTTTTATGATAAAAATATTTAAATAAATTTTGAGTGTAAATTGTCTGTTCAAGCACTTGTTGTTTATGTCACTGTTATGTGTTGCCAACGTAAATAGTTGTTTTCATTAAATACTTCGTAAAAAATGCTTGATGGTTGTAAAACAACTTTTACTTAATACACCTTTTTTATCAGCAAATGTTTAATTTATTTAGCGACTCGTGTTTATGAAATTTACAAAGTTTATTGACAACAGAATACCAAAACTGTTTAAAGAGGACCTTACATACACTTAAAGAAAATAGGATGTTTAGAATTTTAGTAAACAGTTAGATACTTGCTCCACCATTTTAATTAAATTAAAATAGATTTTTTTAACTTCCCGAGTAAAAAAGTGTTTTTATAATTATATATAATTTGATAAAATTATATATAATTTTATAAAATTATATAGAGGTTTCTGTTTTCAAAAAATTTTACTAAATTAGATAAAATTATACATAATTTGATAAAATTATATGTTTTTATATCCGAATTTTATTATATAAAATTTTATCTAATTTTATATAATTTAATCTAGTTTTATAAAATTTTATCAAATTAGATATAATTTTATAAAATGTTATACAAAAGTTCGGATATAATTATATATAATTTAATCAAATTACATATAATTTTATCAAATTATATATAATTATATATAAACTTTTTTACTCGGGTTAAACTATATTTTTTTTTTTGTTAAAAGGCATTTTATTGTACTTGACCAAATTATAGATAATGTTTTCAAGCTTTAATATGTTTGTTATTAAGAACCAGAACGAACCAATTTTAATGATACTCTCCACTCTAGGATTCATATAACAGCACAGACACTGAGCGACAGACCGACCGACAAACAGACATTGTAAATAATAAGGCTCTAATGACAATGACATCTTTTTTTGTTCATTCGGACCATATGTTTATTAAGTCAAAGTTGTAAAATTACATTGGAACTTTTAATAAGTGGTCAGTTAATCATGATGATATTTCATTTCTCTTTTTTTTTGTTGTAGTTGTTGCTGTTGTTGTTGTACTTAACGCGGTCATTTGCAGGCCATCCTACACACCCCAAATTATTTGTATGTACTACTTGCAAGGCACTTACTAACATCAAATTACCAACAAAGCCAGTACAAAATGCTTCAAAAGTAAATACCCAAAAATTAAAGTAATTATCAATAAAAGGCGACCGAAGGAAGGAGGCCAACTTAAAAAGGGGAGAAGAAAATTTATTATATTTTACCAAAAAAAAAAGCGAAATTTTGGGTCTGGTAATATGATGAGAACACATTAAAGACACTTTAATGCATTATTTGGTATAAAAAAAAGAAGTCCTCTTGTGTTTTTTTCCCTTCATATACAATTTATAGGGGTAATTATCTGTTAACTTTTTTCGACAGATTTCATAAGTTTTAAAATTTTAGCCTTAATAAATTCGCAAAAAAAAATACAAAAACTTTGTTGTAGCCAGTCTTCATGGAAACTCCATTAATATTTTTTATTTTGATTTTTAAGTTTTTTTTGGCTGCGTTCGTTCTTCTTCTACTACCAAACTGTTAATGAGTTTTGTTATGTTGCTGACTCTCCTGATAGTGCGTAAGTTTTTGAGGAAGATGATTTTTTGCACAAAAATATATAAAGGTTTTCATATTTTTCCAAAGAACAGTATTAAATCGTTATGAACACAGAAATTAAATAAAGCTCAAAAACAGAGGTGGTCCAACCTATTTAGAGTTGGGTGACATAAATATAAACAAGTAGGAATGCTATTCGGCTTACAAGGAGAGTCTCCCTATTGTCACCCTCCGATCTTCATGAAATTTGGATATGTTGTTCAGAACGAAAATTAATTCGACACGTATTTTTTGTAGCAGCCCAAACTCATTTCGAAGGGGGGTCGATTTGTATGGGCGGAAATTGACCTTTTTTTAGTTTTTTACGATTTACTTCTTTTTGCTCAAAATTAATATAGACATATTAGGTATCAGATTAAAGGTACCCAGCAAAACTTACCTTACCATATAAGGTATACAATAAGGTATAAGATCTCTTATTTTATACATTGCAGCATTGATGATTTTAACAGGCGATGAGACTAAAAGTAATGCATATACATTATCACAAAGAATACCAGTAAGGTATAAAATAAGTCATAAATTTATAACAAAGAATACGAGTAAGGTGTAAAATATATGATATTTTATAGGTTACGAGTAAGGTATATAATATAGCATACCAGAACGTAATATATAAGGTGTTACGAGTAGTGAAAAAGTAATTTTGTATTAAATTTACTCACGTGATTGTAAGCGAGATAAAATATACTCCTGGGTGAGTGTGTGTCATTAACAAATTTCTGTCGTGAATCCATCTCTAGTTTAAACTTATGCATTTTTTTATAAAATATTTATTTTTTATGTTATTGTAATGCATTATGTATTCAATTATAAATAATGCATTATTTCAAACTTTGAAATAATACATAATGTAACCAAATATAAGTCATCCATGATTTAATGTTTAGAAATAATAAATATGAAATACATTTTTTCCAATAATCATGCATTTCGTAGCTAATTATTAGTAATGTATTATTTTTCACTTTAAAATAATACGTTGTGGAACAAATGTTTGGTAAGACATCAAAAAATAATGCTACAAATAAGATATATACATTACCTGGTAATGTGTTATATAATCAGCACCCATTACCAAAGTTTTGCTGGGTATTTAAAATACCTTCCTTTTTTCGACTTATTAACGAAAATATCCTAAAATTTCGGCATTTTACTCAATATGACAAAAAGTTGTGGATGTTTGGACAAGTTCTTTGCACACGAAGATAGGTTTTCCAAAGACCTTTCATTTGGTATGTAACATGACTAGGTTTCTTTGTATAATATAGGAGATACATGCAAAAAACTGAAAACTTACCGTTTCTTCCCCCCTCATTTTCACCCCCTAAATATGAATTTGGGTTGCTAAAAGAAATACGTGTCCCTTTATTTTCCCCGCTCTACAAAATAAAACCTATTTCATAAAGATCGGCGGGTGACACCAGGGAGACCTTCCTTGTTAGCCGAAAATGAAATACTTTCCTGGATCGATTCTAAGACATTTAAGCGATGTCCATTCATCCAGTTGTGGAAAGCATACGGCAGTAGACTGACATTTTTTTTTGTGTGGCAAAAAAAGTTTTTCTTCCAATTTTGAACGTCCGGGAAAATTTTAATTCTCCTAAGTCTAAAACTTATGTGGTACAAATTTCAGGCTAATCGGATCAAATTAACTCGTGGCGCCCGGCGATCAAAATTTTGGATTTTGGAAAATTTGTTAAAATAAAATAAAAAAAAATATGTTTTGCGACCAAAAACAAATACAAATCGGTCAAAAAGTTTTCGAAATATCGCTATTATAAATTTGCAAAAAACTGCGATTTTTTCTACGTTCAAGAATTAAAAAAACAAAAAATAACAAAATCTCTTTCCCTTAACCCTTTCATACACAGAAAAAAATATGGAGGAAACAGATTTGAGTAATCACTTGTTTAAATTTAAAAACAAAAATTGAGTAATTTTTTAATTGACGTAATAAAAAATTTACTTAAAAATTTTTAAAATAATTTAAGTAAACAATTTAATAAAAATTAAATAGTCTTTTTATTTTTTTTTTTTTAACTCTCATAGTTTTTTTAATTCTCGTTTAGTTTATAGTTTTTTGTGTATGTATATGAAAGTTTGTAATCGTCTTTATAAAATTTTCCTATGTTTTTGAGACATAAATATGTTTGGTAAAGTTTGAAAAAACAAGTTTTTTGTTTTTTTTTGTAAAAAAATTTAAAACTTTTTTAAACTTTAAAAAAAAAAAATAGATGAATTTTGAGTAAATTCTTAATTGTGTCAATTAAAAATTTACTCAAATTTTTTTCAAACATTTAATAAATTTTAATTAAAAATTTACTCAATAATATTTAATCGTTTACTGGTGCAAAATTGAGTATTTTTTTACTCAATGGTATTAAAAATTTACTCAAATATTTTTTTTATTTTTTTCTGTGTAGAGCTTGAGACATTCTTTTATTTAAACTTAATTTGAGCTACATATAACCGATAATTTAAACCCGTTGCGCCCTTTGATGAAGGTTTTGTATTTTTGGAAAATTTGCACCAAAATTTAAAATTTTTAAAAAAATAAAAATTATCTTGCCATACATTATTTATATTTTCGCCATTTGAAGTTTGTGAAAAAAATTTCCAAAAATGCCAGTTTTTTCGTACGTTCAAGAAATTTTCAAGGCTTTATAAAATTGGAGCCCTTTATTCGGGCTCCAACGGCGAGTGATCAATTGAGTTATACCTCTCAAAAAGCATTGTTTAAACTTGACCCTTGACTAATTTTTAAGTCGCCATCACATCGGGTTCTCTTGCTATGAGTTGTCAAATATGTTCAAGAACGTTATTTTTGTTAAACCACAGTATGGGCGTATACTCAAATCGTCATTCAGTGTGTATCGCATCGAAATATCGGTCTAGGACCCCATAAAGTATATATATTATTGATCAGTTATCGATTCTAAGACATTCTAGCGATGTCCGTTCGTCTCTCTGTCCGTCCGTCTGTAGAGGACACGATACAGTCGAAAATAAAAGAGCTAGGCTTCCAAGGTTTGGCACGAATATGTGAAAAATCAGAACAAGGGGAAAATGGTTCCCCTTGGTTAAACCAAGGGGAACCATTTTCTTTTGTTAGGCATATGCAACATTTTTGTGTCAGAAGGATTTTAAAATCCTGCATGTGGACCCAACGGATAAAAAAAAATAAAAAAAGTTTTACCCCGCCCCGTTTTGTGGCCGTGGATATAAAAAATGTATTCAAATAATAATTTATTAGATTAATTAATTGTAAGAATCATAACATATCCATTTGACAACATCTTTTCCAAGAGGGAAGGTCTTCCACTGACCCCCTCAAAAAAACGACAATTGATTTTTTTACATTGTGGATGCACAGAAAAAATCGAATTGTTATATTGACCCTCATGTTTGTGAATACACTCAAAAAAAAAAAAATGTAATTTTAGCAAAAAAAAGCTTGTAAACCTACAAGAAAATTTGCTGATTTTGAACCCACAATTTTTTTGCTAAATTTAGCAAAAATGTTTTGCCAATAATTAGTTAACAAATTTTTTTTACACATTTGAGGACCCCATTGGGTTCGGAGCCGATAGGTCCAGACCCCGATGGGCCTAGAACTAGTTGGGTTCCTTAAAAATCGTCATAGTTTTTGATCCAAAATTTGTGTCCGTTTCGCTCTACCTTGCTTTGTTTTTGAGATACGTGATTATAGGGGACCACTGGGGTCTTGAGAATTAAAAAACTCGATAACTTCAAAAATATTACTCGGATAGCTTTTGACTATTTTACGGTCTTGTTCTACGTATTGAGAGCTACAAAAATGCTTTTGGACTTTTTGTTGTGTCGGCAATATTTACCGAGATATGAGCATTTTAAAATTTTCGGGAATGCTAACTTTTTTGGATCCAAAGTTAGGGCCCATTAGGGTCCACACATGTGAAGAGGACCCGCGAAAGTATGGCAATTCTAAGAACCAAAAATGCCCTCCATTTTGCTCTATCTGGCTTAGTTTCCGAGATAGCGCCATTTTAAGTTTTCTGAAAATAAAAAAAAAATTTACCATTAATTTTTGCTAATGTTAGCAAGAAATCTTGAAAAATGTTGTCAACTCAATTTCAAATTTAGCAAAAGAAATTAGTTCAAAGTTTGTTTAAAATTGCTAATGTGCTAAATGAAGTTTACAAGAATTTTTTGCTAACATGCTAATCTCAACTAAAAATTTGCTAAAAGTTAGCTAACTTGCATTAGCAAAAAAAATTAGTTAATCTACTAACGTATTTTTTTGAGTGTACAATAAATTTTTTCATTGGAAGTGCTACTATACGGAAATTTGTACTATTAACAAACGTTTGTAAATTTGGATTGTGGAAAAAAGAATTTTGTTTTTTCGACAAAGAAATTTAACAAACACAAACACAATTAGTTGATTTGACAATAGTAAAAAATCTTAGTTTTTTTTTTCAATAAAGAAATTCAACAAACACAAACACAATTTGTTGATCTGACAAATGAATTTTTTTTTTTTTCAAAAATGAAATTTAACAAACACAAACATTATTTGTTGACATGATAAAATAATTTTGAGATAAAATTACTTGACTGAGTTTGTTGAAACAAAATCGAAGTTTTGTATTATAGACTAACAGGCTGCCGTTTTTACTAAATGTTTGGTTGATATCGTGTTTTGTTGATTTAAATTCGGCCATTTTATTTTCTGTGTGGTATATAAGATTCGGCTCAGCCGAATTTAACACTTTCACTTGCTTTAATGTAAAATTTTTCAAAAGCCTGATGTAATGAAAAAATTTGGAGAACAGGTTTGTGACCAGGAGAATAATTGTAATTACAGTGACTGTCACTAATATTCGGTTTTTTATTTAAGTGCCAAAAAGTAGACAAAACATATTGTAAAATATAGTGTCTCAAACATATAATGTATCAGTATATATTAGATTGAGCAAATATTAAATGAGATACGAGGGTCGCGCTGAGAGATGAATTATCAAGTCGATTTTTTTTTCAAGCTCAAAAATTAGAAATTATCCAAAAATGTATATTCAGTTCTCAACTAATTTTTCTAATGCCCAAAACAAAAACTTAAATTATTTAAATACGGTACAAGAAATCCGTATTTTTTGACCACAAAATTTTTTGACCACCAATTTTTTGTAAACAAAGGACATGTTTAATTATTTTCATATCTCATTACAATACACCTAGATCAACTAAAATTATTAAACAGTAAAATATTATCTTTGTTTTAAAAAAACTGGTAGTCAAAAGAAATGTAGGTAAAAAATTATGGATTTATTCTATTTGAAAAATTTCAGTTTATGTTTGGGTCATTGGAAAAATTAAATGCGATCTGAATATACATTTTTGGAGTATTTTTTAAATTTCTAATGTTTGAGCTTGAAAAAAATTGACTTAGAAACGTTTTAAATTTTTTTTTTAAATATCTATAAATAATTCATTTTTTAGCACGACCCTCGTATTTCATTTAATTTTTGCTCAATCCTTATAGAATTGATATCTAATATATACTGATACATTATATGTTTGAGACCATAGGGGTGAAACGAATAAGTTTCGCACATGTGTATGTATTAGTGACGGCACGAGCGTGCAACTTTTGACGTTTCATACAAAACGTAAACAAACAACGAAAATACAAATGCAAAAGCTCACACGTACAGGCACACGTATTCTAGGCAGAGAAGTAAATTTAGTAGTATTTTGTATGCGTCCATATTGAAAGTACAAAAATAAGCACTCGTGTTGCATGTCTATATGGTCTGTGTTTGAGACACCATAACAAAAGAACAAGTAGAAAAATTAAATTCGACTTGGTCGAATCTATGAATACCCTCCACAATGTTATCTGATAGTAATTTTCTAAAAAAAATTTCAAAAATTGCATTACAAATTTTTTATTAGAAATATATATATTATTTTGAGTCAAACTTTCTTTTAATCAATCAAATTTTTTTGAGTGTAAAATTTTTTTGACTGTCAACATTTTTTTGAGTCTGCCATTTCATTAAACAAAAAAAAATAATAATGTGTACATTTTTTTTTGAGTGTAACATTTTTTTTTTGAGTGTAAATACTTTTTTAGTGTACAATTTCTTTGTAAAATATTTTTGTTGTTTTATACCTATAATGTAATACAAAAAAAAAAAACTATTTCACATATTTTCTTCTTTTTATATTACCATCTTCTTCTTTAAAAACCAAAAACAAATTAACATTCAATCATACACATACTTTATTTGATTTTTTCCCGTTACATACAGTAACACTCACAATAACAAAACAATAACAAATATTTACTTGTCTAACAACTAAACTGCACCCCACGACAAGAAAACAAACAACAACAAGTTTTACAAAACTGGTATTTCACCATGCTTATAAAACTTGTTTAACGAGTTTTTAACAGTTTAAGGTGAAACAAATCTGAAATTCACTGCTTTGCTTATAACTTTTGAACCACTGAACCGATTTTGCTGAAATTCAAAACCAAACAGCCTCGAGAAACGACAAATATATATGCTAAGCTTCAGCCCCCTCAGAATTGTCTTTCGAAAGTTATAGTGGTTTTAATCTTGTAAATTCGAAAAATACCCTTGCCGAAATTTACTATTTTGCTCATAACTTTTGAACCACTGGACCGATTTCGCTGGATTGCAATACCAACCTGACCCGGTAAATGGAGAACATATATGTCAAACTTCAGGAGCCTCCGTAAAGTCTTTCAAAAGTTAGCGTGTTTTCAACGGACAGACAGACAGACGGACGGACGGACGGACGGACATCGCTAGATCGACTTAAAATCGATCAAGGATCATGAATATATATACTTTATGGGGTCCTAGACCAATATTTCGATGTGTTACAAACGGAATGACAAACTTATATATACCCTCTATCACTAGAGTGGAGGGTATAAAAACAATAGATCCGTCCTTTTCTTATTTTACAATTTGTTTTGTCTACTTTTTGGTACTTAAATAAAAACCCGAATATTAGTGACAGTCACTGTATGTGTATAGGTGGCGTTCCATTCGCAAAAAGTTTTTTTTATATGATTAGAAGCGGTGAAAATAATTTTTGGGGAATAACACATTATTTAGCCCTAAGGCTTAAGGCGACTGACCAAATAAGTATTTTTTAGTCGCTATCGCGTCGGCCTAAACCGTTATCAAATATACCAAAAACGGCGATTTTTTAACTTTGACCTCAATTTTCTCAAAAACCTGATGTGATGGAAAAGTTTGAAGACCAGATTTGTGATCATTAAACTGTGTAAGGTCGCGTCCTAGTCGCATAAAGTTTGTTTTTAATGTTGTGTTATGTAACTTTTCTTCATATTGATGCAACAATTCATCAATATGAAGAAGCTTTTTCTTAAGGATAGTTGTAGATTCTAACGACACAATTTTTGAGTAAAGGTTGGTCAATTCTGAACCTTCAAAAGAACTTCTTGCACAAAATATAATTTTCTTTTGAATCCGTTCATTTTTAATAAACTTTCAAACCAACTTGACTTGAAAATGTATTTTGTTGTGGCTGCTGCCTGCGTACAACTTCTTAACTTAAATTAAGTTTATTTTCAGACCATTTTCAGCAAGTAAAGGCAATGGGTTAAGAGTTGCTACTACACATATGCTAGAAGTCTTCTCTGACAAAGAATACAAAACGTAAAATGCTTTTGAAATCACATATGCTACTGCTGTGTATCCGGGGAACCACGAGAACAACTTTATGATGCTGTTGGCCTGACTTGTGACTTGTTGTTCGATTTATTATTGTTAATAATAAAAAAAAAACACAGTGTTCCCACGCTTCTTTTAATTTCATTTTCATAACAACAAGAAAGTGTGTTCAGAATGTTAAGCAATTCACTTAAATAAAAATGATTAAAGAAAAAAAAAATTAAAGAAAAAAAAATATTCTGTTAAATAAATTAAAAATAAGCTAGAGAGAAGAGATCTGGCTTGTTAAGATAAAGAACTACAACAAAACATTTAATGTTTTTTTTTAGTAAAAAACACTTTGCAAAAAAACCATTAGTTTACACTTTACATTTTGTATTCATCCATCCGTTCATGCTAATGTATAGATTTCATAGTATGAATCTATATAAGTTTACTGCAGTAAACTTCAATTTAGTGTTTATAGTTTTGGGATTTCCATGCTCCTTGTATTTGTTTGTAGCACAAACCGCTTTAGGCCATTCTCCAGGTTTATACACTTTTGTTTTAACTCGTAAAGTTGATTTTTTGATTTCGTTTATTGTAAAACCACTAAACTTTTTAGTTTTTTGAGGTTTTAATTGCCAGGTAATGAAATTGTTTTGTATGCTATTACTCATAATCCATTTCCATTTTAGTTTTTAGTAGTTAAACACGGTAGCATTATTATTTTTTGCAAGGGTTTTAATTTTATTTGAAAATTATTTAGCTTTTATTTGCATTTTGGCGCCATTTGTTGAAGGGTCGTAAAGTCGATTTTGTTATTTTGGTGGTTTTGAATTGGAAATAGTCTTTAAAATTTTGTTATTTAATGCTGATTAAAAGTTCGTAGATATTTTGTTAAAAATGTAAAAATTGTTTAAATTCAATCAAAATAAATTCTCTGTCCAATCAGCAGAAAGATCTCCTGAAAATACACAAATTTTGAGCCATATGAGAAATCTACTGATATTAGCAGACGCAGTTTGCTAAATATCTGTCTTGATTGTCTACACCATTTACAGATGTAATTCGAAAAAGATCAATTGTAATTCGAAGATTCTATTTGTAATTCGAAGATTCTATTTGTAATTCGAAGATTCCATTTGTAATTCGAAGATTCCATTTGTAATTCGAATACTCCAATTGTAATTCGAATATTCCAATTGTAATTCGAATACTCCAGTTGTAATTCGTAAAAGATCAATTGTAATCCGTAAAAGATCAATTGTAATTCGTAAAAGATCAATTGTAATTCGAAAAAGATCAATTGTAATTCGAAAAAGATCAATTGTAATTCGTAAAAGATCAATTGTAATTCGAAAAAGATCAATTGTAATTCGTAAAAGATCAATTGTAATTCGTAAAAAATCAATTGTAATTCGAAGATTCCATTTGTAATTCGTAAAAGATCAATTGTAATTCGTAAAAGATCAATTGTAATTCGAAAAAGATCAATTGTAATTCGAAAAAGATCAATTGTAATTCGTAAAAGATCAATTGTAATTCGTAAAAGATCAATTGTAATTCGTAAAAGATCAATTGTAATTCGAAAAAGATCAATTGTAATTCGTAAAAGATCAATTGTAATTCGAAAAAGATCAATTGTAATTCGTAAAAGATCAATTGTAATTCGAAAAAGATCAATTGTAATTCGTAAAAGATCAATTGTAATTCGTAAAAGATCAATTGTAATTCGAAGATTCCAATTGTAATTCGAAAAACATCAACTGAATTTACATTGATAATTTACGAATTACAATTGGAATCTTCGAATTACAATTGATCTTTTACGAATTACAATTGATCTTTTACGAATTACAATTGATCTTTTTCGAATTACAATTGATCTTTTACGAATTACAATTGATCTTTTTCGAATTACAATTGATCTTTTACGAATTACAATTGATCTTTTTCGAATTACAATTGATCTTTTACGAATTACAATTGATCTTTTACGAATTACAATTGATCTTTTACGAATTACAATTGATCTTTTTCGAATTACAATTGATCTTTTTCGAATTACAATTGATCTTTTACGAATTACAATTGATCTTTTACGAATTACAAATGGAATCTTCGAATTACAATTGATCTTTTACGAATTACAATTGATCTTTTACGAATTACAATTGATCTTTTTCGAATTACAATTGATCTTTTACGAATTACAATTGATCTTTTTCGAATTACAATTGATCTTTTACGAATTACAATTGATCTTTTACGAATTTCAATTGATCTTTTACGAATTACAATTGATCTTTTACGAATTACAATTGGAATCTTCGAATTACAAATGGAATCTTCGAATTACAATTGGAGTATTCGAATTACAAATGGAATCTTCGAATTACAAATGGAATCTTCGAATTACAAATGGAATCTTCGAATTACAAATAGAATCTTCGAATTACAATTGATCTTTTTCGAATTACATCTGTAAATGGTGTAGATGAAATCAGCAGAGAAATCTGTCGAGACAGCAGAAATATCTGCTAATCATTTAAGTAAAATCTGAGCCGTCTGCGGAGTTTAAATCTGCTAAAATTACATCGAGTTTGAGTCATATGATAAATCTGCTGATTTTAGCTGACCCAATTTGCTAAGACTTTGTATTGTGCAATGAAAAAACTTCCTTTATTTCTAATTTTCTAAGTTTTTTTAAGTGTTTATTTTTTTCCAAGAATAAAATTTCCAAGTTTTTTTTAAGTTCAAAAAAAAAAAAACATTTTTTTCAAAACGGTGTAACTATATACTTCTGTGAAATTACCAAAATAATCTGTTGTTTTTTTTTAATTTTGATAATTTTTAGTTTAAGGATTTAAAATTTCAAAAAAATCTTTAAAAAACTTAAACTTTTGAAAAAAAATCCCAACAGATTATTTCTGTAAAATAATAAAATAATCTGCACAAAAACATTTTGAAATTCAGCAAACAGAATCAGTAAAATTGCAGACAAATTTATTTTATTTTCTAAAATTGAATGACAGAGAATTTACTTAAAATATTCATTTCTGCAAAAAAAAAATTCTAAAAGTTTGCTAATTTTTTGACAGTCAATTGACAGTAATTTTACAAATTTGTTGACAGAGTTTTTCATTAGAGTGTATATGGGGCATTCCATGTCAAATCGGACACTTTGAAAATTTTTTAGATTTTCCCAATTTGTTAACAGTTTTTATTAAAGACCCTTCCAAAACTCCTTCGTGGTAAATTTTCAGATTTTTTTGATGACCCGTTCAAAAGATATCGAATTTTTAAAAATTTGTAGTTTGTTCTTTTACTCAAACTTCTTTTAATCATAACTTCTTCAATAATGGTCCGAATTTCAAATTTTTTTTCAAAATTTTTGTTTTTTACGTACTTTCTAAAAAAAATCGCAAAAAATTCTTAAATGCGCTCTAGTATGCGATTTTTAAGTTTTAAAATTTAAATCTCATTTTTGAAAATGTTTGAACTCTTCGATTTTTTTGAAATTTTTTTGTGTAAAACTTCTATCAATTCTACAAATTTTTTCCCCAGGAAGATCGTGGGATAACGATTATTACTATTTTTTAAAATTTTTTTAAAAAATTTTATTGTAATTTTCCAATCTTAAAATCATTTCTACTGCTCCAATGGTGCGTCATAGAGGGGTCCTTTATAAGACCGGCCCCCATTAATTTTTACGTCTTAACATTTCTTTGGAACAAACTAATACCTTATCTCCAATTTCTAAGGGGCTCCCACACAAAACGACATTTTTTTAAATTTGTTCCAACCGCTCTAACTGCCCTAATAGTGCCCTTAGAGCAACAAAATATATGACCGACCCACAATATTTTTTTAGTCCAAACATTTTCTCTGAACACACCTACCCTCTATCTTTAACTGTTAAGGCGGTCCCCATACAATTTTTTTTATTTTATGTAAATTTGTTTTATTTAATCAGCTTCTACCGGTCCAATGGTGCGTCCGAGAAGGGTCATTAGTGAGACCGACCCCCATTTATTTTTACCCTACAACATTTTTTCAAAACATACCTACGCCCTATCTCAACTCCCATACAAATAACAGTTGGAGCAAATTTTATAAAAATGTAATTTTGTATGGGAGCCTACTTAGGGAGTGGAGATACACCTCGAAATATTGGTCTAGGACCCCATAAAGTATATGTATTTATGTTCCTCGATCGATTTTAAGTCGATCTAGCGATGTCTGTCTGTCTGTCCGTCCGTAGAAAACACGCTAACTTTTGAAAGACTATACAGAGGCTACTGAAGTTTGGCATATATGTTTGTCATTTACCTGGTCAGGTTGGTATTGCAATCCAGCCAAATCGGTCTAGTGGTTCAAAAGTTATGAGCAAAAGAGTAAATTTCGGCAAGGGTGTTTCGCGAATTTACGAGATAAAAAACACGATAACTTTCGAAAGACAATAATGAGACTACTGAAGCTTGTCATGTATCTTTGCCGTTCCCCGGGTCTATTTGGTATTAAATTTCAGCTCAATCGGTCCAGTGGTTCAAAAGTTATAAGCAAAACCCTGAATTTCAAATTAGTTTCATCTAAAATGTCACGTGTTTTAACAAGTTTGAAAAGCATTGGTGGAAATTAAACAATGCTTTTCAAACTTGTTTAATTTTAAAGCAATGCTTTTTAAGTTTGTTTAGTTCTAAAAGCATTGGTAACTTAAAAATTACACTCAAAAAAAATTTTACACTCATAAAAAATTTTACACTCAAAAAAAATTTTACACTCAAAAAAAATTTTACAATCAAAAAAAATTACACAAAAAAAATTTAGTTTTTTTTTTTACAAAAATTACAATATTTTGTGTACATACGTACGTGCATTCACTCAGAAATATTTTTAAAGTAAAAAAAATAATAAACTCGAAAAAAATTTTACACTCAAAAAAAAAAATAGTAATTTTTCTTTTTTTTTTTTTAAAAAGGCAAAAAAAGAGTTTTTTACTCAAAATAAAATATTTTACACTCAAAAAAATTTACACTAAAAAAAATTACACAAAAAAAATTTAGTTTTTTTTTTTACAAAATGACAATATTTTGTGTACATATGTGCATTCATTCAGAAATATTTTTACACACAGAGAAAAATAAATTTCCAACTGAATTCTTCAGTTGTAGCAACTCAAAATTCGGTTGCTGCTACTAAATTTTACTGTGGCAGACGAATTTTTTAGTTGTTTCAATTAAGAGACTGTTGTATTAACAAAATTTAGTTGTAACTACCGATATTTAGTTGTTTTAACCTTAATACAAATGCATCAACCGAATTTTTGTTGCAACAACTGAATTTCTGTTGGAAATTAGCAAATTTGTTTTCTGTGTGCAGTAAAAAAAAACATTAAACTCGAAAAAAAATTTACACTCAAAAAAAAAAATTAGTAATTTTTCTTGTTTTTTTTTTTTTTAAAAAGCAAAAAAAGAGTTTTTTTACTCAAAATAAAATATTTCTAATCAAAATTGTTAATTTTGTCACGTTAAAAATTGTACTACCCTTTAAAAAAAATGCATTGTGGAGGGTATTCATAGATTCGGCAAAGTCGAATTTAACTTTTCTACTTGTTACTTGTTTTAATTGATTTAAGAAAAACCTAAATAATTTATTCTTCAGTTTAAGCAAAATCTACTGATTCAATATGGCGATATCTTATAAACTAAACGAGATAGAGTAAAATACAGTTAAGCCTAGTAATAAACTACTGAGGACCCCATTGGGCACTAATTGTCATTCTAAATTTTGGTATTCCGGAATTTTTAAATGGTTATAACTCTGTAAATATGATAATTTATAGTTTTTGAGATATTTCATTTTCAAATTTCTCAAAATCCCATTTCAATATCTGGAAAACTAAGAAAAGTAAAATTAAAAAACAAAATGTGTACCGACTACGAAAATTGTAGTATAAATTTAATTACCTTTTAATTAAATAAATTCGTATAACAATTTCAATTTTAATCAATACTTAAAATTAATTTAAAATCGGCTGTTGCCGAGATTAGTTATTGAATATTTTTGGTATCGAACAATGTAAATACTACTAATTATGTAACATTTCCTTTGTTGACATTCTATTTTATATATTTTTGGGTTTAAAGTTTTGTTTGTGCTTACCACCAATTACATGGACTTACCTAAAAAGAAAAAAAAATATATACATTAGTTAACTGATTTATTCAAAACAAATTAAAAAAATTTACTGGTTTTTACAGATATTTTAAGTTATAATTTTGGTCAACTAAATTTTTATCAAAAACAACTACAATTTAAACTGTTATCAAATTTTATATTTATGTTTACTTAAATAATTCTTAATATGTGTGTTCAATATTTGTGTATTAATTTGTGAAGGAGAACAATGATTAAGATAAATCGTTCAGGAACTGTTTACTGAAAACAAAATAAACGGAAAGGATCGGTTACTCAATTGAACGATTAAGCAAAGGTATAGTATGATTGAGAATATAAGGACACCCCGAACATTTTGGTACATTATACATAACCAACAAATACAAAATTCTGTAAGTTGGCTGCGTATGTAAACAGAATTGGTATTTTAATAAGTGGAAACATATTTCTTTTACCTCAAAAATTTTTTTGGCGGTTTTTTTTCACAATTTTTTTTTTTGTTTTAAAAAAAAATATTTGTTAGTTTTTTCAAAATAAATTTCAGTTGTCAATTTTTTAAACAAAAATTTTGCCATAATCTTTTTTACATTGTGAAGGGTATCAATACATTCGGCAAAGCCGAATTTAACTTTTTTTTTATTCTGTATTTCGTTTTTTTATTCTTTTATCCCTAATTATAATTGTGATGACTAGTGTGCCATTAATAAAAATAACAAATAGCAATTAGAAGCACGAAAAAGCTTTGACATGGCATAAATATGAATATAACATAAAAAGTGTCTACAAAACCATTTTTAAATATTTTATTTTTGAAATTCTTTGAATTTGAATTCAAAAGTCACGCAAACAAAAATATTATTTAAATTTTGTTGTCTCTTTTTGTGCAAAACAATTATTTTTATTTATAAAACAGTTAGTAATAATTTTAAATATTATTTAAATTAGATATTTAAGAAATTTTGTATAAAATTGTGCTAAAATTTAGTTAACTGAAGTTTACAAACAAAATAAATTCGTCAATATAATGAAAAATGTCATCAAAAGGGCGCCATGAAATAGCTCCCAATGAAATAAGTCCCAATGAAATAACTCCCAATGAAATAAATCCCAAATTAAATGAATTATCTCCCAAACCAAAAAAATGAAATAAGTCCCAAGAAAAATGAAATAAGTCCCCAACAAAAAATGAAAGAAGTCCCAACGAAATAACTCCCAATAGAAATGAAATAAATCCCAATTTTTTTTTTTAATATTTAATTTTTCTGTTTAAATCCCAAAAACACTTTAATTGTGTCTCTTTAAAAAACAAATCTCTGAAGTGCCAACAATCCCTTCTCAACTTTTTGGAATGCAGCTTACTGACACATTGATTAAATTTCTTTTAATGTTTGAATCATATCAGTATAATATTTCATGCAATAGCTAACTTATCGCAGGTCCCTCTGGCGGCTGCGAGAAGAGCAGAAAATAAACTCCATAAAAATATGAACTTAAATTAAAAAATATATAAATCATCTTGGTTAAAACAGTTAACAAGCCACGCATAAAATTTGAAAGCAGATTCCTGGAAGCCTTTTAGAGCTTCCAGGATTCTGTATAATAAATGTGGTAAGAAAACGATTATTTGTTTGAAAAGATTTGAATGCGTATGGATCAGAAGAAAGCGCCGCAGGCGAAAAATTTTTACAAGAGATTTTAACAAAAAATTAAAAAAAAAATCGCGCGATTTTTTTTTTAATTTTTTGTTAAAATCTCTTGTAAAAATTTTTCCCCTGCGGCGCTTTCTTCTGATCCATACGCATTCAAATCTTTTCAAACATATAATCGTATTCCAACAACATATATTTCAAAATAAAGAAAAGCGTGAGTGGGTTGTAAAAGACCGAAAGTCCATTTCGCCTACACTTTAAATAATCTAATGTGCCCGCCAAACTAACAGGATCCTAAAACTTCATATTACACCGGTTGCGGATCTTCAGTTTGTCATACAATACCTCTTAATTTTCATATATTAAAACCATTCTTAGAAGAACTCGAAATTTTTCACAATTACTCGCAGCATGCATTTCGCCTTAAAGCAAACGTTTTATTATTATTTTTTTTTATTTTGATTGACATTGATGTACTTCTGAGTGAATGGTTTTCTGAATTTATTTACAAGATAAATCAAAAAGCATTGAAAAAGAGTTTATTATAGTTCGAGGTTATTTACTTTCCCCGTAACAAATTAACTTTTCCTGAAAATAACTAAAGAAAATATCTAATTTTTATTATTTTTAATAAAAATTAAAGAAACTTGAAAATTCAATAAATTAAATTTTTATTTTCATAATTTACTCTCAAACTGTTGGGAGTTATTTCATTAAAATAGTTTGGGAGTTATTGCATAATGAAATAACTCCCAAACTTAAAAATGAAATAACTTCCAAAAAAAATTAAATAATCCCCGCAGATTTGGGAGTTATTTCATTATGAAATAACTCCCAAATCGTATGGAAATTTTTGGGACTTATTGCATTATTTTTCTTGGGACTTATTTCATTGGGAGTTATTTCATGGCGCCCATCAAAAGTAATAACTGCAATTGATGAAGTCATTTTATCCTTTTGGCATCAAAATGCATGTAAGAAGAGAAATTATTATAACTTTTCTTTTGAAAAATTTTCTGATTCAAATTTTTCACATATGTCATCACATCGATGCAAATATTCGTCTATACGATGAAATATGTCATCAAATGTGAAGAAATCATTTTTTTCACTGTTCTGCATCATTTTTCTCTCAGTTTTAAGTGTTTTTATTTCATTGCTCCAATTTAATAAAAATATGATTTTGAATAAATTGAAGTTTTCAAAACCGATTTTTTTTGGTTAAATAAATTTGTTGTTAAGAATCCTGCTGTGATAATATTTAGTTTATTTAATATGCCGAAAAAATTAGACTAATGGTTTTGTTACAATTTCAGCAATTAATAGTTTTTGTGTTTTTATTTATTTCGGAGAGGCATAATATAAAAATAGGGATAAAAGGTACAGGGTCAAAGGTATTAATGCCGCTACTCTGCATGAATTAAAATACAGCAACAAAGAAATGAATGAAATTTCTTTTAAAGGATGCTGCTCTTTTATTTTTTTTTTTGGTATTTTATTGGTTGCATTTCATATCAAAATTAATGATGCTGTTAAAAAGACGTCTAAATGGCACCATAAACAGCACCACATTTACTAACAAATAAACAAAAAAAATTAGAGTATAAAATCAAGGTTATTAAGGGGTGTTATTAACACAGAGCAGCACAGCATCATAACACTGTACAATGCAGCATGATGATGATCATCATCTACTGAACTACTTCTCTCTATAGACATCATCCATTCTTAATACTGCTGAATGGAAACATTGTTGTATACAAAGTGCAGTTATAGGTAATTATCACCGCAGGCTATAAATGTGTTTCATCGTCCTGAATCCGTAAAGTAGTCAGTCACACATACACGAGCACATATAGTTTGTGTTTATAGTAAAACTGTAATCTTTTAAAAGATTAAAAATGTGTTTTTGCACTTTTTTTAAATGTTTTTCTTGTCGTTTTTGTATTTTTTGCACAGTATTTACTTAAGCTTAAAAACAGTTTTTAAGAGCTACAAAAAGTAATACCGTGGATTTACTAGCTCTAAACCAGTGTTGCCACTAAAAATTTGGAACTACAAATGGATGTAGTAAAAATTACATTTGAAACCTAAAATTACACACGTAATTTATATAATCATCAATAAAATTAATTTGGACCAAAACAAATTTTTCATTTATATAAAAATTTTCTAGCACCAATCTTAAAATAAGTAAGAAGTGCCAAAATAGTACTTTTAGATAAAAAGTACCAACATTTTTGCTAAAAGCGGCAAACATAGAACATATTAATGAATTATGTACTTTTTATAAACAAGTACTTTTAATAAACAAGTACTTTTAATAAAAAAGTACTTTTTTGTTGTTCTTTTATAAAAAGTACTATTTTAATAATTTTTATAAAAAAGTACAGTTTTTTTAAAAAAGTGCTATTATGTTTCTTCTTATTAATATGTACTATTTTGGTACTTTTTATACCCTACACCACTTTGTGGTACAGGAGGGTAAACTGAATTTGTGCTGATATTTGTAATTCCCCGAAATATTGAACCTAGGCCTACACTTAAAGAAAAATGCTTCATCATATTGATGATTCGTTTTCATCACTTGTTGTCATAAATTTTGATGACAAATTTCGTCATATTGCTGAAGTTTTTCTTCAATATGATGAAACCTATCCTAAAAATTAAAAAAAAAAAAAAACAAGTAGAAAAGTTAAATTCGACTTGGCCGAATCTATGAATATCCTCCACAATGCCCTTTTTAGATGATAGTAAATTTTCTAGCGTGGAAAAAATAACATTTTTGATAAGAAGTATTTTATTTTGTGTAAAAAAACTTTTTTTAAGCAATTTTTGAAAAAAAAAAAAAATAATTTATTAAGTTGTTTTTGAGTGTAAAATTTTTTCGACTGTTTTTTTTTTCAGTGTCAAAATATTCTTGAGTGACAAAAATACGTTGTAAAATATTTTTGTGACTGACCAATGTTTAACGTGTTTTCAACACGTGTACCACACTGTGGTACAGGGTATAATGAGTTTGTGCTGATGGTTGTAACTACCCGAAATATTGGTACTAGACCCATTTTTAAGTATACCGATTGTCTTAGCATCACTTTTTGAGTCAATTTAGCGATGTCCGTCCGTCCTTCCGTCTGTCTGTCCATGTAAACCGTGCATATAGGTCACAATTTTTAATACAGGTCACAATTTTTAATCAATTGACTGGAAATTTGAAACTTAAGCCTCTTTGTGCCCAAGGACTATTGCCTATTGAAATTGAAAAAAAATCGGTGGATATTTAGACCTAGCCCCCATTCAAAGGGCCTCCCGTGTAAAAATCGATTAGATATGATGTGATTTGTTCAGATCTAATTATATTAATTTTATTTGGTCCCATTTTCGAAGTCTGACCAGATACAATTGCTGATCAGATCTACTTTGATCTCGAAATTGGGGACAAATCTCGGATATAATAGATCTGGTCAGATACAATTGATATAATTAGATCTAAATAGATCAGCCAGATCTAATCCATTTTTACATGGGCTCTTTAGTTTTGGCTAAAATGAGTCTAATAGCTGCATTTAAATACACTCAAAATATTTTGTAGGCAAAAACAAATGAAAAACACACTTAAAACAAGTGAATAAACAATTGAAAACCATTCCAGTAATTATTCATTTATTTTAACAAACATCAACATTTATTTTTTACTGTTGACAAAATTTTCTAAAATAAATAACATTAAACATTAAAAAATTACGTTTTTTCACTCTTTTTTACTAACATATTCGAAAAAAAAACCTACGAAAACATTAAAAATAAATGATAGTTCTGTTATTTTTACCAACAAATTCCAAAAAAATAACCTACCAAAACATTAAAAATTAATGATTTCGTAGGTTATTTTTTACAATTTTCCTATTGAAATATTTTTTTAAAAAATTTTAATAAAATTTTGGGGAATCGATCCCGCAATCAACTACATTCTGGCCAGACACTCTACCCATCGTGCCAAAGTCACTTGATACAAACATGTTTTTATATTTCTATAAATATTTTTTTGAATTTTTTTTCTACAAAAAAATAACCTACTTGTGTAGGTAAAAACTAATGATATTTCATTAAAAAATACCAACAATTAAAAAAAAATTACTTACACAAATCATTAAAATTTTAAAGAATAATCAGTAGTTTTTACTTACAGAACAAAAATAAATGACCTAAAGATTAAATGTTAATGAAAGTCTTTATTTTTTAGTGTGTTATTTTTGAAACAAAGGACAGAAGTAGTCATTAATATAAACTGGACATCAAACAAATGTTTTTTCTTTTAAAAACGACTAATCGGAAAACTTTTTAAATAAACTACAAACAGTTAATGACATAATTTGTTGAGTGTATAATGAGTTAGTGCTGTTGTCTGTAACTACCCGAAATATTGGTCCTAGACCAACTTTTAAGTATACCAATTGATTTAGAATAACTTTTTGAGTCGATTTAGCGATGTCCGTCCGTCCGAATGTATTTTCATGTAAACGGTGTACACACGATACAGGTCGCAAGGACGAAACCTATTGAAAGGGGGAAAAACGGTCCATGTTTAGACCTAGCCCCTACACAAAGGTCCCCTTTAATTTTGGCTCAAACGACTCTAATAACCGTATTATAAAATATATCGTTTCGAAATTTGTATTCACAAATTACAATTTCGAAATTTTAAGGTATCGGACCAGTTTTTCTTGTAGTCCCCATACAAACCACCTTTTTTTATCGAGAAACACACAAATAACTACTTTGTAAGTTGTTTTGGGGTCAACTACTTTTTCAGTTAAATCAACTAACTGTGTTAGTTATTTTAACTGACAAAAAACATCTGACTTATGTAGTAAAAACTACTTACATTTGTAGTCAAAACAACTTAAATGTAGTTAAAATAAAATAATCAATAAATAATTTTTTTTTTTGAAAAAATTTTTCAGAAAAAAAATTTGAAGACCAAATTTTTTCAAAGTTTTTTTTTTTTTTTTTTAAAAAAAAGTTGTGAAAAATAAAAAAAAAAGGAAAATTTATTTTTATTTTTTGGAAAAAAACTGAAAATTTTTCAGAGATAAAAAAATAAAATTAACTACTTTAAATAACTGTTACTACATCACAGAACTTTTTTGTTAGTTATTCAAAAAAACTACTTAAAATAACTGAAAATGTCAGAAATAGTTGTTTGATATATTTCATACAAAAACAACTGACTTTGTAGTTGAAAACAACTAACTACTGTAAAATATACAAACAACTAACATGTAGTAACTTACATAATTTTCTGAGTGCAGGTGTAGGGTATTATATGGTCGGTCTTGACCGACTATATTTTTCTTAACATAAATTACACATGTAAGCAATTACACATTCTGCTGAAAATAACACATAAAATGTGTAAATTATACGTGAATTGGCAACACTGCTCTAAACATAACAAATTGTTTTTTTTTGCAAACAATAGCAAAATAAGACTATTTTTGTGTATCAAGTATTTGGCTCATGCGCTATGTACTCGACTTTACTGCTAGTTTTAGTACATTTTTAACAATAACCTTAAAACAAAGAAAGTACTTGAGTTGGCATTGTTTGAAATCTTTTTACTTTTTTTGATAAAATAAACAAATATTTTTTCGTTCTAAAATTTTTTTCAAAAATGTTGTCTTTGTTTTCGTTAAAAATCTATGCTAATCTTGAGTGCTAAGTCTTAGAAATATGACTAGGATTTGAGGAAAAATTTGGAACAAGTAGATTTAGTAGATGTTGTGTTCTAAAAATTCTAGCTTATTCTTGAATCCATGAGTAAGCTGTTTAATAATGTTTAAGGAAAAAATAAACAAACTTTTTGTATTTATTTCAAATTCAAGTGGTTAACTATTGTTTCTATTCTTTGTAATTGTTTTAAATAATCTATTGTGTTGATTATTTTTTGAAATATTATTTTTTTTTGCATTTTTAATATGTTACCAGGTACTTTTAATTTTAAATAGAATTTAGGAGATATTTGCAAATTTGGGACAAGGTATTGCAATGTGATCAAATATTCTTGGTAGAATTTTAAACACTGCAAATAAGTAAAATTGCATTCTCATTGAAGTAAGGCATGAGTTATTAGAGCGGTACTTTTTTTTTGTGACAAAAAAGTTTTTTTTTTCGATTTTGAATGTACGGGCAAAAAATTCAACTAGGCCTAAAACTTATGTGGTACAAATTTGATATCAATCGCATTAAATTAACCACTTTTAGATTTTTAAAAATTACAAAAAAAAAAAGTATTGTGATAAAACATAGTAGTATTTATTAATTTTGCCCCGAAAAATTTGGTATTGCATTTGAGCGATATTGGTTCAGCGGTTCAAAAGTTATGAACGAAAATGTTGGGATACCTCGAAAATTTGAGTACATTCAACAGAACCTAAAAATAAAAAATGCTTTAGTTCGGCTGCTGGTTGACATATGAGAACAGAACTAAACACCGAATGGTATTGAAACATTTACAAACATATTTTTTTACAGAAAAACAAAATCGCTGTTTTTTCAGCACAATTTTTCCGAGATTTTTTAAAAAAATAAAAAATTTTAAAGTAATTTCTTTTTCAAATAAAATTTTTGCAATAATATTTTTTACATTGTGAAGGGTGGTGACATGACATAATCCCCACGGACATAATCCCCATTTCCGTTATGGGGATTATGACCAAATTCATTTCGGTCATAATCCCCATAATGGTAATGGGGACTATGACCGAAAATTATTCGGACATAATCCCAACTAAAAAACGGACATAATTCCCAGATTTATGGGCCATTGGCCATTTGTTACACGTGGTCATTATCCCCATTATGGGGATTATGTCTTCTATACTAGTTGGTCAATTTCCCCAAAATTAAAAGATTTTTTTTTTTACTTAAAAGTTTTTCTGCGAAGCAGGCCTTCGGCCGGGCTTATTGATTACAAACTCCATGCATTAAACCCACCCTCTCTGCAGAAAATGGGGATAATGACCAAAATTGCTTTGGACTTACTCCCCATAATGTGAATGGGGGTTATGACCGAAAAAAGTTCGGTCGTAATCCCAACATGGAACGGACATAATCCCCATAGGGATTGTGACCGTTTTGGAAACGGTCATAGTCCCCACAACCATTATGGGGATTATGACCGAAATGAATTCGGTCATAATCCCCATTTCCGTTATGGGGGTAATGTCAGTGGGGATTATGTCCTGTCACCGTGAAGGCTATCAATACATTCGGCAAGGTCGAATTTCACTTTTTTATTTTTTTTTTGAAAAATTATTTTAAAAAACCTAAAAATTTTAACCTTTCATAAAGCTTAATCTCTAATTAAATTTTTTTTTTTTGCAATAATCTTTTTTACATTGTGATTCAATACATTCGGCAAAGGTCGAATTTTACTTTTTTATTTTTTTTTTTTTTTGAAAAATTCTTTTAAAAAAACCTAAAAATTTGATCCTTTCATAAAGCTTAATCTCTAATTTAAATTTTTACCCGTGGTGCCTACAATCAAAGTTTTGAATTTTCACCAAAATTTTAAATTTAAAAAAAAAATCCTTGCGATACATGCGAAATCGGTCGAGCGGGTTTCGAGATATCACCATTTGAAACATGACACACAATTTCCAAAAACTGTGGTTTTTTTCCAACTTTCACGAAATTTAAAAAAAAAAATCTGAAAATTTTTCCTTAACTATTTTTTAGAGACAAGACATACATTCATATAAACTTAATTTAAGCCAACTCAGACCATTTAAAGTTTAAATTTTTTGTTGAACATTTTCTTAAAATCCAAAGACGTGATCGAATGGCGCCACGGGTTAAAATTTCCGAATTTGGTTCAAATTAATTTTAAATGAAAGTTTGTCAAATTTACAAAAAAGAGTGTAAATTAAAACAACAATTAACTTTTTAAACTATATTTTTTAGTAGGTTTATTCTAGGTCGAGGTAATTTATCCTTTACTAATAATAACTACCCGAGTAAAAAAGATTATATATATTCATATAAAATTATATAAAGCCATCATATATAATCATATATAGTTTAATGCGAAAAATGAGTCGATAAAACGATATAAAAACTTATCAAATTTGATCAAATCTGATCAAATTTGATATAATTTTAATATAATTTTATATAGTTATATGCGAAAATTGGACCCTTTTTTTGTATAAAATTGATGCAATTATATATAATTGAATATATTTATATATAAGAAAAAAATGTTTTCCCCCAAAACGCAAAAAAATGACAAAAAAAAAATTGTTTCCAGGACTTAAAAATTTTCAAAAATATTTTTAGGACTTTGAAAATTTAAAAAAAAAACATCTGGACTTAGAAAATTTTTTGTATTTTTTTTTTTTTCAATTTTGCATCAGTCCTAGAATTTTGGGACTTAGAAAATTTTAATTTTTTTTGGACTTGGAAAAATTTTCAAAAGTTATATTAAATTACATATATGTAAAGGACTTAGATTTTTTTTTTAAATTTTACTCATATAAGATAACATATAATTTAAAAACAGTTGCATAAAGTTTTATATAAAATTTCTTCAAATATTTTGTTTTATCAAATTATATAAAAAAGAAGACAGAATTTTAAAGTTCATATGTAATTATATAAACGAACTTTAAATCATATGTTATTATATAAAATTCAATATTTTCTGTTATATAATTTTATATAAGAAACAAATTAGAAGTGCAAATATATAAAATCACATATGATGCAACAAAAAATACATATAGTTTTACAAAATAATATATGTATATATAAAACTATATATAATTATATATGATCTTTTTTACTCGGGTATGATCTTCTCATAGAATAATTTACAAAAAAAAAATATTTTTCTGTTTTAATTTTATTAATGATGATAATTTTTGCACATACGTGTTCGGAATTTGTCAAATTCCATTGTCAGACTATTTAGGGTTTTAATATTTGCTAAATAGTGTTGATAATGGAATCTGACAAATTCCGATACACCACCAACATGAATAAACTTAAAACAAAAAAATTATTCTTGAAAATTACACTGTGCTACAGTAAAAAAATACTTCTGATGAGACATAGTATAGTTTGTTGGTCTTGTCGAGAAGATCTCAAAAATGCCTGTTAAACTTGCCAGACACCCTCAAATTTTAGAGTTATTGTTAAATGGGGACTTTTCTTACTAAACCTTGTGTAAGTAATTCAGAAAAATCAACTGATTTTAAATTTTAAAACTGTTTTGGATAGAAGAAAGATAGGGCTTTCCAGGTGTGAAAATTGGTCAATACATATAAGAAAGATATCTACACAGAAAAAAATATGAAGGAAACAAATTTGAGTAATCACTTGTTTAAATTTAAAAACAAAAATTGAGTAATTTTTTAACTGACGCAATTAAAAATTTACTCAAAAATTTTAAAAACAATTTAAGTAAATAATTTAATAAAAATTTAATAGCTTTTTTATTTTTTTTTAACTCTCATAGTTTTTTGAATTCTCGTTTAGTTTATAGTTTTTTGTGTATGTATATGAAAGTTTGTAATCGTCTTTATAAAATTTTCCTATGTTTTTGAGACATAAATATGTTTGGTAAAGTTTGAAAAAACAAGTTTTTTGTTTTTTTTTTTGTAAAAAAAAATAAAACTTTTTTAAACTTAAAAAAAAATAAATATCATTGAAAACACGAGAAATCAATAGAAAACGCAATAAATCTGGACTAAGGTTCTCCGATTAACTTTATATTATGCACACGGATACTCTATGGAGCAATTTGGATATTTGCATTTAGAGTTTTAAAAAACATTAAAAACTCGCGATTTTATTAGCGTTTTAAATTTTTCAAAAAATGAAAAAATGCAAAATGTAGTCAACTTTGAAGAGCTATATTTCCTAAAGTATGTATTGGATTTCAATTCTGTTCAACGCATTCGAAAGGTATACTCGTCTACTTTATAACTAATATTTTTTAAAGGAAAAATTGTGTCTAAAAATGCAGTTTTAAGACAAATGCAATTTTGAAATGCATTTTTCAGAACTTACTACATCTTCGATTTTTAAAAAACCAACATTTTTGAAAAGATTGAAGTTTTTACATTAAATATAGCTAACAAATACTTTGGGACACGTATTCGTTCTATTTTTAACGACTTTATGAAAAATATCTTACTAAATTTTTCATATAGAAAGTTCAAAAAAATTTATTATATTTAGTATTTTAAAATTTTGTATTATTGTAGAAATTTTTTGAAAAAGTATTCCACTTCAATAATCTTCATTAATAAAAGTAAGTATCGCATTTAACTGTTTTAAAAATTTGTTTACAGATTTAACTGTGTTTCTAAAAGTATCAGTTTTAAAATAAGATAATGCATTTCAATTAAATTTTTTAAGATGCAATTAGTTTACGTGATGCATTTAACTTTTCGTAAATTTCTCTCTTGATTTTGAATCTGGGGTGCCCCACTACTATGTATATTTTTCGACGAAAATCAAAATCTTCGCCGGAGCCGTTTTTGAAAAAATGAGAAAATAAAATAATCAGAAATAAGAAAAAAGACAAAAGTTACTCCTCAGGAAAAATGCAATAAAATTGCAAATTCACTTTTTGCAATTGTAGTGTTTTTGTTGCCATAAATTGCACTTTTAAAGTCCGAGCTAAAAACTTCGCGATTTTCGTGAAAAAAATAACGAGATATTAATACCGCGATTAAAACTTCTTTATTTACTTACATTCTTTAAATTTGATCGGTTTTGGTGCAAAAAAAAAAATGTTTGCCATATGTTTTCTACAAATGTTAAACTGCAACTTTGTGTGTTATTAACTCCAAGAGGAAGCGAGATATCAAAAAATAACTCATGATCAAAAATCCGTGAAGATTTCGATTTTCGTCGAAAAATATACATAGTAGTGGGGCACCCCAGATTCAAAATCAAGAAAGAAATTTACTAAAATTTAAATGCATCACGTAAACTAAATGCATCTTAATAATTTTAATTGAAATGCATTATCTAATTTTAAAACTGATACTTTTAGAAACACAGTTAAATCTGTAAACAACTTTTTAAAACAGTTAAATGCGATACTTACTTTTATTAATGAAGATTATTGAAGTGGAATACTTTTTGAAAAAATTTCTACAATAATACAAAATTTTAAAAAACTACATAAAATTAATTTTTTTGAACTTTTTATATGAAAAATTTAGTAAGATATTTTTCATAAAATCGTTAAAAATAGAATGAATGCGTGTCCCAAAGTATTTGTTAGCTATATTTAATGTAAAAACTTCAATCTTTTCAAAAATGTTGGTTTTTTAAAAATCGAAGATGTAGTAAGTTCTGAAAAATGCATTTCAAAATTGCATTTGTCTTAAAACTGAATTTTTAGACACAATTTTTTCTTTAAAAAATATTAGTTATAAAGATGACGAGTATACCTTTCGAATGCGTTGAATAGAATTGAAATCCGATATATACTTTAGGAAATATAGCTCTTCAAAGTTGACTACATTTTGCATTTTTTCATTTTTTGAAAAATTTAAAACGCTAATAAAATCGCGAGTTTTTAATGTTTTTTAAAACTCTAAATGCAAATATCCAAATTGCTCCATAGAGTATCCGTGGGCATAATATAAAGTTAATCGGAGAACCTAAGTCCAGTTTTGTGGCGATCTATCAAATTTTCAATGATATATAAATTTTGAGTAAATTTTTAATTGTGTCAATTAAAAATTTACTCAAATTTTTTTTAAACATTTAATAAATTTTTATTAAAAATTTACTCAATACTATTAAATCGTTTACTGGTGCAAAATTGAGTAATTTTTTACTCAATAGTATTAAAAATTTACTCAAATATTTTTTTTATTTTTTTCTGTGTAATGATTTTTTCTATAAAATCTAAATTTTTTTTTTGTTATTTTTTTAAAATTTTTCGAGTTTATCGATTTTTTTAGGTATAGTTCGTTTAAGAACCTTTATATTTATAAATGTATTTGTAAAGAAAATTTAATTCTGAATACGATAAGCATTATCCTGAAAACATCAGATAACAATTGACTGATTATGAGTTGTGATATTTTTCTAAAAAAGAAAATTAAGATTTTGCAGGTAATCGCCGTTCAGATAACCAAGGCAAAAAAAAATCATTTATCATAAGAGGTCATGTACAATATTTTTAAATGTTTTTGGCGCGCTGAGTCCGAATCTGGCCTTTAAATTTCTCTATCTCGTCAGGTTTTTGAGATATTTAACATATATTGATATATCAAAAACTTAATAAGATAGCGCAATTTGAAGGTCAAATTCGAATTCAGGAGGTTAAAAACCTTTAAAATAATGATACGCGACCTCTCAGTATGTTCGTTTATTTTTTTTTAGTCTGGGTTATCATAACGGCAAATGCATGCAAATTCTTAATTTTCTTTTTTAGAAAAATTATCACAACTCTGTCAATTGTTACCCGATTTTTTCGGCATGAAGCTCATCGTATTCACAATTAAATTTTCTTTAAGAATACGTTTATACATATAAATGTTGTGGAAAGAAATATAGCAGAAAAAAATCGATAAACTAAAAAAATTTTCAAAAAATAACAAAAAGTTAGATATTTTTGAAAAAATCAATACATATCTATTTTATATGTATAGACCAATTTATCCACATGAAAAGCCCTATCCTTCTTCTATCCAAAACAATTTAAAAATTAAAAATCGGTTGAAAAATGTTTAAGTTACACGTGGTTTAGTGAGAAAAGTCCTAAAAAACGTTTTTTGACAATAATTTTAAAATTTGAGGGTGTCTGGCAAGTTTTATGGGCATTTTTGTGATCTTTTCGACGAGACCTACAACCTTAACTACCTCATTTTAAAAGTATATTCGATTTTGTGCTTTTTGCAGCACAGTGTTATTCTTAAGAATATCATAGATTTAATTAGTAAGTGTCAAATAATAACCTTGGGTTAGCATAAACCTACTAAAAATATAATATTTTAAAGGTTAAATAAAACTATTTTTATTTTTTAATAAAAATTAATCAGAATTTTTTTTAATTTAATTATTTTCATTTTATTTTGAGTAGATTTATTCTAGCTCGAGGTCATTATTCTCTTTATTAATTAAAACTATGATATTTTCATAGAATAATTTTCAAGAAAACCTACACTCAGAAAAAAAATCTAACTAAAAAATGGGAAAATTAACTAAATCCAAGGAAAATTGATAATGATTTAGCTCCATTGCCATGTATTCCTACTTTTTAGTCCATATTTTTCTTTAAAATTAGGACCAATTTGAACTAGAAAGTGGGAAAAAATTTCCCATTTTTTAGTTAAAAAAAAATTTTTGATGCGGACATTTTTCCTAAAAATTAGTTAATTTCATATTTTTATTGGTTTATTTATAGAATCGCATGCGAATACACACAGAATTCTCATTATGTACATTTTTTATTTAAAATATAAAAAAACGTTTGTTTCTTATGGTCAAGTAATAAATTTCATTAGTTTTTAAAGTTAAATTACAACAAAGACTTTGTCTTTAACGTTTGTTCCCAGACTATGGGAAAACACGCCAAAGCCAAGGCCTTTGTTGTGATTAAAATATTATTTTTTCCCTCACACATACATGTGTAGAAAAAAATGTAAACATTAAATTTATTACTTGTTATACAAGACTAAACTCTCTTTTTCATATACTACAAATAATAAACAAAATGTGAACTACAAGCAAGCATGAAAAAAAAATAAATCAACTAAACAATTTCATGTTATGAAAAATTTACTAAACTTGTGGAAAAAACTTCCTCAAATTAAAGAAGATAAATATGATAAACTAATTGGTAGGAAATTACGTCCTAAAACTGAATTTTTTGAACTAAATTTTGTTTTAAGAAATATGTCTTAAAAATAAAGATTTTTTTTCATTTATTAAGGGAAAATTTCTTTGGCGGAAAGATTTTTTTCCATGTATTAGGGAATTCCATTTAAGGAAAATTATGGCCTATTTAACAGTCCATGAACTAAAATTTTTTCCTCAAAGTTGGGAAAATTTCCAAAATTTTAGTTAAATTTAACTAAATTGTGGGAAAATTTATAAACTATTTTGAAGAAAATTTTTCCAACGTTTAAGTTAATGGTTTTTTTTTAATGTACTCAAAATATAATATTTTAAATGTCGAATAAAAACAATTTTTATTTTTTAATAGAAATTAATTATTTGCTACCTCATATTTTACGAGAATTCCTAGTAAAAATTACGAGCTTTTTCGTAATTTTACAAGATTTTTACTAATAAAATTGTAAATTTACAACTTTTTTAGCGCAATAAAACTTACAAGGAAATCTCGTGAATTTACTAGATTTTTTTGTAAAAAAATGTTAAAAATTTGTAAAATTACAAAAAAAAATTTAAATTTCGACCGAAATTTTTTTCTTAAAAAACAGGGAAAACTGTCAAATATTGATAAAATGGGATTACGAGACTTTTTCTAGTAATTTGACAATGTTTTTTTTTTGTGTGTATACAAAGTTTTTTTTTTTAAAGTATAACTATTTTTTTTTTCAATGTTTGTTTTGTTAAATTGTTAAGTTCAATTGTTATTATTTAAAGTTTTGTTTTTTTATTTAGCTCCATTAAGTACTCTATTAAAAACTAGACAAAGTTTTCTAGCAAATAGCACCTTATAACATATTTGCAAACACTCCACTAACTATCAACACTTATAATATAAATGAGTCTTTCGACTACTTTTAAAACTTACTGCAATTCCAAGTAATTTAAACGATTACTCAACTTAACCAGTTTAAATACCAATTTTTTGTTCCACGGACTTCTTTATACTGCATGTGCTAAAAAGTCTATTCCGTTAAAAAAAAAAAAAAACACATAAACGAAAAATGGTTAAACACGCATAGGCCTGTGGTATTTGAACAAACCACAAAACCCTATGAATTCCACCATATTGTTCCGCCATAGACATTTATCCATTCATATGCAGTTGAAGACTTCTAAAGTTCTGTCTATTTTAAAAACCATAAAGGTTGTGGCTTTTGTGGTTTAATTGAAACTGACGAGTACTTAATATAATAGTAAACGATATACAAGTTTAATTGTTTATAATGTTGTTTGGTTTATATGTTTTTTTTTTACTTTTTTAGTTTCAAATGTATAAACCTGTCTGTATATTGCAGTAAACCATATTTGTTTTAATTGCTTGACTATTAATTTTAAACTTACATGCATTTCGTTTACTTTTCCGATTATATTAAAGTAATTTAAATTTTAAATTTTGGTAGTTGATTTTTAAAAAATATTTATTATTTTTAGGAAAAAATGGCATCGATTTGTTAGTGCATATTTTTGCAAATTTTACTGGAAATGCATATATATTTTTGCATATTTTGCTTTAAATTCATGTTTTTTGGGTCATATTTTTTATACAATTTTAGTTTGAGCTGATTTCTAAAATTTTTAATGAACTTTTTTTGAACACCTTTAAATTGCTGACCAACTGGACTCCATTTTTTTTTTCAATGTCTCCTTTCGTTAATTAAGCTTAAAAGTTAAAAAATATAAAAAAAAATCCCAACAAAAAAATTAATAAATAAAGAATTTTCTTCATAAAAAAATGCAATATTTTAAGTGCATATTTTTATAGTTTTTAGTGCATATTTTTGAATTTTTAGGCTCTGAAAACATATGTTTTGTTTTTCAATAAGTGGATTTATTTTCGGATTAATTTTATTTAGCTTAAAAAAATTATTTTAACATGCCAAAACATATTTGGAATATTTTTTCCGTGATCTACGTTAAATATCTATATATATAAAAGAGTAATGTGACTGACTGACTGACTGACTGACTTATTGACTGATTCATCTTCGCCCAGCCCAAACCGCTGAAGCTAGAGACAAGAAATTTGGACTGTAGGTTCACCTCCCGGAATATAGATCCACTAAGGCTGGATTTTTGCCAGTGTTGATTCTAAGGGGGTAAAAAGGGTAAAAAACTGTACTTTTGGTGCTTTTTATATCTCCTGAAATAATGGTCATAGAGACTTGAAATTTGGACTGTATATTCACCTCCCGGAACATAGATACACTAAGGCCGGATTTTAGCCAGTGTTTATTATAAGGGGGTAAAAAGGGTAAAAAACTGTATTTTTGGTACTTTTTATATCTCCTGAAATAATGGTCATAGAAACTTGAAATTTGGTTTCTATGTTCACATCCTGGAATCTAGATCCAGTAAGGCCGGATTTTAGCCAGTGTTGATTCTAAGGGGGTAAAAAGGGTAAAAAACTGTACTTTTGGTACTTTTTATATCTCCTGAAATAATGTTCATAGAGACTTGAAATTTGGACTGTATGTTTACATTATGGAATTTAGATCCAGTAAGGCTGGATTTTTGCCAATGTTGGTTCTAAGGGGGTAAAAAGGGTAAAAAACTGTGCTTTTGGTACTTTTTATATCTCATTAAATAATGGTCATAGAGACCTGAAATTTGGACTGTATGTTCACCACCCGGAATGTAGATCCTGTAAGGCTGGGCTTTTGCCAATGTTGATTCTAAGGGGGTAAAAAGGGTAAAAAACTGTACTTTTGGTACCTTTTACATTTCCTTAAATAATGGTACTAGAAACTTGAAATTTGCAATGTAGGTTCACCTCCCGGAAAAAACATTCACTAAGGCTGGGTTTTTGCCAATGTTGATTCTACGGGGGTAAAATGGGTAAAAAAGTGTACTTTTGGTACTTTTTTTTATTTTCTGAAATAATGGTCTACAAACTTAAATCTTAAAATGTAGGATCCTCTGCTGAAAAAGTTAATTTTGAAAATTTGGATTATAAGTGGTAAAAATGGTACTTTTAGTACCTTTTGTTATTCCTTGAAATAATGGGCATAGAAACTTAAAATTTGGACATTCTGGAAAAAATACTTTTTGGAATTTGCGTTTCATAGGGGGATAAAATATTGTACTTTTGGTACTTTTTATATTTCCTAATCTAATTATCCTAGACACCTGAAATTTTGAATGTGGAATACTACCTTTTGTACAATGAAAGTAAATTTAAAATACCTTTTATAAAAAGTACCTTTTATAAAAAGTACCTTTTATAAAAAGTACCTTTTATAAAAAGTACCTTTTATAAAAAGTACCTTTTATAAAAAGTACCTTTTATAAAAAGTACCTTTTATAAAAGTACCTTTTATAAAAAGTACCTTTTATAAAAAGTACCTTTTATAAAAAGTACCTTTTATAAAAAGTACCTTTTATAAAAAGTACCTTTTATAAAAAGTACCTTTTATAAAAAGTACCCTTTATAAAAAGTACCTTTTATAAAAAGTACCTTTTATAAAAAGTACCTTTTATAAAAAGTACCTTTTATAAAAAGTACCTTTTATAAAAAGTATCTTTTATAAAAAGTACCTTTTATAAAAAGTACCTTTTATAAAAAGTACCTTTTATAAAAAGTACCTTTCATAAAAAGTACCTTTCATAAAAACTACCTTTTATAAAAAGTACCTTTAATAAAAAGTACCTTTTATAAAAAGTACCTTTTATAAAAAGTACCTTTTATAAAAAGTACCTTTTATAAAAAGTACCTTTTATAAAAAGTACCTTTTATAAAAAGTACCTTTTATAAAAAGTACCTTTTATAAAAAGTACCTTTTATAAAAAGTACCTTTTATAAAAAGTACCTTTTATAAAAAGTACCTTTAATAAAAAGTACCTTTTATAAAAAGTAACTTTTATAAAAAGTACCTTTTATAAAAAGTACCTTTTATAAAAAGTACCTTTTATAAAAAGTACCTTTTATAAAAAGTACCTTTTATAAAAAGTACCTTTTATAAAAAGTACCTTTTATAAAAAGTACCTTTTATAAAAAGTACCTTTTATAAAAAGTACCTTTTATAAAAAGTACCTTTTATAAAAAGTACCTTTTATAAAAAGTACCTTTTATAAAAAGTACCTTTTATAAAAAGTACCTTTTATAAAAAGTATCTTTTATAAAAAGTACCTTTTATAAAAAGTACCTTTTATAAAAAGTTCCTTTTATAAAAAGTACCTTTTATAAAAAGTACCTTTTATAAATAGTACCTTTTATAAAAAGTACCTTTTATAAAAAGTACCTTTTATAAAAAGTACCTTTTATAAAAAGTACCTTTTATAAAAAGTACCTTTTATAAAAAGTACCTTTTATAAAAAGTACCTTTTATAAAAAGTACCTTTTATAAAAAGTACCTTTTATAAAAAGTACCTTTTATAAAAAGTACCTTTTATAAAAAGTACCTTTTATAAAAAGTACCTTTTATAAAAAGTACCTTTTATAAAAAGTACCTTTTATAAAAAGTACCTTTTATAAAAAGTACCTTTTATAAAAAGTACCTTTTATAAAAAGTACCTTTTATAAAAAGTACCTTTTATAAAAAGTACCTTTTATAAAAAGTACCTTTTATAAAAAGTACCTTTCATAAAAAGTACCTTTTATAAAAAGTACCTTTTATCAAAAGCACCTTTTATAAAAAGTACCTTTTATAAAAGGTACCTTTTAAAAAGTACGTTTTGTTAAAAGTACAGAAACTACACTTTTTGGTACTGTTTTATTTCCTGAAATAATGAACATAGAAACTTGAAATTGGAAAAGGTTCGCCTCTCGGAAAATAAAGGGGTTAAAAGGAATAAAAAAGTGTACTTATTTATTTCCTGATGTTATGGTCCCAGAAACTTAAAATTTGGAATGTAAAATCCTTCGGTGAAAAAATAGATTGGAAAAAGTTATTTTTGGGAATTTCGTTTCTTAACGGGGATAAAAAGTACTTTTAATATTTGCTGAAACAATGATTCTAGATAATTGAAATATGGATTGTAGGAGTCTTCGGTGAAGAAAAAACATTCTGGGAGAGGTACTTTTTTAAATTCCGTTTCTAATGGGGATAATAAAGTGTTCATTTGGTACTTTTTTTGTTCCTATAATAATGACCTTAGAAGCTGGAGATGGAATTGGAAATGAAATGGAGTAGAACGGGGAACAATATGGAATAGAGCAGGGAACAATATGGAATGATATTTTTAGTTAGTTTAGTTTAGTGTTTAGCTTTTTTTTACTTCATATTTTTTTTTATTCCAATTTCTTTTGTCACTGAAATATTTATCCACTCAAAATCCAAAATCCCGACATAAAGGCTCGAAAATTGTCATTATATTTTTCCCCCGGAACGAACATGATAACGTACCAGCAATGTTATTAGAATTTTATTGTTTAAATTATTCATTGAAATATTTTTTATGGAAGACTTAAACGTCCACAAGTAAATAAAACAAAGACTACGTAGGGGAATTTTTTTGAAATCGATAGAGTAATCCTGATCCTTCTATTATCCGGTATTCAATACAACCGGTAACGAAGTACCGGGATTGTAAGCTAGTGTGATTATATTCCAAAAAAAAATAGTAAAAAAGTTTGGAAATTGAAAAAAGATATAAATAAATCAAAATTAATCTAAAATGGACTTATTAAATTCTAGGATTTATGTGGATTAATTTTGATTTATTTATATCTTTTTATCATTTTCTAAATTTTGTTATTATTTTTTCCGATTATAATTGCTAATTTACCGTAGAACTTGCCCAAATAATCATATGTAATAAAGTCACGAATCTATCTCCAGTTTTCTTGTTATTATTACCTATGTTTAGGCAAATTTACTACATTAATGCTTTTTCAACAATTTTTGAGACGATCCCCTAGATTCTGAGACATTTTTCCTAGAGAAAAAATATCGTTTTATGAGACATTTTTTTAGAAAATTCTCAGGTTCTGAAACGTTTTCTAACAAGGGAAGTATCTCAACCCTTATAAACCGATTGTTTCGAGAACTTACAAAAACAAGGTTAAGCTTAAATGGGTACCAGGGCACATAGGTGTTCAAGGGAACGTGAGAGCGGACGAGTTCGCAAAACAGGGTGCTGGGGGTATTGGTACTTCGGTACATATCTATCCACCTATCCAACACTTCAGATCAGTACGTGATAATCTAAACACCGCAATGGCTAACAGAAAGTGGAGAAAGCTAACAACAAGTACGATCAGTAGAAGATTGTGGTCATGCTACAATCTGAAGAAAACCAACTACTTAATCTCGCTTACCAGATGAAATTTGCGAATCAAAGAATTTGCTTTAAAATGGCATCGATTCGTTAGTGCATATTTTTGCATATTTTGCTTACAATTCATATTTTTGCATATTTTGCTATTATTTCGCTATAAATGCATATTTTTAGGTCATATTTTGTACCAATTTTAGTTTTTAAGCTTTTTCTTTAGTATTTTTAGCAATTTTTAAAAATTTTTTATGAGATATTTTTTTTTGTATTAAAGCAATTATTAAATTTTTTAGATCATATTTATTTTTTTAATAACATTTTATACAGACTGTATTTATGTATATCTAAGCTTACAATGCCAGACTGAATTCAAATGTTATGTTTTTTTTTTTAAATGTAAAAAAACGAATGGATATTTATGATTTTTAGTGCATATCTTTAGGTTTTTAGTGCATATTTCAAGACTTTTTGGTGCATATTTTAGGCGCCTAAAACATAGTTTTTTAGCACATGAAAGTCCTGTCCCTGGTTATCATACACAGAAAATAAAATCGTCAAATTTTAATCAACAAACATCAATTGTAAACCAACCAAACATCATATCAACCAAACATTTAGTAAAAACGGCCGTCTGTTAGTCCATTTTACAAAACTTTGATTTTGTTTTCAACACACTCAGTCAAGTAATTTGATTTCAAAATTCTTTTATCATGTCAACAAAAAGTGTTTGTGTTTGTTGAATTTCTTTGTTGAAAAAAAAAAAATTAAGATTTTTTACTTTTGTCAGATCAACAAATTGTGTTTGTTGAATTTCTTTGTTGAAAAAAACAAAATTCTTTTTTCAACAATCAAAATTTACAAACGTTTGTTGACATTACAAATTTCCGTATAGGAGCTATTTCAGTGAAAAAATTAATTGTATTCACAAATATGGGGGTCAATATAACAATTCGTTTTTTTCTGTGTAGAGAGAAAATGGACTTATTTCCGACGCCAGCTGTAGGAGCTGCGATAATACTGAGGGAACGGTCGAACACATTCTATGCCACTATGCCGGTATATGTGAAAAGTCTTTGAATCCGCCTCCTCTAACCTAACCTTATGAACCGATTTGCATGAAACTTAAAATATATATAAAAGAGACAATTCTAAGTTTGGGGTGTCTCGGCTTATCGGTCGCACCGGAGATTTAGGGGTTAAAAAAATGGGTATAAAAATGGCGAAAAATCGTTTTTGGATTTTTCAGTCATTTCTTTCTAAAAAAAACTTACCAGAAACTACCGGTGGAGCGAAAATAAAATACTTTTGCAAATCCCATACATATTTTGGGTGGTCAGGGTATATATAAGTTTGTCATATCGGAACTCATCGAAATATCAGTCTGGGACCCCATAACGTATAATTATTGTGGACCAGTGATTGATTCTTAGACATTCTAGCGATGTCCGTCTGTTGAAATGATGATCACGGCCAATATATTAAATATATACGACTGAGACTTAGCAAAATTACTTGTTGTTGTCCTAAGCAGTTTGCTATTGCATTTGAGGAGTGAAATCAGTTCAGCGGTTCAAAAGTTATGAACGAAAATGTGAGAACGCCTCGAAAATTTTGGTACACTCCAAATAACCTAAAAATACAAAATGCTTTAAATTGGCTGCTCGTTGGCATATGTGAACAGAATTGGACATAGAATATTATTTTAACAAGTACAAACATATTTTTTTACAAAAAAAAATATCGCGAAATTTTTTTTCACCAAAAACTTTTTTCCGATATTTAAAAAAAATAAAATTTTCTATAATCTTTTTTTACATTGTGGAGGGTATTAATATTTTACTTGTTTATACATATTTTAAGTTTCAGGCAAATCAGTTCATAAGGGTTGAGATACTTCCCTTGTTAGTGTTAGTTTAGTAAAGTAAAACATCCTTTTTATACCAACCAAAAATGATACATTTTTTCGTTGATTTAAAATGAAAGTACCATTCAAGAAAACTAAAAAACGAAAAATTTTAAAAAAACTAAAAAAAATTAAAAATAAAAAAAAAAATCTGAACATATTTTGGGGACATAATAATTCAAAAAATCAATATGTAATCCGAAAAAAAAAATATTAGTACACTAAAAAAAAATTCTATGTCCAATCAGCAGAAAAATCTGCTTAAAATACACCCATTTTGAGACATATGAGAACTATGCTGATTTTATTAGACGCGGTTTGCAAAATATCTGTCTTGATTATCTAGGAGAAATCTGTCGAGACAGCTGAAAAATCTAAGGAATGAGCTGATTTCAATAGAAACATCTGCTGTAATTTCATCGAGTTCGAGTCATATGAAAAATCTGCTGATTATGGCAGACCCAGTTTGCTAAAACTTTGTATTGTGCAATAAAAAAACTAGAAAATTTTTTAAGTTTTTTTAAGTGTTATTGTTTTTGTAGGTTATATTGTTTTCAGTGTTGCCATATATCAAGATTTATCTTTTTTTGCAATTTTTTTGAGGTGCTAAAAAGTTTTGTTTTTCTGAAAAAAAGATTTTTGGAAAGGTAAAAACAAAAATTTAATTTCTAAATAAGCTCAAATTACCTCAGAAATATATATTTTTATTTATAAATTTAATATAATTTTTTTATTCTACTCTATACTGTAAATTCTTTTTATGTTAAAATTGAATTTAAAATACAATTTGTGAGTTTTTTTTTAATGATTTTAATACTTTTTTTTCAAAAAAATGTGTTTTTTTACAAAAAAAATATTTTTTTTCAGAAAAAATAAGATTTTTCAAAAAAATGTATGGTACACTGACTGTTTTTCAAGAATATAATTTCCAAGTTTTTTTTTAAGTTCAAATTTTGAAAAAAAAAAATAACTTGTAAAATTTTTTTCAAAACGGGATAACTTCATACTTCTGTAAAATTTACAAAACAATCCGTTTTTTTTTTTTTTTTAATTTTGATCAATTTCAGGACTTTAAATTTCACAAATTAAAAAAAAAAATACGTCTTATAAAAACTTAAATTTTTTGTTGGAAAAAATGTGCTAACAATGTTATTTCTGTAAAATAACAAACTAATCTGTAAAAAATCTGCACAATTTTTTTTGTTATTTTCTAAACTTGAATAATTTTTTTAATTTTGATCAATTTCAGTACAATTTCAGAAAATATACATCTTAAAAAAACTTAAATTTTTTTTTGAAAAAAATGCTTAAAATGCTATTTCTGTAAAATAACAAACTAATCTGTAAAAAATCTGTACAAAAATATTTTGAAATTCAGCAAAATTGCAGACATTTTTTTGTATTTTCTAAAACTGAATGACGGAGAATTTACTCAAACTATCCATTTCAGTAAAAAAAAATTCTAAAAGTTTGCTAGTTCAAATTTAAAGTCATTTTAAAGATTTTTAGACTGAGTTTTTATTTTGAGTGGAAAATTAGCAAAGACTTAGAAAACAAAAAAAAACATATTGAGAATAATAAAGATTTTACAATCTTGTTTAAAAATTGTATTTCATTATTAATTTAATACTATTACAATTCGCAACTACAACGTATTTTCTCAGCTATTTTGTTAACATTTAAAAATTTGTTTAATTATAACTCATAAAATCGTGATATTTTATATTATTAATTTATCAACAACATTTAATACCCAACCAACAAACACCAATCAAATAAAAAAATACCATAATTATATTTATACATTATGTAAGAAGAAAAACTAAATACCAATAATAGAAATATTTAATTTTAAACAATTTATGATCATTTAACAAGTTCCGTCATGATTAGCCAGCCACATAACAATGAAAAATACTATATGTACAAAAAAAAAGCAAAACTACCAAACTTTAACTAAATAAGTAGTCGTCAGACAGACAAATAGTCAGTTAAACAACTAACTGATCGACCAGCCAATACCAACCAACCACAGCCATTTATCTACAAACTTCAACTAAAGTTACTAACAGTTAACAACATAAACACTTTGAACACTTAACTGGTGTCTGAGATTTTTGTGTGATTTAATCATCACAACAAAATAACAAAAAAAATGTGATCATGTTAACAATATATAGGAATCGTATCTATGAAACAAAGAGTTAACAAAATCTTATGAAAAAAACAACAAGGCGCAAAGGAGAAAATTACAACCTGATGATGAGCGTCGAAATAGTTTAAAAAATTGCAAAAAAAATACTTACCAAAACACGAATGAGTGGGTTATTACCACAGGTTAAAATTTGTGACTTTTTAAAGATTATTTTTTTTTTTTTTGTATCTTGTTGAACTACTCTACGTGTTCTACAATTTTTACTATGTGCATTAGGGTGGGATGGAAATTAGATTTTGCCTAATTTGAAGGAGATAGTTAACAACATTTATAGATGTAATTCGAAAAAGATCAATTGTAAGTTGATGAGTCCCCGCACAACAATGTCGGAGCGGCTGACGGTTTCGGTCATGGGAGAGCATAGGCGCAAAACAAAGGCGGCAGCGGAAAATTCAGTCAAACGTTTATATTCACAATATTTTTTCACTTTTTCTGCACATTTTTATTTAATTTTATTATTTTTTTTTAATATCAATATAATTTTTTCATATTGATTCGTTTTTTTGTGTTTTTTTTGGAATTAAATATATTTTTTTTTAGAGATCACATTTTTTTGTTTACTTTATCGAAAATAATCGAAATATTTATAAAAATGTGGTAACATTTTCATTTCAAAAATTAAAAGAGAGAGAGAAAACGTCACAAAAATAAAATTGATTTTATTCAAGCGGTTTTCGGTCGAGCGTTTTTTCTTGCCAAATTTGTATGAAAAAAACGTCACCGACATTGTTGTGCGGGGACTCGATGACTCCAGTTTTCGATTTGTTATTCAAAGACTCTACTTGAAATTTTAAAATTCCGTTTGGAAATTAGAAAATTTCAATTGAAATTTGAATATTCCAACTGTAATTTGACAGAATTTATATTTATCGTAAGAGATCAAAATAAATTTGAAAAAGGTCAATTGTAGTTCGAGAAAAATCAATTGTAATTTGAAAGATTCCATAGTAATTCAAAAGAGGTCAATTGTAATTCGAAAATGATAAATTGTAAATCGAAAAAATTCAATTTTGTTCGAAGACTTCAAATATAATTGGAAAAACATCAATTGAACAGGTCATGCGAATAAGTACGAATAGACCATTTCGTCGCTGCGCCTAAAAATGGGGTCATGTGTTTTGGGGCAAGTGTTCAGGGGAGCAAAAAAACTGTTTAATTTCGTCCCCTCGGGTTTTTTTTTAAAGTTTGTTCTATAAAAAATTCTTGTACCGATATGCTATCCACATACTACAAAAAAGTATGAAACATTTAACGGTTTTCCAGTGGTGCAGAAACATACACATAACTCCTTTTTTAAGTACTTTTTGGAACAAAATTTAAATAAAATGGAAATATTTTTTACACATAACTCCTTTTGTTCATGAAACCATTCTTATTCTTAATTTCTTTTCGAGAGGGACAAAGACTAAATAAAGTTTGTTGGTGGTTTAAAGCGACATAAGTTAGACAAGGTCTTTGCAATTTTGATATTATAAAGCTCTTCATTAAACAGCGAACAACAGATTTTTCGCAAAACTGGTGATATTTTTTGTTTTTTCTTGTAACTATTCAAGAGCTTCGACATAAATTGACATCTGTGAAAGATTTTGTACTTTAGATACTAAAATTTTCCGCCGTCAAATGATTTAATTGCTTTCACAAGGCTTGATTACCTGCCATTTAGGATTTAGATAACAGCATGAAAATATGCAAGTATTTGCCAAAAATCTTGACAAATTCATTCAAAATACTTAGATGCTATGTGTGAACCTCATATTAGTAAAATAGTGGTCCATTTTGTCACGTTCTGTTACTTTTTTATCAAAAAAAGTTATGTGTAGCTTAACACATAACTCCTTTTCAGACCTATTTTTAGTATGACGAACACATAGCTCCTTTTACTAATTTTTGAACCAATCAAGATATCAAAAAACGGTTTAGTGAGTAAACGTATGACCAATATGGGATCAAAAAGATGTAATAAAAAAAATCAAAAATCTACACATGACTCCAATTTTAGGCGCAGCGACGATTTGTAACATTTAAAAAATGACAATAGAAACGCTGGAAACTGTTTAAAACTAATATATTTGTGAACTTTTTTGCATTTAAGGACTAATGCATTATGGAAAAATGTTAAAAAAAATATAAGGGGCATTCCATGTGAAATCGGACACTTTGAAAAACTTTTTTTTTAGATTTTTCCAATTTGTTTACAGTTGTTAGTACCCTTCGAAAACTCCTTCGTGGTAAGTTTTCAGATATTTTTGATGACCCGTTCAAAAGATATCGAATTTTTAAAAATTGGTAGTTTGTTCCTTTACTCAAGCTTCTTTTTATCATAACTTCTTCAATAATGGTCCAAATTTAAATTTTTTTTTTTATTTTTAAATTTTTGTTTTTTTACGTACTTTCTAAAAAAAATCCCAAAAAATTCTTAAAAGCGCTCTAGTATGCGATTTTTAAGTTTTAAATTTTAAATCTCATTTTTAAAAATGTTTGTACTCATCGATTTTTTTGAAATTGTTTTGTGTAAAACTTCTATCAATTCTACAAATTTTTTGCCCAGGAAGATCGTGGGATAACAATTATTACTATTTTTTAAAATTTTTTTAAAAAATTTTATTGTAATTTTCCAATCTTAAAATCATTTCTACTGCTCCAATGGTGCGTCATAGAGGGGTCCTTTATAAGACCGACCCCCATTAATTTTTACGTCTTAACATTTCTTTGGAACAAACTAATACCCTATCTCCAATTTCTAAGGGGGCTCCCACACAAAACGAAATTTTTTAAAATTTGTTCCAACCGCTCTAACTGCCCTAATAGTGCCCTTAGAGCAACAAAATGTATGACCGACCCACAATATTTTTTTAGTCCAAACATTTTCTCTGAACACACCTACCCTTTATCTTTAACTTTTAAGGCGGTCCCCATAAATTTTTTTTTTATTTTTTGTAAATTTGTTTTATTTAATCAGCTTCTACCGGTCCAATGGTGCGTCTGAGAGGGGTCATTACTGAGACCGACCCCCATTTATTTTTACCCTACAACATTTTTTCAAAACATACCTACGCCCTATCTCCACTCCCTAAGTAGGCTACCATACAAAATTATATTTTTATAAAATTTGCTCCAACTGTTATTTGTATGGGAGCCTACTTAGGGAGTGGAGATAGGGCGTAGGTATGTTTTGAAAAAATTTTGAAGGGTAAAAATAAATGGGGGTCGGTCTCACTAATGACCCCTCTCGGACGCACCAATGGACCGGAAGAAGCTGATTAAATTAAATTTACAGAAAATAAAAAAAATTGTATGGGGACCGCCTTAACAGTTAAAGATAGAGGGTAGGTGTGTTCAGAGAAAATGTTTGGACTAAAAAAATATTGTGGGTCGGTCATACATTTTGTTACTCTAAGGGCACTATTAGGGCAGTTAGAGCGGTTGGAACAAATTTTAAAAAATGTCGTTTTGTGTGGGAGCCCCCTTATAAATTGGAGATAGGGTATTAGTTTGTTCCAAGGAAATGTTAAGATGTAAAAATTAATGGGGGTCGGTCTTATAAATGACCCCTCTATGAAGCACCATTGGAGCAGTACAAATGATTTTAAGAATTGGAAAATTACAATAAAATTTTTTAAAAAAATTTTAAAAAATAGTAATAATCGTTATCCCACGATCTTCCTGGGCAAAAAATTTGTAGAATTGATAGAAGTTTTACACACAAAAATTTCAAAAAAATCGAAGAGTACAAATATTTTCGAAAATGAGATTTAAATTTTAAAACTTAAAAATCGCATACTAGAGCGCTTTTAAGAATTTTTTGGGATTTTTTTTTAGAAAGTACGTAAAAAAACAAAAATTTTGAAGAAAAAAAACTTGAAATTTGGACCATTATTGAAGAAGTTATGATTAAAAGAAGTTTGAGTAAAGGAACGAACTACCAATTTTTAAAAATTCGATATCTTTTGAACGGGTCATCAAAAAAATCTGAAAATTTACCACGAAGGAGTTTTCGAAGGGTAATAAAAACTGTAAACAAATTGGGAAAATCTAAAAAAAAATTTTTTTAAAGTGTCCGATTTCACATGGAATGCCCCATAAGTTTTTAACCATTTCCTTCGTTTTTGTCGTATTTTGTAAAATTATACAAATGGTCGCCCTTATTCGCATGAACTGTTCAATTGTAAGTCGAAAAAGATTTATTGTAATTCCAAAAAGATTAGTTTAATTTGAAGGTTTCAAGTGTAATTCGAACAAAATCAATTATACCCAGCAAAACTTAGATTACCAAATAAGGTATAAAATAAGGTATAGGATCTCTTATTTTATACATTGCAGCATTGATGATTTTAACAGGCGATGAGACTCAAAGTAATGCATCCACATTATCACAAAGAATACCAGTAAGGTATAAAATAAGTCATAAATTTATAATGAAGAATACGAGTAAGGTGTAAAATATATGATATTTTATAGGTTACGAGAAATGAAATAATATAGCATACTAGAAGATAATATATAAGGTGTTACGAGTAGTGAAAAAGTAATTTTGTATTAAATTTACTCACGTGGTTGTAAGTGAGTGTAAGTAGATAAAATATGCTCGTGAGCATTGGCGTAGGAAGACAACATTTCTGGGGGGGGCTAAAGCCCCCCTAGAATTTTTTGAATTTTTTGATATTTTTTTTTTAATAGAAAAAAAAAACAGACCTATTTCTGAAACGTGTCCTAGAAACGAATGCCCCCGAAAGCGGTTTAAAATTCATATTCTTTTTTTAAACAAATTTTGATTCTGAAGATTTTTCGGAAAATTAGAACTCCCAGATATATTTAAAAATGAATGACTTTTTCCACAACATTTTAAAACTGATAAACTCATTCGTTGTACAGATTACATTTTTGCAAAATTTGGTAATTAAATTTTCCATTATAAAATTTCGGATATTTGAAAAACAGACTTAAGATACAAAACTCTTATGCATTGGTTAAAAGGTAATATTTAGTTAAACTTTTTTTTAAGATATTTTGTAGATTTTTTCAAGATTTTGAATGTTTTTCCTATAAAGAAAATCATCAGATTATTGTGATTTTTTTTAGAAAAAGTTCAGATGATTGCAAAAGTTGATGATTACACTCAAAAAATTATGTTAGTAAAATCAACTGAAAATGTCAGTTAAAATAACTACTTTGTAAGTTGTTTTGGGGTCAACTACTTTTTCAGTTAAATCAACTAACAATGTTAGTTATTTTAACTGACAAAAAACAACTGACTTCCCGAGTAAAAAAATTGATATGACACAATATATAATTTAATATGGGTTCGTGTCTATTTTGATATAATCTTATACGAAAAATGGTTTTATAAGATTTGATCGAATATTATCTAATAATATCAGTTTATATAACTTTATATCGACTTTGATACGAGTTTTGGTCTAATCCAATGATATAAAATTATATCCAATTATATTAAAATTTAAACAATTTTATAAACCGGATGTTTTTTTTAGTTTTTAATAAAAAGTTGAAAAATTAAAATAATAAAAATAAGTTGTTCTTTGAAAAAAACTTAGAAAAATTTCAAAAAATGGAGTCATGTTAAATTTTATATAAAACACTTAGAAAATATTTTCAAAAAAATTTGTTCTTGGAAAAACTTAGAAAAATTTTAAAAAATGGAGTCATATAAAATTTTATATAAAAAACTTAAAAAATATTTGCGATAAAAAAATGTTACTTAAAAAACTTAGAAAAAATTTAAAAAATGGAGTCATATAAAATTTTATATAAAACACTTAGAAAATATTCGTGATAAAAAAGTGGTGCTTGGAAAAATCTTAGAAAAATAAAAAAATATGAAGTCATGTGAAATTTTATATAAAACACTTTAAAAATATTTGCGATAAAAATATGTTCTTGGAAAAAACTTAAAAAAATTAAAAACTAATGGAGGCATATAAAATTTTATATAAAACACTTAGAAATTTAAAATGATGCATGGGACCAGATGTTACAACATATAGTTATGTATGGCGATATCTTAAAAAAATCCCACATCAAAATTTATTATATAAATTTATCTTGCAATACATAGTGTCACACATGATCATATATGAAATAATATGACTATATAAAAGTATATAAGATCATATTAAATAATTTTTACTCGGGTTATGTAATAAAACTACTTACATTTGTAGTTAAAACAACTAATATGTAGTAAAAATAATCAATAAATAATTTTTTTTTCAAAAAATGTTTCCGAAAAAAAATTGAAGACAAAATTTTTTCCAAGTTTTTTTTTTTTGTAAAAAAGTTGTGAAATTTAAAAAACAAAAATTATTTTTATTTTGGAAAAAAACTTTGAAAAATTTTCAGAAAAAAAAAAATAAAATTAACTACTTTAAATAACTGTTACTACATTACAGTACTTTTTTGTTAGTTGTTCAAAAAAAGGACTTAAAATAACTAACAGAAATAGTTGTTTGATATTTTTCATACAAAAACAACTGACTTTGTAGTTGAAAACAACTTACTACTGTAAAATATACAAATAACTGACATGTAGTAACTTACATAATTTTCTGAGTGTATTAGTCAAAATTCTCAGATTCTTTCTTCCAATAACTTTTGTCTATAAAAAAACTCCTTAGAATTTAGAAACTTTTTGAAATGAAAGAAGTCACTTAGAATGTTAAAATGTTTTCCTTAAGTTAAAACCCTAAGATTCGGTGAAGTTTATATTACTGACAAAAACATCAGATTCACATACAAACTTTTTTCAATAATTCAGACTATTTTACAATGGGAAAAACTATTAGATTCTAATATAATAATCATTACGAATCCTTAAGACTCATAGAATCATCATAACGAGTCCTAAAGACTCATTATTATTTATTGTTGCAAAAATTAATGAAATCATTAAATTATTAAAAAAAAAAATTGAGAAAGATTAAAATTCTGGGGGGGGCTAAAATTATTCTGGGGGGGGCTAAGGCCCCCCCAGACAGGGCTATCTACGCCAATGCTCGTGAGTGTGTGTCGCTAGAAATTTCCTGTCGTGAGCCCATCTCTAGTTTAAACTTATGCATTTTTTTATAAAATAATTATTTTTTATGTTATTGTAATGCATTATGCATCCAATTATAAATAATGCATTATTTCAAACTTTGAAATAATACATAATGTAACCAAATATAAGTCATCCATGATTCAATGTTTAGAAATAATAAATATGAAATACATTTTTTTCCAATAATCATGCATTACGTATCAAATTTTTAGTAATGCATTATTTTTCACTTGAAAAATAATACGTTGTGGAACAAATGTTTGGTAAGACATCCTAAAATAATGCTACAAATAAGGTATATACATTACCTGGTAATGTGTTATATAATCACTACCCATTACCAAAGTTTTGCTGGGTAGTTCGAAAAAGATCAATTGAAATTCGAATAAGAATTTGCCTGAGAACATTTTAATCCTTTAAACGCACTTTTTAGTAGTGTTATAATATTGGAAAACAGAACTTAAATGACCCAAAAAAATTAAAAATTGTGTTTTTATTTGTTTAAGAAAAGAACCGCCATCAAATTTTACTCTAGACATCTATTAATATTATTTAGCTCAGAAGTAGATTTATAAAATGGTTTCGACTTATTTCCCACGATTTTGGTAAACAATTTAACACTCAAAGATAATTTGTAATTTTACTTTTTTAGGCATTTTGCTTATATCACACGAGCTTTTGCTATTTTACAACCCCTAATGAAATTTCATGCAGAACATTTTAGTAAAGCACTTTAACCCTTTAATCGCACGTTTTAGTGGTGTTGGATGATGATATTGGAAAAAAGGATAGGAATGCTCCCTAAAAATGGGAGGAGGATCAGATGTTCCAAGAAAAGAACTGCCATTAAATTTCACAAAAAATTGTCATATCGACCAAAAATTAAAAAAAAAATTTGCAACAACAACTAACACACGTTTTAATGACTTTTTCAAAGTGGCCGATATGACCTTATACGCTACGTCTGTACGCCGAGCTAGACTCCCAAATTTCGCCTTAAGTGAAACCCAGGTAGGAGGATATGGTGATCCACAGGATTTCCAAATACCTGGGAATAAATTACTATCCCTCTTTATTCCTCATCGGGACCTTGCGTTGTACATTCGTCAAAATGTTGTGTACCAACTACAGCCACATCTAGGCTATAGTGATGAGGAATTTAACTCGCTTTGGGTTTAATTCCAATTCAGGACACACATTTAGCACTTCGGGTTCGTCTATTGGACACGGCGAACTCCTACGACTATTTTGACTCCGAATCTGATTCTATTACTGGAATCCCTGGGGTCTGTGCGAGTAGTGAAATAATCGTTGCCGGGGATTTTAATGTGCCCAATTCCCTATGGCTGAGCAATTCTAGCCATACGACTCCCGAGTGCTTTTATGTTGACCTCTTTGCTGCACACAACCACCTTGTGCTACTTGTCAATGAACCAACATATATTCCGTGTGTTGATGGGCAGTTACGTAATACCCTCGACCTTTTTCCCACTTCGCATTCTTACAAATACAAAGTCGAGCTCCTTGTGCCTCTCGGAAACTCGGATCATAACATCATTTCTGCGTTCTTTTTATTTTCGGACCTTCGTAGTGCTTCAAAACCAGCAACGAAGCGCTCTATTTTTGTATATAAAAAGGCTCGTTGGGCTGAGCTAACGAGTACTTTCAGCATTTCAACTGAAAACTCTGTGCTCTAGAGGACTTAACGTTGTCCTGCGGCAGAAATGATAGTAAATGTGATAATGCTTGGAATGAAATTATTCATTAAACCAAAACATAAGTGCTGGTTTAATCAGAAATTGCGGAATGCAGTCGGATCCAGAGAGGTTACGTTTAGTAATAGGCGTAATGAAAAAAACCCCAGTTACTGACACGTTACGTAAATAGGCGAGAAGTGAATGTGCCAGAGTACTCAGACGTGAAAAGCTTCTTTACGAACAGCGTCAGCGTGCTAAGGTCCTTGCTGCTCCGCGGGGTAGTAAGACCTTTTGATCATTTGTTCAAAGAGTAAAGAATAATACTAGTAAATCCATTCCAACTCTTATACATATTGAATGACAATTCACAAACCCGGTTGATAAAGCCAACCTTATGCTGACATGTTTGCTAGAAATGCGTAGGTACTTGCTGGAAAGCAATCAACCACCGCCCGAACTCGAAATTGTATCCTTTACTATGTCCAAGATATTTTTTCGAACGCTTGCAGTGAAAAAGGTCCTTGAGGATCTGAATATAAACAAGTCCTCGGGGCCAGATGGTATTACGGCTGTGGTCCTGAAACGGTGTGTTTTGACGTTGTATCGTCCTTTGGCCGCATTATTTAGCTACTCGTACCGGATAGGAGTTTTTCCCCCTTGCTGAAAGGCGGCTAACGTCCAGCCAATCCAAAAAGTGAGAGGCTACAAACCCTGAAAACTACCGCCCAATAGCAATTTGTTCTACGCTCTCGAAAGTCATGGAGAGCATGATGAATCAAATCCTGGTAAATAATTTGGAGTCAACTTCACGTTTGTGTGATCGACAGTAAGGCTTTCGTAGAGATCATTCTACGGGAGACCTGGGACACCTTTCTACGCCTATGCAGATAACAGCAACATTTGCCATTCATTTTCCTTCAATCATAGGAAACTTCAATTACTGAAGTTGATGCTATGAAGCAAACCATGAATGACACACTTAATCATTACCTTACAAAATTCTCCGAGTGGGGTCTTGCGAATAAGTTTGATTTTAATGCTCGTAAGACCCAATTTTGTATGCTAACCCACAGGCGGCTTGTGGAATCAGCGTCATCTGTATCTATAGGTAATATAGCTATTGGGGAATCAGACAGTCTTGATGTTCTAGGCATGAAAATCCATGATGTTCTTTGGAACCAACATGTCGAAACAGTGTCGAAAGAAGCATTAAAGTGTCATGGTTTCTTAAAACGGTGCAAGAATTACTTCACCGTGTCTGATCTTCTCACTATTTATACCGCCTATATTCGACCGAAAATGGGTAGGTGCTTAAAGGTAGATCTTAAAGCTGCTGGATCGGATGCAAAGAAGTGCGTTAAAGCTCATCAATGGCAGTAGGGTATCCACCTTTATTGACTCATTGCAGCATGGTTGAAATGTGAGTTGTGCGTCATTGTTCTATCGATAGTAACACGATAAGTCCTTAACTGAGATGGGTGAACTCATCCCTGCGACGCCGGTGCATACCCGTAATACTCGGCTATCCAGCAACTCGCATTCGTTCGTTGTCGACTGTCCAATGTATCGCACAACGCATAAATAAACTCCCCACAGACAGAGTTTATTCCACATAGCCAGTCGGCTATAATTTAGAAAGGTTCAAATTAAATGTCCACAAACACTACTCCCTCTTTTCTTCTCTTCATAACCTATTTTCCTAATACCAACGTAATGCATTGCATTAGTAGGGGGCATCCCCTATACTTTTTTTCAGGGTACAAATTACAATTGATATTTTTTGAATTACAATTGGAATTTTCGAATTACAATTGTTCTTTTTCGAATTACATGTGTTAATGTTATATTTTCAAAGTTTTCCCTCCAACTCTAATAAAGAGTGTTGGTGGTTTGTAAAAAAACCGAAATTATCTATTTAATTTGGTTATATTTCATCAAACATTTATGAGCTGTGTTTTTTTGTTCGTTATTCATTCGTTAGGTTAGTTCAGACAAACGATTCTATAATCTATCATTGCTTTTGGCCATTTTAATGGGTGTTTGAAAACAAGTAAAAACAAAAAACCCTTTATTGCCACCATCACACTGTTGCTCTTGTTGTGGTGGTTGTTTGGAAAAAAAAAAAACAACAAAAAGATAAGATTTCGTGACGAATGTGGGAATTTACAAAATGATGCCAGTTTGGGTATCCAACATATGTTGGTTGGTTACATTATAGGATTTTGATGATTACAATCAACATCATCATCGTCATTGTCAGTATCATCGTCTGGCTTATTGAGTATTGCCAGCTAATAAAGTATCACAAACATCCAATAATAACAACAAGAAAAAAAACTACAACAAACATTAAAATAGCTTAAAGATAAATCTCGCTTAAACAACTGAAAAACGTGTTGGGGGATTTAAGTGATTACAATTTTTTCACAAATAGATTTAACACTAAATGAGAGACCAACCATTGGAGCAAAAGAAAATCCTTTAGATATTAATGAAAATATATAAATTATCTATCTATGGAAATGTGGAATTTTCTAGAAATTTAAGTGATCTGATAGTTCTGAAGTTACCGACAAATCTTGGCAAATATTTCCTGTGTGGCCTTAGGATCTGAATTGTCTTTTTTAGGACCTTAGCGTTACCGGGTTTTAACGATTATTCCTACGTGATGGCACCTAAGCGCATCGAATTTCTAACGCTTCAAGTAATTTTTTTTTACGTTGAACCAGCACTCAAGGCTTGCACGTATTAATGCATTGCCTTGTGATCAGAAAAATAGGTTATGAGGATTAGAAAAGAGTAAGTAGTGTTTGTGGAAACTAGTGTTTGTGGAAAGACCTTTGCGGGGAGATTATATAACAAACGGCTAGTTCCACTGATAAACAAACCTTCTCTGTAATGCACTGTGTGACCAACTAGACAATCGACAAAAAACCGATGTGATCTACTAGACAACCGCATGTTACGAACAAAAACTTAGGCTCTAGGGATAAGTTCACTTATCTCAGTAGAACACTTTCCATGGTAAAATCGATGAAACAGAGTCACACAACCCAATTCCGACGAGCCTCCAATGAGTCAACAGAGTTGGATAACCTATTGTCATTGATAAGCATCAACTCTCTCTTTTGCACACGGTCCCAGAACCCAAAATTGACTTTGAAGCCCTGCCCATATATGGGAGTTGTACACTTGAAAAACGTGCATATTCCAACGGACATCAGACTGAATTTTCATGCCCAGAACATAAAGAGTGTCAGATTCCTCGGAACTTATACAACCTATAGGAAATTCTGAAAAAATCTACTTGTGGAACAGCAAATGGAAGTCTACACTGATGAATCAGAGCAGGTAGTGGAGTCTACTGCAAGGAACTGTGAATCGAATTAAGTTAAAAGCTACAGGGCGGATGTAATATTTTTCAGGCGGAGCTGTATGTAATGTCCAAGGCAGTTAGACTTATTGCGATCAACTATAGTGAGTCGTAGCTTTAAATGTACTGAGAAATAGGAATATAAGATCAAAGGCAGTCAGCCCTTGTCGCCAAGAGGTTCAGTCTGTCATCGAACCACACGCCCTTCATCTGAGTTTCACTCTGGATCAGGAACTGGTCTTGTTGGACATTACGTCAACCTCTTAATCTAACCTATATCACCCAAATATACGAATAACACTGTTGGTTTCACATTCCTGTGCCAACTTACAACATTGAGTCTTCGGTGCATTAAACTTAACCATGTTGCAAGACCCCACTCGAAGATTGTCCACAGATCTTGATTAATTGTTAATTCGTAATCTGCCTTTTTTCCTCAACTCCAACAAGGCTTGGCCTACGATCAAAGGAAAATAAATGACAAATCTGCAAAAGAGTATATTTGGATTTGAAGTTTGACTTAGAAGGTGGATAAAAAGAAAATAAGAAAAAGGTAAGGAAAAAGAACAGAACCTTGCGGTACCCCTGATTGAAGCTGAAACTCATTTGGTGACAGCCCATCTATAACAACCCGTAAAGAACGATCTCTGAGGAAAATGTAAATAAATCGAGAGAAGTCATTACAGACACCAAAGGCATTAAGCTTAGATATGAGCGCACCGTGTCACACAATCAAATGGCTTGAAAATATCCAGAGCAACCATCTTACTCTTGCCAAAATGGTTGAACGAACTACTACAAGGAACGCCAACAGTTCTCCAGTAAAACGATCGAATGACTCTAACCTTCCGAAAGGAATGACAACAGATCCCCAGTATAACGAGTTCTCCGATAACCATAATGTCGATCGTTGTATTGTTAGTTAGCTTCCAGATCACTAACAAGTTGGCAATTTATCAAGCTCTCCATCACTTTCGAGAACACTGAGCATATTGCGATTGGGCGGTAAGTATCAGGGTTATAAGCCGCACCCTTTTTGAGATTGGCTGCTTATTGGCAACCTTCCAAATAGAATCCCACACGGTACGACAAAATGAAAATATGAGCCAAAGGACCTGCTTAAGTCGAAGAGCACTATTTCAGCATCAGTGCTGGTATACTATCCGGCCCCTGTAACTTAATTATGTTAAGATCCGCAAGAACCGTGTTAACTGCACGAGTTCGAAAAATATCGTGTGCATAGTATGGGATACCTTCTCGATTTCGGGCAGTTGTTAATGGTTTTTCAGCAAGAAAGAGTTTTTTGCGAACCTCAAGAGTATTCATTAGTGAAAAGTTTTTAAAATATGTTGGTTTTTGTCGAGAAACAATTCCTTAATCTTCAGCACACACAAACTTTTACAGAACCTTTGAAGCCAAAGATCCCCAGTAGAATGAATTCTCCGCAAACCATACTGTCGATCATTTTTAAGTAAGTTAGCCTCCAGCTTCCTAACAAGTTGGCAATGTACCATGCTTTCCATCACTTTCGAGAGCTCTGAGCATATTGCGATTGGGCGGTAATTATCAGGGTTATTTGCAGCACCCTTTTTGGGATTGACTGCACATTGGTAACCCACCAACATGAGGGATAGATTCCCGCACGGTACGACAAAATGAAAATATTAGTCATTGGACGGACGGTATACCAGCACTGGCTCCGGTGACTTATATACATTAAGATCCACATGAAGCCTTTTAACTGTATGAGCTCGAAAAATATCTTGGGCACTTTATGGGATATCCTCTCGATTTCGAGCTGTAGTTGATTATTTTCCAGCAAAAAAGAGTTTCTAACGAACCTCAAGAGTATTGATTGATTTTTCTAGGGAAACAACTCCTTAATCTTTAGTACAGACAACCTTTGACAGAACCTTCAACGCTAAAATGTCTACTGGGGAAATCTTAAAGCTCCGTCTAGGCAAATCAAAAGTTCTTACTGGGGAAATATCATAAGTGATAGATCAGCGAAGATATTTGCATAGGATAGTTTTGTAGTTCTGAATTCTTTGGAGCCTAACTCGGTAAAATTGGAAATTTGTAGGAGTTATACACAATCCCTCTACCAAATTCGGCAGCGAGAGCGGATAAGCTCGCGAAACAAGGTGCTGATTGGTATTTCTGTACATATCGATCCACAAATCCAGCACTTCAGATCCCTTTGACTCCACCAACTCTAACATAAGGTCACAGCCAAATCCGAAGAGGGCAAAAAAAGTATTCTTTCCTTTGAAAAACAACGGTCAGCATCTTGGTTGAAGAACTGAGAGGACACTGTATATTCGGCTGAACGATTAGTATGGAAATTTCTGATAGGAATCACATTTGGACTTGTCAAGACCCAGCAAAAACTTCGCTTACCAAGTAATTAACTTAAGGGGTTATCAAAAATATGAGTAACTAGTTACCTCCCAATCCCAATGTTAATTACTTTAACACGGTGATGTCATTGGAGGTAACCACATTTTGCCTTTTTTTGCGCAACGTAATGTTAATGGTAATTATTAGTATTTAAAGCCATTACCACGTAAGCGAGGCAGGACAGGGTACCCATTACCAAGTTTTTGCTAGGGAGTTTAAAAAGGAGGAATCAGTACAGCATCTGTAATGAGAATTTCGGAAACTGAAGTTGCCTCAAACATCTGGGACAAAGAGTCTTCAAAGACGTGGACTGTCTTAGGGATTTCCTTTTGACTACATAAGCGGAACATCTTAAGGAATCGAGATGCTTGGGAAGTAACGTTCTTAGCATAGGAGAAATAGGGAAATTATCAAGGAAATCGTAGTGGACCGGTGAGGCTCCAAATAAACTTGTAAAAAGGTAAGGTAGTATTGATATATTCCTTAGAGTGCCTTTGATTGCACATTTCTGTTTGTAAAAATCATGATTATGACGATCATGTATCAATCACAAAAAAATGTATATGGAGACGAGTAAAGAAAATCATTTACGTCGTTTTATATAATGAAGTTTTTTCCACGTCAGAATTTGAGAGATTTGTTCAGTGCCGCATGACCGAAGAAAAAAAACAGTCTGTCTATTAAAATTTATATAAAATGATCATAATGATAGAAAAATCGTCTTTAAATCATATGATGAAATGAAAAAAAAAGTTGTTAGGAAAATTGATGGAATGCGTTTAACTTACAAATATGAAAATCCATGGTTATAAAACAAAAAAAGAAAATCATGGGCGCCTTACACTGTCTATACACTGTCTTCTTGTGGTTTCTGTGGTTTATCCGCTAATGTTGAGGTGTACACAGATTAGATGACGATAATGATGAGTAGAGAATAGAAAATCTTATGACGTTGATGATTCTAATGTGGTTAAGATTAATGAATAGTTTAAATTGTCTTGAATGTCTGTCTAGATATCTTTTACTAAATATCAAAACTGGGCGTTTTTCTTTTTCTCTTCTGTGCAACTATTTCAAAGCTCTTTTCTGTACTATTGATTTAAATTGTTACCGTTGCAGGTTAATTCGATTGTATGTCTGTCTTTATGTATGAAAAGTGTTGCTATTAGAAATTTTATCTACGTTTTTTTATGAATAATGAAATGAAAAGTGAGGTGATTTATATTTAATGATTTAAAAACAAACATGATATTTAAAAAAAACACTTGTTATTTTCAAAAGTTAAAATGGTGTTTGTAAACAATAACAAGTAGAAAAATTAAAGTCGACTTGGCCGAATCTATGAATACTAGAGTTGTCAACCGATTAAGAATAATTCGATTAATCGATCAAACAAAACCAAACTTTTGTTCGATTAATTTAAAAATGAGGATTTTCGAATAACAAATAAATCGATTAATTTATGTCAATTAATCGAACAATTTTTTTTTTATACCGTCCAACTACAGTATCGAAATATCGGTCTAGGACCCCATTAAATATATATTATTGATCAGTGATCGATTCTTAGCCATTCTAGCGATGTCCGTTTATGGAGGGCAAAATAAAGTTTGAAGTTTGGCACGATTATGTCTTATGGTCATAGGCTGGTTAAGTTCAATGCGAAAATCGGACATGGGGAAAATGTTCCACCTTAAAGAACTAAAATACCACCAGAAAAACACAATTTTTTTAGAATTTTTTTTGTATATTTGTTCCACAAATGAAATATTTTTATGCCATATGAAGTTCATTGCATTTGGACCAAGATGATTAGGAAATGCTATTTTTTCGGCCCGCCCCCTTTTAAGGGCGCGGTTATAGAAAATAATGTAAAATAGTGATGAAAAGTGTTTTTAGGCGTAGATTTCCTAAAAATAAATTTGTAAACATTTATGAAATAGTGTCCTCTAAAGTCTCCCGCCGACTCCCACCAACTTAAAATTTTAAGTTTTTTATGCATTTTTACATACAAAATGTCCACTTTTTTATTCGTTATTCTCTTCGATTAATCGATTAATTTTAAAAATTTAATTTTTATTTTGATCGAACGAACAAAAACCATTATTTGATTTATTCGAACAAAGTTGGAAGGGGAATAACTGACAACTCTAATGAATACCGTCCACAATGCCCTTTGAGTAAAAAAACTTTTTTTTAGTAATTTTTGAAAAAATAAAAAAATTTAATAATTTTTTTTGAGTGTAAAATTTTTTTCGAGTGTATTTTTTTTTTTGTTTTAGTGTAAAAATATTTTTGAGTGACAAAAATACGTTGTAAAATATTTTTGTGCCTTAACAATGTTTTTAAAACATGTTAATGGGTTTTCAACACGTGAATTTAAGGTGAAACTAATCTGAAATTCCCGGTTTTGCTAATAACTTTTGAACCACTAGACACTAGAGTGGAGGGTATAAAAAGAAAAGCCTTTAATTTATGTAACACAAGAGATATCGAAAGAAAATGGTTTTAAAGATATATTTTCGAAATATGATCCACAGCAATTCTATTTGGATCTAGCAGTAGGGATTTTTTTACAATTTTTATAGGTTATGTTGAATGAATGATATAATTGTAAACTTTAAAAGTCTGCGCTCTTACCGAAATCTGTGGGGTAGGAAACTCTATTCCATTTTTTCTGGTTAATCTACTGCCTTTATTTTTTTGAGTGTATCCATCAATCCGATTACACTGCGGTTGTAGTTTTTTATTAATTTATTCTAATCTTCGTACATTCATCACATCACAATTATTGTGTTGTTATTAATATTAAATTGCATGTTTGTTTATTTTAGAGTAACAAACATGTCATTTAGAAATTATTGATAATAATTTACACACATAAAATTACAGAGCGAAAATTTACATAAACAAATATTTGTTTGAACAAAATATTTTAAATGATCACAAGTAGATTGTTGTTAAAATTTAATTAAATTTAATTTTAAATAATTACACTGGTCAACAAAATTAATGAAATTTTACTTATGCTATCACTAAAAAAATACTAATAAACTTAGTAAAAAAATTTGTAAAATGGTTTGTTCTACTACTTTTTTACTAATTCATACTTAAAATTTTGTGTTTAGTAATTCTTTTTAGTAAACTTGATTTGCAAACTATTTTTTACTGATTTTTTTAATAATTTTTTTCAGCTGTTTTTCTTTTAAATTATCGTTATAAATTTTGATAATTATTTAGTAAATTTTAGTAACTTGGGTTTGTAACTTGTATAATAATTCACCTCGGGGTGAATAAAAAAATATTTATCAGCTGGTGAATAAAACGTAATATAATTACACTGTGCTAGTCGCAAAAATTAACAAGCTGGGCACCCAGTTGGTAAAGCTAATTTGTATCGTATTCTACACATATTCATAAATTATTGGCAAAATAAAAAAAATTAAGAAAAAAAAAAAAATTCGCGAAAAAAAATTTCCGCGATTTTTTTTTGTACATTCAATAGAGTTTAAATGACAAAAATTCATCAATTGTCTAAATAATATAAAAAAATAGTTTTTTTTTTACTAAAAAAGAAAATCGCGAATATCGCTAATACATACGCTAACTTTGAAACAGCTGATATTACAATAGAATTCAATATACACGAACTAGCTCCACCAGATGGCTGTCGTAAATTTAAATTAAACTAAAAATATTTGTATTGAACCAATTTTTTCACGAAAATAAAGATTTTAGCGAACAAAAAATGTTTTTCGCGAAAAAAAATTCACGGCTTTATGGTTTGTTGTGTTAGTTTAACAGACTTGAATGGTTTTAAATTTAAAAATTATCACAAAAGTTTGAAAATATCGTTTTTATTGTACTTAAGCATCAAAATTATAAATCGAGAATATCGCGTATACGTGCGCTAACTTCGAAAATGGCTAGCACCATTGAATTCAGCGTATCCGAATTAACTTTACCAGTAGGGTGTCCAGTTTCTTAAAAAAAAGTGTCAAATTCGAGCAGTGTTATTTTTCATCAATATTTTTTTAGTCAATATTTTTTTCCATCAATACTCTTTTTCATCAATATTTTTTTTCATCAACATTTTTTTCATCAATATTTTTTTCATCAATATTTTTTTAATCAATATTTTTTTTTTCATCAATATTTTTTTTTTCATCAATATTTTTTTTTTCATCAATATTTTTTTCATCGAAATTTTTTTTTTTTCATCAATATTTTTTTTTCAATATTTTTTTCATTAATGTTTTTTTTATCAATATTTTTTTTTTTCATCAATATTTTTTTTCATCAATATTTTATTTCATCAATATTTTTTTTTTATCAAAATTTTTTTCATCAATATTTTATTTTTTCATCAATATTTTTTTTTCAATACTTTTTTTTATCAATATTTTTCGTCATCAGTATTTTTTTCCGTAAATATTCTTTTCATCCATAATTTTTTTCATCAAATTTTTTTTTATTCATCAACATTTTTTTCCTCAATATATTTTTTCATGAATATTTTTTTTCATGAATATTTTTTTTTATCAATATTTTTTTTCATCAAAAATTTTTTTCATCAATATGTTTTTTTCTTCAATATTGTTTTTTCCCCCGTCAATATTCTTTTTCATCCATATTTTTTTGCATCAATAATTTTTTTTCATCAATACATACATTTTTTCATCAATATTTTTTTTCCTCAATATATTTTTTGATCAATATTTTTTTTCAACAATATTTTTCTTCTTCAATATTTTTTTTGTCAAAATTTTTTTTCATCAATATATCTTTTTTTTTTTATCAATAGTTTTATACCTTTCACTGCACTATAGGAAATTTTACCCATTTTTTGGCCAAAAGTCAAAATTAAAATTTTTGCAAACATTATTTTTTTCACATTTATATAAAAAAAAACTTAACAAAGTAAACAATTCTTTCTCAATTTTTCGACAGAATTGATGTACTGTCACTTTATCAGTAGTTTTTCTTGCAATTTCTTACTTAGTTATAAAATAACGATTGAGAGCAGCGAATTTTGTGATAGCTTCTAACAAAAGTTTTTATATTAAGAATTTATAGTTTTTAAAAACTAAAAAATGGAAAATAATGTCAAAGGTGAGTACTTTAATGATAAATAGTGAAATGTTGGTGAACTCATCTATTAGATCGATTTTATTGGAAAAATTGAAGTGACCTTAAGATGAACTTATTGAAGTATGAATTGGAATTTTATTTTGACTTTAAAAAAAATGATAGCATATGTTAGCTATAAAACCATAAAAGTTCTCTAGGACAATCAATTACCTTCCGAATTTAAAAAATTTCAAGGTCGGATATGTGCAAACTTTTTTTTTATACCCATTTTTCCAGGTGACTACTGAGTGCCAAATTCAGAGTTATTTAATACATGGCGAGAGAAATAAAGCAGAGTTGGATAAGGAGCCGCTATTTCTGACCATTTCTTTTCATACATTGCTGAGAGTGAATGTTTCGAAAACTTTAAACAATATATAAAGGAGGAATTAAGAATATTTTGTTCAAATATAAATATGAAAAGGATTAAAAGTTGTAGGAGTTTGAAAATTTTTGAAAGACAGCATGCTGTTTGGCTTAAAGGCAATACTTGGCTAAAAAAACTTGAAACGCAGCCTGCCTCCACTAAATCGAAACCTGGGCGACCGCAATTAACTTTTTTGTCAAAATCTGCGAGAACAAAAATACGAGTTACAGCAGAAATCTCTAAAGATCTAAATAGGGAAGCTGAGCCCCTAGCTCTTGCATCATCTACGGCTGCCCGTAGTGGCATTTTGAAATGTAGTTGACGACTTGGAACTCAAAAATAAAATTTTTGAATAAAATCCTTATTAAAAAGTAGATTTGTTTGACACTTCTTAACATTGTTAAAATAAATTTCTACTGTTATCTTCGAAAGTTAGTGTACACTCAAAAAAAAAAAAAATTGTAAAAACATTTTAGAAAACCATATAATCTATCAAGGATCTAAAAAATCTTAGATGCGGCAACTTATAACCCGGGAACCCTGTTTGGAACTAATTATTAGGTAATTTTTTAGGTAACTTTACTAATTTTTTTTTTTGAGTGTATGAAAACCTTTAAGAGTCACTCCCTCCCTCTAAAGAGTCTTCCAAAAGTCAAATAAAAAAAATCAGTCAAATCGGTCCAGCCGTTTGGCTGTAAATAATTTTGGCCAAAAAAAGGGTAAAATTTCCTATAGTGCACTGTAATGATATGGGGTATATATAAGTTTGTCATTCCGTTTGTAACACCTCGAAATATTTGTCTAGGACCCCATTATTCTCGATCGATTTTAAGACGATTTAGCGATGTCCGTTCGTCCGTCTGTCCGTCTGTCTGTCTGTTGAAAACACGCTAACTTTTGAAAGACTTTACGGAGGCTCCTGAAGTTTGGCATATATATTGGCCATTTACCTGGTCAGGTTGGTATTGCAATCCAGCGAAATCGGTCCTGTGGTTCAAAAGTTATGAGCAAAAGACAGAATTTCGGTAAGGGTTTTTCGTGAATTTACTAGATAAAAACCACGCTAACTTTCAAAAGGAAATTCTGAGAATGCTGAAGCTTAGAATATATTTTTGTCGTTCAAAAGTTATTAGCAAAACCGTGAATTTCAGATTAGTTTCACCTTAAATTCACGTGTTGAAAACCCGTTAAACATGTTTTTAAAACATTGGTAGGTCACAAAAGTATTTTACAACGCATGTTTGTCAACCAAAAATATTTTTACACTAAAAGAAAAAAAAATACACTCGAAAAAAAAAATTTACACTCAAAACAAATTTTACACTCAAAAAAAAAAATTTTGTAAATTTTTTTTTTTTCAAAAATGACTAAAAAAAGGTTTTTTTACACAAAATAAAATATTTCTAATCAAAATTGTTTTTTTTTCACGTTAGAAAATTTACTATCACTTAAAAAGGACATTGTGGAGGGTATTCATAGATTCGGCCAAGTCGAATTTAACTTTTATACTTGTTCGAATTACTATTGATCTTTTTAATAAAAATTTATGTTAATAAAAATTTATGTTTTCGAAATATAATTGATCTTTTACGAATTACCATTAGAATATTCGAATTTCAACTGTTCTTTTACGAATTACAATTGGAAAATTTGAATTACAATTTATCTTTTTAAAACTTACAAATGGAATTTTTGAATAACAAGTTAAAATTTTAGTGAGCCTCAGCGATGGTTAGGTTGAACTTTAGTGTCGACGAAATGTGTAAGTGCAGTTCGATTTCTACAAGATTCAGTGTCACAAAACTGTTAACAGCGAAATCGTAGCTGCTCACATACGCGAGATAACGCGAAAACAGTGTTTTTGTATTTTTAAAATTTTGACATTGAAGTTTTTTTAAATATTTTCAAAAACTGAGTATACAGTTTTAATTGTACTTACTTAAAGGTCATAGAACAGTAAACACCAAAATTTTATCTTCTTTAGTTCGCGAGAAATCGCGAAATTAATTTTTTGCTGTTTTTGTTTTCGTTTATAAATCTTTAGATAGGTTTCTTTAAAATTTCGTAAAAACATGGTATGCAGTTTTACTTGTGCTTGATCAAAGATCAGACAGCTGTTGACATCGAAATTGTAGGTGTTAAATTTCGCGAGATATCGCGTTATTATATAATTATTTTTTTTAATATTTATTTATATTTTAAAACCGGTTCTTTAGAAATAATAAAAAAAAGTGGTATGCAGTTTGATTTGAGCATGATGGAAGAAATTAAAACTGCCCACAAAAAAATTATAGCTGCTCACTTTCGCAAGAAATAGCGAAAAACAGCTTTTTGGGGGTATTTCTTATTTTGATTAATAAAAGAAGTTTCTTTAGCATTGTTGAAAAACACGAAATGCAGTTTGATTTGCTATTGATTAAAGGTGATAAGGCTGTTAACATTTAAATTCTAGCTACTCAATTCTTCGAGATATCGCTAAAAAACACGCTTAACTACTTTTTATTCATTATTTTGTGTTATTTTTGGTCTGTAAAAACATTTACTTCAATTAACGACAAAAATGTGGTATGCAGTTTGAATTCGAGGTTATTAAAGTTGACAAAACTGCAATCATAAAAATTATAGATGATCAATTTCCCGAGAAATTACAAAATTACTGTTCAAGCTTTTATATTAATTAATTTATTTTTTCTTTAGTGTCTAAAATAAAGGAAAAAAATCAAGAAATGTCAAATATATTGTATGCAGTTTAAATTTTATGTGGTTAAAGGTGGCAAAACTGCTCAAATCAATATCTTGACTGCTAATTTACGCGAAAAATTATTTTTTTTTCCAATTTTAATTTTTTTTTAATTTTGCGATTTCTCGCGAAATTGAGAAGATGTGATTTCGATGTTAACTGTTTTGGGACCTGTAAATAAATACAATTAAATTTGCATACTCAGGTTTTGAAGATATTTAAAAAACTTCATTGTCAAAATTTAAAAAAATACAAAGACACTAATCTCGCGATATCTCGCGAATGCGAGCAGCTACGATTTCGCTGTTAACAGTTTTGTGACATTTAATCAAGTAGAAATCGAACTGCGTTTACACTTTTCGTCGACACTAAAGTTCAACCTAAACAACGCTGAGGCTCGCCGTGTCGAGTTACAAATGGAATCTTCGCACTCACATGAAAAATCGGTTGGAATGAGGTTGCCACAACCGTAACACGGTTGCTGCAACTGAGTTGCGGTTGTCCCAACCGCATGCGGTTGCAGCAACCGTAAATTGAGGTTGTTATAACTTTTTTAAAATATTTTTGTGCCAGTTGCCACAAAATTAAAAAAAAAGTTGCTACAACTGCAAACCCCGGTTGTAGCAACCGTAAATAACGGCATTTGCCAGTTGCCACAACTTCAAATGCTCGGTTGTAGCAACCGTTAGTTGAGGTTGAAATAACTTTTTATTTAATTTGTGTCTGCTTTTGAAACGTCACAAAAAAAATTTTAAATAAAAAAATTTCTATTAAATAAAAATTAAAAGAGATGTCCATCGCTTTAAATAACGAAATTTCATCGCAGAATTACGTAAGTTACATTATAAATCTTAAAAAATCATTTCTTTCTTATGCAAACCGTTTCATTTTGTAGTTTTTCCATTTTGGTCAACAATTTCCCTAAATTGGAAGGCGTTATTTGACAGATTTTGAAATGAACCTGAAGGTGCCACCGCAAATACCTTTGAAATCGCAATATGAAACTGGTAACTACCACTGGTCATCTTTAGAACAAATGTGTGAAAATATGAGAAATTTTCTTAAGAAAAAATGGGTCAGTATATGAGATTTTTCCTGTACAAAAAATGTCGCAAAATCTGGGTCTTTTTCTGTGGAAAAAATATCCCACAATCAAAACTCCTCTTTAGGAAAAATGTCTCCAAACCTGGGACTTTTTCTATAGAAAAAATTACTAAAAATCCAAGACTTTTTTTATTGGAAAAATGTCTCAAAATCTGAGACTTTTCTATAGGCTACTGTCTTAGAATCTGAGACTATAGAAAAACTATCTCAGAGTCTGAGACTTTTTCTATAGAAAAATTGTCTCAGAATCTGAGACTTTTTCTACAGAAAAATTGTCTCAGAATCTGAGACTTTTTGTATAGAAAAATTGTCTCAGAATCTGAGACTTTTTCTATAGAAAAATTGTCTCAGAATCTGATACTTTTTCTATAGAAAAATTGTCTCAGAATCTGATACTTTTTCTATAGAAAAATTGTATCAGAATCTGAGACTTTTTCTATAGAAAAATTGTATCAGAATCTGAGACTTTTTCTACAGAAAAATTGTCTCAAAATCTGAGACTTTTTCTATAGAAAAATTGTACCAGAATCTGATACTTTTTCTATAGAAAAATTGTATCAGAATCTGAGACTTTTTCTATAGAAAAATTGTATCAGAATCTGAGACTTTTTCTATAGAAAAATTGTCTCAGAATCTGAGACTTTTTGTATAGAAAAATTGTCTCAGAATCTGAGACTTTTTGTATAGAAAAATTGTCTCAGAATCTGAGACTTTTTCTATAGAAAAATTGTCTCAGAATCTGAGACTTTTTCTATAGAAAAATTGTCTCAGAATCTGAGACTTTTTCTATAGAAAAATTGTCTCAGAATCTGAGACTTTTTCTATAGAAAAATTGTCTCAGAATCTGAGACTTTTTCTATAGAAAAATTGTCTCAGAATCTGAGACTTTTTCTATAGAAAAATTGTCTCAGAATCTGAGACTTTTTCTATAGAAAAATTGTCTCAGAATCTGAGACTTTTTCTATAGAAAAATTGTCTCAGAATCTAAGACTTTTTCTATAGAAAAATTGTCTCAGAATCTGAGACTTTTTCTATAGAAAAATTGTCTCAGAATCTGAGACTTTTTCTATAGAAAAATTGTCTCAGAATCTGAGACTTTTTCTATAGAAAAATTGTCTCAGAATCTGAGACTTTTTCTATAGAAAAATTGTCTCAGAATCTGAGACTTTTTCTATAGAAAAATTGTCTCAGAATCTGAGACTTTTTCTATAGAAAAATTGTCTCAGAATCTGAGACTTTTTCTATAGAAAAATTGTCTCAGAATCTGAGACTTTTTCTATAGAAAAATTGTCTCAGAATCTGAGACTTTTTCTATAGAAAAATTGTCTCAGAATCTGAGACTTTTTCTATAGAAAAATTGTCTCAGAATCTGAGACTTTTTCTATAGAAAAATTGTCTCAGAATCTGAGACTTTTTCTATAGAAAAATTGTCTCAGAATCTGAGACTTTTTCTATAGAAAAATTGTCTCAGAATCTGAGACTTTTTCTATAGAAAAATTGTCTCAGAATCTGAGACTTTTTCTATAGAAAAATTGTCTCAGAATCTGAGACTTTTTCTATAGAAAAATTGTCTCAGAATCTGAGACTTTTTCTATAGAAAAATTGTCTCAGAATCTGAGACTTTTTCTATAGAAAAATTGTCTCAGAATCTGAGACTTTTTCTATAGAAAAATTGTCTCAGAATCTGAGACTTTTTCTATAGAAAAATTGTCTCAGAATCTGAGACTTTTTCTATAGAAAAATTGTCTCAGAATCTGAGACTTTTTCTATAGAAAAATTGTCTCAGAATCTGAGACTTTTTCTATAGAAAAATTGTCTCAGAATCTGAGACTTTTTCTATAGAAAAATTGTCTCAGAATCTGAGACTTTTTCTATAGAAAAATTGTCTCAGAATCTGAGACTTTTTCTATAGAAAAATTGTCTCAGAATCTGAGACTTTTTCTATAGAAAAATTGTCTCAGAATCTGAGACTTTTTCTATAGAAAAATTGTCTCAGAATCTGAGACTTTTTCTATAGAAAAATTGTCTCAGAATCTGAGACTTTTTCTATAGAAAAATTGTCTCAGAATCTGAGACTTTTTCTATAGAAAAATTGTCTCAGAATCTGAGACTTTTTCTATAGAAAAATTGTCTCAGAATCTGAGACTTTTTCTATAGAAAAATTGTCTCAGAATCTGAGACTTTTTCTATAGAAAAATTGTCTCAGAATCTGAGACTTTTTCTATAGAAAAATTGTCTCAGAATCTGAGACTTTTTCTATAGAAAAATTGTCTCAGAATCTGAGACTTTTTCTATAGAAAAATTGTCTCAGAATCTGAGACTTTTGTCTCAGAATCTGTCTCAGAATCAGAATTTGTCTCAGAATCTGAGACTTTTTCTATAGAAAAATTGTCTCAGAATCTGAGACTTTTTCTATAGAAAAATTGTCTCAGAATCTGAGACTTTTTCTATAGAAAAATTGTCTCAGAATCTGAGACTTTTTCTATAGAAAAATTGTCTCAGAATCTGAGACTTTTTCTAAGAAAAATTGTCTCAGAATCTGAGACTTTTTCTATAGAAAAATTGTCTCAGAATCTGAGACTTTTTCTATAGAAAAATTGTCTCAGAATCTGAGACTTTTTCTATAGAAAAATTGTCTCAGAATCTGAGACTTTTTCTATAGAAAAATTGTCTCAGAATCTGAGACTTTTTCTATAGAAAAATTGTCTCAGAATCTGAGACTTTTTCTATAGAAAAATTGTCTCAGAATCTGAGACTTTTTCTATAGAAAAATTGTCTCAGAATCTGAGACTTTTTCTATAGAAAAATTGTCTCAGAATCTGAGACTTTTTCTATAAAAAAATTGTCTCAGAATCTGAGACTTTTTCTATAGAAAAATTGTCTCAGAATCTGAGACTTTTTCTATAGAAAAATTGTCTCAGAATCTGAGACTTTTTCTATAGAAAAATTGTCTCAGAATCTGAGACTTTTTCTATAGAAAAATTGTCTCAGAATCTGAGACTTTTTCTATAGAAAAATTGTCTCAGAATCTGAGACTTTTTCTATAGAAAAATTGTCTCAGAATCTGAGACTTTTTCTATAGAAAAATTGTCTCAGAATCTGAGACTTTTTCTATAGAAAAATTGTCTCAGAATCTGAGACTTTTTCTATAGAAAAATTGTCTCAGAATCTGAGACTTTTTCTATAGAAAAATTGTCTCAGAATCTGAGACTTTTTCTATAGAAAAACTGTTTCAGAATCTAAGACTTTTTCCATAGAGAAAATGTTTCAGAATTTGAGACTTTTTCCATAGAGAAAATGTTTCAGAATTTGAGACTTTTTCTATGAAAAAATGCCTCAGAATCTGAATCTTTTGCTATAGAAAAAATATCTAAGAATCTGAGACTTTTCCTATAGAAAAAATGTCTCAGAATCTGAGACTTTTCTATAAAAAAAATGTCTCGGAATCTGAAATACATAGGAAAAAAGTAAGATTCTTTAAAATTTTTCCTATACAAAAAGTCTCAGATCCTGAGACAGTTTTCCTGTAGAAAAAGTCTCAGATTCTGAAACATTCTCCTATAGAAAAAGTTTCAGATTTTGAGGAGAATAATTCGTTGTATGGGATCTTAATCATACGTACTAATACAACTTTAAAATGTATCATTTCTTAAATTTTTTTAGTATTAAGACGTTTAAATTACTATATTTTTATAAAAACAATAAAAAAAACAAAAAAAAAAATTAAAAAAGCGTGTTTTTTTAGTTGGGATTTCTTTGTAATTTTGTATAATATTGAAAATTTATTAAACACAGCTACGGTTGGGACAACCGGCAATACGGTCGCCATAACCAGCAAATGCCGTTATTTGAGGTTGCTGCAACCGGCATTTGTCGGTTGCCACAACTGTAAATTGTCGGTTGCTACAACCGTATATTTACCGGTTGCCGCAACCTCAGTCTGAGGTTGGAACCTTTTACGGTTGAGACAACCGTATTTTGCTGTGAGTGCGAATTAAATAAAAAATCGCATAGTAATTGATATTTTTCAAATGCTAGCATTCTATGATATTTTTAACCCTTATCGGTCTGTGGCCAAAATTGTCCCGTGTTGAATTTTTCAAGCTTACCAAAAGTTCTTTTAGTTTTATTATTTTGATATTAAATAAAAAGCGGCTTACCTAGAATGAAAAGAAATGAAAAATTGTTATTTTTTATAAAACAATAAATTTGTTTATGGTTTATCAATTAATTAAAATTTGTATTTATTATAAACATCTCAAGAATATGTTATGGCGTTATAAGTTTGTTTAACTTTTACACTAAAAATATATTATTAAATTTCTTTGTCGTTAAAATGTCGTTAAATTTTTTTATTAAAATTCCAAAGTGCGGTTTTTTAATTTAAGTAACTCATTAATAATTTTTTTACGAAATATCTTATTTTAATTTTAAAAAATTTCTTGTTTATTTTAATTATAATAAAATCAATTTTCATTTTAACTTTAGGCTTAAAATAAATTTGTTTTGTTTTTTGTTTATACATATTATTTTAATCAGATCTTAATTGTCTGTGCCCGTGGCCACATACTTAGATTGATTATATAAATTTGCTGATTTGTCAGTTGTTAATAAACGATAAATTTTAAATAAAATACACTCACACAGCGAGATGGAGATTATTATCTACCTCTCGTTTGATTAAAAATTTTGATAACATGTCAATTTGGCCATTAATCAAGCTAATCACTTATTTTTTCAAACAAAATATTTCAATATACAATAAATTTAAAATTTCTGCAAAAATATAAATGAATTGATTATACATGATTTGACATAAATATTTGCCTTAAAACAATTGATGAATTTATTAAATATTCATAAATGCAAAACAAATATTTTAAAAGAAAACAATGACCTTTGAAACTTGTTTTTTTTACAAAAAATTAATTAATGAAAATGTCATAAAAAGTATTAATTTTAACATTTTTTATTTACGGATTTCAAAGTGGGTTTTGAAACAGTAGCAAAAATACAGCAGCTTATTTAAAAAAAAAAACTCAAACTCACAAATGTTGTTAACTTTGCCAACCTCTCAAAACAACCCATTTTTAAATCCTTTAAAACGATTTGACTTTTGAAATCAAAACATAAAAGTTTTGTTTTTTTTTCTTAAATCTTATTAAATGTTGTACGTTTCTTTGGGATATACATATGTATGGTAGTTATAATATGTTTGGGAATATGTATATGTATTTAATTGGAAATGCAAATTCAATTCTGAAAAAGAGTTGTTTTAAGTTTTGCTTTAGTTTCTTTCGGTTTTTTGTATTCCATTAATATAGCAACGATCTTCTTCATTCAGTCATTTTCATACCATTAAATTTTTTAGTTTTTTCTGTATAGAATGCGTTGATAAATTGCTGTGATTTTCAAAAAGACGTAACAAACATGCAAATGGCCATAAAATGTTGTTCTTAAAATCATTTCATGCTCGTTTTGAGTATATTTTTTTTATTGTACATCTATACTTTGATTAACGGCACAGACACACATCGACTGTGAGGCTAGATGCAATATCACAGTACACTGGGTGGAACAAAAGTCATTTCCAAAATATGTGCATTTTAGAAGTTTTTGCCTCCAAAAAGGCGGAACAAATTTATAAGTTTTCTGATCCGAAAAAAAAAATTTTTATAATTTTTTTCTGAAATTACACACAATTTGTAAATATAAACAGAAAAAAACAAATTAATCTTTGTCCAAAATGTAAGGAATGAGAAATGAATTTATTTAAATCCTAGAATTAACTCGAATTTATTTACACTATTTTACATTTTGGACAACGCGTAATTTCCTGTTTTTATTTACTAATTGTATGCAGATTCAGAAAAAAATTATAAAAAAATTTCTGAACTTGATTTGGCACATTTTTTTAACAAAATAGAGTTAATCCTAATCTTAATCCGTTCTGCAAAAAATAAGCCAAATAAGTATCACAGAAAAAAAAGTGAATTAACAAATTCGTAGATTTAATAAAAAAATTTATTAAATCAGCAGATCAAAGTTCGAAAGAAAAACGTAATTTTTTTAAAATACCAGTTTTTCGCGAGGCACATTCGCGGTTTCATTCGAAATTTGGTGGACTCTTGCGTAAACCGAGTTTTTTGTGAGTTTAAATAAAAAAAATCACTGGCGGGTTTATAAAAAATAAATTGCAAAAATTTTTTGGCATTTTTGAAAATTGTGCGAAATTTGCAAATCTGTTTCCTATTTTTTTTAGTAGCAATTAATGCATCATGTTCATTTTAAAATACCAAAAGACGTGCCTTAACGAGTAGAACTGATTTGCTTTTTGACTTTTTACTTTAAGCCATTCTGAGCGGAAAGCGCGATGATTTTATCTAAACCTGTTTTGATCTGGCACATCCAAGGATTTACACGAAATCGGATGAAATTTTTTTTAAATGAAAGCCCACTTGATGTGTCATCATAAAATCAGAGGCGGGTTAAAAAATTTTGACGATTATAGATTTTTTGGACCATATTAAATTTTCTTGTTATAAAAAAGCATCACCGATTTTTTTTAAACTACTGGTACAATGATACGATTTTCCGTGATTTTTTTTAGTAATACCAACGCACATTGCCTAAATATGTTATAAAAAATTGTGAAACTTTCCTTTTACCGCGATTTAATCGCGATTTTAGGTACTTAGATATTTTTTTTTAAATCGTTTGGTCATTAAAGGGTTAAATTTATATAATATATTTTAGAAGAAATGATATATCCTGGCATGTTTTAATAATGCATGCAACAAATGTGTAGAAAAAAATCTTTAAACTATTTTCAAGATTTTTAAAACCGCTAAATCTTAAAACCGCCATAACTTTTGACCTCCTTGCGCGATTTAATTGAAGCGAACGAATTTCTTATTATTAAATAGCATCTAATATTTATTTCAACTTTCATCGATGTGCCATCAAAACAAAAATCACATCTTTTTTACCTCAAAATTTAAGTCTTAGACGGAACTCCTCATATACATTCGGCGTCCCGTCAAATCTATAGTATAGAATTTTGTGTCGTAATATCTGCCGAACGATGGCCTCGGAATAGCTGCTTGTGAGAAAATTAATGAAAAACAAGTGAGAGTGTTAAATAAATCTTTGATACCTTCTAACATATTAGAAAATATAAAAAAATCTAGGGAATTTTTTTTTGGGGGGGGGGGGGGGGGTGCTCGATGGGGGTGGTGGGGGATACATTCCCCATCGCGATAATTGTTAACTAATTTATTTATTATGTTTTATGCACTTAAGTAATACCATTTTCTCATTATTTTAATGATTTTTTTAAATCCACGCCCACAAAGGCGGCGGACAGAAAAAAACTAAATTTTCCAGCCCCCTGGGTCTGAGTATAGGACTTTAAAAAAGATGTAAAAATGGGGTTTTAAGAGGTTTTTTTAGTTCGTTAAGGTGGAACTTTTTTCCCCCTAGTCCAATTTTACCCATTTTTTAACTTAACCTGCATAGGGCCATAAGACATATTTGTGCCATTTTTCAGGAGGCTAGCTCTTTTATTTTGGACTGCATCGTGCAATCTACAGACACACGGACGGACGGACGGGCAGACGGACATTCACAAAATGTCTTAGAATCGATAATTGATCAATAATATATATACTTTATGGGGTCCCCGATCGAAATATCGGTCGGGGACCCCATTTGTGTTATCTGAAATTCACGGTTTTGCTAATTACTTTTGAACCACTGAACCGATATGGCTGAAATTCAATACGAACCCAGCTAGTGGAACGACAAATATAAATGTTCTTTATCTCATAAATTCACGCTAAAACCTTGCCGAAATTCAGTCTTTTGCTCATAACTTTTGAACCACGGGACCAATTTTCGCAGGATTGCAATACCAACCTGCCCAGGTAAATGACCAACATATATGCCAAACTTTAGGAGTCTCCGTAAAGTCTTTCAAAAGTTAGCGTATTTTTAAAAGACAGACGGACGGACAGAAGGACAGACGATCGGACGGACATCGCTAGATCGTCTTAATACCGATCGAGGATCTTGAATGTATATACTTTATGGAATGTTTATCCTAGACCAATATTTCGAGGTGTTACAAACGGAATGACAAACTTATATATACCCTCTATCACTAGAGTGGAGGGTATAAAAAATTTTTATGGAAAACAAAACTTTAATAAAAAATATTTTTTTGATGAAAAAAAAAATGGGAGAAAGAAAATGTTTAATGAAACAAAAAATCTCATGAAAAAAAAAGTTTTTGGTGAAATAAAATTTTTTGGTGAAATAAAAATTTTATGAAAAAAATAAATTTTAATGAAAAAAAATAATAAAACAAAAAATATGATGAAAATTTTTTTTTGTTGAAAAATAATTAAGTTTTAACATTTAATTCACCAGCTGGTGAAACAAATTTTTATTCACCAGCAGGTGGATTATTATCCAATTTACAAATCCATGTCACAAACCATTTTGGTTTTAAGAAAATGAAAACCGTAATTTTAGTTGGTATCCTGCATCATTTTTAAAATTAGACATCATGCTAAAAATTTTTAATTCAAGACATATTTCCCTTCTTTAGTATTGGGACTAATTTTTTTGCCAATTAGGTCATCACATTTATCAAGTATTTAGGAAGTTTTTTCCGGTACTGCGAAATAACTCCCAAATGAAATAACTCCCTAAAATAAAATGTAATAACTCCCAAAATTTTTCCATACGAATTGGGACTTATTTCGTTATGAAAAAAGTCCCAGTGCGTGGGGATTTATTTCACAATTTTTGTTGGAAGTTATTTCATTATGAAATAACTCCCAAATGAAAAAATGGCGACACGAAATAACTCCCACATGAAATAACTCCCACCTTAAAAATGAAAAAAGTCCCAAAAGAAACTCCATACAAAGTTGGGAGTTATTTCATATGAAGTAACTCCCAATTTAGTGGGACTTTTATCATTTTTGTTGGGAGTTATTTCATAATTTTCGGTGGGAGTTCTTTCATATGAAAGAACTCCCACTACAATAGCAATGAAATAACTCCCACTATTATTTCATTGTTGGTGGATGTATCTGGAACATTTTGACTTATAGAATATTATTATTAATAAAATAAAATTCTTTGTGATTTTGGTACCAAATTTTTGAACGCAGTGCTTTCAAACAAATTTGTATGTTTCAGAAATTTTTCTACCAAAACTGGCAAGAATTTTTGAGTTAAAAGCGTAATGCAGCCGAAAATATTTTCGTTAGAATACAAAATTGTTAAAAAAAAAAACGGCACACGTGAAAATATCCAGCGTGTTGTGTTTTTCTATAACATAAAAAGTTTTTCGATAACATACAAGACTGTTGGAAAAAGAACCACAGCTGAAAATTTAAAAGATTTAAGTAGCACCTGTTGTTAAAAGCGCCGCAGGCAAAAATTTGGTACCAAAAATCGCCGCGATTTTTGGTACCAAATCTTTGCCTGCGGTGCTTTTTGCAACAAGTGCTAATTAAATCTTTTAAATTTTCGGTAAGGAACAAATTTGTCGCAAAAAGCGCCGCAGGCGAAAATTTGGTACCAAAAATCGCCGCGATTTTTGGTACCTAATTTTCGTTTGCGGCGCTTTTTACAACAAGTGCTAATTAAATCATTAAAATTTTCGGTAACAAACAAATTTGTCGCAAAAAGCGCAGCAGGCGAAAATTTGGTACCAAAAATCGCAGCGATTTTTTGATATTTTATTAAAAAACTCTGAAAAAAATCAGCCGTCAACTTTCGCATTCGACAGTTATCATAACATGTTTGTATTGTACTAAAAGTAAGATCAGGATCCTTATGCTCGACTTATCTGATATATGTACATATTTTCCCTTATTGTTTGTTTAATTTTTGTTGAGACTTTTACATTTTTTTATTGGGACTTCTTTCATTATTAATGGGAGTTATTTCATTGGCACTTATTTCATTTTGTAGGTGGAAGTTATTTCATTGCAGTTGGGACTTATTTCATTTTTTCCCAATGAAATAAGTTCCAAGTAAAATTAATTAACTCCCAACTTTAAAAAATGAAATAATTCCCAAAGAAAAAATGAAATTTGTCCCAATATTTGGGAGTTATTTAAAATCAAAATAATAACTCCCAAAAAAAAGTAAAAGAACTCCCAATGAAAAAAGGCCAAAAAAAAATGAAATAAGTCCCCATTACAGGAATAATGTCTACATATTCATAGTTCAAAAATTTTGAAAAAAAATATATATTACCTCTGTGCAATTTTTTTTTTTTTTTTTGCTTAAAAGTTTTTCTGCACAGTACCGTTTTTTCCTAATGTTTAGTAAATTTTTCATAACTTGGGGAAAAATATTTTTTCAAAACACATAAAATGGCGATATCTCGAAAACAAAAGCAGATAGAGCAAAATGGATGCCATTTTTGGTTTTTCGGATTGTCATGGTATCGCCGGTCCTCTTCACATGTGTGGAACCCAACGGGTCTCAAGAATTCCGAATTAAAGTTTTTAAGTTATACAGTTTTTAAATTCTGAAGACCCTATTGGACCCCTAAATTCACGTCTCTCAAAAATTAAGGCAGAAAGAGCGAAACGGACACAAATTTTGGATCAACATATTTGACGATCCTTAAGGAAACTTTAAGGATTGTCATAGGCTCATCGCTGCCTGGAACCGATGAGCCAGTTAAACAGTTATCTTCTTTAATTTCGAATACCAATCTTTACAGACAGCTCAAAATTTAAATCTTTGGCCGTTAATCAAATCAAAGGTGTTGTTGAATTATGGCACATATTTCTTTCATCCAAAAGGGGAAAAATGGTATTTATAATCATTTACGATTTGTTTCCTTCATTTGTTCAATTGGTAGAAAATGTTCAATTTTTACTGTTGTTATGCACGACGAACCGAGGGTCAGTTGGTGTGTCGGTCGAACGTTTGTTTGGTCATACATATGTGTGAATGGCGTTATGTGGGCATTTGTATCCCGCAGTGTTAACTGAAAGGCTAGTAGTTTTGAAACCTCCTTTATTAAGTGGCGGTACGCTGTGGTTTTAGTGGGGCACTCATTTACAAAGAAAACTTGCTTGTAGCTCTTTTCACATTTTTGCATACAAATTCACTATATCCCATTCATTTATTATTGCATTTGTTGCTGACACTCGGTACAACCAACCAACTACTTGCTCATCTGTTTTCATTCATTTGAAATCAAAAATTAAAAAAAAAAACAGTTGGCAGTTAAAATTAAACTCACATTTGTGCATTTTAAATGTATCGTTGTACCGCAAGAAGTTAAAGAAAAATAAAAAAAATTTAAATAAAATACAAGTGGGTTAACCTAAACTTATGGCTACTGTAGCTACTGATGTGGTTTTTCCTTTTTTTTTTCTCATAAAATAAACTACCCATCCATGATTTTAAGTGAATGCAGATTTTGTTTTCCCCCTCCGCCACCATTTCAGTTCATTTTGCTGTTAGTAAAGTCTTTTTTTGTCAGTAATTTTGAAAAAGAATTTATTTGTGTACCATCATTTTAAAATGTATTGAGTATGTTGTAAGCAAATTTATTTCAAGTATTTTTTAGGTTTGAAATTACATTTCAGTAGAAATACCAGTAGCTTTTAACTTGGCATTTTAAGGCTGTTACCAATTTTTAAGTTGAAATAAATAATAAATAATCTTAGCTGGAAAATATTTTTATAAAAAATTTTAGATTTGTTTATGGCCATAATATTTTGAAAAGATATATTACGATAGATACACATATTCAAATAGAGTGGTCATCGATGTATGTTGTGTTGAATTTCGGTAGCTAAATCTAGTTTGCCACTTAAGTGCTAGCAGCTATAGAGCAGAGCAAATTGTTAAAGGTTGGAAGGAATATATGTACATAAAGTTTTTTGAAGAAACATTTATTGGACAGTGCATTTGTTAACTATGGCTTAGAAATTACTACACACATATAAGTTTATGGCAGTTTACTTTAAAAATAGACACTTTAATAATTTAAAACATAAACACAAGGGAAAGTCTTAGAAGTCTTTAAAAAGTGATTCAAGGAACGCAAATAGTTTAGAAGGAATTTCAAGGAAGGCCCTAAACGACTAAACAAATTTTTTTGTTAACTTGAGAGTTTAACAACCTACAAATCAAAAAAAATTTCATCAAAATCGGTCTAGTAGTTGTTGCTGTACAACTGCAGCCGATTTTGTCCTTTAAAAAAAAACATTCTACAATTGAGTAGCAATTTCAGTTGACCAAATTTATTGTTATAAAAATTTAAAAATATTACAATAATTTATCATTCAAATAAAAAAAAAAGATTTTTTTATAGCTGTTTAAAATTAACTCACATGAAAGATTTTTTTTCTTTCAACCCCCCTTAAGTGTATTTACTCCCAACTGAATTTTTCAAAATGCTTCTGATTTTTTGAAATTTTTTTTCTAAACTTATTTGAATTTTTATAATTTTTTTTCATAATTTTTTAAATTTACCTTCATTTTCTGGATGTTTTTAATTTTTTCTGATTTTCTTACTTATCTAATTTTTGCAGAATTTTTTGATTTTTCCAGACCGTTTTTGAGTTTTACTGAAATTTCTTATTTTTCAAAATTTTTCTGAATTTTTGAATATGTTTCTGATTTTTTTTGTTTCAAAATTTTGATTTTTTTTAAATTTTTGGTGAACTCCCAGCAAAACTTTGGTAATGGGTAGTGATTATATAACACATTACCAGGTAATGTATATACCTTATTTGTAGCATTATTTTAGAATGTCTTACCAAACATTTGTTCCACAACGTATTATTTTCAAGTGAAAAATAATCGACTACTAATAATTTGCTACGTAAAGCATGATTATTGGAAAAAATGTATTTCATATTTATTATTTCTAAACATATATTATATTATATTTGGTTACATTATGTATTATTTGAAAGTTTGAAATAATGTATTATTTATAATTGGATGCATAATGCATTACAATAACATAAAAAATAATTATTTTATAAAAAAATGCATAAGTTTAAACTAGAGATGGGCTCACGACAGGAAATTTCTAACGACACACACTCACGAGCATATTTTATCTACTTACACTCACTTACACTCACGTGAGTAAATTTAATACAAAATTACTTTTTCGCTACTCGTAACACCTTATATATTATCTTCTGGTATGCTATATTATTTCAATTCTCGTAACCTATAAAATATCATATATTTTACACCTTACTCGTATTCTTCGTTATAAATTTATGACTTATTTTATACCTTACTGGTATTCTTTGTAATAATGTGGATGCATTACTTTGAGTCTCATCGCCAGTTAAAATCATCAATGCTGCAATGTATAAAATAAGAGATCCTATACCTTATTTTATACCTTATTTGGTAATCTAAGTTTTGCTGGGCTTTTCTGAAATTCCCTAATTTTTCTGATTTTTTTCAAATTTTGTTTTACTTTTGTCTTTACTTTTCTTTATTTGTCTAAACTTATCTAAATTTTCTAAAACATTTCCATAATTTAATGGTTTCTCCTTTATTATAATTTCTTTCTGATTTTTCCAACATTTTTCTGAATTTTTTATTATTTCTCAGAAATAATTAATATGGACTCAAACCGAACTAAATAAAAATTCAATTTTTTTTTTTAAAATTGTTCTGATTTTTAGCTATTTTTATCCACTTTCTTAACTTTTATTTGTCTAAATTTGTATAAACTTGTCTAAACTTTTCTAAAAGTTCCAGTACTTATTCGAATTTTTGTGATTTTCTTCGTTTTTTTATAATTTCTTTTTGCTTTTTCCAAAATTTTTCAGAATTTTTAAAAATTCAGATTTTTATCGATTTTTGTTTAATTTTCTAAACTTTTCTGATTAATTATACCCTCCACTCTAGTGATAGAGGGTATATATAAGTTTGTCATTCCGTTTGTAACACCTCGAAATATTGGTCTAAGACCCCATAAAGTATATATATCCATGATCCTCGTTCGATTCTAAGACGATCTAGCGATGTCCGTCTGTCCGTCTGTCTGTCTGTCTGTTGAAAACACGCTAACTTTTGAAAGACTTTACAGAACCTCCTGAAGTTTGGCATACATGTTGGGTATTTACCTGGTCAGGTTGGTATTGCAATCCAGCGAAATCGGTCCAGTGGTTCAAAAGTTATGAGCAAAAGTCTGAATTTAGGCAAGGGTTTTTCACGAATTTACGAGATAAAAAACGCGATAACTTTCTAACAGCAATCCTGAGGATGCTGAAGCTTGGCATATATATTTATCGTTTCCCTGGGCTGGTTTGTATTGAATTTCCGCGAAATCCGTCCGGTGGTTCAAAAGTTATTAGCAAAACCGTAAATTTCAGATTCGCCTCACCTTAAATTCACGTGTTGAAAACCCGTTAAACATGTTTTAAAAACATTGGTAAGTCACAAAAATATTTTACAACGCATTTTTGTCACTCAAAAATATTTTTACACTAAAAAAAAAAAAAAAATACACTCGAAAAAAATTTTACACTCAAAAAAAAATTTTACATTCAAAAAAAAATTTAGTAAATTAGTTAAAAAAAAGTTTTTAGCACAAAATAAAATATTTCTAATCAAAAATGTTATTTTTTCACTTTAGAAAATTTACTATAACTTAAAAAGGGCATTGTGGAGGGTATTCATAGATTCGGCCAAGTCGAATTTATCTTTTCTACTTGTTTAATTTCAATTTCTTTATTTTCTAAAATTTATCCGAGTGTTTTTAAATATTGTCCAATATTCTTAAATTTGTCCAAACTTTCCAGCTAAATAGTTTTCAATTTTTTATACCCTCCAACCAAAGTATGGGGGTATACTCACTTTGTTATTCCGTGTAACGCATTGAAATATCGGTCATTCCGTGTAACGCATTGAAATATCGGTGTAAGAACCCATAAAGTATATATATTATTGATCAGCGATCGATTCTAAGATATCCTAGCGAAGACAACATACAGCCCAAAATAAAAGAGCTAGACTCCTGAAGTTCTGCAGAAATATGTCTTATGGTCAAAAGCGGGTTAAGTACGGAGATGGGCAAAATCGGACCAGGGGGAAAAAATTTCCCAACCTCTAAATTGAATTTTTTTCAGGTTTTACTATACTTTTATTAAGCAAATGAAACATTTTAATTAGAGATCGGCGCGTGAGTGATTTTTGTCTCACACTCACTCACGCTTATGATAGGTATTTTTGAATCACGCACACTCACTCATGAGAATATTTTCTCTAATCACACTCACTCACAATCAAGTTAGTTAGTGCACTCACACAAGCTTCACTCACACTCACGCTGACTCACACTCACGAAACTCTTATTTATAAAAAAAAATTTCAAAAATTAAAATTTCAAAAATCTTTCAAAATTTTTCACAAAATTTAAAGTTCAGTGAAATTTTACATTTTTTTTTTTGCTTTTTTCGGGTCGAAATCTTAAGTTAAGCCAAATTTAAAATTTTTTTTGTAGCTTTTTTGGAACGAAAGGAAATATGAAGAGAAAATAAATCACCAACCCTCACGCAAAAAAATCGACTCACGCACACTCACTCACGCAAAAATCTAACTCATGTACACTCACTCACGCAACTTTTTTCTCCACTCACACCCACTTACAGTCACGTGAGTAAAATTGAATTCAGTCACACTCTCGCGTGATCACGCGTGAATCATGTGAATCACGCTATAATCTGCTCATGTGCCCATTTCTAATTTTAATGGCAAAAGAAGTTTTAGATCCTGCTCCTGAACCCCGGGGATTAGAAAATGTGTTTTTTTTTTGGTCCGCCCCCTTTTGTGGGCGTGTTTATTGAAGTTTTTTTTTTTAAATAATGATCAAATTGTATTATTAAAGTGCAAAACGCATAATAAATGAATTTATAAAATTAAACTGTGAGGGGAGAAAATGACCCCATTAACCTCTTCCGAACCCCCCCCCCCCACACACAAAAAACGTGGCTGTAATTTTTTTTTTAATTTTTACACTTGTTGGAGTGTATCAAAAATTCGCCACAACCGAATTTAAGACTCTTACTTGTTTTTTCTTAAAATTATTTTATTTTACCAATTTTCTTGCAATACTTTTTGTTTTTCCAAAATTTTTCGAATTTTTAAAAATTGTTCTGATTTTAAATGATTTTTATTTTTAATTTTTTTAACTTTTCTGAATTTCTCTGAATTTAAATATTCTTATTTTTCTTAATTTTTTTTTGTGTTATTAAAATGTTTTTGGAATTTTGTTCAGTTTTCCTAAAATTTTCCCAAGTTTCCGGTTTTGGCCAACTATAATTTTCAAACATATATTTTCCAAACAATTATAGAGATGTTCCAAACTTGTTTAATTTTTTTTTTTAATTTTAAATAGTTTTTGAAAAAATATTCCCTTAAAAGTTGGAAATATGCACAAAATATGCATTTAAAAACAAAATATGCAAAAATATCAACTTTCACCAAAATATGCAAAAACAAGTCGATGACATTTTAACGCAAATTTTTTGATTCGGAAAAATAATTGGTCGACATCGTTTTTAGATTAGCAACAAAAAAACATGCAGCGAACTCAGAAACAACTGATTTAATAATCATGTTATTTTAAATTTTTAAAATTTTTATATAAATCTATCGTCTAATGATTTATGCATTGATTTTAAAATTGCGATTTATGCAATATCAAAAAAACTGTTCCTTAAAACTTGTTGACATTTCCTTAAGGAATCACGAAGTAATCGTGTCAAGAATATATGTTTTTTTTTTAGTGGCTCGAATCTGATATAATTTTTAGCCATAGTATATTTTAGACATATAAAAATATTTTACATCTTTTTTTTAAAAAGTGATTTTTGCCGCCTTTAACTTTAATAAGCTTTTGGCAGTTTTGGCATGTAAAAACAAGCAAATGATCACATGATCCTCATATGATGATAATGATGATTTTTAGAATGATGCCCCAGCCAGAATATATTTTTTTTGTATATTTTCATTTGATGTCTGCGTTTCTGTGGCAATGAAATTCATAATGCTGCTTGCTGATCATGACGATGATGTTGATGGCGATGTCGTTGATGAAGCATAACAACGATTATCCCAATGTTTAAACTGAATATTGCTGCGAAAAAAATCAACAACAACAGAAAAAAAATTGATTGATTTGCTCTGCAGAACAACCTTAACAAACTTAAACATCAAACAGCACCAACACTATTATGAAAGAATTCACAGGCTTACATACTAAAAAAAAGTAATGCCAATTTAGAGGTTTTTAAGCGAAGGCAAGATAAAAAAATTTTACAGCCTGTGAAAAAGTTAAATTCGGCCTTGTCGACTGAATTAAGACCCTGCAGAATGTAAAAAGATTATTGAAAAAAATTGTTAAGAAAAAATGTTTGTGAAAAAATATTAAAAAAAAACCGCGAAAAAAATTTTGGGGTAAACAAAAGTGTTTGTACTTGTGTTAATAAATTTTTGTATGCAATTATGTTGCCTTATGTTACCAGCAGCATTTTGTATATTTAGGTTATGTGGAATGTACCAATATTATCGAGGTCTCCTTATATTTTCGTTCATAACTTTTGAACTGCTAAACTGATATCGCTTAAATGCAATACAAAGCTTATCGAAACAACAGCAAGTAAATATTTTAAGTAACAGCCATATTTGTGTAATATTTTGGCCTTGATAGCCATTTCAACAGACAGACGGACATTAATGAAATGTCTCGATGAGTTACAAATGGAATGACAAAAACTGTAGACAAATTTATTTATTTTGATTTTTCCTCTTAAGTATTACAACTTTATCATTATTTGGACTATTTTTTTGTATCCACCCCCCCCCCCCCCCAACGGGGCTGACGAAAAGGGGGTCACTGGAAGGGGTCATTCGGCGACACTTTGCTCTTCGCTGTTAATGTTTTCATACTCTTTTATAATGCTTTTGGCGCTATAAGTAGTAATACAATTTTATCATTACTTAAACTATTTTTTATAAACACGCCCATAAATGGGAGCGGCCCGAAAAAAAAATATTTTGTATACCCCTGGGTTCAAGTTAAAGACTTTCTACTTCTTCTACCATAAAAATGTTTCATTTGTTTTGCAAAATACAAACAACAAAAAACATGTTAAAAAGTGACGTTTTTCAGAGGTTGGTTTAGTTTTTCAAGGGCCATTTTGCCCATTTACAAACTTAGCCGGGACCATGACAATAGGGCATATTTGTGCTAAATTTCAGGGGCCTAGCTTTTTTATTTTGCAGTGAATTGTGTTTTAAACAGGCGGACGGACGAACGGACATTCATAAATTGTCTTAGATTCGATCATAAATCAATCTATTGTATATAAAAGTGTAAAGTGACTGACTATCATCGCCCAGTCCAAACCGCTGTAGGTTCACCTTCTGGAATATAGATCCTCCAATGTTGATTCTAAGGGGGTTAGGGGTAAAAAACTGTACCTTTGGTACCTTTTATATTTCTTTAAATAATGGTCCTAGAAACTTGAAGTTTGGAATGTAGGCTCACCCCCCCCCCCGAAAACACAACGTTTGTTCTAAGGGGGTAAAATGGGTAAATAAGTGTACTTTTGGTACTTTTTTTTTTATTTACTGAAAAAATGGTCATACAAACTTGAAATTTGGAAAAAAAATTTTTTTCCAAATTTTAATTTAAAAAAAAAACATTCTAGAATAACTACTTTTTTAAAAATTCTAAGAGAGGTAAAAGGGGTAAAAAGTGTACTTTTATTACATTTTTTAAAATAATGGTTATAGAAACTTGAAATTTGGGATGTAGGATTCTTCGGTCAAAAAAAAAATATTCTGGAAAAAGTACTTTTTGGAAATTGCATTCATAGGGGCGTAAAAGGGGTAAAAAAATTTACTTTTCGTAATTTTTATTTATATTAAAATAATGATCTTAGACACTTGATATTTGGAATGCATGATCATTTAGCGAATAAAAGCATTATTTTTGAAAAGTCTGTCTCTAAGAGTCTTATAAGGGGTAAAAACTGTGATTTTGGTACTTTTTATATTTTCTAATATAATGACCCTTGACACCTGAAATTTGGAATGTACCCTTTTGTAAAATTACCTTTTTTAAAAATTCCTTTTTTAAAAAGTAACTTATGTTAAAAGTATAGAGGTATTCAGAGTCTTGCTTGCCAGCCCTGGCACTGGTGGTAAAAGAGCACTTTTCAAAATTACTTTTCAAAATACATGTATTTTTTGAAAGAAGTACTCTTTTGCTACATTGCCAGGGGTGGTAACAAGACTCTGAATACCTCTTATCTGTTATAAAAAGTACCTTTAGTTAATAGTACGCTTTGTAAAAAGTACCTATTGTAAAAAGTATCTAATGTAAAAGGTACCTTTTTAAAATAGTACCTTTTGTAAAAAGTAACTTTTGTAAAAAGTACCTTCTGCACCTTTGTAAAAGTACCTTTTGTAAAAATTACCTTTTGTAAAAGTTACCTTTTGTAAAAGTACCTCATGTTAAAAATACGGTTTGTTAAAGGTACCTTTTGTGAAAATTACCATTTGTAAAAAGTATCTTTTGTAAAAAGTATCTTTTATAAAAAGTAACTTTTGTAAAAAGTAACTTTTTTAAAAAGTACCTTTTGTAAAAAGTACCTTTTGTAAAATGTACCTTTTGTAAAAAGTACCTTTTGTAAAAAGTACCTTTTGTAAAAAGTACCATTTGTAAAAAGTACCTTTTGTAAAAAGTACCTTTTGTAAAAAGTACCTTTTTTAAAAAGTAGCTTTTGTAAAAATACCTTTTGTAAAAAGTAGCTTTTGTAAAAGGTACTTTTTACCTTGTGTAAAAAGTATCTTTTGTAAAAAGTATCTTTTGTAAGAAGTACCTTTTGTAAAAAGTACCTTTTGTATAAAGTACCTTTTGTAAAAAGTACCTTTTGTAAAAAGTACCTTTTGTAAAAAGTACCTTTTGTAAAAAGTACCTTTTGTATAAAGTACCTTTTGTAAAAAGTACCTTTTGTAAAAAGTAACTTTAGTAAAAAGTACCTTTTTTAAAAAGTACCTTTTGTAAAATGTACCTTCTGTAAAATGTACCTTTTGTAAAAAGTACCTTTTGTAAAAAGTACCTTTTGTAAAAAGTACCTTTTGTAAAAAGTACCTTTTGTAAAAAGTACCTTCTGTAAAAAGTACCTTTTGTAAAAAGTACCTTTTGTAAAAAGTACCTTTTGTAAAAAGTACCTTTTGTAAAAAGTACCTTTTGTAAAAAGTACCTTTTGTAAAAAGTACCTTTTGTAAAAAGTACATTTTGTAAAAAGTACCTTTTGCAAAAAGTACCTTTTGTAAAAAGTACCTTTTGTATAAAGTACCTTTTGCAAAAAGTAGTGCTTTTGTAGTGCTTTTTGTAAAAAGTACCTTTTTTAGAAAGTGCCACTTTGGAAGAAGTGCCCTTTTTTCAAAATTTGATATGTAGAATCCTACAGTAGACATAACACCCAAGAGAACGGCATATTTCAAAATTTAAAATTTTAGGGTAAAAAGGGATGCCTAAATTGGTAAAAGCGGTACTTTTTATATTTATAAGATGAATACAATAGATTTTTTTAAATTCTTTAACGCAAATTATACGGAGAGGAATGAAACTTACATAGATTGAAAGGAGATGGAATTGAAAATAAAATGGAGAAGAACGGGGAACGAAATGTAATAGCGTAGGGATCAACATGGAATAATACTTTTTACTCCAATTTTTCGTATTTAACCTTTTTGACTCCATACCCTGCAAAAAAGTCATTACCACTTCTCAGTGGAGTGTTTTAAAACTATAACAAATGTAATGAAATACAACAAAAATAACAAAAAACACAAGACAAAAACACACAAACAGTTTTTTCTACTCCAGAATACATAGATACCCAGCAAAACTTTGGTAATGGGAAGTGATTATATAACACATTACCAGGTAATGCATATAACTTATTTGTAGCATTATTTTATGATGTCTTACCAAACATTTGTTCCACAACGTATTATTTTCCAGTGAAAAATAATGCATTACTAATAATTTGCTACGTAATGCATGATTATTGGAAAAAATGTATTTCATATTTGTTATTTCTAAACATAAAATCATGGATGACTTATATTTGGTTACATTATGAATTATTTGAAAATTTGACATAATGTATTATTTATAATTGGATGCATAATCCCAATTAGAAATGTCGTTAAGACATCTCAATGACTTCCTTATGACAATGTCAGTGTACCTGCTGACTGAAAAATCTCTGACCATACAAAAAACCTCATGACACCTCCTGACTTTTTCAAGTATTTTGTCAAAATTCCTCGCCGACAAGTATGCAGGTAGTCAATAGTGCTGACTACATTATGACATGTACATAGAACGTCTGAGATCGTCAAAAATTTAAAATTTATTAATCACGTCTTTTAATTTACACTACTTACTATTTTTATCTGTCCATTTCTTAAATTAAATTTTTAATAACTTACTATTTTTATCTGCCTCACTTGGTCCGCGAACTCAGAACCTTCTGTTCACTGGTCTAGCACCTTACCCCTTTAGCCAAACTTTGATAATAAAGTTGTTTATTTAAAAACAAATTTAAATTAATTTATTATTTGAATTGTCCTGTTATATATATTTCGTCACCTGAATTGAAAAATGCTACAATATGAATTTTTCTTCCTCAAATACATTTTTTTTTTTTAAATAATTATTGGAATTTTGTTTTATCCTATTTAACAAGATTTTTTTATAGTTATTTAAGCGTATCTTAGTTTTTTTTAATATTATTTATACAAAACAAAAGAAATTATTTACAAAAAAAATATTGCAGGAGCCCTTTACAATTAAGGTGACGATATATTCAACTTATTTTGTTTTTGACAAATTTGAAAATATTATGATTTCAAAATATATTTTATTACAAACAATTTTAAGTTGTGGTTGGCCTAGTTGTCTAGCAGGTTCGACAGCTTACGTGTTGTAAATTTTTGGCCTCGGTTCAATCCCCGGTCGCGGATTTTTTTTATTATTTTTTTTATTGTTTTAAGACCAATTCAATTTTATTTTTTTAATTACAAAGAAAATTAAAAGAGTTTTAAAGGATTAAACAAAATTACATCGATTTTACATCGGGGAAAAAATTTAATTGATTGGTCGGATTTGCTATATAATTGTCAGCATTAAAGACATGATTTTTCTAAATTGATAAGACAACTTATATGACAAGTCAATACATTCATGGAACTTGGGGAGCACAGACAAAATTTATGACATGTCCTTAAGTTGGCTTTAGTAAAATGTATTCACTTGCTGACTTCTACCTGATGAATCATTACTGACATTGTCTTAAAGACAAAATTTCTAATTGGGTATGCATTACAATAACATAAAAAATAATTATTTTATAAAAAAATGCATAAGTTTAAACTAGAGATGGGCCCACGACAGGAAATTTCTAACGACACACACTCACGAGCATATTTTATCTACTTACGCTCACTTACAATCACGTGAGTAAATTTAATACAAAATTACTTTTTCACTACTCGTAACACCTTATATATTATCTTCTGGTATGCTATATTATTTCATTTCTCGTAACCTATAAAATATCATATATTTTACACCTTACTAGTATTCTTCGTTATAAATTTATGACTTATTTTATACCTTACTGGTATTCTTTGTGATAATGTGGATGCATTACTTTGAGTCTCATCGCCTGTTAAAATCATCAATGTTGCAATGTATAAAATAAGAGATCCTATACCTTATTTTTTACCTTATTTGGTAATCTAAGTTTTGCTGGGTATTCAGCACTTAACTCATTACCTATCGCGACACCTCCATACAAATGTAAGTAGATATTCAGTAGATAAGAACTACTCCGTGGAAGTAGTTGGAAGTTGTTTGAAAGTTCGGAGTACTTCTTATCTACTGAATATCTACTTACTTTTGTATGGGAGTGTCGCGGAAGGTAATGAGTTAAGTGCTGAATAACAACTTTTTATGGAGTAGAAAAAACTGTTTGTGTGGTTTTTTCTTGTGTTTTTTGTTATTTTTGTTGTATTTCATTACATTTGTTATAGTTTTAAAGCACTCCAAAAAGAAGTACTCCGCACTTTTTTTGCTGGGATATTTATACCCTACACCACACTGTGGTACAGGGTATAATGAGTTTGTGCTGATATTTGTAACTACCCGAAATATTGGTCCTAGACCCACCTTTAAGTATACCGATCGACTCAGAATCACTTTTTGAGTTGATTTAGCGATGTCCATCCGTCCGACCGTCTGTCTGTCCATGTAAACGGTGTAAACACGATACAGGTCGCAATTTTTAATCAATTAACTTGAAATTTAAAACTGAGGCTTCTTTTGGCCCAAGGACGAAGAATATTTAAACTGACAATCGGTCCATATTTAGACCTAGCACCCACACTAAGGTCCTCTCTAGTTTTGGCTCAAATGACTATAATAACCGTGTTATAATAGGTATATTTTTAAAGTTTGGCAGGTAAACGTGTTTTGTCTTCATAAATCACCATTCCGAATTTTAAAGAAATCGGACCAGTTCTTCTTGCAGCCCCCATACAACCCACCTTCCCGATTTTCACATAAATCTCTCAAATTTCATGAAAATAGAAAATATTTAATTAAAATTTCGTTTGTGTATGTTAAACGCGTACTTAAATAACCTTATCAAATCTGATAATCATCGGGCCAGTACTGTACTTAGGCGCCTTGTGAAAATTTCGCCCGATATTCAATTAAAGCGGTTTATTGTCAACAAATAGAAGCCTATTTCACTCAAATTTGATTTGTGAGTGTTTTTTACACTTATTAAAGATTTGACAAAATAAAGATCTAATCGGTCCATCGGACCCATTTTCCGGGAAACTATGGTGTAGGGTATTATATTTTCGGTTTTGACCGACTATAATTTTCTTAATTGTTTTTCTCTCACTATGTTTTTTTACTCAACAATATTTTAATTCCAATTTCATTTTTCTCTAAAATATTTATTCACTCAAAATCCAAAATCAAAAATTGTCGACGTACCAGCCAAGTTATTCAAATTTAATTGTTTTAATTATTCATTTAATTAGGTATTTTTTTATGAATGTCCATAATTATGATTTTTTTTAAAACTGTAATCCTGATCCTTCTATAATCCGGTATTTAACATAACCGGTAACGAAGTTCCGGTGGGCCTGCTAGTGAATTAATATTTTTGTTTAAACATTAGCGTTTTGTCATTTAAATTTCCTTTGCTACTTGTAGTATAGGTTTTTATATTTGCTAAATAGTGTTGACAGTGAAATCTGACAAATTCCGAAACACATGACGACTGGGTCTTGCAAAACATAAATAAATTTAAAACAGAAAAAAAATATTCTTGAAAATTATTTAATCAGAATATCATAGTTTTACTTAATAAGTAAAGGAAATAATAACCTCGAGCTAGAATAACCTACTCAAGATTAAAAAAACTATTACTGAAAAAAAATTTTAGTGAATACAAATTAAAAAAAAAACAAAATATCGTCGAACTATATTCAATAAATGCCAACTCGAAAAAGCTTACTGTTCAGGAGAGCTAAAAAACTAGTTATTTAGCATATTATTGCAAAAATAAATAATGTACCTTCCATGGTTTAAATATTTTAAACAATTTTTACCTATGCAAAAATTTTCATATTTTGCACTTGTTTGCGTATTTTTCAGAGATGGCATTTATTACTATATCAAAAAACAAATATTTTTTTAGAGTTGGCATATTTTGTCGGAAAATAAAAATAATTTTTTTTTGAAAAAATTTTTAAAATTTATTTTTTTTTGGTTTTTGTTATCCTTAGTACGGTAATTGCAAAAACTGAACAAAAAATTAAAAATCTTTGCATATTTTTAAAAGTTACTAGTTCCGAAAGCCTTTTAATCTAAGGGTGGTCAACTTTGGCACTCTGTAACTCACGCTGTATTGCAATAGGGTCACTCCAAACTAGCTATTTTGAAAGCTGATATCATTGACTTTATTTGCCCTATTCATAATGTTTCAATCTGATAAATAGTTTGAATGTTACATAAATATAAGCAATTTTTATTTTTGCAAACACTATTTACCGATATTTTCAAAATGGCAATATCTCGAGAACCAGTCATTAGATATCAGAATCTTTACAAGATTCGTGTTTAGCATGGCAAATGCAATAAGATATGTTGTCTAATTTTTTTTTAAAAATTTTTTGAAAAATTTTTGGAAATTTACAATGGGAGTTGGCATTTATTTCCACCAAAAAAATATGTACTTTGAGTTAGCAGAATAACAAAAATGGATGGAAAACGACAACAAATTATTTTTTTGCTCTGAAATTTTTATGGCAGATTGGTATTACATAGGGGAGCTATTTGCCATCGGAAACTCATTTCCGTCAAATTTGAGTTGGCATATTTTGAATATAGGTTCACGATATATTGAAAAAAAAAATGACTTTATGAATCATCATAAAATTATTATTATTATATTATTATAAAACTTTAAGTTTTATTTTTTGCTTTATTTGTTTTTTTTTTTCAAATAGTTGACATCACTGTTCAAGTGGCATGTACTTTAATATTTCGTCATATTTTAAAAAACAAGTTTTTTGAGTCTGACTTTAAACAAAACTTTGCTGACAATCATTGATTTTGATTAAAAAAATTTCGAATTTGCTAACTAAAAATGCTTTTAATTAAATGAAGTTTAGATTAAAAAAACAAGAATTAACACGAAATTTTTTTAATAACAAAAATATAATTAAGTGGTGTTTAAAATTAATTTTTTTGCGAAATTATTATTAGCGGCTTATTTTTGAAATAAACATTTTAAAGTTGTTTTACTTATTAATGGAAATTCAATTTTTATGAGGTCTATTCACATAATTTATATTTTCTGAAAATACTGGCATGACGAGAAATTACGATATATTTGTTTGTTGCGTTTTAAATGGCTTTCGAATATTATTTTAAAATGTTGCAAAAAAAAAAAAGTTTATGCAAAAAATAATTTTATGACCTCTTCTTTTAAATGATTTGAGGGAGACTCGTAAACAGTTTTGATGTATTTAGACGTTTTTATAACATATTTTCAGTTTTTTTTTTTTTTGAAGTTTGTAAAGTGTTGAAGGAGATGTTTTCTTTAAGGCCTTTAACTTTTTGGTATAGCACAAAATAGGGTTGCCAAGGATTTAAAAATATTGTAAGATTTTGGCTATGCAGATTTTTATAAGTATCCACTAAATCAATCGTAATAAAAGTAAAAGTGTTCTGAAGACCATATTAATTGGGTTATTTGAAAACGGTAAACAGCAAAATGTATTTAAATTTTATAAAAAAATTATAATTATTGTAATGTAAACAAATAATAACATTTTCAATTTATTTTTAAACAACTTTATTTGTCTTTGAGCTTGAATCGAACTTTAAACCTTATGTCTGCAATGTTGGTAACCCTTAATTGTGGTTTTAGAAAATAAACAAAAAAATTAAAATACAAATTCAAAAATATTTATTTTTGTGCATGCTGATGATAAGTTGCATGTTGCAAATATGACACTAAGCGCCAGCTTGTAAAGTTTTTAAGTTTATTATATTTGGTATGCTGGCCTGGCCGGCCGGGTCTGGACAGTAAACCAACAAAAAAAGCCACTTAATTTTAAAACATGCCAATTTTACAAACGTTTTTTAGATTTTTTTTATTATTTCTGTTTAAAGCAAAAACTTGAGGAAATAACTCATAAACAGATTTTCTTTAATATGTTTTCAAAACCACAAAAAAAAATACAAAGTTGCATTTTACAAAAAACTATAAACTGCATGAATGAAATGAAGTTGACGTCAAACAATACAACACTATACCAGAGAGTGGTGTCAAACAAATTTGTCATGTCAACATGTTGTCAATATCAACTTGACAGTTGATATACAAGAATGGGGATCAAAGTTTATTTAAATATTTTTTTTTTTTTTTTTGAAAATACACAAACATTTTTAAACTTAAACTTGATACAATGAATGAAAATTGTATTAAGTGATTAAAAGAAATACAAAAATTCATTGTGTAAAATTTTATAGATTTTTTTTGTTTTAATTCAAAAAAATGTACTTACAAGGGAATTACCCCAATCGCAATACACTGATTTGCCTGAAACTTCAAATGCATATTAGAGACGATTGTAAGTATTTAAAAATTTCGTTGTCATCTTATGAAAACAAATGGTCCTTCGGAAAGATTCCGATAACTCCCGCACTTTTCGCACTTTTCTCAATTCAAACCATTTACGACACGAAAATATTCCAAGCAAAAATACGTGTCAACTTAAATTTATTTATTTGAATTCATCTACAGAATAATTTCATACAGATTATTAACAAAGATTACACAGTGATACAAAATCGAACTTTCGGAATCGGAATGGGATGAAACCAAAAGCAAATGAAAGCTGACGTTTTCCATAACAAAACCCTCAAGGACTTTTTTTTTAGGTCAGAGATAGATTTTATTTTACACGCATTTAAAGTTGGTGATTTTAAAGCATTTAAAGTTTTTGTGTACTAAACGTGTCCAACTTTAAAGACCCCTGTTGGTGCCTTTATTGGACATGTAGGGTCCAGTTTCCAAACTTAAGCTCAAAATTACTTCAGCTATGACTGGTATGAATTTTGCTGCAATCGGTCCAGTACCTATTTACTGAATAGCCAAATTATTAAAATAAACCATGTACACCGTTGCGTATGATTGTTATTTAAAGGCAATTACACAGTGATACAAAATCGAACTTTCGGAATCGGAATGGGATGAAACCAAAAGCAAATGAAAGCTGACGTTTTCCATAAAAAAACCCTCAATGCCTTTTTTTTAGGTCAGAGCTAGATTTTATTTTACACGCATTTAAAGTTGGTGATTTTAAAGCATTTAAAGTTTTTGTGTACTTAACATGTCCAACTTTAAAGGCCCCTGGTGGTGCCCTTATTGAACATGTAGGGTCCAGTTTCCAAACTTAAGCTCAAAATTACTTCAGCTATGACTGGTATGAATTTTGCTGCAATCGGTCCAGTACCTATTTACTGAATAGCCAAATTATTAAAATAAACCACTGTACACCGTTGCGTATGATTGTTATTTAAAGGCAATTATTAATATAAATCACTGGACACCGTTGCGTATGATTGTTATTTAAAGGCAATTACAATATTAATCATTCGCCACTAATACAGTTTTCAAGCATTTATTATTATAATTATAATAAAAGTGCACTAACTTCAAATGCGTGTAAAAAAAATCTAGCTCTGAACTAGAAAAAACCTTGAGGGGTTTGTTATGGAATATGTCAACTTTCATTTGCTTTTGGTTTCATCCCATTCCGATTTTGGGTGTTGCACTGTGTTATTAATATAAAACACTGGACACCGTTGCGTATGATTGTTATTTAAAGGCAATTACAATATTAATCATTCGCCACTAATACAGTTTTCAAGCATTTATTATTGTAATTATAATAAAAGTGCACTAACTTCAAATGCGTGTAAAACAAAATCTAGCTCTGAACTAGAAAAAAGCCTTGAGGGGTTTGTTATGGAATATGTCAACTTTCATTTGCTTTTGGTTTCATCCCATTCCGATTTTGGGTGTTGCACTGTGTTATTAACAAAGATTATTAACAAAGATTATTTTATAATCATATGGATATCGTAGGTCTATGTATTCATATAAAAACAGACAAAAATTTACACATTTTTGTAAAAAAAAAAAAAATTTAACGAAGCCGAATTTTTACGAGGTTGTGCCACTGATGAATAGAAAAAACCTTTCTTCCCATATAAAAACATTAAACAGATTTTTAAGAAAAAATAGCCCAAAAACCCAAAAACGAAAAAATCTCCATTTTTATCCATTTGTTTAACCCCTAAATTCCCGATGTGACCTATAAGCCAAGACACCCCAACCTTTAAATCGTCTGTTTTATATAAAACCCAAAAACGAAAAAATCTCCATTTTTATCCATTTGTTTAACCCCTAAATTCCCGATGTGACCTATAAGTCGAGATACCCCAACCTTTAAATCTTCTGTTTTATATATATATTATATTTTAGACAAATCGATGTATAAAGAATGGAGTGCTTCCCTCGTCAGAAGACAAAACTACACTCACAAAAATATTTTATTTGAAAAGTTTATAGCAAATCGTTGATTCAACTGCCTCGGTTAACTTAAGGACAGTTTAAAGAAAAAAACAGCTTTCATGTAATTTTTTAACAGCTTTAAAAAATAAATACGCAATATTTTTTAATTCTGTTTTTTTTTTTATTTGAAAGATAATTTATTGTAATATTTTTAAAATTTTATAACACAAAATTTTGTGAACTGTTTTTTTTAAGGACTAAATCGGCTGCAGTTGTACAGCTAAAAGTACTGGACCGATTTTGATGAAACTTTTTTTGATTTGTCTATAATTAAATTCTCTAGTACTTATCGTGGTCATTTTTTAAACTATGTTTTTTATGAAAGAAGAAAAGTAATTTTATTAATTTTTTAAATTTATATTAGCATAATTTCAACAAAAATCAATATTTTTTAAAAAATGGCCACGGTAAGTAATATAGATTTTAATAATCTACAAATCAAAAAGAAATCATCAAAATCGGTTCAGTGTTTTTGCTGTACAACTGCAGCCGATTTTATCTTTTAAAAAGAATTCTACAATTGAGTGTCAACGCTGGCAATTCTTGTTGACCAAATTCTGTGCTACATAAAATTTTAAAAATATTACAATAGAGTTAAAACATCTCAATTGAACCGAAAAAAGTAGAATTTTTGACCTTACCCCTTTCGAATTTGATGAAACTTGGAATATAGTTGGGCCCTTACAAAAAAATCATAGTGCCAAAATTTTGGACTTCTGATAGTTTTTCTTCCCGAGATATGGGGTCTTGAAAATTGGCAAAATTGTATATATTTGACAAAAGTGTTCTGAGATAAATACATATAACTTGAAAAGTAATAACAATACAGGTCTCAGTCAGGTTGCAAATAATAGGTAATGAGACAGCCTTTAAAATGACATTCCCCAAGATTTTTTTGAAAAAGTTCAAAGGTCATTAGTTTTAACCTTAATTTTTGGAGAGTTAAATCTCAGAACGCGATATTTTTAAATTTCACCTGTACTACTTAAGTTTAAATTTTAAGGATGGAGACTTCATTGGAACTTTTAATATTAATAGAAACATAGTGACAGGAAAGAAAAAGCGGTGTATTTTCCCTTAGAAATTTTTTTTTTGTCTCTGAAATTCTGGTACCAAAGTTCACTTTTCTGAATGTATTTGACGTGCTGAGTCCATATATGATCTTAGAACTGGCCTATCGCTATTAGTTTTCAAGATATATGCACATAAATGTGTGAAAATTGCTAAAATGCTATTGTTGTGTTTTTTATTTGAACTTTTAGATGCATATGTCTTGAAAAGTAATAGCGATATGCCAGTTCAAAGATCATATATGGACTCAGCACGTCAAATACATTCAAAAAAGTGAACTTTGGTACCAGAATCTCAGAGACAAAAAAAAAAATTTTTTCTAAGGGTCATATTTGGACTCAGCACTTCAAAAACATTAAAAAAAAAATAAATTTTGGTACCAGAATTTCAAAGACAAAAAAACATTTTTTTTTCTAAGGGAAATTACACCACTTTTTCTTTCCTGTCACAATGTTTCTATTAATATAAAAAGTTCCAATGAAGTCTTCATCCTGAAAATTTAAACTTAAGTAGTATAGGTGATTTTTAACAACATATATTCTTTCCAAAATTTTAAAAATATAATTTTTTGTGGTATAACTCTTCAAAAATTAATAATAAAACCAATGAACTTTGACCTTTTTCAACTTTTGTTAATTTTTAAGACCGCATATCTCGAATACTGGAATGACCAGAAGCCTGAAAATTTACCAAAATCTCTTTTTTGTTAAGTAAGCCTCAGTACTTAATTTCATTAAATTTGGGTGCGGTCAACTCCTCGGTTGAATTGGGGTGTTTTATCTCAATAATTCATCTTTCAATCAAATAAAAACAAGCGAGAGTGTTAAATTCGGATGTGCCGAATCTTTTATACCCTCCAATATAAAATTTAATAAAAGAAAATTTAACAGGGGCGTTTTGGGGGGGGGGGGAGGTAGGGGTCGGTGAGTTGGGGGACCCCTTTACCCTCGCCGAATATGTTGACAAGTTAATTTTTTTTCTGCTTTGTGCACTATAGTATTATAATTTCATTAATATTTAAAGATTTTTTTTATCCACAACCTCAAAAGGGGGAGGGCAAAAAAAACGAAATATTTTATGCCCTGGGCCCAAGCGGAAGACTTTAAACTTCTGCGAACATAAAAATGTTTCATTAGTTTAACAAAAATACAAAAAATTTTTTAAAAAATTTGCGTTTTCAATGGTTGGTTAAGTTCTTCAAGGGGGAACTTTTTTCCCACTGGACCGATTTTAACCTGCCTTGGACCATAAGACATGTTCCTGCCAAACTTGAGGAGCCTAGCTCTTTTATTTTGGACTGTCTCGTGTTAACTACAGACAGACAACGGACGGACGGACATCGCTAGAATGTCTTAGAATCGATCACTGATCAATAATATATATACTTTATGGGGTCCCCGACCGATACTTCGATGCGTTACACACGGAATGACAAAGTGAGTATACCCCCATACTGTAGTTGGAGGGCATAAAAAGAGGATAGGTGTTTTCAGAGAAAATGTTTGGACCAAAAAAAGTTGTGGGTCGATCACAAATGAGGCATTCCACACCAAATGCCCAGCGAAAAAAACATGTGTACCGTAAATTTCTGAATAGGTTGTACGGATAGCCGTACAACCTATTGCGTTTTTTGGTTTTTCAACTTTTCAAAAACTGGGCTTAGGAGGCGTGGTCAAATATTGAAAAAATGGTGAAATTTGTTTCGAGCTGCCTTGTTTAAACATTTATCAAATTAAAACGGAATGCACCACAATCTCAAAAATTTACATTCTTGTATAGTTTTGTATCAATTATTTTTTTTTTTTTTTGCAAAATTTTCAGAACCCGTTTTGAAATTTGCCATTTTTTAAAAAGGTCAATTTAAAAAAAATCCAGCCACTTTTGTTTTTTTTAATTTTTTTTTTTTTTTAAATTACCCACACAAAAATTCAGCCATGTGTTTTTCGTTTTTTTTTCGAGAAAATCGCATTCGAATTTTTCTATTTTCTTGTTTCAACGTAGCGTATGAGTAATGTATATGCAAATATTTAGTACTCATTCGCTACGTTGAAACAAAAAAAAAACAAGTAAATTACAAAATTATGAAATTTAGGGGCATGTCACAGACTTTGGATTTGAAAAAAGTGGTTTACTCGTAAAACGCAAAACGAATATTATTTTTTTCGGAATGAAATCACTTTCAAAAAACAAAGTGGAATTGAATTGCATAAAAGTGGTTTCATTCTGAAAAAAAAAATATTCGCTTTGCGTTTTTCCGAAAAATCCGAACGGAATTGAGTCTGTGACATGCCCTTTAATATTCAAATGCGATTTTCTCGAAAAAACGAAAAACACATGACTGAATTTTTTGTGTGGATAGACAAACAACTAACTTAAAAAAAAAATAAAATTTTGGATTATTATTGAAGAGTTTATGATTAAATAAATTTGTGTAAAGGAACAAACTAACAATTTATAAAAAATCCAATATCTTTTGAATTGGTAATCAAAAAAATCTGAAAATTTATCACGAAGAAGTTTTCGAAGGTTACAAACTGTAAACAAATTACGAAAAAAAAAAACATTTCAAGGCGTCCGATTTGCGTGGAATGCCCCAAAGCTCGTTGGGGTCCCAGACCGATATTTCGTTAAGTTACAAACGGAACGAAAAACTTTTAAATCCGCAAAAAAACTTAGGCGAAATAGCCCCTTTAAGCAAACTATTCTTTAAAAGAGTCTACAGATGCCTGAATTTCGTCTTCATTTAATCTTTTTTTTTTTAGTGTATATTTACTGTTAAAAAAATTTGCATGCAACATATGCAATTCTTCTTTAGCATAACATTTGCTAAATTTACGTTTTGTATTAAGTCTTCTTATCTTGCTTTTATTTAGTGTGTTTTTTGCGTGTTTGGATTAAGATTTAGCGAACAAAATAAATCCACCTTGGTAGTTGGATTAATTTTCGATTTATAAGGGTTGTTGTCAACACTAATGAATTTGCTACTAAAGTTTACAACGCAGCATGTTTAGTACTTAATTTAGAACTAAGAATGAGAGAGAATAAAGAAAACAAATAAAAAAACATATGACGCTGTCTAACACCGTACGGGAAATTTTAACAAGTTTATTATTTTTTTGTTAAAAAAGTGATATAAATGTTTTGTATAAATGTAATTATTCATTTCAAAGTTTTTTTGTGTAAAATATAAATAAAATTTCCAGTAACAACAACTTATTAGTGACATTAATATGTGTGTTTAAATGAAGGGTGTGTTAAAGGTCGTATACATTTACGTAGTCAACAGAATATAAACTAGCGCCGTCTGGTTTGTGTCACATGAACTAAAAATATGGATTAAGATAATCCAAAAGCGCAAAAAACAAGCCTATTATTTCTATAGTAAAAAAAAATTGTCGCAAGATATATTTTATATAAAGAAAAGTGGGCGTTGCTACATTTTCTTTTAATTTTTTTTTTCTGTTGAATTACAAATTTAGTTACGTATCGTTTCAATTGAATTGAAAAATTTTCCTTTTCACGTTTTTCTTTAGTAAAATGTTTTTTTTTATTTTTTTGTACTGGTTGTTTAGCATATGTAAATGCGGAAATTCTGTTTTTTTTTGGGTATGAGCGATTGTACAAATAAAAAAATATTTAAATATATTCATGTTTATCTCTTTACGTGTATTTGAGTTTTGGGTTTTTTTTTATTTTTGTATTGCTATGCATTTTGAAATTTACTTTTTTTTTTCTATTTATTTAAAGTCTATAGTCAACCAACCAACATATAAAAAATTAACGTGTCACCGCCCAGTTTTCTATATTTAACATATTGGATTATTGCCAAGTTCCTTTAGTTAAAAACCAGCATAATAATATTTTAAATTATAAAATTCAAACAAAATAAAAAAAATCGATATTTATAAGGAATTAGAAGGAACATAAAATGTACGATTTTTTTTAAGGATACGTTTCAGCTAATCAATGCATTTGTTAAAAAGAGCTGCTTAGTTAGGTTAACGTTTCGAAAGACGAGGTTTAAACAAAATTTTGTAATGATTTGACAAAATTTTGTGTGCATTTTGGAAAAGGTTTGGGAAATGTTTTCGTTAAAAATTGTCAGGTAAACAGTTATAAATTTTGTATTATCAAGTATTTTTTAATTCGCTTAACGACCTATTTTTCAGTACCCAAATAAGTGATATAGTAAGGTGTTGGTGTTCTTGAAAGCATGCAAAATTTTTAAACAAAACGATCAGTTTAAACAATGTTCTTGAAAAAGCACCGGCTTATACTGGAGTTAAAAAAATACACAATTTCCAATTTTATACATTATTTATTTGACAGTTTTCCTTGTTTTCTAACAAATAATTTTCGATCGAAATTTAAATTTTTTTTTGTAGTTTTAGAGTTTTTCTTGTAATTTTACAAATTTCCAAGATTTTTTTCAACAAAAAAATCTAGCAAAATTACGAGAATTTCTTGTAACTTTTGCCAAAAAAGTTGTAAATTTACAATTTTATTGGTAAAAATCTTGTAAAATTACAAAAAAGTTCGTTGTTTTTACTAGAAATTCTCGTTAAATAGGAGGTAGCAAAAAATCTAGTAAAAACACGAAACATCCTTGTAAGTTTTATCGCGTCAAAAAATTGTAAATTTAAAATTTTTTTTGGTAAAAAGCTTGTAAAATTACAAAATTATTTGTAAAATGCTTGTAAAATAACAAGGAATTCTTGTCAAATAGGTAGCAAAAAATAAATTACAAACTTTTTTGAGTGCATTGAAACTGGTAAAATAATGGTAATATATTTATTATTAGTATGGAGAGGTCTTTCAGGCAAATGCATGTTTTCTCCCGTTAGTCTTTGAACAACATAGACCAAATAACTTTGTGAATCAAAGCATTTGCTTGAAAATGGCATCGATTGGTTAGTGCATATTTTTGAATATTTTACCGAAAATACATATTTTTGCATATTCTTTCATATTTTGCTATAAATGCATATTTTTGGGTAATATTTCGCATAAAGTTTAAGTTTTTCCAATTTTTGTATATTCATTATACCCTACACCACTCTGTGGTACAGGGTATAATGAGTTTGTGCTGATGTTTGCAACTACCAGAAATATTGGTCCTAGACCTACCTTCAAGTATACCGATCGACTCATAATTACTTTTTGAGTCGATTTAGCGACGTCCGTCCGTCTGTCCATCTATCGGTTTAAGCACGATACAGGTCGCAATTTTCAATCAATTGACTTGAAATTTGAAACTTAAGCATTTTTTGGCCCATGGACGAAGCCTATTGAAATTGCAGAAAATCGGTCTATGTTAACCGCTAGCCCCCATACAAACGGCCCCTTTGGATTCAGCTTAAATGACTCTAATAACCGTATTATAATAGATATCGCTTTGAAATTTAGCAGGTAATCAAATTTTGTATGCACAAATCACCATTCTAAATTTCAAAGAAATCGGGACAGTCCTTCTGGTAGTCCCCATACAAACCACCCTCCCGATATTCACACAATTCCCTCAAAATTCATAAAAATGGAAATATTTGATAAAAATTTTATTTTTATGTGTTAAACGTGATCTTTAGTAACCTAATCAAATCGCAATATAATTACATCATTTTTTTACTTAGTCCCCCATAAAAAAAATTCGACCGATATTCAGTAAAATCGGTCTATTGACAAAAATATAAGTCAATTCCACTAAAATTTGATCTGTGTGTGTTTCTACACTTAATAAAGATCTAACAAAAGACAGATCCAATCGGTCCATGTTTGGACTTGGGACCCATTTTCAGGAAAACACTGGTGTAAGGTATTATATGGTCGGTCTTGACCGACTATAACTTTCTTACTTTTTTTTTGGATTTGGCATGCTGAATACGAATATCCAAAAAATTCAGTATCAGTCGATCGGTTTTTGAGAGATCGCCATTTAAAATTTACAAAAAAAAAAAAATTAAAAATTGCGATTTTTTCCTACGCACAGAAAATATTTTACAAAAATCTCAACATATTCTCGTATTGACTATTTCATTGAGCTTTCATTTAAACTTATTTTGAGCAAAATCAGAACATTTTAGCCAATGGCACCCTTTGAGTAACTTTAGTGATTTTGTTGAAACTTTTCTAAAAAAAAACACAATTTTGATCAAAGGGCGCCACTGGTTATAATGATAAGATTTGACTAAAATTAATTTCGAATGCAAGTTTGTCACAAGCTCTGTGAAAAGGTCAAGGGAAAGAAATTTTGAAATTTATTTTACTAAATTTCTTGAACGTAGGAACGTCATTTTTGTCAAATTTCAAATATCTTAAAACCCATTAAATCAAAATTATAAATTTTTAAAAATCCAAAATTTTGATCGTTGGGCGCCACGTGTTAATTTTATCCGATTGACCTCAAATTTTTATCACCTAAATTTTAGGTCTAGTAGAATAAAAAATTGCACGGGCACTTGGGAAAAGCAAAAGTTAAAGAAAAAATGTCACTTTTATGAGACATTCGAGGGCGGCTTAATAATTCCATGACTTTTCGAACTTCCCTCGTAGTTATATGAAATGCAACACTACTCTGGCTACGAATTGGTACCTTATCCGACATATTCTCCAAAAAATATTGGTGATTGCCATTTTAAAAACTGTTTCATTACCTATTATTTGAAATCTGAATGAGACCTGTATCGTTATTACTTTTTGAGGTATCTTTATTTATGTCAGAACACTTTTGTCAAAAATATACGATTTTCCAAATTTTCACGACTCCATATCTCGGGAAGAGAAACTACCAGAAGTCCAAAATTTTGGCACTATAATTTTTTTGTAAGGGCCCAACTATATTCCAACTTTCAACAAATTCGGAAGGGGAATTATATATTTATTCCTTTTATTCCTTGGAGGAACATAGGGCCATAACAAAGTCATTCCATACTATTCTATCTAAAGCTATATATTTAATTTCATTCCAACTTCGACCCACACTAGCTGCTTCTCTTTCAACAAGTCTTCTCCACTTATTTGGAAGGGGAATTAAAGTGTTTTAACTCAATTTCAGAAATGCAATCATCATTTTTGAAAAAAAAAAAATTGGAAACTGTGTAAAGCTTTTTTTGCGTTTGTTCATTGTTTGGCGCCTTGAAGGCAATTTTCGATGACGAGTTGTAGGTAAACCACATTTTCATTGTACGACTGATGTGAGTACCTACTGCCAAATACAGCTTCAATATGAATATGATGAATACAACAAGTAACAAACAGCCTTGCTCTTTTGGCATCGTTTATAAATAATGCAAAAAAAAAACAATATTGCAACAGTATTGCAAAAGACAAAAAATGCTGAACAAATCGGAGAATAAATATTAAACAGCTAAAAGCTTTAAGCCAAAGCGTAACTGGCTTATGATGACGTCGTTGTTATTTTAAAACAATAAGTGACCTTAAATGTTCAGAAAATAATGAACATTGGAAAGATTTCATACATAAAATACTCAGAAATGTTAAAAGATTTAACTTTTTTTTTTAGTTCCAACGTCATAAAGATGATGAAAGAATTTTAGTGTGGCCATTGGAGGCCGATCAGTTGGAAGAGAGATTTTAGTAGATATTTTATTAAGAACTTACTATCCAAAGGAAAGTTTTTAGATAAAAACAGATCTCAACTACAAAACAGATAAAATAAAAAATATCGGATTTTAGGTTTTATCAAGTATGTAAGTAAAGATACATGTTATACCAGATATCGTTCAAAATATATATAGATGTAGTTCCATATTGGGACCAAATTTCAGATAGTTTTGTTTTGGTATTAGGTTTAATCAAACACAACTTTGCCAAATGCCGCTGTTAGTAAACTGATTTAATTCAAAATTGCAAAAAGCTGGTCACCTTAATTTTTAAATTACAATTCGTGAATCTTTATTTTTTATTATTTCTTACTAAAGATTTCAAAACTCACTTGATTTAAAACTATTATTGTGGTAGTAACACATTTTTTTCTTCTCTTACTCAAAGTGTTTTATGCACGATTTTCAATTGTTTTACACGAGGTGCTACAATTCGAAATTAAGTTAAAAAAAAACACTCTAAAGAAAATCGTCTTTAAAAGTGGGAAAATTATAAATCCAAGATTGCATGACTGCAATGAATGCTAAGAAAAATTTCTTAAGAAATATATGTACAACAGTTAAAAAGTCTTGTTTGTTGTTAATGTCTTAAAAAAACAAATTCTAAATATTAACATAAAGTTACTATTATAATTTATGCAACACATATTATGCAGCAATTATAATAGAATTTTTTTTTTATTGTTTTGAAAAATAAAAATTAATAAAGGAAAATTACAATAAAAGATTTTTCTTAGATAAAAAGTCAGTTAAAAATTTTCAATTATAGCATTTGAAGAAGTGAAAATATGAATATAATAAAAGAATTTTAATAAAAACGCACCTAATATAAATAGCTAAGCCCACCAAAACCTAAGAAATGGTAATTGTTATGTAATGCGTTAAGATGTAATGCATAGACAATAAAAAGCTAAAATATGCATTATTTTTTTCGTTATCGCTTACCATATGAATTACTCTTTTGTATTTTTAATGCATTACGTAATATGCAACCATTATTTTAAGTCCCATCCCAAATAAAATGATGAAATCTTGCAAAATTACCATACCAATCAATTTAAAACAAACAAACTTTATAATTAGTTTCTTGGAAATTGTAACTTTGACAATATCATCGTTATAATTAGTAAAGAAACGTGACCTCGAGCTGGAGTAATCTTTTTCAATTTTATATTTATTTTTAAATAATTTTTGTTATATCCACTCACTCAAAAGTTTTCTAATCCTCTTGGTCCAAGTACTTAGAATTTCTGCTGAAAATGTTTCATTTGTTTACACAGAAAAAAACGAATTGTTATATTGACCCCGATATTTGTGAATACAATTAATTTTTTCACTGAAAGTGCTCCTATACGGAAATTTGTAATATCAACAAACGTTTGTAAATATTGATTGTTGAAAAATGAATTGATAAATGAGATTGAAATAGTTCTCTTTAATTATTATTTGTATTGACAAACCTACAAAATCTTAATTTTTTTTTTCAACAAAGAAATTCAACAAACACAAACACAATTTGTTGATCTGACAAACGTAAAAAATCGTATTTTTGTTTTCCACAAAGAAATTCAACAATCACAAAAACTATTTGTTGACATAATAAAATAATTTTGAAATGAAATTACTTGACTGAGTTTGTTGAAAACGAAATCGAAGTTTTGTATTATAGACTAACAGGTGGCCGTTTTTATTAAATGTTTGGTTGATACCATGTTTGGTTGATATACAATTGCTGTTTCTTGATTTTACGATTTTATTTCCTGTGTAACAATGAAACAAAAAAAAAAAAGGGTTTTAATAGGGTGAATATTCTCTACAAAGGAAACCTTTTTCCCCAGTGTCTGATTTTGCCCATTTAAAAACTTAATTAATTGCAGGGGAAGCTCAATTATTTTGAGCCGCCCTCCTAAGACAGACCGACACACGTGCATTAATCGCATGTCATAATATCGATGGATCAATAATGGTTAAAAATATGATCTGATACTGCAGAAACAGATGAGGGGATTTGCAATTCAATCTCATTTAATTTTGTTTTATGTTTTATTCCATTTTGTTGCCCGTTTTTTTCTATTTCATTCCCACACTCAAAATAAATTCTCTGTCCAATCACCCATTTTGAGCCATATGTGAAATCTGCTGATTTTAGCAGACACGGTTTGCTAAATATCTGTCATAAGAGGTGAATAAATATAACAAGAAAAAAAAAAAAAACATACGCCGCCAGCCAGCATCGAACTCGCCACCTTCCGATTTGAAAGTATACTTCTTAACCACTACGCTACGGAAGCTTATACTTTTATACTTTATTAAACATGTGTGTTGTTCGACAGCAGAAAAATCTGATTTTAGCAGAAATATATGTTGATTTTAGCAGATAAATCTGCTGATTTTAGCAGAACAACCTGCTTATTTGAGCAGAATAATCTGCTGATTTCAGCAGAACAATATGCTGATTTCAGCAGAGTAATCTGCTAAGAGATTGCTAATTCAAATTGAAAGTCGTTTTACAGATTTTTTGACAGAGTTTTTCTTTTGAGTGCAGTTCCATTTTGTTCTTGTAGGTTTTATTCCTTCCCGTTCAACATGCGTTGAAGGCAAAAATAATTTCTAGAGTCTTTATCTCAATAGATAAAAAAAGTATCATTTAAACCGACTTTTAAAAAATATTTACCCTAAAAATTCTAAACTTCAAAATACCTCCTTCTCTTGGATGTTTATTCTTTTGGCGTATTCTAGATGTAAAATTTTGAGTTTCTAGGGGCTTTTAATTCAATGGTTATAAAAAAGTATCGGTTTCCCTCGAAAAAAGAACTTTTTTAAACTTTTTATTCAAAATATTTTTTTCGAAAAATTAAGTTTTTATGAACATTATTTCAGAGGATCGCAAAAGTAGCAATGAACACTTTTTTACCCACTTTTCCTCGAAATTTTGAAAAAAATACTTTTTTCAGAACTTTTTTTTTGCTAAATGATCCTACATTTTACATTTCAAGTTTCTAACAGAGTAAGTATTTGCTGACGAAAGAAGCTTTCATTTGTGCACATTAATTCATTTTTTGTGAAAATGAAAAAATTCTGTTTGCTCTCGTTTCATTTTATGTGCAATGAAAGAATTAAAGAAGATAAAATACGCGTATTCTAAATTCGGTGAGTGAGTGAAAATATGAGATGCTCATGTGAATTCTCATGAGAATTTTCATTCAGTCACCAGCACACGAAATTTTTCCTTTTTTCATTTCTCACACACAAGCAGTGAAGCAAGAAATAAATTTGCTTCTTTCATAGCGCACGAATGAAACTGTTTGTGTTTATTTCATTTTCAATGATTGGTGAGAATGAATGAAAAAGTAAATCCGAACCTTGGTTTCTAGTACAATTATTTCAGAAGTACATTTTTTAACCCCTTGTACCCGATTTAAATCCGAATTATCAAAAAGTAGGTACTTTTTTATTTATTTAAATCCGAATTATCAAAATGTAGGTACTTTTTATTTTCTTTTTTGGATAATGGATCTCAAATTTAAAGTCTCTTTGACCATTTCAGGAGAAATAGAAGGTGTAAGGTACCCGCTTTAGTCACATATTAATTGGAATTATCAAAAAGTAATTTTTCTGAATATTTTTCGGATCCTTCATTTAAATTTCACGTTACTAGGACAATTAGTTCTGAAAATATAAAAAAGTACTTAAGTACATTTTATGCCCCTGTTTTGGACCCTTAGAATTGGAGTTTCCTAAAATCTAGCCTTAGTGGATATTTTTTCCGGAAAGTCAGTAATTTTCCCAAATCTTATACATATATGGAGTTTTAACCCCAAATCGCAATAAAAAACTTCTCTAGACGATATTCGGGAGTAATTGAAATTTTCCCTTTCATTGTTTCATAAGGGGACAACGAAATTTTTTAACACTGATATGGCCGATAAGCTGAGACACCCCAACCTAAAAATCGTCTCTTTTATATATATTTTAAGTTTCAGGCAAATCGGTTCATAAGGGTTAGGATATTTCCCTTGTAAGTAAGAAAATTATAGTTGGTCAAGAAAGTCCACGTATTTAATACCCTACACCAGTGTTTGCGGAAAATGGGTCCCTGTCCAAACGCGGATGAATTGGATTTAAATTTGACTAGATATTTTATTAGTGTAGAAAATATATATAAACCAAATTTGAGTGTTTTCTAGATCTATTTAATGAAAATCAGCAAGAATTTTTGTTTGGCGACTTAGTCCAAAAATGTTCTGAATACAATTTAAAGTACACGATAAGCATCAACAAACCAAAGTTTAATCAAATTCTTCCTTTTTCTCGTATTTCGGGAGATTTATTTGAATATCAGAAGAGTGGGGACAGAAGTGCAAATGGTCCAAGTTCTTTAAAATTTGGAACGATGATTTATGAAAAACATTTACCAGAGAAATTTTAAATACACCCTAAAAAAATGAGTCCAGTTTCCTACTATAAATTGGGTAAATTTCAACAAATTCAAAATATACTACTATAAATTTAGTAAATTTCCAATATTTTTAAATAAAATTACGCAATTTGTGTAAATTTACCCAATTTATAGTAGGAAACTTAAATCATTTTAATAAGAGTGTAGATACCTCCGATATTAAGGTTAATAGGGTCATTTAAGCCACATTTGAAGGGAATTTTTGTGCGGGTGCTGATTTTAAACATTGGCAGGTTGTACAATAGAATTCGTTTTGGCGTCAAGAGAAACTTAAATAAAAATTTATAATGAAATCGATTGAAAAATCGACTCAAAAAGTGTTTCTGAGTCTGCCAATATTTCGACAAACATCAATCATCAGTACAAAGTACTGTTTTTCTTATAAAAAAAAAATGATTATCAAACAAGATCTTGACGAGATCGAAACACGTGTCGGCTAAGTCGTGCAAAAAAGTACCAACATAAATAAATGTAAAACTGAAAAATAATTCTCATGAATTGTATGAGAATATCATGGGTGTAATCCCTATTAATATTATAAATCTGATTGTTGGTTTGTCTGTCTGTCTGTCTTTCTGTCTGTCTGTCTGTCTGTCTGTCTGTCTGTCTGTTCCGCAATAAGTACAGAACGGCTTAACCGATTTTCATGAAATTTTCACCACAGATAGTACTAACAGTGGCGGGAACTATAGGCCATAAGCGAAAGCGATCGGACAAAGGGGCGTAAAATGCCACGCCCCTTTGTACCATGCTAAAGCTATATCTGCCTGTCAGACAAAAACGGAAAAACGGCTGAATCGATTTTCATGAAATTTTCACCACAGATAGTACTAACCAAAGCGGTAACTATATGCCTTAAGCGACCGCGATCGGAAAAAGGGGCGTAAAATGCCACGCCCCTTTGTACCATGCTAAAGCTATATCTGTCTGTCCTGCAATAACGGAAAAACGGCTGAACCGATTTTCATGAAATTTTCACCACAGATAGTACAAACCGAGGCGGGAACTATAAGTCAGAAAAATCCGCGATCGGAAAAATGGGCGTAAAATGCCACGCCCCTTTGTACTAATCAAATACTATGTCTGCCTGTTCCGCAATCACTGAAAAGTTAACCGATTTCACTGAAATTTTTACCACAGATACTACTAACCGAGGCGAAAACTATGAGCCACAATAGAGGGCGATCGAAAAAAGGGGCGTAAAATGCTACGCCTCTTTTTGTTACACTGAAAGCTATTTCTGCCTTTTCCGCAATTACGCTTAAACAGCTAACTTGATTTTTAAGAAATTTTCACCACCGATAGTATTAACCGAAACGAAAAGTATTATCCACAAAAGAGGGCGATCAAAGAAAGGGGGCGTAAAATGCCACGCCCCTTTTTACTATACTGAAAATTTTTTCTGCATGTACCGTAATCATGCTTAAACAACCATACCGATTTAAAAAATAAATAAAATAGCACGCCCCTTTTTATTCAATTGAATGCTATTTGTGTCTGTTCCGTAATCTGCTAAACCGATTAGAACCACAGGTAGTAAGTACTTACCGAGGCGGGAACTATAGATTAAAATAGAGCGCGTTTGGTCAAAGGGGCGTAAATTGACACGAGCCTTTGTACTATATTGAAAGTGTTTCTGCCTGTTCCTTAATAACGCTTAAACGACTGAACCGATTTTAACAACATTTTTTCCATAGATAGTACTAACAGAGGCGGGCACTTTAGTATGTGTCAACTGCCACGCCTTTTGCAATGTACTGAAAGTTTATTCTGCCTTTCCATAATCACGCTTAAACAACGAACCCGATGTTGTTATAATTTTCACCACAGTAAGTAATTATTGAGGCGGAAACTATAGACACCACCAGACAAAGGCGTGAATGAACGCGCCCCTTTGTAATACATTAAAATTTATTTTTGCCTGATCCGTACTCACGCGTTAACGGTGAAACCAATTTTAAGCAAATTTTCATCCCAGTTGGTACTTACCGCGGCGATCGGGCAAAGGGACTTAAAATGCCGCACCCTTTTGTATTAAATTAAAAAATATTTTTTCCTGTTTCGTAACTATATGCCATATAAAATGCGATGAGACAAATTAAAGTTAAATGCCACATCAATTTGTAATATACAGAACGTTATTTCTAGCTTATTTGCTATCATGCAAAAACGGCTTAACGAACCTGAAAACAGTTAAGCCGATTTCAATGAAATTTTCAACACAAATAGTGCTATAGGTAATATTAAACAGCGATTGATAAAAAAGGCATATAATGGCACGCCCCTTTGTACTTTAGAGAGAGTTATGTCTGCCAGTTCCGCAAAGCCATTAAAGAAATACATTAATATTGGGGTGGGGCGATTATTCGTTTTTTCTATTTCGCTTTGCGTCGGGGTCGTAACAGTTGTCTTTTATGGTCAATATTAACTCAGAAAAGTATTGCACCTGCTGGGCAATGTCTTTGGGTTCCTTTTTTTATTTGAAATCGGGAAGTTCCAAACAAGGTAAAAAAAAACGTGTTGATTTCTTTTTTTTGTTAAAAAAAAAACGTTTTTGATTTTTTTTTGTTAAAAAAGGTTTTTATGATGGTCGAATAACTTTTTTTTGAACGGCCCGCATCACACACTCCACCCAACCAAGAAGGTTTGTTCCCATGACGGAAGAACACGTACGCACAATGTTCCCAACGCTAAGCAAAGTCGAAAAAAATCGACCAAACCTCAGGAATAGGTTTATATTCACCAGTGAAAAGTCATGAAGCAGTAGATAAACTGACGAATAAAAAACACATTCATTATATAATATTTTTTTTAACCCGGGCAACGCCGGGTGCAAAACAGCTAGTTAGTAAATAAAAATGACCTCGAGCTAAAATAGAATTTTTTAAAGGTGAAATGAAAAAGTTTGTTTTTTTAATAAAAAATTAAACAAAGTTTTAGATAAAGTTTTATTAAATTTTTTTTATTATATTAATAACACGTATCGTGATTTTTATGAAACATTTCATTATTTTAATTATGGTTTTCAGCAATATAATTCGATTTTTTTTGTTAGTGTTCTGCAGTTTACCTTTTTAAAGTCTTGTAAGAGGATTTTTTTTATAAAATTTTGTTTTATTCTTTCTTAAAACTAAATTATATCATTCGCATAATACAAAATAGTTTTTTTAATCCTTAAAATCCTAAATAATCTTTTTTTTTAAAAAGTGCAATTTTTTGTTGTCTAATCTCAAGTGTTTCATTATATCAATGTTTTTTTTTTGGCCAAACATTATCTTTATTTGTGTTAATGTTTAAGATCCAAAATCACAATAATTTTCAAACTATTGTGTCCACTAAATCACACATTATGTATTGTAAAATTTTTGTGTTTCCTTTTTAAATTTCACAAATAAAGGGACACAACGACACTTTCTATCCATTTATTTGATTGTTCAGTATCGGTGATCTGTGTTAAAAACACACCATTGTTTGTCCAGCTCAGCATGATGTCCTTCAGCCAACACAATTTTTTGTTGCTGCTGAAAATAGTTGCTATTGTTATGGCTACTTATTGTTAGTGTCATGATGTGTGATGATTACTGTAACTGTGTTTGTTTGTTCGGGGTTGAAGATTACATATTTATATTTGTAAGAGCCTAAGAGTTTATTTATTTAAAAGATTATATTTATAGTTTTTGTGTGTTGTTTTCAAAAAAAAGGACAACAAATATTTGAATTATTAAAGAGTAGGCAAATTTTAGGGAAAATATGTTAAAATTATTTCAGAACTGCTATTTTACTGGAACCGATCCTACTTAATCAAAAGATCTGCTGGGTTATAGTAAAAGAAGCAGCACGCAGACAATGTGTAACAATTGAATATGTCACTAGAAAAAATATATTTTTGGCTCATTTGCAATTAAAATTTTATCAAATTGACAAAAAAAGTTAATTGTATAGACAACAACAATGATTGTTTTCTTATTCAAGTACAAAATTTGTCAATATGAACAAATACACTCAGAAAATTATGTATGTTACTACATGTTAGTTGCTTGTATATTTTACAGTAGTTAGTTGTTTTCAACTACAAAGTCAGTTATTTTTGTATGAAAAATATCAAACAACTATTTCTGTTAGGTATTTTAAGTCGTTTTTTGAATTACTAACAAAAAAACACTGTAATGTAGTAACAGTTATTTAAAGTAGTTAATTTTATTTTTTATCTCTGAAAAAATTTCAAAGTTTTTTCCAAAAAAAAACTCGTTTTTTTATTTTTGACAACTTTAAAAAAAAAAAAAACTGAAAAATTTAAAAAAAATATATATATTGTTTATTTTTACTACATTATAGTTGTTTTGACTACAAATGTTAGTAATTTTTACTACATAAGTCAGTTGTTTTTTGTCAGTTAAAATAACTAACATTGTTAGTTGATTTAACTGAAAAAGTAGTTGACCCCAAAACAACTTACAAAGTAGTTATTTTAACTGACATTTTCAGTTGATTTTACTAACATAATTTTTTGAGTGTAATTGTTTGTAAATATGACACCGATTTAATTTAAAATTAGTAAATAATACAAACTAGGTTTTTTAAGCCAAATGGTTGCACCAACCAAATTTTTCGGTTGTGCTTACAAAACTGTCATCAAAGAATAAAAAATATTTTTTTCTGATTTCTCAACTTTTTTTAACATGATTAAAAGACTTGATGAATCAAAACTGAACCTTTCGTTTAACAGCAAATCGGTTGTCACAACAAATTTGTTTTCTCTTTTAAGGTCAAAATTCATTAACGATATCTGATGACATTTTTAAAATAATCTTTTTCAAAATATTAACCACTCGCCGATTGATAATTTCCCCTTGTTAACCTTTACCAACGGAAGTAAATAAAAATTTAAAAATCTCATAAAAATTTTACCAAAAAAAATCATAAATGTTGAAACAAATAAAAAAATGTCACCATTACTATCATTAACAGTCTCTTATTAATTTACATTACACATGTCAAAAAATTATTACTTTTTTGTTTTCCCGTCATACTACATGCAGGTTTTTTGTCGTCTAACTTAAACCCTGATATTGTCGATGATAATGATGTGTAGTATATGAAAAGCATAAAATGATTTACACTAGAGCTCATTTACGCCATTTACCGCTATGATTTATCACTATGTGGCACCAAACCATGCATCATATCAGACCAAGACTTGGAAGTACACTAGTGCATTTAATGTATTTAGTTAATAGTATTATCATCAGAACATATTCATGCATACAGTGGGGGAAAAAATAATATACTCAAAGGAAAAACATTCTCAAAAAAAAATTGTCTTTTAATTCAAATTTTAACAGATTATTCTGCTAAAGTGGATAATTTAATTAAATTCCCTGACTATCAGTTGAAAAAAACAATTGGAAAACTTTTTAAGTAAAAAAACAAGAAAAAAGGTAAAATTCAGCCTTGCCGACTGTTTAGATACCTTCCACATTGTAAAAAAGACAAAAAACTTGAGTAAAAATTTTGAAAAAATTTTCGCGGAAAAAAAATTTTTTGTGAAAAAAATATTCAGCATTAAAAATAGTTTTGGGTAAAAAAAATAGTTTGTACTTGTTAAAATACACTTAAAAAATTATGTCATTAACTGTTTGCAGTTTATTTTAAAAATTTTACTTTTAGTCGATTTTAAAAGAAAAAACATTTGTTTGATGTTCAGTTTTTATTAATGACTACTTCTGTCCTTTGTTTCAAAAATAACACACTAAAAAATAAAGACTTTCATTAACATTTAATTTTTAAAGTCATTTATTTTTGTTCCGTAAGTAAAAACTACTGATAATTCTTTAAATTTTTAATGATTTGTGTAAATAATTTTTTTTAAATTGTTGTATTTTTTAATGAGATATCATTAGTTTTTACCTACACGAGTAGGTTATTTTTTTGAAGAAAAATAATTCAAAAAATTATTTGTAGAAAAATAAAAACATGTTCGTATCAAGTGACTTTGGCACGATGGGTAGAGTGTCTGGCCAGAATATAGTTGATAGCGGGATCGATTCCCCAAAATTTTATTAAAAATTTAAAAAAATATTTTAATAAAAAATTGTAAAAAATACACAATCATTAAAAATTAATGATTTCGTAGGTTATTTTTTGGAATTTGTTGGTTAAAATAACAGAACTATCATTAATTTTTGAGGTTTCGTAGGTTATTTTTTTCGAATTTGTTGGTAAAAAAGAATAAAAAAAAACGTAATTTTTTAATGTTTAATGTTATTTATTTTAAAAAATTTTGTCAACAGTAAAAAATAAATGTTGATGTTTGTTAAAACAAAAGAATAATTACTGGGATGGTTTTTAATTGTTTATTCACTGATTTTAAATGTGTTTTTCATTTGTTTTTGCCTACAAAATATTTTGAGTGTACCGTTCGGTATCCATTACTGTTAGCATATGTCAACCAGCAGCCGAATTAAAGCATTTCGTATTTTTAGGTTATGTAAAATTTACAAAAATTTTCGAGGTTTCCTTACATTTTCGTTAATAATTTTGAGCAACTGAACCGATTTTGATCAAAACCCATTTTGGGTGAAAATTTTTTTTTAGAAAAAATGTTGAGTAAAAAAAATCCATTTCACTCTGTGGATAATTTAGCAAAATTTCCTGACTTTCATTTAAAAAAAAAAAACAATTGTAATACATTTTGAACGAAAAAGATTTTAAGTAAAAAAAAATTGAGTAAAAGTGTACCTACAGTAAAATTGAGTGGAAATCGCAAAAAAATTAAAATTTAGTTTAAATTTTGCTGAAAATTTTTAAAGATTTTTGAATTTATTTTTGTATAAGTAAGAGTTTCGTGAGTGTGAGTGAAACTTGCGTGAGTGCACGTAAGTTGTATTAAATTTACTCATGTGATTGTGAGTAGAAAAATATGCTCCTGCGTGAGTGTGTGTGAAATTCCTGTCGTGAGAGTGAGTGAGTGTGAGTCAAAAATCACCTACGCTCCCATCTCCAATCAGGGCCGACCATATAATACCCTACACCAGCGTTTTCCGACAAATGAATCACAAGTCCAAACATGGACCGATTGAATCTATCTTTTGTTAAGTCTTTAACTAACTAAAAATCACACACAAGCCAAATTTAAGCGAAATTGACTTATTTTGTTGTATATTTGACAAGGTTGCCACGTACACGTTTCTTATCTACAAAGCGAATTTTAGTCAAATTACAATTTTTTCATGAATTGTAATAGATGTGTAGTAAGTGAAACAGAGTCAGTACAGCCAAATTTAAAGGGTACGTTTGTATAGGAGCTAGGTTAATACATGGTCTGGTTTCAATTTCAACAGGGTTAGACCTTGATCCAAAATAAGCTTGGGTTTTAAATTTCCGCCAAATATATTGCTAATTGCAACCTGTTCCGTGATTACAACGTTTACATAGACAGACGGTCAGACAGACAGACAGTTAAGCAGCCTACTAACTAAATCAACTAAAAATCAGATTTAGTTTATACTTGCTTAACAGCCTACTTGGCGTATCGGTCTAGAGCAGTGGTCAGCAGAAAGAGAGTATATGAATGCATTGTTGTATGAATATAAATATTCATATGTTAGTCAGTGTTGCCACCAACAAAATCGTAAATTACACATGGATCATGCCAAAATTACACATGAAATCACGAATTACACATGCTTTTTTTAAAACCTTTTTTTGTGTTAATTTTGAAAATATGTATAACGATTAATAGTGCGTTTACATTGGATTTCTAATCTAGTAAATTGCGATTTTAATCTACTTTGCAATCTGTACCGTTTACATTGGCATTTTTTACATTTGAGAAGATTGAGATTGGCATTTATAACAACAAGTTGGTAAAAAATGTGAGTGACTGCGTCAAAAGACAGCGACGGTAATTAGTCGTCGTATGATTAACAAGGACAGTGACGGCGTTTACAAATAACAATGACGGCGGCATAAACATACTTGGCGGCGTCATCAAAACGGCAGGCTTTGTGTTGGTGTTTTTCAGTGTTGGAAAATGCAAATAATAGAAATACAGAGTTGTATCTAACTTTACCAGATTGCGTTTGCCGATTAGAGTCTAAACTACTAGATTGAAAAAAATATATTTGTATGGGCAATCTAATAGATTGAAACTGGATTGGAGCCACAATCTAATTTAAGCTAGCTTATAGGACCAGTGTAAATGCACTATAAGTCTGTCGATTAAGTCGATTTTGACATAAGACTCCGTTAAATTGACAGTTAGCAGCTAATTGGACATTGAGTAATCCGCCCTAAGTCTGGTTTTACTGCTCAAAAAAACTTGCGATTAATTGTTTTTTGCGAAATTTTTGTCTGAATTATCTAAGTCAAATCAGAAGAAAATCTGTAAAAACAGCAAAAAAATATATTGATTTCAGCTGAAAAATCTGCTAATTTTAACAAAAACCCTGAAAAAAAAGAATAACTAAAAATTTCTGTAAAATTAGAAAAATAATCTGATATTTTTTAATTTTGACAATTATTAATTGTTAAAATACCACAAAAATAAAAAAAATCAATTTCTGTAAAATTAAAAAATAATCAGCTGAAATGTTCAAAAAAATATTTTTGTAAACTCAGCAAACAGAATCAGTAAAATTACTTAACAAAATCCTGTTATTTTTTAAAACTGAATGACAGAGAATGTTGTTAAACTATCCATTTCTGCAGAAAAATATGCTAAAAGTTTGCGTTTTTTTAACTGAAAGTCCGTTTTACAGATTTTTTGAAAGATTTTTTCTTTTGAGTATAGGAATATTTTATTTGAGGAATTTAAACATTTTTTAAGTGAAAAAAATACTTCATAAAATAATTTTTTGTCTCACCAAAAAGCGTGTTAAGCGTTTTTTTAACACGTGAATTCGGTATAAAATCCATCTAAAATTCACGATTTTGCTCATAAATTCTTAACCGATTTTTTTGAAAAATCTTGAATAAATGTCGTCCTAGGTCGATATTTAAAAATGTCACAAACTGAATTACACTATCAATAAGTGGAGGGTAAAATAAATTAAAACAAATTATGAAAAATTCTCAAAAACGTCCAAAAATTTCAAATTACACATGAATTACACATGCAGCCAATTACACATGGGCTACACATGCAAAAAAAAATTACACATGATATGTGTAATTACACATGAGGTGGCAACACCGATGTTAGTATATTTCTTAAACAAAGCGACATCAACCAGCTTGTTGTTGTATTTTTATGCTCTTAGTTGTGAGTTTTGTTGACATTCGTGTTGAATACATGTGTATAGCCGAATGTGTTCGGGATCCATGTGCAATTATAATTAGAGCCTGAGCTCGACTGTCTTTACAGAAACAATAATTTAAAAATAACGACTTTAAGTCGCCCTATGTGGCAATAATCAGTATCTTTGGAAATATGGCAACACCTAACATTTGTGTCTAAAATTTTTTCTATTTCATTTTGTCCCAGAGGTGGCACTTTCCGCTCCAAATGTAATAAATATCTTATTTAAGGCAATCGAAAAAGCACCAGAGTACAATTGTTACCTTTTACACTCTGAGAATCAGAAAGTCTTTTATTAGAATTTTTTGTATCAATTGAGAATCCTACATTTCAAAACTCAGGTTTTTATGACTTTTTCAGGAGATCGAAAAAGTACAAAAGTACACTTTTTTAACCCTCTTAGAATCGAAGATGATCCCACATTCCACATTTAAAGTTTCTAGAACTTATTTGCCGGAGATAGAATAAGTAACAAAGTACATTTGTTTCCCCTGTTTGCTCCATTAATATAAGGAATTTCAAAAAGGTACTTTTTCGAATGAAGGATCTATTGTGAAAATCAAATTTTTATGGTAAATTTTTTAGGAGATCAAAGAAGTATCAAAGTACACTTTTTACCCTTTTACCAGCGAAACCTTCCAAAAATAACTTTTGTCAGAATAGTTTTTTCGTCCGTCTGTAGAAATCAAGATGCTGTCCACACCAAAAAAAGCTAGACCCCTGAAGTTTGACATGAATAAATTTAATGTTACTAGAAATGTTAAGTTCGTCAATGGGTAAAATATAGTTTCGTTTGAAATGGACTATCGATAGTTTTTACCCGATAGCGATACTATCGCCGAAATAAAATCCGCTTCAAAAAGATTGCCATTTACTGAAAAATTAATCAAAAAATTAACAATTTTTAAAATTTTAAAATTATTTTGGAATAATCCTACTTTTTAAAGTATAAAGGCAATGATGGGAATCTCGTGTTAATGTTGTATCGAAATAAAAGGTCTAAACAAAATATGCACGTCACGGTGGAAGTTCGCCATAGTTAGTTAAAATAGACTGGAATGGCAGTGAACGGCAAAAATTGTTATTTGTATGTTCTGAAATACCCCGTTTTAACATAAAAAACGTAATTTTATTCAAAAAACTTACAATTCTTTAAAATATTCGATACTATCGATAGTATCGATAGCTTAAAAACAAACTATCGAAAATATCGAATGAGACGACTATCGATAGTTTTGCAGCTCTAGTAAAATAGTACTTGGGGTAAAAGAGTTCCCTCTTGTAAAACTAATATGTATTTTTTGCCTTCCCGCTGGAGGGGATAAAATTCTAGGCATTTTAAATTCTCAATTGTTTGATTTAAGTTTATGAAATTTCTTCATATTGATGAACTTTTCTAATTCCCTAATGAACTTTCTAAATTTATCATTTTCAAAATATACGCTTTAAAATATTTTTGTAGTCAGCATTTTGCGCTGCTATTTTATTTCCCGACACTGTCTGAATACATACATTTGTAAAATAATGTATAATGTTCATGTTAAAGCTGTCAACTTTTTTGTCAACGCATAATGAAAATGTTGTAAAACTCGACAGAAATCTGTTGTGGTGTTTTGCTGTTTACTTCAAAATTTTTATTAGCTGTTGTAAAATATTGTGTGTGTTAAAACATTAAATGAAGTCGTTAAAAATTTGAAGAATATTTTTTTTTATACAGAACGTTATTCAAAATGTTAATGATGCTCTTGTTAATACTTTTTTTTTTTTTTTTTAAAGAACAACAAAAAACAACCTTAAGAACTCACACTAAGGTTAATATTAAATACAAAACTGGCGGCATCCTTTTTTGCTGCAATATTTTTAGTTTTTTTTGCATATTTTGTTTGCTGTGGAATGTATGAACAGTAGTTCTGTTCCAATTGAAAGGATGTTTGATGGCATGCTAAATTGACAAATGCATGCAAAGCACTTTGGGCTTCATTAAATATTAACACAACACACAAAAATATTTTTCTTTAATATTTTATTGCGTGTTTTAGTATATTTATTGCCAAGGTTTAAGCATTTTTTTTTATTTTTTTTTTGTAAAAAATATAATCGAAAATGTGCAGTTGTTTTTCAAAATAAGGAATCAAATTAATTTTTTTTTTACTTTTATTTTTTTATTTCATTTAAAAATTTATAAATATAAAATTTATCATAACAAAAAATCGTTAAAAAAAATTATTAATTTTTTTATGTAGAAATTTTTTTTTTTACAATTCAGGTTTTGTTTCGTTGTTTGGTATGATTATCACAATTATCGGTAATTCATACGATAAATCATTTTGTTTGCCTTTTTTTTATAAAAAAAATTGTGTTGAATATAAATTGCAGCAAATTAAAAACCGCAAAAAAAATATAAATCAGTGAGAGTTTTGTGTTTAAACATGTAAGTAAATTTAAGGTATTCCTACAAGGAAGGGATTTATACCCTACAACACTTTGTGGTACAGGCAGTGGCGTATAAAGAGGGACGGGCCCCCGGGCCCCCTCCGAAATGATTTCGCAAATTTCAGTATTCGGTATTAAATATTATGTACAATGCACAAAAAACTTCTTAAAAAAAATTTAAAAACATTTCAGAATCTGAAAATTTTTCTGAAGAAAAATTTTTCGAATATGAAAATTTTTCTGCCAGAAAATGTCTCAAAATCTGAAAATTTTTCTTTGAGAATTTGAAACGTTTCAACTTAAAATTATAATGGAAAATTGTCTCAGAAACTGAAGTCAGAAAGATGTCTCAGAAAGATGTAGTGTTAGTTCATATAACAATCTTCTCAGAATCTGGTATTTATTCTGACTTTTTATATAGAAAAATTTCTTAGAACCTGAGACTTTGCCTTTGAAAATATGTTCCAGATTCTGAGAGTATGTATATAATGTCTCAAAAAATTAGACTTTTACTCAGAATCAAAGACTTTTTCTTTAGAAAAAGGTCTCAGAATCAGAAAAGATCTCAGAATAAGAGGCCTTTTTTTTGGAAAAATATCTCAAAATCAGACACTTATTCTATCTTAAGCTTTTTTATTATTAAATGTCTTAGAATCTGAGACTTCCTCTTAGGAAAAATGTCTAAGATTCTGGACTTTTTTCATAGGAAAAATGAATCAAATCTAAGAATTTTTCTATAGAAAAAATGTCTCAGAATCTAAGAAAATGTCTCGGAATCTGAGAATTTTTCTCTACGAAAAATGTATAAGAATCTGAGAATTTTTTTAATAAGAAAAATGTTTTAGAATCTTTAATTTTTTTATAGAAAAAATGTCTAAGAATCTAGAATCTTTCAATAGATAAAATGTCTCAGAAGCTGAGAATTTTCCTATATGAAAAATGTCTCAGAGGCTGAGAACTTTTCTGTAGGAAAAATGTGTCAGAATCTGAAAATTTTTCATTAGGAAAAATGTCTCAAAATCTCAGAATTTTTCTTTAAGAAAAATGTCTCAAAAAATTAGACTTTTTTAATAGAAAAAATTTCTGGGAATCTGATACTTTTCCTTAGAACCTGATGGTTTTTCTTTAGTAAAAATGTATCAGAATCTGATGCTTTTAATAGGAATAGGAATGTATTAGAATCTAAGACTTTTTCTATAAGAAAAATGACTTTTTCGATAAGAAAAATGGCTTTTTCGATAGGAAAAATGTATCAGAATCTGAAACATGTTCTATAGGAAAAATGTCTCAGAATCTGAGACTTTTTCTATTTGGAAAATATCTTAGAATCTGAAACTTTTTTAAAGGTAAAATGTATCAAAATCTATGACTTTTCTATAGAATAAATGTCTCAGAATCTGAGACTTTTTCTTAAGGAAAAATGTCTCAGAACCTGATACTTTTTCTTTAGAAAAAATGTCTCCGAATCCGATACTTTTTTTTAGGAAAAATGCCTCAGAATCTAAAAGCTGTTCTATGGGAAAAATGTTTCAGAATCTGAGACTTTTATTATAGGAAAAATTCGTCGAAATCTAAGACTTTTTCTATAAAAAACGTTTCAGAATCTGACTCTTTTTCTAACGAAAAAATGTCTCAGAATCTGAGACTTTTTCTATATGATAAATATCTTAGAATCTAAGACTATTTCTACTTGAAAAATATTTCAGAATCTGAGACTTGTTCCATAGGACAAATGTCCAAGAAAATAAGATTTATTAGGAAAAATATCCCAGTAGCTGGGACTTTTTCTATAGGAAAAAATATCTTCGAATCTGAGATTTTTTCTGTTGAAAAATGTCTGAAAATCTGCGTCTTTTCTACACTTTTTCTGGCACTTTTTCTATAGAAAAATGTCTTAAGTAGGTACATATCTTAAAAACTTTTAAATTTTTGGAAGAAAGATTATCAGAATTTGGTTTCTCTTAATCAGTTACTTTTTGTTTCAAGAAAAAGACGGCGGGGGAAAAAGATATGTAAATTTAAAAAAAAAAATGTTTGGGCCCCCTGCGAAATAAAATCCTGGATTCGCCCCTGGGTACAGGGTATTATGACTTTGTGCTGATGTTTGTAACTACCCAAAATATTGGTCCCAGATTCACTTTGAAGTATACCGATCGACTCAGAATAACTTTTTAATTCACTTTAGCGATGTCCGTCCGCCTGTCTTTCCGTCCGTCATATATTCATATATGATCGTATTAAAATGCATTTAATTATATCCGGAAGGGCCAAAATCGAGATCTAATTATAACTCGGATTTGGAAAACATTTCCGACTAAAAAAAATAATACGGTGCAATATAACATTTGATCCCAAAAATGAAGGATCCAAAAATATATGATTATATCTTATTAGATCAAAATTTAGATAATAAGATATAATTAGATCCCAAAAATGAAACGGTAAATATTATCTAATTTGATATTATAAAACATTAGATTTAATAAGATCTAAGAATATATAATTATATCTTATGAGATCTAATGTGATCTTTAATATCAAATCAGATGAAATTTACCGTTCCATTTTTGGGATCCAATTATACTTAATTATATCAAATTTGATCTAATAAGATATAATCATATATTTTTAGATCCTCCATTTTTGGGATCAAATGACGGATCTATTTATATACAATTATATAAAAAACTATATGATTATATCAAAACTTTTTTACTCGGGTTGTCACAAATTTAACATTTATTCAGATACAATTATATACAATCATATATTATCAGATCAAAGTATATCAGATAATATTAATTCGATTTTTACACGGGGAGTGAAATATCAAGAGAATCGGTTCAGCTGTGTTTGAGTAATTGCATAGCAGGCAGCCAACGTTCAATTTAGTACACAGGGGCCTGTCATTTTACGCCCCATTTTACAATCGTAGATAATATGTTATAGTTCCACACTCCTTTAGCACAAGCAGTGCTAAAAATTTAATTAAAATCGGATAAGCCGTTTTTGCATTATTTCGGAGCATGCAGAAATGACTTTTAATTCATTACAAAGGGGCGTGGCATTTTAGGCCTCCTTGTCCGATAATGCTCTAATTTGGCATACAGTTAGTAGTATTTGTTTAGTACTTTTCTTGGTTTAAATTTCATCAAAATCGATACATCCGTTTTTTTAATATAGATGTCATAGTGGTACAATGTAAAAATTAGAGTTTTCCATTCTCCTCCGCACAGTGCGTTGTCCCATAGACAAAAATCGAAAATAAGGTCATGGTCTTTGAAATTCATGATATTTATATATTTAATAGCTAATGAGGTACCAAAAACGAGTCACCAACGAAATCAAATTTTTTCTACACCAAATGTCCCGCTACAGAAAAACATGTGTCAAGTAAATTTCTGAATAGATTGTATGAATAGCCCTATATGGAACTAAGAAAATTGCATTTTTGGTTTTTCAATTTCTTAAAAACTGGGCTTAGGAGGCGCGTTCAAATATTGAAAAAATGGTCGAATTTGTGTCGAGTTGCCTTGTTTAAATATTTATCAATTTAATACGGAATGCACCAAAATCTCAAAAATTTACATTTTTGCATAGTTTTATATGAGCTATCGACAAAATTTTTTTTTTTTTTGAAAAATTTCAGAACTTGTTCTGAAATTTTCCATTTTATAAAAAAGTCAATCAAAAATCCGGCTACATTTTATTTTTTTTTAAATTGAGATGTTTTTCTATCCACAAAAAAAAATTTAGACATGTTCGTTGTTTTTTTTTCGAGAAAATCGCATTTGAATATTAAATTTCATAACAGTTTTGTAATTTGCTTGTATTTTCTTGTTTTAACATGGCGAATGAGTATTAAATATTTGCGCAAATGTTACTCATACGCTATGTTAAAACAAGAAAATACCAGCAAATTACTAAATTGTTATGAAATTCAAATGCCATTTTCTCGAAAAAAACGAATAAAACATTCTGAGTTTTTTTGTGTGATAGACAACATCTAAATTTTCAAAAAAAAAAAAAATAAAAAAAAAGTGGCCGGATTTTTGATAAATTAATTTTTTTAAAAATTTCAGAACAGGTTCTGAAAATATTCCAAAAAAAAAATCGATAGCCCATACAAAACTATACAAATAAATAAATTTTTGAGATAGTGTTGCATTCTGTATTAATTTGATAAATATTTAAACAAGGCAACTCGGCACAAATTTGACCATTTTTCCAATATTTGACCACGCCTTCTAAGCCCAGTATTTTTTTTGTAAAATTGAAAAACCGAAAACATAATTTTCTTAGTTCCATATAGGGCTATCCAAAGAGCCTATTCAGAAATGTACGGTACACGTGTTTTTCTTTTCCTGGATATTTGGTGTGGAATATGGTACCTTATAATTTTAAATTTTTACGCATTTGGGTTATATCGCACGAATTTTTGGCTTACAAGAGAAGTCTTCCTAGTGTCACCCGCGGATCTTTATGGAATTGGTTTTATTTTGTAGAGCAGAAAAAATAAAGGGACATGTATTTTTTTTTAGCGGCCCAAATTCATATTTAGTGGGTAAAAAGGAGGGGGGAAGACAAGGCCATTTTTCAGTTTTTTTCGTTTATCTCCTATATTGTGCAAAGGAACCTATTCATGTTACATACCAAATGAAAGGTCTTTGGAAAACCTATCTACGTGTGTTAAGAACGTGTCCAAACATGCACAACTTTTCGTCATATTGAGTAAAATATCAACATTTTAGGACATCTTTGTTAATAAGTCGAAAATTATTAACTTCTTTGGCCCGTTGTTAGCACCAGGAGATAGGTATTTTTAATACCTATAATCTGATACCACACATGCCTATATTAATTTTGTATAAATAGGCGTAAATCGTAAAAAACTGAAAAAGGTCATTTTCCCCCCATACAAATCGACCACCCCTAAAAATGAGTTTGGGCCGCTAAAAAAAAATACGTGTCGAATTAATTTTTGTTCTTAACAACATATCCAAATTTCGTGAAGATCAGAGGGTGACACTAGGGAGACTTCCATTGTTAGTGAAATTTGATGCAAAACATTTTTGTAGAACATTTTAACACGTCTTAACGACGTCCTCAAATGAAAGTTCTATGAAAGTCGTCAAATGTGTATGAACTAAAATATAGTAAAATATTTCCCATTTTCCAATTAAAATTGTTTTCCTTATTTTTAAGAAACTATGAACTAAAACAAATGAAAAAAATCGTTGGTGCCAAATCATTACCATTTTTTCTCAAAATTTACCGCCTAATTTTGTAAAACGCATCGCGCCGCGTTGTCAAAATTTCTGTGTAATTTGTTTTTGTTACAACAACAAATTATATTAAAATTTTGACAACGCGGTGCGTTGCGTTTTACAGAATTATGACATTAGTTAATTTTCCTATTTCTTACCTCCTTTTTTTGGAGTGTAGGATCCAACAGCAAAAGAAAAACATTCTGAATAAATATTTTTTGAAAATTTCAATTCTAAGCGGACAAAAATAGCGTAAAAAAGAAAAATTATAAATTTGTTTGACAGTTAAAAAAAAAAAAAAAAATCTCAAAAGGAAACCAATTTAAGTTACTAAATTTGAAGCAGATTTTTCTGCTAAAATAGATATTTTATTTGAATTCTCTACCGAAACTTTTTAGTAATTTTAGTTGGGTTCCATGGGATTATGGCGTTCGAGACCGAACTGTCAAGAAATTTCGTTTTCTGTTAAGTTCATACATATATTGATTAATATTTAATTAAGTTAATCACAAAAATAATTGATTAGTATTTTATTAATTCGATAAACTTAAATTACATAAATCTTAGTTTATTACGAATTAAATTTCCTAATAACCTGTTCGCAATCGTTTGTAATTCTTAATTATTTTCCCTAAAGTGTATAATGTCAATTTATTTCAATAATTTACAGTAAGTCTTAATGCCAAAGTCATAAATCTCAATTACATTATTAAATTAACATGATTATTATTATGACCCTAATTGTATTACCAAATTAACCTTTTTTTGTTATTAATTAATAAATTGTGCAGTTAAATTTTACAAAATGTCTTTTTGTATCTGCCAACAGTCAGTCTCCGTATGAAGTTCAAATTTCAATTTACTCTTACTTTGTCAAGTCTAATAAGCCTAATTACTTGTGTATTGAATTAAGGTCTTTTGTTTTCAAACTCCCGTACTTTTTTTCTTTTCTTTATAGCCTTAACTGTTTTCTTCTGTGTTGTTAAACTAATTTTGTTTGACATTAAGTAATACAAGGTGACAACTGACGACATTCAAGTCAATATTTGGTTTTTGTTGTGTTTAAACTTTTTTTAAGGGGGGGTTTTCTTTCTTTTTTCCAAAAGCATTTTGGTTAATGTTTGGTACAAAAAACCTATTGAAGTAATTTTTTTTTGTATTTTTTGAGTTATGCCATTATACAATGAATTTTTGTTTTTTAATTCCATATCGTTAGTATATACCCCGTTGTTGTGGCAGTGGTGGTGTTGGCTGGCATACGTTTTAAATTTCCAACCATAATCACTGAGTAATTTAAACCACCAACTCTGTTTGAGTATAAATTAGGCAGGAGCGAATTAGGTATTGTTATCGATTTTTAAAAACGGGTAGAATGGAAAAAAAATTTTTTTTTTAAATATTTGGGCAAATCCATGGGAAATTTAACTGACGGATCACCAACTTTGTTTATTTTGGGTTATTTGATAAAGCTTCGTAAATGATTAAAAACCAATTTTTTTTGTTTGTTTGGATCAATACTTTGGAAGATATGGAAGATATGGGCGTTTAAAAAATCGTTTTTTTGACAGTTTTTTTTGCCTGGAAACCTTAAGTCGTACGAAAAAACTTGTAAAACAATATTATATCGTCGAACTATATTCAATAAATGCCAACTCGAAAAAGCTTACTGTTCAGGAGGGCTAAAAAACTAGTTATTTCGCTAATTATTGTAAAAATTAACAATGTACCTTCCATAACATGGTTTAAATATTCTAAACAATTTTTACCTATGCAAAAATTTTCATATTTTGCACTTGTTTGCGTATTTTTCAGAGATGGCATTTATTACTATATCAAAAAACAAATATTTTTTTAGAGTTGGCATATTTTGTCGGAAAATAAAAATAATTTTTTTTTGGAAAAATTTAAAAATTTTTTTTTTTTTTTGGTTTTTGTTATCCTTATTACGGTAATTGCAAAAACTGAACAAAAAATCAAAAATCTTTGCATATTTTTAAAAGTTACTAGCTCCGAAAGCCTTTTAATCTCAGGGTGGTCAACTTTGGCACTCTATAACTCACGCTGTATTGCAATAGGGTCACTCCAAACTAGCTATTTTGAAAGCTTATATCATTGACTTTATTTGCCCCATTCATAATGTTTCAATCTGATAAATAGTTTGAAAGTTACATAAATATAAGCAATTTTTTTTTTGCAAACACTATTTACCGATATTTTCAAAATGGCAATATCTCGAGAACCAGTCATTAGATATCAAAATCTTTACAAGATTCGTGTTTAGCATGGCAAATGCAATAATATATGTGGTCTAATTTTTTTTAAAAAAATTTTTGAAAAATTTTTGGAAATTTACAATGGGAGTTGGCATTTATTTCCACCAAAAAAATATGTACTTTGAGTTAGCAGAATAACAAAAATGGATGTAAAACGACAACAAATTATTTTTTTGCTCTGAAATTTTTATGACAGATATGTATTACATAGGGGAGCTATTTGCCATCGGAAACTCATTTCCGTCAAATTTGAGTTGGCATATTTTGAATATAGGTTCACGATATATAAAATTTTGAAGATTTAAAATTTAGAAACAAATTTTTTTTCTTTTAAAATTTCAACAAAAAATTGTAAAATCCATATTTTAATGACCTTTTTCCTGGAAAGGACACCATAGATTTTCAAAATCAAAATTTTGTATTAAAGTTTAGAATGTCTTTTTAACGCTGTTAAAATTTCAGATAGGTTGTTTTTTCGTATTGTTGAGCAATTCATTTTTAAAGTTTGTTAGATCGCCACATATTTGATTTTTTTCGAAATTTTGGCAAAAAATAAAAAATTTTGCTTTATCACCAACTTTAAAAATTTATTGCTCGACAACGCGAAAAAACACCTCCCTGAAATTTTAACAGCATTGAAAGGACATTCTAAGCTTTAACCCTGCTGTTAGGTTAAGCCCATTTGGTCCAATTTTTGGATTGTTTCCTTTATAACTTTTGAACGGTGATATATACTGGCTTAGATTTATTGCTCATGGGGTCTTTTTATAAAACAATGTTATTTACAAAAAATCTAGGTTCTGACTTAAACCAGGACTGAGAAAAATAAAAAGTTACGTATCTTAGGTTAAGGGACCATTTGGTCCATAGTATATTTTCTCCTGCGATTTCGATAGCCGGAGCCCATGAAACGTTGATTTTAGAAAGTAGGATGCACGCATTCAAAGCGGGTATTCCGGAAAAACTTTTAAAATGGTGACGGCCATGTAATGCATTACCATGTAATGCATAGCACAAAAAAAACAAAAATATGAATTTTTTCCCTATCGCTTACCATAGGCATAACTTTTTTGTATTTTTCACGCATTATGTAAAACTCATGTGCTACTTTGAGTCTTATCCCAAAAAAAAATCATTAATCCAGTATAGAATAAGGCAACCTTACAATACCCTATACTTGATTGATTCTTTTTGTTTGGGATGTCACTCAAAGTAATGCATGAGTTTTAAATAATGCATGAAAAATAAATATAGTGAATGCCTATGGTAAGCGGTAGGCGAAAATTAATGCACATTTTTTAATTTTTATTGGGCTATGCATTACATGGTAATGCATTACATAACCGTTACCATGTTTAAGGTTTTGCTGATATATAAAGTATGTTTGCAAATGCAACGTTAGACCATCGATTTCTTGCGCGTTTCATGCTGTTGGAACCAACCATTTGATCAGCAATATCCACGCCACCTAAATGAGATGAATCATTGGAAATTATAGGGAAAAACAAAACTAACATATGTACCTTTTGCTGACTTGTAATACAAAACAATCTCTAAAGTAAAGTACATATATGAAAAAAAGGGAATCCTTCAACAAATGTTAACAGTAGCTGTGTTGAGTAGAGATGGGTGCTGGTCACGTGATTTGCGTGGTTCTCGTGAATCACGCGTGACTCACGCTCGAGCGAAAGTCTAGTTAATTACGATAATCATGCTTGAGTGAGTGTGATTCCAAAACTTTTATGTGTGAGTGATTAGAAATCGAGTCTAATTTTTGCGTGAGTGCCATTTTTCTTGCGTGATTCAATATAATGTTTTTGTATTGTTTTCAGTTTTATTTATAGTTTTATTTTTATTTTTCGTTTAGCAATCAGTTAAAATTCAAATTAACGGTCTGCTAATATATAAATTTTTTTTTTTTTTTAATTTCCCTAAAATTGTGTATTTGTAAGTGAATATTGCGTGAATTGGGGTGAGCGTAATTATGAATCACGTGAGTCACGCATGATCGTAACTTATTTTAGTTTTACTGACGTGAGTAGTAAGTGAGCGTGAGTAAAGAAAAAAATCAAGTGAGTTATTCATGAGCGATTATAATATTTCTTGCGTGAGCGTGACCAAAAATTCACTCACGCACCCATCTCTAACGTTGAGTTAAGCTTAAAATAATCGTATTTAGGTAGAAATGATCCAAAATAAATACAAATATAATATTAAATTGTTATTTTGTTTGAATATTAAGTATGCACCAAATGGTCCACTAACCTAACATCCGTAAGTTTTTTCTACCCTAACAGCAGAGTTAATAAAAAATTTTGGTTTTGGAAATCCATGGTGTCCTTGATAGGATAAAAGGACATTCTAATATTGTTTTAAAAAATGTTTGTTAATTTTTTTTTATTTTTTTTTTTTTTGTTTCTAAATTTAAAATTTTTAAAATTTTATCAACAATATTGTAACAGAAAGTTTTTTCGTACATCTTACGGTTTTCGAGCAAAAAAGCTCAAAAAAAACTGTCTAGAGACAACTATTTGATTTTTGGCCAAAATTTTGAATATTTGGCTCTCTAATAAACTTTGAAAATTTATTGCTCAACAATTCGAAAAAACACCTCTCTGAAATTTTAATAGCGTTAAAAGGGCATAGTAGACATCAAAACAAAATTTTGCTTTTGGAAATCCATGGTGTCCTTTCTAGGAAAAAAGGACATTCAAATATTGTTTTAAAATTTTTTGTTGAATTTTTTGAAATTTTTTTATTTTTTAATTTTAAACCTTCATAATTTTATCCACAATATTGTTTTTATACGTTTTTTCATCCGACTTACGGTTTCCGGGTACAAAAATTTTAAAAAAACTGTCGAAAAGTCAACATTGCCAAAAAGCGCTTTTTTAAACGCCCATATATTCCAAAGTATGGATCCAAAAAAAAAAAAAAATATGGGTTTTAATCATTTACGAAGCTCTATCAATAAAAAAATAAACAAAATCGTTGATCCGTCAGTTAAATTCCCCATGGATTTGCTCATTTCTAAATTTTTTGACTTTTTTTTGGGGTTTTTCTTATTTTTACTAAATTTTTATTAAATTTTTCCCAATTTTTTTTTTTTTATTATGCAAAAACTTTCCGGAATTTAAAATAACCAAAAATAAACAAAATCGGTGATCCGTCAGTTAAATTTCCCATGGATTTGCTCATTTCTAAATTTTTTTGATTTTTTTGGGTTTTTCTTAATTTTACTAAATTTTTATTAAATTTTTCCCAAATTTTCTTTATTTTTGTTTTTGATTATTCAAAAACTTTCCGGAATTTTTATAAATTTTTCAAAACTTATATCATTTGTTACACACAAAAGAAACCTTGTCAAATTACTAGAAAAAGTCTCGTAATCCCATTTTACCAATATTCTTGGTTTTCAACAAAAAAATGTTGATTGAAATTTACATTTTTTTTTAATTTCACAATTTTTTAGTTATTTTACAAATTTCCGAGGTAATTTTCCCCAAAAAAAATCTAGTAAATTTACGAAAATTCCTTGCAAGTTTTATTGCGCCAAAAAAGTTGTAAACTTACATTTTTTTGTAAAAAGCTTGTAAAATTACAAAAAAGCTCGTAATTTTAACTAGGAATTCTCGAAAAATAAAAGATAGCAAAAAAATTTAGTAAAGGCACAAGAACTCCTTGTATATTGAGTCACGACAAAAAGTGGTTAATTTATAAACTAATATCATTCCAGCCTAGTATTCATATTGATTGTTCGAGTACGTTTTTACAGGGGTACAGAGAATGTGGATTGTGCGGGCTTAATTATGGCTTGTTGTATGTTAATGAAATTTTTTTTATTATTAAATTTATTTAAGCTGTGTTGTTACTGTGTATTGTTATAAACACAAAAATACAAATTTAATTTATGATTTCATTAAAATTGTAAAAAGCAATTTTTAAATTTTAAAACAAATATGTGTGTGTATGAGTAGGTTTATGCAAAATTAATATTTTTATAAATTTACTGACAAATAACAAATATTTTTTAATTAATTAATATATTTGTGTGATGTTAATAATAACACTACTCGAATTTAACCATTTTTTAACAAGATAGGCAGCCTAGTGGTAAAGTTAATTCGAGTACGCTTAATTCAATAGTGTTTGGCGTTTTTCAAAGTAAGCCCTACTATTCGAGATTTACGCGATCTAAAATATGGATGCTCAAGAATAATTACAACGACATACATATTTATGATTTTGCGATAACTTTTAAACAAAAAACCATCCAACTCTGTTAAATTAACTTAACAAAACATGATACTGTGCATTTTTTCGCGAAAAAAAATTTTGGTCGCGAAAAATTAATTTTTTCGTGAAAAATTTTAGTTAAATACATTTTTTTTTTTATTTTAATTAGAATTTACGACACCCATTTGGTACAGATAGATCGTGTACACCAAATCCCATTGTTATATAAAAATGTGTAAAATGCAAGACATAAAAGTAACAAAAAACTGTAATTTTAATTTTTTTCGCGGAAAAATTTATTTTGCGAAAAAACCAATTCATTTTATAAAATTGAATTTGAAACTTATGCTAAAAGTATTAAAATTTAACTGGTTTAAGCAGACGCGGGTAAATTTGTATCTTAAATACATTGGTCGGATCAAAAAAATCTGTTCAGCTAAAAATCAGATGTTTTTTTTAGAACAAAATCTGTGGAGGACACGATGGAGTCCAAAATACAAAAACTTAAAGCCTGAATTTGGGCACGAATATATCTTATGCACTCAAAGCAAAAGCTTCTTCATATTGATGAAAAGCTACATCAATATGATGAAATGTTTCATTAATTTTTTCCAGTGCAACGTGTCATTATTATAATTAAAAGGTGCCATCAATATGATGAAGAGTGTCATCAATAACAACACGCAGAGAAGAGATATGATTGTGGCAACCATAATTTAAGAGCGTCCTATTATGATTGAAACTATTATTATAACTAGTTTGTGGCAACTATAACATTATTGCAGCAATCATATTATGATCCTAAATATTCGAAAAATTATAAATTACGACCATAACATGATTGCAACTATAATTTTATGATTGCTGTAAACATATCTGTTTTCAATCAATATATGACGCTTAGAGTGTCCCTTATTTTGGAAATGTTGGAAATGTTGAGACGGTACCCCCTCATTTTTTTCCTTTTGACTAAAAAATAACTCAGGAAAAATTTTACGCCCCTACGACCACGCCTTCCCTACGCGACGGGGCCGTAAAGAGCGGGGCCTTAAAAATCATTTTTCCATACAAAGCAAAAAATTTTTTTTTTGATTTTCAATTTTTTTGTTATTAATTATAATATTACTTGATTAGCTTATTCACGACAAAAAATTTGATTTTGATGGGATGAGGCTTTCAGTTCTAAAAAATTTTTCGAAAAAAAAATTTAGAGCTTTTGGGGTCTTACAGTAAAAATTTTTTAAAAAATATTTTTTTTTAGTTTTGACAAGCAACCGTCTTAGTTGAATTGTTGCTTTTAATGATATATTTTCATAAAAAAATATTATTCCTATCTGTGACATCTTTATCGTGATCTAAAAAAGGGTAAAAAATGCATTTTTGATGTTTTTCGATACACGATCAAGATGTCACAGATATGAATAATATTTGTTTATGAATATATACCATTAAAAGCAACATTACAACTAAAACCGTTGCTTGTCAAAACTAAAAAAAAAAAAAAATTTAAAAAATTTTTACTGTAGGACCCCAAAAGCTCTAAATTTTTTTTTTCGAAAAATTTTTTAGAACTGAAAGCCTCATCCCACCAAAATCAAATTTTTTGTCGTGAATAAGCTAATCAAGTAATATTATAATTAATAAAAAATTAAAAATCAAAAAAAAAATTTTTGGTTTGTATGGAAAAATTATTTTTAAGGCCCCGTTCTTTAAGGCCCCGTCGCGTAGGGAAGGCGTGGTCGTAGGGGCGTAAAATTTTTCCTGAGTTATTTTTTAGTCAAAAGGAAAAAAATGAGGGGGTACCGTCTCAACATTTCCAACATTTCCAAAATAAGGGACACTCTAATGACGCTCTTAAATTATGGTTGCCACAATCATAACTCTTCTCTGACAAGGGAAGTACCTCAACCCTTATGAACCGATTTGCCTGAAACTTAAAATATAAATAAAAGAGACAATTTTAAGGTAGGAGTGTCTCGGCTTATCGGCCATATCAGTATTTTAAAACTTATTTGTCCCCTTATAAAACAATGTGGAACTTCGGGAAAATTTCGATAATTCCCGAACTAACAGGATTTATAAATTTTCATGAAAAAAATATTTAACGAAGCCAAATTTTTTTGTGTCACCGTTAGATGGACATTAAAAATTCTTCTCATATGTAAACATCATATAGTTTCTTGGAAAAAAATGGCTGAAAAATCCAAAAAACTAATTTTTCTTTATTTTTTGACCCATTGTTTGAACACCTTAATCCCCGATATGACAGATAAGCCGAGACATCCTAACATTAGAATTGTCTCTTTTATATATACACATTTTAAGTTTAATGCAAATCGAAGGCTTCGACAATAAACACTACAACTGGGAGTCCGTGGGTTCAAGTACCAGGGCATCAACTTTTTAAATGTTTTATTTTTTTATATAAAAACAAGTAAAAAAGTTAAATTCTGCCTTGCCGAATGTAGTGAAAAATTTTTTTTTTTGAAAAAAAATTTCCGCGAAAAAAAAAAAATACGCGATTTTTTTCTTTTTTTGTCAAAAAATATGTTTGTACTTGTTTAAATACCATTTGGTGTTCAATTATGTTCACATAAGTCAACCAGCAGCTGAATTAAAGCATTTTGTATTGTTAGGTTATTTGCATGTACTAAAATTCTTTAGGTGTCCTTACATTTCGTTCATAACTTTTAAACCGCTGAATCGATATCGCTCAAATTCAATACCAAACTTCTCGGAAGAACTTCGAATAAATATGTTAAGTTTCAGTCAACTCCGTGTAATATTTTGGTCGTGATCACCATTTTCACATACAGATAGACAGACGAACAGACGGACATCGCTATAATGTCTTAAAATCGATCGGGGATTATAAATATATATACTTTATGGGGTCCCAGACCGATATTTCGATGAGTTACAAACAGAATGACAAACTTATATATACCCTCTATCACTATAGTGAAGGGTATAAAATTTAAAAGGCATATTAATGACATTTTTTGATGATATGATGAAATGTGTCATCACTTGTTTTTTTTTAATTTTAATGACATGTTTCATCATATTAAAGAAAAGCTTCAGCAATATGATGTAATTTTTCATCAAAATTAATGACAGCAAGTGATGAAACCGTTTAATCAATATGATGAAGCATTTATCTTTGAGTGTGGTCATAGGCTGGTTAAATTCAGAGTAAAAAAAAGGTACAATTCTAAAAAATAGCATGAATTGTGATCATATCTGGAATTACGGCTACAAAGTTTCGTAATTAAGAGTAGAGTTTTTAAAATTTTAATAAAAAAATCGAAGATTTCGGACTTTTTTAAAAAGTCAATTTTTATTTTTAAACGTTAAAAATTAAATGAAGAGCTTATTGTAAAAACTCGATAAGCAACATTTAATTTTATGGTGGTTTTTACGATAAACCTTTTGAAACAATGTAGAAAAAATTACTTTCGGAGAACTTTCATTCTCGAGATACTTGTACGAAGGGCTTAAGCAAGACTTCTGCCAAAAATTTGTCAATGGAACATCAGTAGAAGGCGAAAAACACCAAAAAATAAAATGTTGTTTATCAAGTTTATGCAGTGAGCCCTTCAAATGATGATTACTTTGAATATTTTTTTCAAAATTCAAAACTGCATTTAAACACCAACAAAATGTTGTCCAACTTTTTATAAGATCGATATTTTTACTGGTCAAAACTAATAAAAAATTTTAGTTTCCTATTTTTTTTTTAAATCGAAATCTTTTAAAATCGATTACTCGAAACTAATTCGGAATAAAATGCAGGAAATTGGTGTGCAGTGGCATTCGTTACGTACTAAAACTTATCAAAAGATGAGTGAAATCGAAGGGTATCGTGTCCGAAAATCTGCGATTTGCATTGGAATGCTCCATATACTAACCCACTGTGCAATAATTTTAAATTACGAAATAAAAATTAATTAAACCACAAATATTATTATGCATTATTAAACAATATTAAACATTAAAAAAGGACTATATTTTTTCAATTAACTTTTTGTTTTATATTGTGTGTTAAAAAAAAAATAGTGCTAAATCATCATCTGTAATTACAAACGACACCAAATGCTACTTTTTTTCACCTTATAGGCCAAAACCAGGCCGAGCATTCACTCAAATCATATGGACATAACATACAAACAACAACAAAAAAACATTAAATAATAAATATCATGGAGTACCATGTTGAAGGTCTATCTCACACCAAGTGACGAAGTGAAAATTTATATGTTTTTGGTTTTCTGGTCTCTTTGATATTTAATATTCAAAAGATAAAAAAAAAAATCATTAAAACCATAGTGATAATTATAAATATTTTAATATTAATATAAAGAACAACAAATGCGTATAGCAGGGACGGAACAACAAATATGAATACAGTGAAAGAAAAAAAAAATAACTCCAGCTGAGAGCGGCGCTTATAGGCGGTTGTAATGAAATAAAATATCAAGACAATGCAACAGCACATTTTCGGGGCGAGTCAGTGGCTTCCAAACTAAAGCACACTCTGTTTTTATGTTTTATTAATATTTTTTTATTTTAAATAGTTTTCGGATTTTTTTCTTTTATTCATATTTTTTTACACAAATGTATTTCATTGTGTTAATCACAAAATTAGTAAATGACACGGCGGTTTTTTTTTTTGTTAAAAAAAAATTTTCAAAATATAAACTCAAAGTTACAAAGTTAAAATATGTTTGTTTCTTTGTACCTTTGGAGTTTGCTGTTACTGTGTTGATGATGATGATTATTATCATCATTATTTTATTTCTTAATTTCTTTTGTTATGCTGATTAAATACCCGACGCCGCCACCACCGCCGCCGCCGCTAACTTAATAATCCCCAGTCAGTCTTAACAGAATATGTAGAAACAAAATTATGAGAGATGATCATGGGAAAAATATTTATATGAATATTTATTATTTATTTTCTGCTTTGGTGTTCTAAGACGTCATATATTAAAAAAATTTACAGTACTTTACAATGTTGCCATCGTTTTTAATTGATTTAGGATTTTGATGAAATTTTTTTATTTTTTTATTTTTAAAAAGAAATGTTACATTTTTTATCCGTTTTGAATAAAGAATATTTAGTTATTTAGTATTTTAATATTTTTATCACATACGTATACTTAATTCAATATCAAAATTTATTTATTAATCATACGTATGATGTGCGTATGCATATAGCCCTATATGGAACTAAGAAAATTGCGTTTTTGGCTTTTAAATTTTTCAAAAACTGAGCTTGGGACGCGTGGTCAAATATTGGAAAAATGGTAAAATTTGTGCCGAGTTGCCTTGTTTAAATATTTATCAAATTAAAACGGAGTTTTAGGGATATCGACTAAATTTTATTTTTTTTGGAAAATTTTCAGAACCTGTTCTAAAAAAGCCAATTTATCAAAAATCCGGTTACTTTTTTTTTATTTATTTTTTATTATTTAAGTTTAGACGTTTGTCTATCCACACAAAAAATTCAGACATGTGTTTTTGGTATTTTTCGAGAAAATCGCAATTGAATTTCATAACAATTTTGTAATTTGCTTGTATTTTCTTGATTCAACATAGCGTATGAGTAACATTTATGCACATATTTAATACTCATTCGCTACGTTGAAACAAGAAAATACAAGCAAATTACAAAATTTTTATGAAATTTAATATTCAAATGCGATTTTCTCGAAAAAAATAACGAAAAACACGTGTCTGAACTCAGGCTCTGATTATAATTATGTATTATAATTTTTTGATTTGTTATATATGGTTTTGAATTGAGAAAAGTGTGAAAGAAAAATTTTAATTTTTCTACAAATTTAAGACATCCTGGTTTGTTTCTTACTAGTTTCATATTATCCAGTTATAATAATCTTCAGAAAAACTTTTTAATGTCAAATTTATTCAGTTAATAGTCAATAGAACTCTATATGTGAAAAGTATTAACAGATCGCAGCCGACAAGGATTGAACCCATCATCTGTAAAACTTTGCTATTAACTGCTTGTAACGTACAATCACTCTAGACCGATACGCCAAAAAGGCTGGTAGTCAAGATTTTTTCAATTCGAGTTTGGTTGTTGCTGTTGTTTTTTCTAACAGAGAAGTTGTTATTTTAATTTGTGTAAACAAATTCTATTTTTAGTAATCATTATTCTTCTTCCTCTCCTTCATCAATTCTGATCTAAGTACTTATTTTGCAAACATTGCCAGATATGGTCTATATTTTAGACACTGAATTTTTTTGTGTAGATAAATAAACATCTAAACTTAAAAAAAATTAAAAAAAAAACAAAAGTAGCCGACTTTTTGATAAATTGGCGTTTTTTAAAAATGGAAAATTTCAGAACGGGTTCTGAAAATTTTCCAAAAAAAAAAAAAAAATTTAATCGCTCATACTAAACTACACAAGAACGTAAATTTTTGAGATTGTGGTGCATTCCGTTTTAATTTGATAAATATTTAAACAAGGTAACTCGATACAAATTCGACAATTTTTTCCAATATTTGACCACGCCTCCTAAGCCCAGTTTTTGAAAAATTCAAAAACCAAAAACGCAATTTTCTTAGTTACATATAGCGCTATTCATACAACCTATTCAGAAATTCACGGGACACATGTTATTCTGTAGTGGGACATTTGGTGTGGAATGCCTCATATGATATAATCTTAACTAAATTTAAGTCGAAACATATTTTTTCTCTACACCATTTCCAATTATATTTCAGATATTATCAATTGAAGGTCTTACTGCAAGAACTTGATAAGCAACATTTTTTCTTTTGTGTTTTTCGCCTTCTGCTGATGTTCCATTGACAGACTTTGGGCAGAAGTCTTGCTTTAACCCTTCGTACAAGTATATTGAGAATAAAGTTCTACAAAAGTTATATTTTCTACATTATTTTAAAAGTTTTATGGTAAAAACCACCGTAAAATGAAATGTTGCTTATCGAGTTTTTACAATAAGCCCTTCAATTGTATTTCAGAATTTATTAGTTGTACTTCAGAAATTATCAATTGTATTTCAGAAAATAACCTTCGTAAAACAATTGCAAAATTTCTGAATTACAATTTATAATTTCTAGACGATATTCCTGTTAGTTCCCGAACTATCTATTATTATCTATTATATTATCGGAATTTTCCCGAAGGTCCATATTGTTTCATAATGTTGAAACGAAATTTTTAAACACTGATATGGCCGATATACCGAGCTCACCCCAACCTTTAAAATCATTTATTTTATATATATTTTAAGTTTCAGGCGAATCCATTCATAAATTTTGGAGTACTTCCCTTGTTAGTATTAAAATGTATGACATACAACAATTGTATTTTCAATTGAAAATAATAACTTTGCATACAAAAAATGTCGTATGTCCATTATATGTGCTCATACGACAAAATTCTTACTCAATACGATAAAATTTTGTAACATACGACAAAATGCATTCTGAATATTTCAGAAACTACAAGGTTTATGAAGGAACTGATAACACCATAAAAAAGAACGTGCGAAATTTATTATGAATACATTATAATCTCAAAACCGAAAAAAATGACATACGACATTCGTATTTTGAGGTAGCGAATTGAGTCGCAATTTCAGTTGACCAAATTTTATATAATAAAATTTTAAAAATATTTCAATAATTTATCTTTCAAATAAAAAAAAAAAAACAGAATTACAAAATATTGCGCACATATTTTTTACAGCTGTTTAAAAATTGCTCACATGGAGGCTGTTTTTTTTTTAATTACTGACAAAATATGTCGCCATTAGGTACGTCTCCGAAACAGAAAATGCATATTCCTTCACTTGTGTCTGCAATTCCAGATCATGTTGGTTACCCTTGCGAAATAATGTAAGAGACAACAAAGTTGAAAGAAAGTATGAAGTGAGGTTGAGATTGCTAGAAATAGAATTGTAGTATTGGAGACTATTAAAATTTATTCTGCAGAAACTATAAAACAATTTCCATTTCCAAGACAAACCGACATTTAAAATCCTACTGACGAGAACACTAACTGGAGTGTTTGTAACCGGTATGGGAATACCAGAAATGTCCATAATTTTTAGAAATTCAATTTTTCTTTTGCATTTTTTCAACTTGTTTCGTAATTTAATTAAACTAAAATTTAGCAACGTATTTGAAAAATCGTAGAATCGGGTCACCCCAAATTTTTGCTAGTTTTAACTACTTTGCTAATTTTAACTGCTTTTGTTGACTTTATCCCAAACTTCATTTATTGGCAACTCTTTAAATATATTTAAGTATTTAAAATATTTTATTTAGTAGTAAAATATTTCTTCCTTAAAACATTTGTAGTTTCTTATTTCGTTTAACGATTTTCGCTTTTAGTTCAACACAAACAATTTTAATTTTTTGTTTAATTCATTAATACGAACACATTTTGGTTTCATAAGTAATTTATCATTTTTAAAATGTAGATATTGTTACAAAAAAAAAATAAATCTTCTACTTTAAAAATATGAAATATAGTAGAAATAAAATATTTAATATGTGTAAGCTTTAATTTAGATAAAAAATTATTCAAAAATCATATGTTTAAAACTAATATTTAAAACAGCCAACAAACATGAATAGTAGGGGAGAGCAAATTTTTATTTTTTTCGAATTTCGAAAACGTCAGGGTCGGGAAGGTTGCCTGTTAGGGTCAATAATATATTTGGGTTTCTTTATTGACGTTAAAATCAGAAATTTCCGAACAAAGTGAAAAAAAAAACATTTAACTTTTTTTGGTTATTTTGGGAAAAAAAATATTTTTAATTAGTTTTTTGCTGAAAATATGACGTAATATTAAAATTATTATTTTTTTGACTTTGAACTTTTTGATTTTCAAGTCAAAAAAGGAACCCAAAGCTATTGTCCTCCAGGTCCAATATTTTTGTGCGTTAATGTCATGAGCGGGTAAAGGGGGGGGGGGGGGGGGGGGGGGGTTAGCTGAAATTTAAATTAAAAAAAATAAAGAAAAGCATGAAGTGTTTTAAAAAATTTTCCAATGGAAAAATATTTGTAAATCCGAAAATTTTTCATAGAAAAAATCTGAATATTTTTAAAGGAAAAATATAAAAAATTTTATAGGGAAAATCTGAAAATTTTTAAAGGAAAAATGTCACTAAATCTGAAAGTTTTTTGTGAAAAACTATCTGTCAATCTGGAAGTTGTTACTACGAAGAAAAAAATTCTGTTGGAAAATTTGTTGTGAACGTGACAATTTTGGATTAAAAAAGTACTTGGACTTTTATAGGAAAAATGTCAGAATCTGAGACCTTTTCTATAGAAAAAATGTCTCACAATTTGAGACGATTTCTATAGGAAAAATGTCTCACAATCTGAGACCTTTTCTATATGAAAAATGTATCAGAATCTGAGATTTTTTCTATAGGAAAAGTGGAAAAAATCTAAGATTTTTTCTGTATAAAAGATCTCAGAACTTGAGACTTATTTAGAGGAAAAAGGTTGCAGAATCTGAGACTTTTTCGATAGGAAAAATGCCTAAAAATCTGAGAATTTTCTGTAGAATAAACGTCTCAGAATCTCTGAACAAAAAGTCTATTTTAACAAAAGTTTTATTTTAAATTTAAAATTTTCAATACATTTTTGAAAGTCAATTTTAAAAACAAAAACAATTTGTATGTAAATAAAATTAAAACCTGATTTTAAATATATTTTATTTTTCTATGGTAAGGCTGTAAGACTTTTTCGAAAGGAAAACGGTCTCAAAATCTAAATTTTTTTTGTTGAATAAAAGTCTTTGAAATTAAAACTTATTCTTTTGGAAGAAGGTCTCAGAATATGCCACTTTTTCGATAGGAAAAAGGTCTTTGGATATTAGACTTTTTCTAATGGAATAAGATCTCAGAATCTTAGAATTTGAGACCAGTTCTATAGGAAAAGAGACTTTTTCTATAGGAAACAGGTTTCAGAATTAAGACTTTTTACAAATTAAAAAGTCTCAGAATCTGTGACTTTTTATTTCGGAAAAAGTGCCAGAATCTAAGACATTTTCTATATAAGAAAAAGGTCTCACAACTTTTTTATGGGAAAAGCGTTTCAAAATCTGAGACTTTCTATAGGAAAGGGTCTTAAAATTTCATAATTTTTCTATATGAAAAATGCTTCAGAGTCTGAGACTTTTCCTATAGGAAAAAGGTCTCAAATTCTGAGACTTTTCAGAATCTACACTAAATAAAAACCTTGTAAAATTACAAGAAAATTTTGAAACTTTTTTTGCTACCTCTTATTTGACAAGAATTCCTGGTTGTTTTACAAACTTTTTACCAATTATTTCGTAATTTTACAAGCTTTTTACAAGAAAATAGAATTTAATAGAATTTTTTGTAAAAAAACTTGGAAATTTGTAAAATTACAAAGAAAACTGTAAAATTACAAAAAAAAAAAATTAATTTCGATCGAAAAGTATTTGTTAAAAAACAAGAAAAATTGTCAAATATTGGTAAAATGGGATTATGAGACTTTTTCTGTGTAAAAATGTTAATGTTTCTATACAAAACAAATTTAAGAATCTAAGACTTTTTCTATAGGAAAAACATCTTAAAAATGCAAAGTATGAGACTTTTTCTATAATTTTGAATCTGACACTTTTTTGAGGAAAAAAGTTCTTAAGGCGTGAGTAGAATTTTCAGATTGAGACTTTTTCATACGACAAATGTTTAGAATCTGAAACTTTTTCTATATATACGAAAATATAAAATTTTCTTTAAAAAAAATTGAAAAAAATTATCCAAACGTAAATATCATCATGAAAAACAAAGCTCTTTTTAGATTAGTTCTCATTTTTTTATTAAAAAATTGGCTGCAGTTGTTTGGCAAAAACTATAAAATTTTTCTTTGAAAAAAAGTATCCCTGTTTTTGCTCGTTCGACAACGTTTAATTGTTAATTTTTTTTATTCGAAGTGGTTAATATCGACCCTAAAAGTCAACTTTCCCGACCCCCGACGTTTTTGAAATTCGAAAAAAAATCTAAATTTGCTCCACCCTAATGAATAGTTAAAGTATCTACATTATGTTTTAGTTTTAAACTGGGATTTCTTTCAGTTTTAAACTGAGTTTTTTTGTATGCTAATGGTAGAATGCTGTAATAGCGTTTAAACCAGCTTTAAATAACAGCAACATTTAAAACTTTGAACTTGGCCGCTTCGATTGTTGTTAAATGATTGATGTGTTATTAATTTTTATACATATTTTTTTTTTTTTGCTTCTCTCCACTGTTTTTTTTTTTTTATTTTTCTGATATTTAAAATAAGCCGCCGTTTTTCTTTTTCTTTTTAATACATTATTATTTCACTTCAGTCAGTTTGTATGGAGTAGTTTTGTTTGTAGAGACCTTCCTAACTAGTTTAGATTTTTCCATTTACATTTTATGTTTTTTAAGTATTTTTTTTTTTTTTTCATATTGTTTTTTTCTATAAAAATTTTTTTCTGTTAAGAAATTTACGCTTTAAGCTTACATGTTTCTTAAGCGTAAATGTCTTAAAGGCTTTTTACACACGCTAAAGCATCAGTTTAGTATAAAATATTTAATATTTTAGATTTTTTTCTTTTAAAAAAATATTTATTTTTTATAAACACGCTGTGTTAACTGAATATATTTAAAGATTTTTTATTTTTTTATTTTTCCTTTCTACCACTTTGATAGTTGTTTAATCATTCAATCAATTTACATAACTAGTCCCCAGTATGATGAAAATAAAATAAAAAATAAATTAATCACGATCTAATATAGTGGAGGGTGTTTAGTGATAGTATTATAAAGAAAATGTCATAATATTTAATGTTTATTAAATATTAATTGACAATTTAAAAAAAAAAAATATAATTTTAAAAGATATTTTTCTGAAATTAATTAATTAGAAATTTGTAACAACAATTAATTGTAGAATGGTATTCAACACTAAATTTTCAATGTAAAAATATTAAAAAACATTAATTTTTCTGAATATTTTTGAGACCTTATGAAATCAGAAAATAAATTGAAAAAAAAAAATTTTATTGAAAAAAACTGAGTAAAACATTGTTAGAAAAAAAAGAATTCCATTTCGTTCCCTGTTCCATTCAGTTTTATGTTCCATTCCATTTCGTTCCCTGTTTCATTCCATTAGGTCCCCCGTTGTATTCGTTGCCAGTTCCTATTCATTTAGTTACATGTAGGTTTCATTTGTTTTTGTTTTATTTGCGTGAAATAAATTTAATAAAACAAAAAAAATAAATATTAGTAAAAAAAATTGAGTAAAAAATAATTTAAGAAAAAAAAAATGTTGTAAAAAAAAGAAATTCAATTTTGTTTCCTGTTCCATTCCGTTTCGTTCCCTGTTCCATTTCTTTTCGTTTCCTGTTCCATTCCATTTCGTTCCCCCTTATATATTCCCCCAGTTCCAATTCATTTAGTTCCATGTATGTATGAAGGTGTCGTTCCTTTTGTATTACTTGGTTTAAGAAAAAAAAAAAAACAAGAGACTTTGGCCGCTGCTCCAAAAAAAGTAATTCACATCCGAACTTCTTTTTCGTTTTGTTTCACATAAATAAAATTTGGTGAAAGTAAAATGAATGCTTTTTATACCCTCCAATCACAGTATGGGGGTATACTCACTTTGTCATTCCGTTTGTAACGCATTGAAATATCGGTCGGGGACCCCATAAAGTATACATATTATTGATCCATGATCGATTCTAAGACATTCTGTGAATGTCCGTCTGTCCGTCCGTCCGTCTGTCTGTAGATAACACAATGCAGTCCAAAATAAAACAGTTAAACTCGTGAAGTTTAGCACAAATATGTCTCATGTTCATGGGCAGGTTAAGTTCGTGAATGGGCAAAATCGGGCCAGGGGGAAAAAGTTTCCCCTTGAAGAACTGAACCAACCTTTAAAAAAATACACTTTTTTTAAATGTTTTTTGTTGTTTTGTTAAATAAATGAAACATTTGGTATATTTATCGCGATTAGAAAGTGCTCTCAAAGTCCCCCACTGATCCCCATCACACCCCACCCCCAAAAAAAACAACGCCCCTGACATTTTTTTTATATTTTGGAGGGTATAAAAGATTCGGAAAACAGCCGAATTTAACACTCTCACTTGTTTTCCTTATAATTTTTTAAATTTAAATTATTCGATTTCAACTTCGAATGAAAACGTGATCAACGGAACACTAAACATTAGTTTATGTGATTCGGAAATTTTCACGTAAATTGAAAAGTTGTGAAAGACAGAACAGAGGCCTTTATCTCAAAACATACATATGAGGCATACCACACCAAATGTCCCGCTTAAGAAAACCACGTGTCCCGTGAATTTCTAATTAGGTTGTATTTTAATAAGAAAATTGAGTTTTTGGGTTTTAAATTTTTCAAAAACTAGACGTAGGAGCGTGGTCAAATATTGCGAAAATGGTCAAATTTGTGTCGAGTTGCCTTGATTAAATATTAACAAAATTAAAACGGAATGCACCACAATCTCAAACATTTACAATTTTTTATAGGATATCAATAAATTTTTTTTTTGTAAAATTTTCAGAACCTGTTCTGGAATTTTCTATTGTTTCAAAAAGCCAATTTATCAAAAATCCAATTTATCAAAAATCCAGCCACTTTTTTTCAAATTTTTTAAAAAGTTTACGGAATGCACCATAATCTCAAAAATTAACATTTGTAATTTCAGAACCCGTTCAGAAATTTTCCATTTTTCAAAAAAGTCAATTTATAGAAAATCCGATGCTTGTCTATCCACACAAAAAAAATTCAGACATGTGTTTTCCGTTTTTTTTTTTAGGAAATCGCATTTGAATTTAAAATTTCATAACAATTTTGAAAATTACTTGTATTTGCTTGTTTCAACATTGCGGATGAGTATTAAATATTTGCATAAATGTTACTCATACGTTGTATTAAATATTTGCATAAATGTTACTCATACGCTATATTGAAACAAGAAAATACAAGCAAATTACTAAATTTGTTTCTATAAAAAAAACGCAAAACACATGTCTGAATTTTGTTGTGTGGATAGGCAAACATCGGATTTTTTATAAATTGACTTTTTTAATAAATGGAAAATTTCAGAACGGGTTCTAAAATTACAAAACACAAAACTATACAAGATTGTAAATTTTTGAGATTGTGGTGCATTCCGTTTGAATTTGATAAATATTTCATCAACACTCAAAAAATTATGTCATTAACTGTTTGTAGTTTATTTAAAAAGTTTACGTTTAGTCGTTTTTAAAAGAAAAAACATTTGTTTGATGTTCAGTTTTTATTAAAGACAACTTCTGTCCTTTGTTTCAAAAATAACACACTAAAAAATAAAGACTTTCATTAACATTTAATTTGTAAAGTCATTTATTTTTGCTCTGTAAGTAAAAACTACTGATTGTTCTTTAAATTTTTAATGATTTGTGTAAGTAATTTTTTTTAAATTGTTGGTATTTTTTAATGATATATCATTAGTTTTTACCTACACAAGTAGGTTATTTGTTTGTAGAAAAAAAATTCAAAAAATTATTTATAGAAATATAAAAACATGATTGTATCAAGTGATTTTGGCACGATGGGTATAGTGTCTGGCCAGAATGTAATTGATGCGGGATCGATTCTCCAAAATTGTATTAAAAGTTTTTAAAAAAATATTTCAATAAAAAATTGTAAAAAAATAACCTACGAAATCATTAATTTTATTGTTTTCATAGGTTATTTTTTTTTTTGAAATTTGTTGCTAAAAAAAACAAACTATCATTAATTTTTAATGTTTTCGTAGGTTATTTTTTCAAATTTGTTGGTAAAAAAAGAGTGAAAAAACGTATTTTTTTAATGTTTAATGTTATTTATTTTAGAAAATTTTGCCAACAGTAAAAAATAAATGTCGATGTTGGTTAAAACAAATGAATAATTACTGGAATGGTTTTCAAATGTTTTATCACTTGTTTTAAATATGTTCTTTTTTTGTTTTTGCCTACAAAATATTTTGAATGAAGGCAACTCAAGACAAATTTTACCATTTTTTCAATATTTGACCTCGCCTCCTAAGCCCAGTTTATAAAAATTGAAAAACTAATAACGTAATTTTCTTAGGTCCATATAGGGCTATCCATACAACCTATTTAGAAATGTACAGTAAACATGCTTTTTTCGCTAGACATTTGTTGTGGAATGCCTCATATATACCCAGGCAGAAATTACCAACCATACAGAAAAAAAGTAGTCCAGACAAAGCACTTTATTTTTTGTGCATAATGTAGTATGAAATAATAATTACAAAAAATGCTTTGAAAGCATTTTGTAAGCGCATATTTGTTATTAAAACTTTTAAAAAATATGTCAACATTTTTTTTTCCTTTAAAGCATTTTTAATTTTAATTTTTTACTCGAAAACGGAAAAAAATGTAATTTAGAACTTCTTTAAAGCATTTTTAAATTTTTTTTTTAAACGCAAAAAAATCAAAAAATGGTTGTGTAAATTATTCAAAAAATTTTGGAAACTGCAAAAAAAAAATTAACTCCAAAATGCAAAAAAAAAAAAAAATTGTGTCTGGGACTTAAAAAAATTGTCTGTCCTCCCCCTTTTTCACTGTGTTTTTAACGATTTGTTAGAATAGAGCAAAAAAATACCGTTAAGAAAGGGAGCTAGAGGGTTAATATGTTCCACAAAAATATTTGCAATAATATTTGCTACTAAATTGATGAACATACCATACACCTCAGATGTAAAAAAAAAACATAGTTTTATATACCGATATGTTGAAAGAACATGCCAAAGATGGAAAACTTTAACCGTCTCTAAAACAAAATTCCGATTTGGTCTTGCAAAACGCCGACACATGTGTATTTATTTTTTTTGTCTCCTCTACCAGAACCAATCGTCGGAACCCCGTAATTTTGGAAAAAGTTTGAAATTGTTGCACAGTGTTCTGATAGAATTTTCTCTACTGTCATCCTGCCATAATTTTTTTTCTAGCACGTACCATTGTTTTTGAGATATTCGCTGTTTAAGAGTCAAAAAACCAACAATCTCGCTCTTTTGGTTGCCCACTATTACAGATTCTTCCAAAAATATGACTTGATTTCATATAAAATGGACTCCTGATTCCAACACTTCAATCAAAATTTTTCTAGCATGATTCGTTTTCGAGATATTCGATATCTCGAATTTCTCAAAAACGGAACATGCTACAAAAATTTGGATTGCAGTTTAGGAATCGGGTGGTCCAATTTATATGAAATCAGTTTGTTGGAAGCAACATAACAGTGGAGCCTCAAATGCGCGAAATTATTGTTTTTTTACTTTTTAACAGCAAATATCTCAAAAAACGGTATGGGCTAGAAGAAAATTGAATGGCAGATTTGTATTCAGGAGAGCAAAATCACACACAGACAGACAGAGATGGATATTCTATGTAAACTGCTTATGTTCCTGATGGAATGCGCTAATAAATATATAACTAACTCGAAAACCGAATCAGCTATGATTTTCGTGTTAACGATTTTTAAACTTCTTAAAAAGGACATTGTGGAGGGTATTCGTGGATTCGACTAAATCGTATTTTATTTTTTTACTTATTTTTTAAGTAAACCCAATTTTATTTTTTAAGTAGAGCAACTTATAAAATATTAGGTTTTCTAAAATATGCTCTTAAAAGAAATTGTTTTAACAAATATTAATCTCTAATAAGCGTACACAGAAAAAATATGGAGGAAACAAATTTGAGTAATACTTGTTTAAATTTAAAAACAAAAATTTAGTAATTTTTTAATTGACGCAATTAAAAATTTACTTAAAAATTTTAAAAACAATTTAAGTAAATAATTTAATAAAAATTTATAAGATTTTTTAATTTTCTTTAAACTCTCATAGTTTTTTGAATTCTCGTTTTGTTAATAGTTTTTTTGTATACTTATATGAAAGTTTGTAATCGTCTTTATAAAATTTTCCTATGTGTTTGCGACATAAAAATGTTTGGTAAAGTTTGAAAAAAACATTTTTTTTTTTTGTAAAAAAAAATTAAAACTTTTTTAAACTTTTTAAAAAAATAAATACATAAACTTTGAGAAAATTTTTAATTGTGTCAATTAAAAATTTACTCAAATTTTTTTCAAACATTTAATAAATTTTTATTAAAAATTTACTCAACACTAATAAATCGTTTACTGGTGCAAAATTGAGTTATTTTTTACTCAATAGTATTAAAAATTTACTCAAATATTTCTTTTTATTTTTTTCTGTGTATATCCTTAATACCTAAAAAATCTGCAACTGTTGAACAAAGAATAAAATCAGGAAGTCATTTTAATAAGGTTTTTTTTAAATCAATAATCGTTTTACGGGTAATTCCAAAAATTTTCGCCCCACTGTTCGGAAACATGCCTTTGGACGCCACTGAGAATTTGGCTCATAGATATCCACGTTTATATGAGATATGTTGCATTTTTGGATTTTCAAAATTTGCTGTAGTTTTCAAATTATCGCGGGTCAAAGTTCGACTTTTTTTAGCAAAAGTCAGAAAAATACATGACGTTTAACGTGCTCTAACTTTTTAACTAGTAATCCGATTATCACAAGTAATGGCTCATATGAAAGCTTAATTCTTCGTCTTTTAGGAAATATTTTCATAAGAATACGGGTTCTTTTCAGAAGTGTTGCAAAAATTCAAAAACATTTTTTTTTTGCGAATATTTAAAAAAACACATCTTCGATTTTTTTAAAAAAAAGTTTGGTGATAAACAATACTGTTTTGTACAACATATCCAAAATTTAGAGTGGGATCCCAATGGGATCAAAAAATATTCTGGTTTTAGTACGAAGTTCTTAAATTTTACCTTAGAAAATTAAAATTTTATGTTTCTTCAATATAAAAATTTAAATTTTCAAAGAAAATTATACTATTAAAATTTTGAAAACATTCAAAACATTAGAAATTTAAATTTTCTAAGGGAAAAATATGAGAACCTCGTACTTAAAACAGAATATTTTTTGATCCCATGGAGATCCCACTCTGAATTTTGAATATGTTATAGAAAACATTGTTATTTTTCACCACAATTTTTTTAAAAAAAATCGGAGATGTGTTTTTTTAAATATTCGAAAAGAAAAAATGTTTTTGCATTTTTGCATCATTTCTGCAAAAAAAACTGTGTTATTTTAAAAATATTTTCTAAAAGAAGAACCCCAGCTTTCACATGAGCCTAAATTTGTGAAAATCGGGTCATTGGTTAAGGAGTTACAGCTCTTTAAACGTGATGTATTTTTCTTACTTTTGCTTAAAAAGTCAATCTTTGACCCGCCATAATTCGTTAAATACACCAAATGTAAAAAAACGATATATGGTACATATATCATATTTATGAGGGCTATCTATGTGTCAAGGTTCAAATTAATCTGAAACACCATTTCCAAAAATGACTAAAATTTGAGCTAAATTTTTTGGAATGGCCCTTACCTTAAAAATCCCAACTACTGTCTGAGAGAAAAAAAAATCTTGATAAAACCTAGTAATAATTATCCTTCTCACACTAAAATCTTAAACTCATCAACCTCCTCATCAAGCATCATCATTTGCTCTTTATATCAACTTAAGAAAAAAAAACCTTCAAAAAAAGTCATAATCTTATCTAAAAAATCAAAATCAGTTTATGGTTTGTTAAACTATTCTTCAACTATTGTTCAAAAGAAGAAAAAAAAACATAACCACTTCACACCTAAATTTTATATCCTGTTAAGAAGCGTAACTGATCTTTTTTTTGAACAAATCTTCTTCAAACAAGGATTTCAACTAGATTTTTTATTTTTATTTTTTCACAATTGAGGTTTTATATTAGACAAGATTTGTATCTAAAATTTTGCAAGTATATTTTTTTAATCTCTTGTATTTTTCTAAAATAAAAATACGTTACATTTTTTTGATCAAATCTAGATTTGTTTTCTAATTTCCATGTCTATTTCCTTCATTCTTTTGTTTGCTTATGTTAAAGCATAAAATTTTCACTTGATGTATTCAATAAGGTGTAACAAATTGATTATGTTTTTTTTTTTGTGTTGGGTTGAACGTTGAAGAGGGGCTAGGTTAGATGTTAAATTCCAGAGTTTAAGTGTATTTACCTTTTGAGGGTTTGAATCGAATTGGTTTTTGCAAAAAAAATTTATGATGAAGCAGTTTTTTTTTCTGTTACACAAAATTAACAATTTATATGGCAGTAACGGAATTAGTTTTAGTTTTTTGTTAAAAGTTAAACAATTTGAATTGTTATATTTTCAACAACTATACATATTGAGATGATGAGTTTTGCGCAAAATTCCTAAGCACTATAAATTATAGTTTGACAAATTGAGTTTATAATATTGTAAATGTCTTGAATTTAAAAATACACTAAAAAAAACCTTGTCAAATTAGAAAGCCTCGTAATCCCATTTTACCAATATTTGACAGTTTTCCTTGTATTTTAACAAATAATTTTCGATCGAAATTTACATTTTTTTTTTGTAATTTTACAGTTTTTCTTGTAATTTTACAAATTTCTAAGATTTTTTACAAAATAAATCTTGTAAATTTACGAGAATTTCTCGTAAGTTTTATTTCGCCAAAAAAGTTGTAAATTTACAATTTTATTGGTAAAAATAAGTTTGTAATTTCACCTAGTCTTTGGATTTTAAGAAAGCAAACTATTACCAAAGTCTTAATACTGCCAATAAATCATAAACAAAATCAAACAGACATTTTTAAAAACAGCTGTTTGTATGCAAATCTAATAACACACATCCATTTTTTTAAATACTACATAAAATCAAAAGTCTTATTGGACTGTCAACAAAATCATATTATACACGATTTTTTGACAAATCTTAATACTCAGTGGTATGATAAATGGCGATCACGGCCAAAATATTACACGGATATGACTGAAACTTTAAAGATTTTTTTAACGTATGTGAACATAATTAACACCGAATGGTATTTTGGCAAGTACAAATATATTTTTTTTACAATAAAAAAAAATCCCTGTTTTTTTAATAAAATTTTTTAAAATTTTTTTTTCTCAAAAGTTATTTCTTTTTAAATAAAATTTTTTGAAATTATCATTTTTGCATTGTGGAGGGTATCAAAACATTCGGCAAGGCCGAATTTAACTTTTTTTACTTGTTTCATAATATCATCATTACTTGAATACACAGCACGTATACTTAATTGTATCAAGCATACGGCACGGTATACTGTGAAACATTAAAAAGGCACCGACATAACCCTCTATCTTTGTATGGCCTTAGACACAATAGTTCTGAACTGAACACTTATAATTCATAAAAACTGTAAAAACTTTGAATTTTTTTATATACATATAATATCAAATCGGTCGAAAGGTTTTATTTTCAAGATTTATTGTCATTTGAAATTGTTTGATTGTATAGTTTTGGTCTATCAAAAAACCGAAAAAATGCAAAAATTTGTCGAATTTCGTCAATTGCCGGGCAGATTATGGGCAGAGTTTGGTCTAAAAACTCTATATTTATGTTTTTATTCAAATCGACAAAAGTACTTTTTGTGATGAAACATACAATTTGAAAAAGAATAAAAACGCGTTTTTTGTTGATTTGATATCACGGATAGGAATAATAGCTGTGTTTTGCAATCATTTGGATTAGGATTTACCATACAATATGTGTACTTAATAAATATTATTATTAAAAAAGATTAGCACACATTTGACTCTCCCTGTTGTGGAATGTATTTTATACAGAGCTTTTGTAATATTCTTATAGCATACTTTAAGGGCGCACAATAAATATCCCCATCAAATCATGCAGGAAGTAAAAGCTCTTTTGTTTAAAACTTTCATTATTTGAACTTTTTAGCATTTTTAAAGCACACTTTTGGGGTAATATTAAAAAATGTACTTAATAAGTACATATAATTGAAAAACACAACAAATATTTTTTTTGTGGATATGTATCATTAAAAGCAAAATCTCAGCTAAAATCATTTCAAGTAAAAAAAAAAACAAATAAAAAATAAAGTAGGACCCAAACGGCTCTTTTTATACCCTCCACTTACAAGGGTCCTTAGTGTATCCCTAGTGTCACCCGCGGATCATTATGAAATTGGTTTTATTTTGTAGATCAGAAAAAATAAAGGGACACGTATTTTTTTAGCGGCCCAAATTGATATTTTGGGGGTAAAAAGGAGGGGGAATACAAGGCCACTTTTCGGTTTTTTCGTTTATCTCCTATATTATGCAAAGAAACCTAGTCATGTTACATACCAAATGAAAGGTCTTTGGAAAACCTATCTACGTGTGCTAAGAACGTGTCCAAACATGCACAACTTTCGTCATATTGAGTAAAATACCAAAATTTTAGGACATTTTTGTTAATAAGCCGAAAAATATTAACTTCTTTGGCCCGTTGTTAGCACCACGAGATAGATATTTTTAATACCTTCCATCTGATACCACACATGTCTATATTAATTTTGTTTAAATAGGCGTAACTCGTAAAAAACTGAAAAAGGTCAATTTCCCCCAATACAAATCGACCCCCCCTAAAAAAGAGTTTGGGCCGCTAAAAAAAAATACGTGTCGAATTAATTTTCGTTCTTAACAGCATATCCAAATTTCATGAAGATCGGAGGGTGACACCAGAGAGACTTCCCTTGCTAGTGATAGAGGGTATATATAAGTTGGTCATTCCGTTTGTAACTCATCGAAATATCGGTCTAGGACCCCATAAAGTATATACATTTATGACCAGTGAACGATTTTAAGACATTCTACACCCAAAAAAAACGTGGGTATTCAATACTAAAAATTTAAAAAACTTGTGGAGGGTATCAATACATTCGGCAAGGGCGAATTTAACTTTTTTACTTGTTTTTAACTCAATTTTGAAGTGGAAGGTGAAAATTAAATTTTTAGTCGTTAACAAGCTAATCAAGTAAAATAACTCAAAAAAACTCAACCCCTTAAAGGCACGGGTTAATTTTGACCGATTTGGCTAAAATTTAAACATAGAGTTTTTTGGCCAAAACGAACGATAATTTACCCGGCGATCGACGAAACTCGAAAAAGTTATAATTCGTGCCAACCTAATGCATATTTAATTTTGACTAAATGGGTGTAAATCTTAAAAAACTGAAAAAGCCAACTTCCCACCCCCCCTTAAAAATTAATTTGGACCGTTAAAAAAATACGTGTCTAATTAACTTTTGTCCCGAAAAACATATCCAAATTTCAGGAAGATCGGAGGGTGAAACCAGGAAGACTTCCCCTGTTAGTTCTTTAAGGGGAAACTTTTTCCCCCTAGTCCGATGTTGCCCATTTACGAATTAAACTTGCTGACGATCATAGGATTTATTCTTGGCAAATTTCAGGATTCTAATGTGGAGTTCACACTAGCGACGTTAAACAAGTTGTTCAACAAAACACCAGTAGCAGAATAAAAACGTAATGGACACAGAACAAAGACTTTTTTAAACATCTCACTCTTGAACACTTCAAAACAGCAAGTGTGAACGCCGTATAACTTTTTTATTATGGACTGTATCGGGTTATATACAGAAGGACAGACGGACTTTAATAGAATGTCTTAGAATCGAGCATGGATCAATAATATATACTATATAGGGCCGATATTTCGATGTGTTAGACACGGAATGACAAAGTGAGCATATATTTCGCGGTACTTTTAGATGCTGAGTTTTTGGAAATAAAAATTTCAGAATATTTTTATAAAAAAAAAAAAAATTTAAGTACCACGACACAAACAAATATATTTTTGTTTTTAGGTCTCCTTAAAAAATTTTGAATAACTTATAACACCTTTCGACGCCATAGCGACGGTATTTAATTTATTTAAGATCTCACAAAATGTTCAATTACTTACCGGATTAACTGTTGGTTTTTGTAAATGTGATGCAATATTTGTTATATTCATACCCATAGTGGGTATTTGTGAGCCATACAATTGACCAGCCGTCGGTGTCATATCAGTTAACATGTTTGTTGACTTTTCTTTTTTTGCAATAAAAGAATTCACAAAACAAAAAATTTAAATATTCAAAATAATTTGTTAAAATTTTTACAATAACAAACAGGATGTAAAACGACGATAAACCGGAAATATTGTCATAGCACAATTAGTTTAAAAATAAAATTAATTAAAATTTTGATGGATTACATAGAGAATTAAGGATTTTAGTTAATGATTTTTAGCACTTTTTTTTTTGAAATTCTTAAGAATTTTGTGATATTTTTTGAATTCTTTTTTTGGTAACAAATCCTTATTATAGTTTTAATTAGATGATTTTTTTTTTGTTATATTTTAAAAACACTAGAGCACAGTTGTTTTGAGAATAAAAACGACTTTTTTTATTTAAATTTTTAATATATGTTGGGTTTCTTTTGTTTATTTTATTTTGAAAAAAAATCTTAAACAATTCCTTTTACTTATTGGCCGGCCTCTTACTGTGAGTTAGAACAATAGTTGAGATAGACCTTTTGCCAGTTGAGATAGACCTTTTGCCAGTTTTTTTGAATGAATTGTTGTTAGATTTTTTTTAAGTTTGAGTTTTCTTTTTTCCTTTCTTTCTTTTCGTTTTTAAAAGATTATGTTCTGTTTTGTGTTAATTTGTTTTTGTAGAGCGGAGTTTTGAAGTAGAAGTAATCCGTCATATGTTGTTGATGTTAAGGAGTGATGACAGGTAGTAAATTTAGAATTTTTTTTTATGTTATTCTCGGCATGTCGTCTTTTGGATTTAGTTTTTTTTTTTTTGATTTTCCACGCGATATTTAAAAAAAATCAATAATAATCTAAATTTATGATCACTTGTTTTGGAAATTGGAAAATTTTTCAGAAATTTTAAAATTTTTTAAAAATTTTCTAAGGTTTTTTATGTAAAAACGGAATAGTTTTATCTGTTTTACTAAATAACCGTTAAATTATTGATGTTTATTTAGAGAATTGTTTTGATACACTAGTTTTATGTTAAACAAATTACGCACATTTGTTATCATTACTGTATTATGAAATTAACCCTTTTGTTTCCTTTATGCATTTAACACAACAGGAATTGTTTCCTTTTTGTGTATCTTTCATTCACTCGCACTTTTTGTGTCGTTTGATTGATGTTTGTTGGAAACGTTGTTATCAAAATGGATGCGTTTTTTTTTGTCAGTTAGATTTTTTTTTTTTTGTGAGTGTGTTTTTTTGTATTGTTTTATTCTTTATCCGCGCAAATTTGAAAATCGTCGTAGCTGATCGTTTCTGTACTTGCAACTGTTTCGCATGAGACGTTGGCAAACAAAAAGCTTTCAACACGATACAAAGCAAAAACAACAATAACAGCAAAATAAAATTATAAAAAAAAATATACAAACAACAACAACAATCACAATACATTAATAAAAGCAGCAGCTTGAAGTTAGCGTTAGCTCACTTCAATGTTAAAAAAGAGAAAACAGCAAAAACAACACACGAAACATCAAAAAAACGAAGCACACAAAAACAAAACAAATCATGCAAAATAATCACCAATACATCAAATAAGAAAAAACACATACACAGAAAAACAACAAATTCTCCAACAAACATGAGAGTTTTCGTATCAGTGTATAAGTGTGTGTGTGTTAAATGAAAATAAAAACTCGTTAAACTTGTATCGTTTTGTTTTATTCGCCTTGTTCGTATTATTTATGGTTGGAAATTTTTATTAATTCTATATTTGTATGTGTGTTGCTAATATTGAAAACATACCGGTATCAAAAAACCAGTACAACTAACTTTGTTCCACAACAACAAATAAAGAAAACCCAACCATTGGAAAATTTCTTATACAAAAAAAAAAATAAACACCCAACATTAAAACATTAAATTTGTACGCTCTCTTTAGCATTTTTTTCTTTTATCCACCACAATGGGGGAGAATTTATTAAAAATCCTACTCTCTCACATTAATGGCGCACCAGTGTTGCCACTTAGTGAGTAATCACACACTTCACGTGTAATTTTCGGCTATGTAATTTATGTGTAAATTTAAGAAAATTTGGGTGGATGTTTTTAGATAATTCCAAAAATGTTCCTATATTCGAAACATTTCTGTTAACATTTTTAAAATGATAACCAGTTAATGCAATTTACTTATATATAAGTCACATTTCTGTAATTTGTATCAAAAGTAGTATCTTGGAACTTTTAATGATTAAGTTCTAATTTGGTACTTTTATAAAAAAGTTATACTCTAGTGCATTTTATCAAAAAGTACTGTTTTGGTACTTAAAAAAATAGTTCTTTGTTAAAAAAGAACTATTTTGGTACTTTTTATAAAAAGAACTTTTTAGATACGTTTTTAAAAAAAGTATAATTTATTTTTGAAACTACCAAAATAGTACAATGTTAAAAAAAAGTACCAAAACATAACTTTTATATAAAAATTACCAAATTAGTACATTTTTATAAAAAGTAACCGATATAGTATTTTTTTAATAAAAAATAAGTACCTACATGGTACTTTTTAATAAAAAGTAACAATATTTTTTAACAAAAAATAGTACTATTTTTGTACTTTTAGCAAAAAGTTATACTTTAGTACATTTTATTAAAAAGTACTGTTTAAATACTTTTACAAAAAAATTTCATCCTTACATACTTTTATTTAAATAATTATTTTGGTACTTTGTATAAAATAATTTTTTTTGTACTTTTTATAAGAAGTAGTTTTTGGTACTTTAAAAAAAAGCACAATTTATTTTTAAACTACCAAAATAGTATAATATTAAAAAAGTACCAATATATAACTTTTATATCAAAAAAAAATACCAAAATTGTACATTTTACATAAAGTACTAGTATTGTATGTTTTAATAAAAACAAGTTCCAAAATGGTACTTCTTAATAAAAAGTAACAAATTATTACATATTTTTTGACAAAATGGTATTTAGTTTTTAAAACTTTCAATATTGTTAAAATAGCACATTTTTATTAAATGTAATATTTTACAAAAAGAGACATAATACTATTTTTTTATAAGAAGTACCAAAAAAGTACTTTTTACGTACATTTAAAAAAAAATATTTTGATTTTTTTTTTTAATATTTTGAGAAAGTTTATTTTAGCTCGAAGACATTATTTCCTTTACTAATTAAAACTATCATATCCATAGAAAACTTTTGAAGACAATTTTTTCTGTTTTAAATTTTTTTCAGAATTCGTCAGATTTTATTGTCAAGATTATTTAGCAATGTTCAGACTAAAATATTAACATTTTTCGACTCTCCTTGAGAATTAGAAGACGAAAATTTTACCATCGTAGGAAGATCGTGAAATAATGGACTGTTTTAAGTCTGAGTCCCTAGCTTTCTTTTAGGTTTGTACAACTCGCCTTTACCTCAACAAGATCACGATCGACATTTAACCAACTAAATAGTATTTAAAACAGATTTTAAAGAAAAATTTTTCTTGAAAATTATTCTACGAGAATATTATAATTTAAATTAGAAAAAGAAATAATGACCTTGAGCTAGAATAAAACTATTCAAAATATAATATTTTAAAAGTCGAATAAAATAATTTTTTTTTTTAAACAAAATTTAGTCAGAATTATTTTGATATTTGTTTTAAAATACTATTTTAATTTTTTTTAAAGAACAATACTATTTTGTTTTTTTTTTTAAATCCTGGTGATTTTTTATATACTTTTTATAAAAAAATATTTTCAATTTAGTACTTTTTATAGAAAGCAATGTTTTGATAATTACAATAAAAAATAATGAGATTTTGGTACTTTAACTAAAATTTTCTAATTTGGCTCCTCTTATCAAAAATGTTGATACCTCTTATCAAAAAGTACTTTTTTCCATCCTAGTACATACTTTTTATAAAAAAAATATGTTTTTTTGTACTGTTTGTAAAAAATCACTTCGTTGATACTCTTTTATTTTTATTTACCCAAATAGTACTATGCTAAAAAAGGTACCGAAATAATGCTCTTAAATTTGTATTAAACAGAACTCTTTAATCAAAAAGTACCAAAATAATGATAGGAAAGCACTAGAACTAAATTAAGTAAGAAATAAGTTGTTTTTATAAAAATAGTACTTATTTTGAAAAAGTACAAATATAGTTATTTTTAGTACATTTATGTATTTAAATAGTACATTTTTATAAAAAGTAATTTCAACAAAAGGTGCTAAAATATTATTTTTTATAAGAAACCAAAAAACTTTTTTGTATCTGTATGAAAACACAATACACAAAATTATTTTGATACTTTTTTTTTCAAAAAAAAAAATATTTTGATATTTTTTGTAAAACAATACAATTTTGGGACTTTTAATAAAAAATAGTGGTACATATGAGGCATTTCACACCAAATGTCCCGGTACAGATAAACATATGTCCCGTGAATTTCTGAATGTGTTGTATGAGTAGCCCTATATGTAACTAAGAAAATTGCGATTTTTGTTTTTCAGTTTTTCAAAAACTGGACTTAGGAGGCGTGGTCAAATATTGGAAAAATGGTAAAATTTTGTCGAGTTACCTTGTTTAAATATTTATCAAATTAAAACGGAATGCACCTCAATCTCAAAAATTTACATTCTTGTATAGTTTTGTATAGGCTATAGATTAAGCTTTTTTCTTTTAAAAATTTTCAGAACCCGTTCTGAAATTTACCATTTTTTGAAAAAAGGAAATTTATCAAATTCCCGGCCACTTTTTTCCATTTTTGAAAAAGCTTGGATGCCTGTAGTGTAAAAAAACTATATAAGAATGTAAATTTTTGAGATTATGGTGCATTCCGTTTTAATGTGATAAATATTTAATCAAGGCAACTCGCCACAAATTTGACCATTTTTCCAATATTTGACCACGCCTCCTAAGCCCAGTTTTTGAAAAATTGAAAAACCAAAAACGCAATTTTCTAAGTTCCATATAGGGCTACCCATACAACCTATTCAGAAGTTTACGGTACACTGATAGAAAAACGCTTCATATCACTAATAAATGGAACTCATTAACGTTGTGTCATTACAACAATGAAATATTTGATATGCTGAATGAAATTTCATACATATTGTGCTAGATTTTTAATAATTTTGTTTCATTAGATTTCGTAGTTTCATTAAAAAATTTCATTAAGTTTTGTTTACAAAATTCGTTTTTTTTTACACCTGTCGTGTCGCGTCTGTTTAGTCTGTTAGTTTACGCGCGAAAAAAACAGCTGATCAGAGCGTGATTACTTTTTTTTTTTAATTTTTATACGAAGTTTAAAATTAAATGTTGTTGTTAATTATAAGTATTTATTTATAAGTATTTATAAAAGCAAATGTTATAATACAATTTGGTGTAACAAAACTGACTGAAATCTATAGATAAAATAAAAAATATATGAAAGTTTTTTTTTAACTTGGTTATTTAGTGATTTTTTCAGACTTTTTTATAAAATTTGATTTTTTCAGACTTTTTTATAAAATTTGAAATAAAAAGTAAGTTATTATTTTATATTTACTAAATTCGTGCTGTTTAATATTAGTTCGTAGTTTTAATTATGTTTTACAACTTAAGGTTGGAGTAAAGTTTTGTGCGAGAAAACTAAGTGAAACCCATTTTTTATTATTTTTAATTCTATGAAAAGATCGTTTCATTTAATTTTAAAAATAAAAGTAGTACTTATTCAATGAAAGTATTTCATTTCAAAAATAAAAGTAGGATTTATTTAATGAAAGTATTCCATAAGAATTAAATACTTTTTTCATTAAAGTAATGAAAAATTTTCATAAAATACAATTTATATTTTGTATGAACAATTTTTGTTATTTTAATGAAACTTGTTCTTGCAATTCCATTTTATGATACCTATTTCTTTAATTCAATGAAACCCTACATAGGTTCCTTTTTAACATAATTTTTCTTAACATTAATGTAGATTTTCATTATTGTCATGTACAAATTTCTATTACTGTAGACATGTTTTTTTTCGCTGGACATTTGGTGTGGAATGCCTCATATACACTTTTTATAAAAAAAGTCTCATTTATTCTGCACTTCTTATAGAAAGTATTTTTGGATACTTTTAAAAACTGCTGTCCTATTTTGGCTCCTTGTTTTCAAAAACTTCTGTTTTTTGTTACTTTTTACAATTTCTAAGATTGGTGCTACAATTTCTTCAATGAATGTATTTTTGGTTTTAAATCCCTTTTCCGATGGTTAAGATCAAATCCACATTAATTTTAAATTTTTTTTGACTTAGTATTGTAAAAATAAAGTACATGTAAACTTTAAGGTTTCATTTGTAATTTTAATAACATCGATGTGTAGTTTAAAATTTGCTTAATGGCAACACTGTAGCGCACCCAAATTTATATAAAATTGTAATTTATTACCCCTATGTGTGTTACCTTACCAACAACTTCATTCATAAATCTCCTAATCTCTCTCTCCTCTATCTACACAAAAACGTGTTTATTTTTCTCATCTCTTTAGTTTTATTCTCCCTTTGTTATCTGTTTTCACATTTTTTTTTCTTATTGTTTAAGTAGACGCCCCACTGTGCATGTGTGCAAAACAACCAATTGCAGCCTTGCCAGCACAAACCTATAATTATAACGATGGCCGCTTAACAACAAGGTCCACTATATATATTTGTCTCTTTTAAACTAATGGACATTTTCTATATTGCCTTAATAACCCCTGTTTCCGGTTTGTGTGTATGTTGCTTTATGACACCCCCTCTCTTACTCTCTTTCTCATCTCTTTTTTTTTTTTTTTTTTGATTCATTTCCCTCTCTTTACAGCTTTTCTCCTTTTATCTTTTTCTTATCCTTTTTTTTGGATTTTTTTGTTTATTTTAATTTCTTTTAGCTTTTTATTACACTTTATTAACATTTTATTTAGTTTTTTTTATATTTTTTTTTATTATCCATGTTTTATTATTAAAGGTTTAAGTTAAATATTTATTTAGTACACTTTCTATAATTTATGGTTTTTATATGACTTTGTCTTTTTTTTACTTTTAGGTTTTTTAAATTTCATTCAATATCATGTCCTTGTTTTATATGTCCTTTTGTTATATGTGGACAATGTCAAATTGTGGCTGTGGGGATTTTATTCTATAGGAATTGATTATTTTTTATGACACGTGGGCTTTCTATTAGGGGTTATAGATTTTTTTTTTCAAAACTACACTCAGAAGATGAATTCTTAAAAAAATTTATAAAACAACTTTCAGTGTGAATTTAAACTATCAAATTTTAAGCCGATTTTTTTTTTGTTGAAATAAATATTTTAACTAAATACTCTCTCAATCAGTTTTAGAAAAAGATTCTGTAGTTCTGATTCTGTTTGCTATATTTTTCTGAAATTATTTCTCTTTTTTTAATTATTAATTCTTTCCATTTTTGTGAAATTAAAACTAAAAATTGGCAAAATGTAAAAAAATCAGCAGATGATATTGTTAATTTTACAAAATATTTAATATCCTGTTTTCATGAAAATTTTTAAAGTTTTAACCTTTTGACAAAAAAAAATAAAAATTTTCCTTAAAAACATCATATTGAGGGCGAATATTCAAAACTTGCTATGTATCTGCATAGTGAAAATTGATTAGGGGATCAAAAGAACTGTTATTTTTAGTTTATTCTAAGAGTTGTTTTTAATATTTTTTCTACAATATATTTAAAATACATTCAGCCTTACCATAGAAAAATAAAATATATTTAAAATCAGCTTTTAATTTTATTTCTATACAAATTGTTTTTGTTTTTAAAATCGACTTTCAAAAAATGTATCGAAAATTTGAAATTTAAAAGCTTTATGCTTTTGTTAAAATAGACTTTTTGTTTTCTTGTGGTAAGGGCCATTGTTTTTGAAATAATATTTCAGTTAAAATTTAGTTTAATAGATGATAACTAATTCAGTGAACACATTTCAAAAACTCACTTTCGAAAATATTGCAGATAGCATGTTTTAAATATTTGCCCTCGATATCAAAAAAATTAACATTTTAAAAACTTATTTTTTTAAAAACTTATAAAATTTAATGAAAAAAATTACTTCAAACTGTTTCTGTAAAATGATCATCATAATCAGTTTTTTTTTTATATCCTCCAATTACAAGGAAAGTCCCATAGTGTCACCATCCGATATTTATGAAATTTGGATACGTTATTCAGAATAAAAATTTATTCGAAAAGTATTTTTTCCAAAACTTTCGTTATCTTAAGTACTTGAGGAAAAAAATATTAAAGGGAGTCGTGTCCGAAATTCTGTTATTTATCATGGAATGCCCCGTATATTATTGATAAGTGATCCATTATAAGACATTCTACCGAAAGCCGTCTGTCTATTGAAATGGCGATCACGGTCGGAATAAAACATATACTGTTAATTAGAGCTGTCAATCCCGAATCCCGAAATCCCGGGATTTTTGTCATAAAAAGAATCCCCAATCCCGGGATTTTTAAGCTCAAATTCCGGGATTTTTGATATATTAAAAATGTATGAGAATTTATTTTTAACAATACCACTTTGTTCAATTACACAGCTCAACAAGAAAATGCGTATTGGATTCTGGTTAGTGATTTGGATAGTGTCTGTTGCGCTGATTCCAAATCCGGAGCCCAAATTTGTCTATCACGTCAGGATTTTGAAAAATTCGCGGTTAAAGTTACAAAAAAGGGCATTTTTGACCCTTTTTAAAACCTTATAAAATAAGATTCTGACATGCAAATGACTTGGTATCAAGCTCATTCGAAAGCCTGTAATTTTCTCTTAAAGATAAGATAAAATGTTCTAAAAATTTAATTTTCTAAAATGGTAAAAAAATCATTAGCAAAAAACCTTCCATTTTTCAATATTTAGTTTATTTACACAGTGTTTTTAACAAATTTAAGCCACAGTTTGCAGGTTTTGGTAAACATTTTCTAAAAACCAAAACTTTGATCGAATTGCGCCTCGGGTAAATTTAATTCCATTGACCTCAAATTTGAACCACATAAGTTTTAGGTCTAGGACAATAGAAATTTTCCGGGACGTTCAAAATTGGAAGAAAAACTTTTTTAAAACAAAAAAAAAAAATCCAAATCTAATGTATTATATTATTACATTTCCCCATTAAATGTTTTTATTAATTTAAGTTTTCTTTAAATTTGTTTTAAAATTATACAGAGCAACAACCAAAATCGGAATGGGATAAAACCAAAAGCAAAAAAAAGTTGTCATTTTCCATAACAAACCCCTCAAGGCTCTTTTAGATCATTGCTAAATATTTAATATTGAAAACTGCATAAGTGGCATATACTTAATTTTTTAATTGCTTTTAAATAACAATAAGAATTAGAGTTTGCAAATAATCGAGATATTTCATAATCGCGATTACGATTAAAAAAATTGCCGTTAATCGCGATTATCGATTAATCGAATTTTTTAAATAATTTGTGCAATAGCTTTAAATTTTTTTTTTTTTTAAATTTATATTTTAGAACGTACGAAAACAAAATGTCTGCGGGGTCGTGTCGAAATACCTGCCGATGGCCAGTGAAGAGCAAATTGTAAAAAAAAAATATTAAAAAATTTTACAAGACATCATAAGTCGGCAACCAGCGGTCAAAGTATGAAAAAAATTACGTTGTCATTAAATGTTTGTAGTTTATATAAAAAGTTTTACGTTTTGTCGTTTTCATAAGAAAAAACAATGGTTTAACGTTCAGTTTTTTAAATGACTATTTCTGTTCTTTGTTTAAAAATAACAACATAAAAAATAAATACTTTCATTAGCATTCAATTTTTAAAGTCATTTATTTTTGTTTTGTAAGTAAAAATAAGTTTTTCTTCTTTAATTCCTAATGATTTGTGTACGTTATTTTTTAAATTGTTGGCATTTTTAAGGAGAAATCATTAGTTTTAACCCCTTGTGTAGGTTATATTTTTGCAGAAAAAAAATTTAAAAAATTAGTGTCTGCCATAATGTAATTAATTGCAGAATCGATTCCCCAAAATTTTTGTTAACATTTTGTAAAAAATAATTCCATAGAAAAATTGTTAAAATAACCTACGAAATAATTAATTTTTAATGTTTTCGTAGGTTTTTTTTTTTTTTTTTTCAATTTGTTCAGTGTTATTTATAATTAGTGGGATGGTTTTTAATTGATTTATCACTTGTTTTAAATGTGTTGTTCATTTGTTCCAGATAATCGATTCCAGAACGCATCATATCCTACAATCGATTCTACTTAACATTATAAAATCAATGATTTTGGTTTGAAATTGTCCCGAAAGTTATGTTTTTTAGAGTAAAATTCAAAATGGGTTTCAACAAATTTTGGAACTGATTTAAATTCGTTATAAAAACAGTGAGTTTTATAGAAAATTTTTAATCGTAATCGAATGATTTTTTTGTCGATTACGATTACGATTAATTGGCACGATTAATCGCGATTACGATTACGATTTTAATCGTTTTACAAACTCTAAGAGGAATAATTAGAAATAATTTTTTTAATAATTTCGTTGTAGCGAAATCGACCCAAGAGTTTTCGTGGGAATCAAACCCACGACTTCCTGCTTAATAGGCTAGCACGCTACCAACTAACACACAGTAGCCCCTTAACATGCACAATAAAATTGAAACATAAAGAGTCTACTATTTTTTTACTTTTATAATCAAAGAAATGTAATCCCGAAAAATCCCGGAATACCGAAAAATCCCGGGATCCCAAAAATCCCGTGATCCAGAAAAATCCCGGGATCCCGGGATTTCGATTTTCAAATCCCGAATCCAGGGATTTTAAAAAACCGATCCCGTTTGACTGCCCTACTGTTAATATGAAATTTAACAGTTTTATTTGTTGTTTTCCGCGCAGTTTGGTGTTGCACTTGAGCGATATTGTTTAAGCGATTCAAAAGTTATGAACTAAAATGTAAGGACACCTTGAAATTGTTAGTACATTTCACACAGGAACAAATATGGCGAAAAAAATTTTGAGGAATCACTTGTTTAAATTCCAAAAAAAACATTTGAATAATTTTTTTAATTGACACAATTAAAAATTTACTCAAAAGCTTTTAAAAAAATTTAAGTAAATAATTTAATTGATTTTTTAAAGTTATTTTTATTCTCTTAATTTTTAGAATTCTCATTTAGTTTATAATTTTTTGTATATGTATATAAAAGTTTGAAATCATCTTTATGAAATTTGTATACGACTTTCATAAATATATTTGATCAAGTTTGAAAAAAAAAAATATTTTTTGTAAAAAAAGGGTTTTTTTTTGTAAAAAAAATGTGAAACTTTTTTTTCTTTAAAAAAAAAATAAATTGATAAATTTTGAGTAAATTTTTACTTGACACAATTAAAAACCTAATTTAAAAAAACGAAAAACTTTGAGTAAAGACAAGAAACAGAAGAAAAAAGAAAAAGGGAGAGAATAAAAGAATAAATAAAAATGATTTTACTGAGAGAAACAATATTCAAAGTCTATAAAATGTTCTGATATTTGTTTAAGAACCTAAAAACTTTCCTTGCAAAAAATGTTTCGACTTTAGATTTTATCTATACTAAAAATAAAAATGATTCTTTCTTTATCATTTAAAACGGAGATTGTTTTCTGGACTAATATAACAGAATCGGAATTCTACTAAAGATTTTTTTATTGAAAACTCGAAAATTTTTGCAAAAGAAAAATATTTTACCAGAATTTAAAAAATTTTCGTTAGAAAAATTCTTTAAATTTAAAAATTTTGTTACTTGTTAGAACTTAATAATTTTTCTCAAAAAAATATATTTCAGATATTAAAAACATTCAATTTTATAATCTGATTTTTGTCCCTACGAATAATGTATTAGAATCTGATAGTTATGTCTACTCCACTTGTACCACAGAGTGACTTTGTTAAAAGAAATCGGATCAGTCCTTCTTGTAGTCCCCCTTCATACCAACCACTCGATATTTACATAAATCTCTAAAAATTCATGAAAGTTGAAAAGTTGGATATTTACATAAATCTCTAAAAATTCATGAAAGTTGAAAAATTGGATATCTACATAAATCTCTAAAAATTCATGAAAGTTGGAAATGTTTTTTGTTAAAATTTTGTTTGTAGCTGTTAAACATGTACTTTGGTAACCTTATCAAATTTGTTTGTAGTTGGACCATTTCTGAACTTAGTTCCCTTATGAAAAATTCCGCCCGATATTAAGTTAAATCGGTTTATTGGCAACAAAAACATGCCTATTTCACTCAAATTTCGTTTGTATGAGTTTTTAAGCTTATTAAAGATCTAACAAGATCCATGTTTGGACTTGGGACCCATTTTCCGGAAAACATTGGTGTAGGGTATTATATGGTCTGTCTTGAGGACTATAATTTTGTTACGTGTTTTTTTTAAAGAAAAGACAGGCGATACCATCTGGCTAAGTTTTTAAGATATCGTCATTTTAAATTTTTTTGAAAATATATTTATCCTCAATTAAAAAAAAAAATGTTGTCCACCTAGATTGGCCAAATGTCGCACTGTGGGGAGTTCAGATGAATACGCTGAAAATAATAACAAACGGCCAAACTTTTCGGTTGTTTTGATAAATTCATTCGTTTTCAAAAATTTCGCTAATACAAACTTATGTTTCAGCAGAGCCACGTTTTCCGCAGAATCAAATAAAATTAAAAAAGAATTAAAGAAAATAAAAATTTCCCGGGATTCCCGGAAAATCAAAAAAAAGTCCGGGAATTCCCAAACACTTTCTATGACCCAAAATACTTAAATACATTCAGTATAATTGTTCCCTAATCCAATACAACCATATTAACACATACTGCTTCTTAGCACAAGTTTTGATTTCTTCTTAATTTTGTTTGGGCTATTTAAGTATCACATACATTTGTATTCATTCAACTTCAACTGATTGTGAGTAGTAAGTAGTAGCTTTATAAACAGCATGAAATTTAAAATCTTAAAACATATCATAACAACAATACCCAGCAAAAATTGGCATTACTAGTAATGGGTTTTGTAATCCGAAACAGATGTTAATAAGTAGTTACTTATTGAATGAAACACTAATTATTTTAACAAGGGCGTGAGACAAAAATAACTAGTGAAGAGTATGGAGATAAATAAGTAGTTACTGCCTCGGATTACAAATAAGGAGTAAAAACCCATTACCAATAAGAAGTAAAATAATTAGTTAATTAAAACTTTTAAATTTAACTTGTTTTTACTAAAACTTAAAAATTGCGTAATTTTTATTAAGTTTTTAACTACTTTTTATTTTAATTGAATTGTAAAGGTTAAAAACTGCACAAGTGCAAGAAGATATTATTACTTAGAGGTGCTTTTATAACATATTACTGAGAAGTAGTTACTTTTGGGCCTAAAATAATGTTAATGGTAATGGGTACTCATTATAAATAATGTATTTGGTAATGATTACTTTTCACAACTCATTACCATGTTTTTGCTGGGATTAATTGCATAAATATTCCTCATTCGCAACGTTAAAACGAAGAACGGGTTCTGAAAATTTTCCAAAAAAAAATTTTTTGATCGATAGCCCATAGAAAACTATATAAGAATGTAAATTTTTGAGATTGTGGTGCATTCCGTTTTAATGTGATAAATATTTAATCAAGGCAAGTCGCCACAAATTTGACCATTTTTCCAATATTTGACCACGCCTCCTAAGCCCAGTTTTTGAAAAATTGAAAAACCAAAAAAGCAATTTTCTAAGTTCCATATAGGGCTATACATACAACCTATTCAGAAGTTTACGGTACACGTGTTTTTTTTCGCTGGACATTTGGTGTGGAATGCCTCATATACCCTCTATCACTAAGTGGAGGGTATAAAAAGAATTAAAGAAAATAAAAATTTCCTGGGATTCCCGGAAAATCAAAAAAAGTCCGGGAATTCCCAAACACTATCTACGACCCAAAATAAATCTTACGTGTCTCGGCGTTTTGGTATGTCAATTTCACGTACTTACAGCGTAATTTTCCCCTAATCCAATACAACCATATAAACACATACTGATTCTTAGCACAAGTTTTGATTTCTTCTTAATTTTGTTTGGGCTATTTAAGTATCACATACTTTTTGTATTCATTCAACTTTAACTGAGTAGTAAGTAGTAGCATTATAAACAGCATGAAATTTAAAATCTTAAAACATATCTAACAACAATAATAGCACTCAACATGATGTGGTTTTGTGTGGTTTTCGTCTTGTGTTCAGCAAACAAAATTTTTCATTTTTCTAAAATTTTTCATTCGGGAAAACTTTTTTTTCTTTTTTGATTTTGATTTGTTTCTTGTAAAAGAGACTCATGCCACTTCGTTTTTTTTTTTTTTTAGTTTTTCTTATATGGCAGCATTCACATACATATCTTCTACACATGCGGAGTTAAACTACGCCTCTTGGGCCCACCTCAATCACCCAGTTGGAAAATTTAGTGGTCTTTATGTTGTTGTTTTTATTTTTCTGCCTTATGGTGGCAAAAAGATTTGTTGCTTATGATCTCTTTTACCAATTGTCTGTGTAAAAGCAAATCTAAGATTAGTTGCAATTTTCATTGTTTGTCAGAGTGTGTGAGGTTTTCTTACATAGTACGTGTCTATGTGAAACTGGCGCTTGATTTGCTATATATATATTTATTGTTTGGGTTACTGGAAAAACCACCTCCTCCTCCTTTGGCCATATTCATGATGTGTATGATTTTCTAGTTAAGATTTTTTTTCATGCCTTCTTTCTTAGCTTTAGTACAAAGAAGTTAGCTAATTTTCTTTTCTATTTTTGTTGAGGTTATGTTTAAGTGTGAGTATTTTTCTTTGATTATTGTTTGATATATGCTGAGGGCTTTAAACACGTGCTGTAATAAGTTATTTTCAATGTACATTAGGCTGGATTCAAAAAAATTTTGGAGATCGTTTTTGGAACCGAAATACTTGGCCGAGCAAAATGAAATTTTTGGTCGTTAATGAGACAACAAAATGAAATGAAAATAAAAACAAAATGGTTTCTATGTAAATTCTTTTTCCAACGTCCGATTTTCAAATCAAAAGCGTTTTCGAATTTAAATCTGATTAAGCTAAAAATTAAACAAAATATATTTTTCCATCCATTCACAACCGTTTTTGAAAAACGAAAAATGCTAAAATCAACCCGGCCTAAAATTCACTGAAGAAATGAGATAGTTTTTAAAAGATTTTAGTACATACACTGTTTTTAAAATTGCTTCAAATACTGTGAAGTTTACCAAGATTGAAAATATTAGAATGGTATGAAATTAATTGATGTTGGAAAATATTTTTTTTATGCGACTCTTAAGTCTTCAAAATCACTTTATGGACTTCTTATCAGAAGCCTGCGCTCGCCAATTTAATTAGCGACGTCGGCTGACATAAAAAAAAAATTGGTGGCAGCTCAAAAAAAAATACCCGTTAAAGAACTAAACCCACCTTTGAAAAAGTCGTCAAACACCAACTGGATAATAGAGGAGGATCTCTTTCCCATTTTATTATTTTGACATATCAGGAAAAAAAGAGCTAAGTACCGTCCTTTCAAAACTTTATCCTCAATATCATTTAAAATTTTCAACAAAATATTTTGATTTTCAAAGATTTTGAAAGAACACTATTCACATCCTTTTTCCTGAAATGGCACAATAAAAATGCCTGCGAATTTTGTACTCTTGCCCAAAACATTAAATCATGATAATGTTTTGCGGAAGATTTGGGTGTACTTGCCAAAGCAAATTTTTTTAGAAAAAATAATGTTATATTACTTTGCTATTCCATTCAAAACGAATTGAAATATCAGTTGAGGACCCCATTAAAAAACCAAAAGAGCTGTACATTTCGTAAGTGAGTTCAAAAAATAAGTGCAAAAAAGTATTTTTACATTCTGGAGAGTATAAAAGATTCGGCACCAAAGAATATACCACTCTCACTTGTTTTATATACATTTGATAAACAAACGGAAATTTTTTATGCGAAAACTTAGACTTGGTAAAAAAGTAGTTTTGGTAAAAAAATTTTTTTTTTTTTTCACGAAAACCAAAATTATGTTAAAAAAAATTAACGAACCCCAAATTTTTGGTAAAAAAAAGTTTTTGATGAAAAGAAAAATTTTTTGATGTAAAAAAAATTGACGAAAAAAAATATGAAAAAAAAAATTTTTTTGGTGAGAAAAAAATTGATAATAAAAAATTTTGATAAAAAAATTGATGAAAAAAATGTAAAAAAAAATTATGAACAAAAAATTTTGATGAAAAAAAAAATTTGATGAAAAAAAAAATTAATGAAAAAAAAATTGATGAAAATAAAAATTTTATAAAAAAACAAAAAAATTGATGAAAAAAAAAACTTTGATGAAAACAAAATTAATGAAAAAAAAAAAAAAAAATTGATGAAAAAAAAAATTTTGATAAAAAAAAAAAAATTTTTATTAAAAAAAATTTTTGATTAAAAAATAAAAAAAAAAAAATTTTGAAAAAAAAAATAATTTGATGAAAAAAAATATGATGAATAAAAAATTTGATGAAAAAAAAATTTGATGGAAAAAAAATTTAATGAAAAAAAAAAATTGATGAAAAATAAAAATTTGATGAAAAAAAAGTTTGATGAAAAAAAAAGTTTGATGAAAAAAAAAATTTTGATGAAAAAAAAAAATTTGATGAAAAAAAAATTTTTCTTGAAAAATAATTATGTTTCTTTTTATTCACCAGCTGGTGAAAAAGGGTTTTATTCACCACGAGATGAATTATTATCCAAGCTACAAACCCAAGTTGTTAAAATTTTTGGTTTTAAGAAAATGAAAATACACACAGAGAAATGTTTAGTTGGAATTCCATTATGAAAACGGAATTTTGATAAATCTTATACATTTTTAGTTGTGATTTTAAATTTTTTATCACCATACCAAATAAATAACAGTAGTAATAATTAATTTTCAATCGTGACCGAATGGATGTATCAACAACTAATAATTTGGTTAATATACCCAAACTAAAAACTAATAAAGTTTTTGAAAAATATTTAGTAAGTACAACCGTTTCTTTTAGTCTTTATTTTCCCTCTCGACCAATAATCATTTGTTTAAATTAATAAATTCCAAAAACATTAGGTAATAGTATCCACAACTGAAAATGTTGGTTAACTTAACCAAATTTTCAATATTTTTTTATTTTTGAAAAATTTTACTAAATTATAAATTTGTATTGGTATTCTTAACTAATAATTGGTCGTTAGGATTTCATTTCAATTACAAAACGTTTTGCGTCAAAAAAATGAAAATAGTAATCATTTAAAACTAAAATGTTATTGTGTTCAGAGGTTTTTTTTAATTTTTAAATAAAATTAAAATAAAATTTCGTAAAAAATGTTGACGGTAAGTTGAGGCCGAAATACAATCAATTTAAATTAATAAATCTTATTTTAGGTATTTGCACACGCAACTTTAATGCAGATGCTAAAGATGATATTTTACCCAGAAGTCGACAATAAAATCGTTTTTTGAGCCAACTATAAAAAACTTTGGTGCAGTTTCCAAGAAATCCTTAGAGTCCAAAGTGTCCAGAGAGTGGTAACAAATTTAAGGTTTGTAAATGCCAGAATATTGAAATTAAGAAAGTTTCATCCAAAACTATTCTCAGAATCGGAGAGTAATTTTTTTGAGTAATTTTTCTATACGAAAAATTACTCAAAACCTGAGACTTTTTCTGTAGGAAAAATTTTTCAGAACCTGAAACTTTTTCTCCAAATCTGAAATTTTTTGTATAGGAAAAATTTCAGAACTTGAAATTTTTTTCTATTAAAAAATCCTTGGATTCTGATATATGTTTCCATAAAAAAATTCTAGAAGTCCGAGATATTTTTTTGATTTTTTCATTGACATGTTTTCTTAAGAGATATATTTTGACTTCGATTTATTTTTGCTCTAGAAAGTCTTTCAGATTCTGAGACATTTTTTTTAGAACAATTTTTAGATGTTAAATTTTTTCTATATTATTTTTTATTTATTTCCAGTTTTAATTTATTTTTTCTATTGTATGTATTTATTTCACTTTTTAAATTTTAAAATTTTTACAATCAAATAAATTAGTAAAATTGCTTGAAAAAAATATTAAAAATTTTTATTTCAAAAGAAACAGTTTAAAAAAATATTGATTGGTACAACTATATAACGCTTTTTAAAATTCGATCACTCTAACCAATGTCAATTTTAACATAAAAATATTCGGTTCTTATGATAGATATTTACCGGTAGAGACAACTGAATTGGCAGTAGAGGCAACTGAATATTGTGATAGTTGGTGCAACCGCAAAAATTCAGTTGGCAAACAATTCAGTTGCAACAACTGAATCTATTTTCTGTGTGTAGTAATTCTTGTTTTCTTTTTCGTTAATTCTGCAAAAACCCATAACAACATAAGTCGAGTTATGTCCAAGACGTGTCTATGCATTTTCGGAATCTCCTTATCCATTTTCGTATTGTATCAAATTTTTATGAAAATCGGACCATTACTTTCTGAGATATTGATTTCAGAACTCCACAACTCAACTTTTTTTAAAGGGAAAATAAAAATCGTAACAGCATATGAGGCATTCCACACAAAATGTCCCGCTACAGAAAAACATTTGTCTCGTAAATTTCTGAATAGGTTGTTTAGATTAGAGTTTGCAAAACGATTAAAATCGTAATCGTAATCGCGATTAATCGCACCAATTAATCGTAATCGACAAAAAAATCATGCGATTACGATTAATAATTTTCTATGAAATACACTGTTTTTATAACGAATTTAAATCAGTTCCAAAAATTTTTGAAACCCATTTTGAAGTTTCTATTTAAAATTATTTTTCAAAAAAACTAAATTACTCTAAACAAGTAAGAGTGTTAAATTCGGCTGTGCCGAAAAGATTAAAAAAAATTGCAGGGGCGTCTTCTTTTTTTTTGGGGTGGGTCAGTAGTGGTAATTGGGGGGCACAATTCCTCTCGAATAAGTGTAAAAAAAAATAATTCTTATGCTTTTTGCACTAAAGAAATACAAATTTATCATTATATAAAAAAAAAATATATTCCACGCCCATAAAAGGGGGGGGGCGGACCGTTAAACGATTTTTTCTAATTCTGTGGATCCAAATGCAGGACCTTGAACTTCTTGTGGCATAAAAATGTTGGATTTGTTAAACAAAAACACAAAAAATCATGTAAAAATATGTTTTTTTTCAGAGGTTTGTTTAGTTCTTCAAGGGGGAACTTTTTCCCCCCTGATCCGATTTTGCCCATCTCCGAACTTAACCAGCCTACGAACATAAGACATATATGTGCCAAATTTTAGGAGTCTATCACTTTTATTTTGGACTGTATCGTGTCTTCCACAGATGGACGGACAGACAGACGGACGGACAGACGGACATCGCTAGAATGTCTTAGAATCGATCACTGATCAATAATATATATACTTTATGGGGTCCTAGACCGATATTTCGATGCGTTACACACGGAATGACAAAGTGAGTATACCCCCATACTGTAGTTGGAGGGTATAAAAACCATTTCTTTTGGAACAATTTCAAACAAATTCAAACAAAAATCATTGATTCTGGAATGTTTAGTAGAATCGATTGCAGGATTATATGATGCTTTCTGGTACTGATTATTTGTAACGGAACATTTTTATGGGTTGGCCCATGATTCATTTAACTTATTTGCGATTTTTCTTTCCTTTTCTCGTAAAAGTCATTCAAATTTAAAGGAAAATTTAAATTCTGATATAAGTAAGTTTTAAAGATGTTAGTTTTTAAAATATACTCAAAAGTCTTTGGTCGGATTTGTCGAACAATTTGGACATGAAGTTTAAAAAAAAAACGTAATTTTTTCATACTTTGACCGCTGGTTGCCGATAAATGATGCCATGTAAACTTTTTTAATAAATTTCCTCGCAATTAGCTCCTTCACTGGCCATTGGCACGTATTCCGACACGACCGCACAGAAATTTTGATGAACTGGAAGCAGCTTTTGGAAAGGACTCACGACCCAAATAGGGAATCCAAACCAGTCACAGTTTAGAGTACTCTTTAGTAGCACAGATAAAGTATTTTTCTCCAAAAATCTTTTTGATGTTAAAGATGTCAAAAATTAAAGTATGTGTAAAATTTTCATAACAAAGAATTTTAATTATAAGTTTTAAAAAAATGTCTTAACAATAAGTTCTCAAGGGCTCTCGAGCGTTCTTTCGATGCGCAATGATATACTAAAAAAGAGACTGTGGTTCCAAAATCTCGGAATTATTTTTACTAGGAAAGTTTGAAAGTTTTTAATTTTATTTCTTAAAAATAATAATTTTTGTATTTTCGTATTTTTGTACTTTCGTACTAAAATAAAAATTTTAAAAGATTTTTTTAAAGCTATTGTAACTCAAATTATTTAAAAAATTCGATTAATCGTAATCGCGATTAACGGCAATTTTTTTAATCGTAATCGCGATTATGAAATATCTCGATTATTTGCAAACTCTAGTTTAGATAGCCCTATATGAAACTAAGAAAATTGCGTTTTTGGTTTTCGATTAAATATTTTTTTTTGGAAAATTTTCAGAACCCGTTCTGAAATTTTCCATTTTTTAAAAAAGTCAATTTATCAAAAATCCAGCCACTTTTTATACCCTCCAACCACAGTATGGGGGTATACTCACTTTGTCATTCCGTGTGTAACACATCGAAATATCGGTCGTGGACCCCACAAAGTATATATAATATTGATCCATGATAGAATCTAAGACATTCTAGCGATGTCCGTCCGTCTGTAGAAATAACGATGCAGTCCAAACCAAAAGAGCTAGACCCCTAATTGGGTTGGAATATCTCTTATGTTACTGGTAAGGTTAAGTTCGAAGATGGGCAAAATCGGACCAGGGGGAAGAAAGTTTTCCCGTGAAGAACTAAAACGACCCCTGAAAAATACGATATTTTTACGAGTTTTTTTTTTTAATTTTTGCTCAAAAAATGTAACATTTGTATACCATATTATGTTCATAGACCTGCGCTTGGACCAAGGGGGTTAGAAAATTCGATTTTTTTAGGCTGCCCCCTTTGGGGGCGTGGTTAAAGAAATTAATTAAAAATAACGATAAAAATTTATTATTTAAGCGTAAATACCATAAAACAATAATTTGTAAACATATATAGCGGGGTTGCAGGTGCCCCCACCAACTCCGACGACCCCCCCCCTCCCCCACCAAAAAAAAAAACGCCGCCCTTGCATATTTTTTTTTAATTTTAAACGTGTTGGAGGGTATTAAAGATTCGGCACAGCCGACTTTAACACTCATACTTGTTTTCTTTCTTTTTAACATTTTTTTTTTAAGTATAGATGTTTGTCCATCCACACAAAAAAATTCAGAAACACGTTCTTCGTTTTTTTTTTCCAGAAAATCGCATTTGAACTTTAAATTTCATCACAATTTTGTAATTTGCTTGTATTTCTTTATTTTAAAGTTGCGAATGTGTATTATTAATTGCATAAATATTACTCATACGCTCTGTTAAAACAAGTAAATACAAGCAAATTACTAAATTGTTATGAAATTTAAAATTCAAATGCGATTTTCTGGATCGCATTTGAACTTTAAATTTCATAACAATTTTGTAATTTGCTTGTATTTCTTTATTTTAAAGTTGCGAATGAGTATTATCAATATCATAAATATTCCTCATACGCTCTGTTAAAACAAAAAAATACAAGCAAATTACTAAATTGTTATGAAATTTAAAATTCAAATGCGATTTTCTCTAAAAAAAAGAAACGAAAAATGTGTTTCTGAATTTTTTTGTGTGAATGGACAAACATCTAAACTTAAAAAAAAAATATTAAAAAAAATGAAAAAAAAGTGGCCGGATTTTTGATAAATTGACTTTTTTAAAAAATAGAAAATTTCTGAACGGGTTCTGAAAATTTTCAAAAAATTAATCGATAGCCCATACAAAACTTTATAAGAATGTAAATTTTTGAGATTGTGGTGCATTCCGTTTTAATGTGATAAATATTTAATCAAGGCAACTCGGCACAAATTTGACCATTTTTCCAATATTTCACCACGCCTCCTAAGCCCAGTTTTTGACAAATTGAAAAACTAAAAACGCAATTTTCTAAGTTCCATATAGGGCTATCCATACAACCTATTCAGAACACACAAAAATTTTTTTTTTCCATGAACGATTTTCATAGTATTTATGAACAAATTCATACCATTTATTAACTTTTCATAATATTTATAAACTTTTTCATAGTATTTATGAAAAATGTTAAAAATTCTTAAATTTCACATATTATGATTTATTCATAAATACTATGAAAAAGTTTATAAATATTATAAAAAGTTAATAAATTGTATGAATTTGTTCATAAATACTATGAAAATCGGTCATGGAAATAAATTTTTTGTGTGAAGTTTACGGAACACATGTTTTTTTCGCTGGACATTTGGTGTGGAATGCATCATATCTGAGTTATATTTTTATTTCTTATTTTAAAATCAGCAATCGTTGAAGACTCTAAAATGTATTTTACAGGGATACATAACTGCATATGCTTGGATTAAAATATAATTTTGCAAAACGCAATTACAACATCAATGGTTTTCACCCGATATCTCCGTTGTCCTAATATCAACTTTTAAGATAGCGAAGATTGTGTCGATAATAATGCTTGAGATATTTACATGCCCAAAATGTTCAAATTTTTTAACCCAGATTTGGTATTTGAAATTAAAACTTAAAAATGCTCTCCTGAAAAGTAGTATGAAAATACTTATGCAATTATTCTTTTTTGCCACAGAATTGTTAGCTTATATCAATGGTTCCCAACCTTTGATTCTCGCCCCACTGGGGGGCAATTTCAAGGTTCCAGGGGTGCAACGAGCAAATTTTCAGGATTTTTTTTTGGTCAAATTAACTTCAAAAACAATTTTTTTAGCTAAATTATCTACAAAAACTTTGTTAATTGCTTAAAGTTTTTACTAAAAACTTATTTTAAATTCTTATTTTACAAAAACTTTGCTGTACCAGTAGTAATGTTTCATTAGAAACAAAAATTAGAAAAATTATTAAATTTTTCTTGAGTGTAGGGGGGACAAAGCAATTTTTTTAACTTAAAAGTGGGACGTGCCTTAAAAAAGGTTGGGAACCATTGGCTTATGTAGTCAAACTGAGGTGGCGTCCTGAAACTTTTTGAAAATTAGACAGCAGCCTAAAAACATTATCATGTTAAAAAAAAATTAAAAAAAAAACAAAAGTGGCCGGATTTGATAAATTGACTTTTTTAAAAAATGAAAAATTTCAGAACGGGTTCTGAAAATTTTCAAAATAAAAAAATTTAATCGATAGCTCATACAAAACAATACAACAATGCAAATTTTTGAGATTGTGGTGCATTCCGTTTTAATGTGATAAATATTTAAACAAGGTATATCGACACAAATTTTACCATTTTTCCAATATTTGACCACGCCTCCTAAGCCCAGTTTTTGAAAAATTGAAAACCAAAATGGCAATTTTTTTAGTTACCTATTCAGAAATTCACGGGACACATGTTTTTCTGTAGCGGGACACTTGGCGGGACATTTGGTATGGAATGCCAGATACCTTCAATTTAGGGATCAGAAAATATCTGTAGCAGATATGAGTATATATGGAGTAGATCTAATTACATCCATTTAGATATGATCCATGTTTTTACAAAAGGAGATATGTTTTGATATAATTATTTTTTACACGGGTTATGGGCATATATACAGAAAGAATTGAAAACAAATTTCAATCACGAAAATCGCAATCAACTCCTCCGATCAAGGAAATTGTTATACAAATCATCATATTATTACGTGATTAACTCCAATTTTTTTAATCAAACATTTATTGATTTTGATAAAAAGTTTTAGCAATTTTTTATATGTTTTCAATTAAAATAATGATTGATTTAACGAACGAATTTGCGAGCTTAGGTATGACAAAATTATGAAAAACTACTTATTTTTTGCATTTCAATATGTTCCCAACAATAAAAAAGGTAAAACCCGATTATTTTGTGAATTTGGTATACTGAAAAATTGTAATTCGACAGTAAAAGAAACTAACAAAAATTTTGATCAAAACAGTGATTGATTCATTGGAATTTTGTTGATCAATAGATTTGATTGAAATTTGTTGCCAATAAGTTGTTGTGTGTATGTAGGAATTATATATGAATAACATTTGAACATTTTTTTTAGGGTGTTCTAGAAGGACTACATTATTTTTACTCTTGTTTTGTTTAAATCTGCAATCATTGCTCAAGTAACGAAAAAAACTTTTTCCTTCCCCCAATTTATATGTATCACAGCATGAAATCAATATTTTGAATGTCCTCCAAAAAAAAAAAAAATTGTATAACTATGTAAAAATGTATTAAGCAAAAAAGAAAAACTACATACATACTTTTAATATCGCATGCGTCATAGTTACGCTTGAAGTGCGTCAAATGTTGATGCCTTTTTTGTAACTTTTTACGTGCCACAAACAAAATGAAACTGTATAATTGTTGCCATATATACAAGAAGAAGAAAAAAAAAACTTGAAAAAATGGGTGGAAACTTAACAAAAAATTTGAAATTTTTTTTAAAGAAAAAAAAAATATGTAGAAAATGTAAAAAACCACTTGTACTTAACGCATGTCTTTGCATGTACTAATTTTTTTTTGTATTCTTCTTTAACTTTCTTTGTGGTTATTTTTAGTTTTTTTTTCTTTATGGTTTTCTAACACGCACTTGTGTGTCTCCAATTGCGTTCTCCTTAAAACCATACCCATTTTCCACCAGTCTTAAACAAAACTTTGTTTATTTATTTTTTTTTCTGTTTCTCAAGGGGAGTATACATTTGGGTGTGTCTTTTTGTTGGAATGTGGAATTTTTTGGGGGAATGGTGTCATTAGAAAATGACACAATTGTTGAAAATATTAACAGTATTTTATCATTGTTTTTTACAATTATATTTTTGAATAAAAATGCTATTAATCTTAGTTTAAGTAATTATGAAAATTTAATTTCATTGTTTATTGGAAAGTTTATTAAATTTGGGTATTAACTTGGAAATTACTCAGGGGCAACACTTCGATTTTAATGGAAGTTGCATAGACATATATGTGAGGCATTCCACACCAAATGTCCCGCTACAGAAAAACATGTGTCCCGTAAATTTCTGAATAGGTTGTTTGGATAGCCCTGTATGGAACTAAGAAAATTGCGTTTTTGGTTTTTCAAATTTTCATGAACTGGGCTTAGGAGGCGTGGTCAAATATTGGAAAAATGGTTTAAATATTTATAAATATTTATCACATTAAAACGGAATCCACCACCATCTCAAAAATTTACATTCTATAGTTTTGTATGTAAATTTTCAAAACCCGTTCTGAAATTGTTCATTTTTTAAAAAGTCAATTTATCAAAAATCCGGCCATTATTTTTTTTTAGTTTGTCAATCCTCAAAAAAAAATCAGACATGTGTTTTTCGTTTTTTTTTTCGAGAAAATCGCATTTTAATTTTGAATTTCATAACAATTTAGTAATCTGCTTGTATTTTCTTTTTTCAACACAGCGTATGAGTAACATTAATGCAAATAGTTAATACTCATTCGCTACGTTGAATGAAGAAAGTAAGCAAATTACGAAATTGTTATGAAATTTAAAATTTAATTTAATTTTAACTTAAAAAAAAAATTAAAAAACAAGTAGAAAAGTAAAATTCGACTTTGCCGAATCTATGAATACCCTCCACAATGCGTAAAGAAAATTAACAATTTTGATTAAAAATATTTTACTTTGAGTAAAAAACTATTTTTTTGTCATTTAAAAAAATAAAAATACTAATTTTTTTTTTGAGTTTAATGTTTTTTCGAGTGCAATGTTTTCTTTACTGTAAAAATATTTTCGAGGGAATGCACATACTTATGTTCACAAACTATTGTAATTTTTGTAAAAAAAAAAAAATTTTTTGAGTGTAAACATTTTTTTTTTAGTGTAAAATTTTTTTTGAGTGTAAAATTTTTTTCGAGTGTAATTTTTAATTTACCAATGCTTTTAAAACTGAACAAGTTTAAAAAGCATTGCTTTAAAACTAAACAAGTTTGAAAAGCATTGTTAAGTTACCACCAATGCTTTAAAAACTTGTTTAACACGTGGCATTTAAGATGAAACCAATCTGAAATTCAGGGTTTTGCTTATAACTTTTGAACCACTTAACCGATTGAGCTGAAATTTAATACCAAACTGACCTGAGGAACGGCAAAGATACAAGTCAAGCTTTAGTAGTCTAATTATTGTCTTTCGAAAGTTATCGTGTTTTTTATCTCGTAAATTCACGAAACACCCTTGCAGAAATTTACTCTTTTGCACATAACTTTTGAACCACTGGACCGATTCGGCTGGATTGCAATACCAACCTGACCAGGTAAATGGCCAAGATATATACCAAACTTTAGTAGCCTCTGTAAAGTCTTTCAAAAGTTAGCTTGTTTTCTACGGACGGACGGACAGACAGACAGACAGACAGACAGACGGACGGACGGACGGACATCGCTAGATTGACTTAAAATCGATCGGGGATCATGAATATATATACTTTAAGGGGTCCTAGACCAATATTTCGATGTGTTACAAACGGAATGACAAACTTATATATACCCTCTATCACTAGAGTGGAGGGTATAAAAAAAAAAACAAAGTGACCGGATTTTTGATAAATTGACTTTTTAAAAAAATGGAAAATTTCAGAACGGGCTCTGACAATTTTCCAAAAAAAAAAAAAATTTTAATCGATAACCCTTACAAAACTATATAAGAATGTAAATTTTTGAGATTGTGGTGCATTCCGGTTTTATGTGATAAATATTTAATCAAGGCAACTCTCCACAAATTTGACCATTTTTCCAATATGATCACGCCTCCTAAGCCCAGTTTTTGAAAATTAGAAAAACCAAAAACGAAATTTTCTTAGTTCCATATAGGGCTATCTAAACAACCTATTCAGAAATAGTGTGGAATGCCTCATATATGGCTATTAGGGCTTCCAATCGGGATTGGTTTTTCTGAATCCCGGGATTCGGGCTTGAAGAATAATTTTCTGGATATTTCAAATCCCGGGATTTTTTGAGTAAAAAAAAGTGCGTAAGTGATTAGTGAGTGATACCATTATTGTTTGCGTGAGCGTAACTGGGTGTGAGTAAAAATCCACCCACGCCTTTAAAAAATGCTTTAGTACATAAAATTGAAAAAGTTAAAACTTAAGGAGTTAAGATGTGTCAAAAGCCCTTTACGGCCCTATGCTCCTTGTAGGAGAAAAAATATAAATGCCCTCTTTTTTGCAAGCTTTAGATTTTGCAAACGTTTCACCTTTTGCTATAACAAAAACATGGTACCAGACGGATTTTATTTTATTTTGTTCCACAAAATTCATATTTTATACAAATTATTGAAAAAAAATCTAAAAATAATAAAAAAGTATTAAAAAAAATAAAAAAATCGGTATCTCGAAAATCCCGGGATTGAAAATCAGAAATACCAAAAAACCAACAATTTCGCACTTTTGGAGGTGTACTCTTACAAATTTTTCCAAAAATAGGACTTGATTTTATATAAAACGGAACACCTGATTCCAAAATTGCAATCCATATTTTTCTAAAACGTTTCGTTTCCAAGATATCCCCGTTCACGATTTTCACATTGAAAAATTTTAAAACGCTAATTTCTCGAAAAAGGAACATGTTAGAAAAGTTTCTATTAGAGTTTTGGAATCAGGAGGACCATTTTATATGAAATCAGGTCCTATTTTTGAAAAAATCTGTTGCAGTGCACACAGGGCCAGCCAGATCGATTTCCGGCCAAAAGTCCTTATAAGTATTTAATTTCTCAAAAAATATCTATACCAGTTTGTTGGACACATATAGGAGCTAGTTTCCTGAACTTATCTTTGTGATCCAACTATATCATTTCCTTTGACAGGTCTTCAAAGTTAAAAAAAAAATTTGTAAGTGGAGATAGTTTTTTATTTTTTTTTTTACACATTTCTATTGCTAAGGATCAACTTTTGATTTGCAGGGTTGACCCTTACATAGTAGCCTTTGTAACGAAAATAATATGGAAAAATATAACTCATTTTCCTGACAGCAATTCGCGTTTGTGAAAATAACTACACAGAAAAAAATAAAAAAAATATTTAATTAAATATTAGATTTAATTAAAAAATTAATTAAATCCGGACCAATCACTAAAATGCGCAAATAAATTAAAAATATTTGTATGTCGTTAATTAAAACTAATGGATATTTATTTAATTAAAAACTTAATACTATAAATTAAAAAATTTAATTAAAATTTAAAAAAAAAAAAATAATTAAAATTTTAATTGTATAAATTAAAAAAATTTATTAAAAATATTATATTAAAAAAAAAAAATAATTTGTAAAAACATTCTTTTTAAATAAAATAGTTTAAAAAAAAATATTTCTTCAAACTTTACCAAATTTAAGTATTTATGCCGTAAAGACATAGTCAGTGAGATGATTTTATAAAGTTGATTATAAACCTTTCATATACACCCAAAAAAAAACAATTGTGGAATTATAAAATTTTAGGGTACAATTTACCTAAGTTTTTTCGCAGGAATCCAACTTGAAAAGTTTCTTTGCTTATTAGCCGAAACAACTTAGGTAAACTTACAAAATGCAACTAAGCATTATTTCAAATTTAGTTTTGTTTATTTAGCCAATATATTTAAATAAATGGTACAGTTTGATTGGTTAAATGACGTATTTTTTTAGGTTGATTTAATAATTTTATATATATCCCCTTCCATACAAAATGCTCAATATTATAAATTTTAATTAGATTTATTTTTAATAATTTTTTTTAATAAAAAGGACATTTTTATAATAAAATATAAATATTAATAAGCTATAATAAGCTAAAATACATACTTTTGATTTAAAGACTTGCCTTCAACATAATCGTAAATTTCAGGAAGAACAATTTTCTATAGAAACTTTCTCAAAGGCAATTTTTCTATATAAAATTTCTAAAAGAGAGATTTTCTATAGAAAATTTCTAATAGACAATCTTTCTATAAAAAATTTCTAAAAGACAGGTTTTCTATAGAAAATTTCTAACAGGCAATTTTCTATAGAAAATTTCTCAAAGACAATTCTTCTATAGAAACTGTCTCAAAGACAATTTTTCTATAGAAAATTTCTCAAAGACAATTTTTTTATAAAAAATTTCTGAGAGACAATTTTTCTACAGAAAATTTCTGAAAGACAATTCTTCTATAGAAAATTTCTTAAAGACAATTTTTTTATAGAAATTTTCTCAAAGACAATTCTTCTATAGAAAATTTCTGAAAGACAATTTTTCTATAGAAACTTTCTAAACGACAATACTTCTATAGAAAATTTCTAAAAGATAATTTTTCGATAGAAAATTTCTGGAAGAATATTTTTCGATAGAAAGTTTCTGGAAGAATATTTTTCTATAGAAAATTTCTGAAAGATAATTTTTTTTATATCAAATTTTTTTATAGAAAATTTCTCAAATACAATTTTTCTATAGAAAATTTCTCAAAGATAATTCTTTAATAGAAAATTTCTCAAAGACAATTCTTTAATAGAAAATTTTTTAAAGATAATTTTTCTATAGAAAATTTAACAAATATAATTTTTCCATAAAAAATTTCTGAAAGGCAATTTTTTTATAGAAAATTTCTCAAAGACAATTTTTCTATAGAATATTTTTCAAAGACAATTTTTCTACAGAATCTTTTTTAAAGACAATTCTTCTATAGAAAATTTCTGAAAGACAATTTTTCTATAGAAAATTTTTGGAAGAAAAATTTTCTATATAAAATTTCTCAAAGACAATTTTTCTGTAGAAAATTTCTAAATGAGAGATTTTTTATAGAAAATTTCTAACAGATAATTTTTCTATAAAAAATTTCTGAAAGACAGGTTTTCTATAGAAAATTTCTCAAAAACAATTTTCCTATAGAATAGGTCTCAAAGAGAATTTTTCTACAGGAACTTTTTTAAAGACAATCTTTCCATGGAAACTTTCTCGAACACAATTTTTCTATATAAAATTTTTGAAAGACAGGTTTTCTAAAGAAAATTTCTGAAAGAAAATCTTTCTATGGAAACTTTCTCGAACACAATTTTTCTATAGAAAAGTTCTGAAAGACAACTTTCCATAGAAAAATTCTCAAAGTTAATTATTCTATAGAAAATTTCTCAAAGACAATTTTTCTATAGAATTTTCCCATAGAAAAATTTTCAAAGACAATTATTCTATAGAAAATTTCTCAAAGACAATTTTTCTTTAGAAAATTTCTGAGAGAATTTTTTTTTATAGAAAATTTTTGAAAGACAATTTTCCATATAAAAGTTCTCAAAGACAATTATTCTATAGAAAATTTCTCAAAGACAATTTTTCTATAGAAAATTTCTGAGGGAAATTTTTCTTTAAAAAATTTTTGAAAGACAATTTTCCATAGAAAAATTCTCAAAGACAATTATTCTGTAGAAAATTTCTCAATGACAATTTTTCTGAGAGAATATTTTTCTATAGAAAATTTCTCAAAGACAATTCTTCTATAGAAAAATTCTGAAAGACAATTCTTCTATAGAAAATTTCTGACAGAAAATGTTTCTACAGAAAATTTCTGAAAGTCAATTTTTCTATAGAAATACAATTCTTCTTTAGAAAATTTCTGAAAGACAATTTTTCTATAGAAATTTTCTGAAAGGCAATACTTCTATAGAAAATTTTTTAAATACAATTTTTCTATAGAAACTTTCACAAAGACAATTTTTTTACTGAAAATTTCTTAAAGATTATTCTTCAATAGAAAATTTCTTGAAGACAATTTTTCTATAAAAACTTTCTCAAAGACAATTTTTCTTTAGAAAATTTTTCAAATACATTTTTTTTATAGAAAATTTCTGAAAGGCAATTCTTGTATAGAAAATTTTTGAAAGACAATATTTCTATAGAAACTTTTTCAAAGACAATTTTTCTATAGAAAATTACTCTTTAAAAAATTTTGCAAAAACAATTTTTCTTTAGAAAGTTGTCTTTATAGATATTTTCTATAGAAAAATTGTATGAGAAATTTTTTATAGAAAAATTGTCTTTGAGAAATTTTTTATAAAAAAATTGCTTTTAGTGATATTTTCTATGGAAAAATAGCTTGAAAAAATTTCTATAGAAAAATTGTCTTTCAAAAAATTTTCTAAAGAAAAATTGTCTTTCAGAAATTTTTTTTTTATAGAAAACTTGTCCTTAGAGTTATTTTCTATAGAAGAATTGACTTTGACAAATTTTCTATAGAAAAAGTGTCTTTGTGAAATTTTCTATAGACAAATTTTCCTTGGGAAATTTTTTCTGGGAAATTTTCTAGAGAAAAATTGTCTGAGAAATTTTCTATAGAACAATTGTTTTTGGGAAACTTTCTATAGAAAATTGTCTGAGAAATTTTCTATAGAATTGTCTGAGAAATTTTCTATAGAACAATTGTTTTTGAGAAATTTTGAAATGTTTTGTGAAAATTTTTTATAGAAAAATGTTCAGACTCCGTCCATTTTTTCTATAGAAAATTTTTAAGTTTCTGAGACGTTTTTTTTTCTATAGAAAAAAGTTTCAAATTCTAAGATAATTTTTCGATAGAAAAATTGTCAGATTCTTTGACACTTGTTCAAAAATTCTTTAATTTTGTGAAATTTTTTCTATAGAAAAATTCTCGAATTCTGAGACATTTTTTCAATAGAAAAAGTCTTGCATTTTGAGACAATTTTTCTATAAAAGTTTCAAATTCTGAAAAAAAATTTTATAGAAAAAATCTCAGATTCTCAGACAATTTTTCTACAGAACAAATTTTAAATTCTGCAAAAATTTTTCTACAAAAAAGGCTCAGGTTCTGAGACAATTTTTCTATAGAAAAAATCTCAGATTCTAAGACAATTTTTCTTTAGAACAATTTTCTGAGACAATTTTTCTATAGAATGTACCAGATTGTAAGACCAAGGTCTAGGGTTTTTTAATTGTTTTTTATATATTAAACTTTTACCTCGGCTGAAACACTTGAGGCATGATTGGGTTCTCTTAAATTTGTTTTGTATCCCGTTCCTTAAAATGTAAACTGGCTAAAAGTTCCGATTTAAAGTGTGTGGCGGATGCCGCAAATGTTCTGATAAACCATGGTGCACCACCGTCTGCAACTGAAAGTTAATATTTTGGTTAATATACGTTTAGCAAATATATAAACACATTCGTTTTGCTTACCATTTTAATTAATGAAAAAAATTACCTCCTCATGTTTTTTATAAAAACTTAAAGACAATGTGTTGTCAATATGTTGCTTACAATGTGGCATTAATTTGTCGACTTTATTGAATTAAATTTATTTATATTTATAAAAAAAACTTAGGTAAAAGATTCAAGTTTGTGTAGGTTAAATTTGATATTGTATACAATGCTATTTTACAAAATAAATGTCACATACAATTTAGTCAAAACTTGAGCAATTTCTTGAACTCAATATAAAAAAAATTTACCTAAGTCACATTAGACTGTTTAACACTAGTTATTTTTTTGGGTGTACATACACATAAAACTATAAACAAAATGAGAATTCAAAAACCTATGTGAAAAATAAAAAAAACTTTCAACAAACTTTTTATACTTATGTATTTTTTTTGTATGTAATACAATGCAAGAGAAAAACACACACTCGCACACACACGGAAAACAAAACAAAAAAAAAATAAGTAAAGCTAGAAATTTTATTAAACATTTAATTATATAAATTAAATACTTAATTAATATTAAATTTGAAAACAATTAAAATATTAATTAAAATGAAGTTACAAATTTAATTAAACAATTAATTATTTTAATTAAAAGTTTAATTAATATTAAATTAAAAAACAATTAAAATTTTAATTAAAATAAAATATACGATATTATTTTCTGTGTATGATTTTTTAGTTATTTACTTCGCGTTGAAAAAATCCTTAGCGATCCTAAGTGCAATACAATCAGTCTATATTTTTTCATATATAGAATGGATCCATATCTTTCGAAAAAAACATATTTAGTCCGCCATTTTGTTTTTCAAAATTCATGCCAGTAATTCTGATTCAGTAACTCCAAAACCCCTTAAAACAAAATTTGAGTTCAATCGGACAATTATTAAAAAAATTAGTTCGCCATATTGGATGCGCCACTTTATTTTTTTAGTTTTTAGTTAAATTTTGAAATCAGCGACCCCGAAATACTCAAGAAGCACATTTTCAGCCTAATCCAACAACGATAAAGACTTTTGATCGGAGTTGGATCATTCTTTAAACTTTAAGGAGAATATTTAGTCCGCCATTTTGTTTTTCAAAATTCGGAGTAATAATTCTTATTCAGTAACTCCAAGACCCGCATAAAACAAAATTTGAGTTCAATCGGACAATTTAAAAAAAAAAATTGTCCGCCATGTAGGATCCGCCATTTTGATTTTTTTGGTTTTTAGCAAAATTTTGAAATCAGCGACCTCAAATTCCACTAGAAGCACATTTTCAGACGGATCCAACAATGATAAAGACTTTTGGCCGGAATTGGATCATGTGTGCAATGGTCCACCAAAAGTCCGAAATTATGGCAGATTTGGATTCAGGAGAGCAAAATCTATAAGAATCAGTTGAAAATTTCACTGGGATTTTTTTGTTGTCGAGCAGTGTAATGATTAAGCTATAACTCGAAAACAGGATCAGCTTAGATTTTCGCGTTAACGATTTTTAAAGTTCTAATTAAAGAGGAATAAAATGCAATTACCCGATTTCGACAGCATTTTAACATAACCTAAACTTGCTTGAAGAAGGGCGTGAGAAATATTCAACTAATACATTTAAATTTTTTGTTCATAAATATCATTCAAAATATCATCTATCATCTGTGCTGTCTGTTAAATGATACTTCAAAGTCACAATTTTATTCTTGTTCACTTTTTTTTCAACATTTAATTGTACAAGTTGTCATTTCAATTTGAATGAGCCACTTGTTTTTTTGTTCTATCAACGAGTATTTGTTGTTTGGGTGTTAACGTGTTACACTCCATATTCCATTTTCCATTTGAAGTCCTCTTCAATTCGTGTAAATTTATTTAATTATTTTTTTTTATTGCGCTTTTTAATTAAAAATAAAAAAAGGAAATTTGCCAAAAGTTCGAGTTCACACAAATAATTGTTGTAACTGTTTGAATGTCTGTCCTTCTGTCTATTTGTTAGAGTGGAGTTTTTAATGTCGTCTCATCATTTAAATGATTTAATTTTCACAGTTTGTTTTTTTGCATTTAATATTTAATTGTTACGTGCGCTTTTGTCAATTTAATTGAGCTATAAATGTATTCTAATTAGTGAAAAAAGGGTATTTAGTTATTTTTCAAACAAAAAAAAAGTATTAACAAATTATGGGCGTTAGTTTGTGTTAAAAGTTTTGTCAATTATTTTGTTATTTCGCAATTGATGTCAAATTGAGTTATTGTTGAAAGTTAACGTAAGATTGTGAATTAAATTAGTGATAAATTAATTATTAAATTGCTAGAATGGAAGTTTATTGCTAAGTTTCTAAAAAAAACACCGTTGAACACAGGTGAGTAAAGTGTAAAGTGATTACTGACATTATAAACTTAAATCTGTATGTAGTTTTTCACGGCTCTTGAACTTCTTCCGACAAAAAGATTCCATGTTTCTCATGGAAAAATTCTGTAGTTCTTAGATTTTTTTTATCCTCGAGTAAAAAAAAAATCATAAATTCGCCTTTGGCCGACGATCAAAAGCAGGAAAAAAAGTGATGGAACGTTTTTCCTATAGAAAAAGTCTCAGATTCTGAGACTTTTTATACCCTACACCACTCTGTGGTACAGGGTTTGTGCTGATGTTTGTAACTACTCGAAATATTGGTCCTAGACCAGTCATTGGCATTAATGTAATTCCTATTTCCGCGGGAATAGGCTAAAAAATGCTGCTTGTGCGCTGTCAACACACATACACTATAAAATTCTGTTGCTTGAGCAAATTTGTTGACTTTTCGCTTGCTACTACCCACACAAGCATAAATGTTATAGTATGTGTGTGCGCATCGCTGTCCTTGACCCATCTTTAAGTATACCGATCGACTTAGAATAACGTTTTGAGTCGATTTAGCGATGTCCGTCCGTCCATGTAAACGTTGTAAGCACGATACAGGTCGCAATTTTCATTCAATTGACTTGAAATTTGAAACTTAAGCTTCTTTTCCATGTTTAGACCTAGCCCCCATACAAAAGTCCCCTTTAATTTGACTCAAGAGACTGTTATTAGCGTATTTGATTGGTAATCATTAGGGCAAGTACTTTCATGAAAATGCATGTTTTTAGTCGACACTCCAAACATAACATAAATTAAATATCTATCCGAATCAATAAATTTACAATAAAATGGCATCGATTTGTAGTTGCATATTTTTGCATATTTTGGTATAAATGCATATTTTTGCATATTTTCAAATAAATTGTACTTTTTTTATTTTTCATCACCATTTTATTATTAATAATATAATTAATATTATTTTCTTGTAGACATGATATTCTGTGACATTTCTATATAAATTTGTTTCTGAAAATAAAATTTTAAGATTCTTAAAAAAATTTAAATTTTCCTATTCTGAAACACTTTACAATTCGCAAAGAAAAATTTCTTCGAATTTGAAAATTTCTTACAGGAAAATTGTCTCAGAAATGCCAATACAACAATTTTTATCATTCTCCTGGTCATGTTGGTATTGAATTTTAGCGAAATTTTGCACAGTAGTTAAGAAGTTATGAACAAAACTGTGAAATTAAGATGGGTTTTACCCGAATTTACGTGTTGGAAAAAACGCCACCAAAATATTTTACAAAGTATTATTGTGACACAAGTAAATTTTTTAGCTCAAAAAAAATTTTATACCCAACAAATATATTTTTTTTTTACAAAAATTGCTAAAGAAATATTTGACTTAAAATTAAATATTTTTCGTAAAAATTTTTAAATATTTTTTTACGTCCTAGTCGAATTTTAATTTTCTACTTGTTTATTTATAAAATTTGCTCCAGAAATATTTTTTGACTCAAAGAAAAAAACTTCTACGGAAAATTTATTCAATTAATTTTTTTTTATAACAAAATGTGTCAAAAAAAATTTTTTCTAAAAAAATTTTCTAATTAAAAGCTATGTCCACTCAAAGAAACATTTGTATAATATTGTAGAGGGCATTAAAGTATTTTAAAAAATCCAAATCTTCTAAACAAAGAAAAAAAACAAAAAAATGCAACATCGTTGCAGGGCCATGTCAACATTTTAAAAGTAAACATTTTAACAATGCACAATTTTTTGTTCAGAAAAGAAAACACCATAAGATTCTGCGACCTACTTCCAATTGAGTAAGTTTTAACTTCTGAGACTTTTTTTTAACAATGAAGTCTCTCTTTTTAAAACAGACTCACATTCTGAGACTTTTTTTCTTAAAATAGGTCTCAAATTCAAAGATTTTTAGACCGTTTTTATATAGAAAAAATCTAAGGTTCTTAGACCATTTTCCTATCGAAAAAGTTTCAGATTCAGTGAGCTTTTTCCTATAAATAATTTTTCTAAAAAAGTCTCAAATTTTGAGACTCTTAGGTTCTCAGACTTTTAGAATTTAGGAATTCTTCTACAAAAATACGAAAAAGAAAATGTTTGATGATGTGAATAATTTTAGAGTTTTTTTTAGAGTACCTTTTTCTATAGAAAAAGTCTCAGATTCTGTGACCCTTTTAATATAGAATCAGTCTCAGATTCTAAGATCTTTTTCCAATAGAATAAGTCTTAAATTTCGAGAAATTTTTTCTTTAGAAAAAGGTTCATATTTTTCACAGAGAAAAATTTTTCAATCCTTGAACATTTTCTTTTTCAGATTTTCGTAGGAGAATTCCCAAATTAAAAAAAAAAAATAAAATTATAAGTACTATTAACGCTTGAGTCGCATCTTTTATCTAATTTAAAGATTCGGGACACTTCTTATAGCTAAATTGAAGATTCTGAAAGAATTTTTTATTTATTTTATTATAAATATTCAGTTTTGAGCACAGTACATGAGTAGTAGTATCACAGAGTTGCATCTGATGGGTGTAAGTATTAGTGACAGCACACGGTGTAACTTTTGACGTTTCATACAAAACGTAAACAAACATCATAAATACATGCACAAAAGCTCACACGTACAGGCACACATATACTAGGCAGCGATGATCATTCTGTACTAAAAACCATACCACCATATTGGAAAGTACGCAATTAGAATCAGTGTTTGCATACTAGTCTGTACTGTGGTTTTGAGGATGTTTATTCTGACTCGAGGTCATTATTTTCTTTACTAATAAAAACCATGATATTCTCATAGCATAATTTAAAAAAAAAAATATTTTTTTGTTTTAAATTTATTTATGTTGGTCATTTTTGCAAGACTTAATCGACACGTGTTTCGGAATTTGTCAGATTCCATTGTCAAGATTATTTAGCAAAAATAGAAACGATTTACTACAAGTAGCAAACGAGTCTAATGACAAATGGTTTGTGCTAGGGATGCCAAACGGGATTGACATTTACAAATCCCGGGATTCGGGATTTTAAAATTCTAATCCCGGGATCCCGGGATTTTTCGGGATTTCGGGATTTTTCGGGATCCCTGGATTTTTCGGGATTTCGGGATTTATTAAAATTAAGGTTTTTTACGTAACATTTTTAATAAATTTTTTATATAATTAAATATTCAATTAATTCATAACCATTGAATATTTTTCGTAAAGTTTCACATATTTAGCACAGAAAAACCGAAAATTTAGGAACAGCTATGACCGATTTGAACAGACTTGAGCGATGTGCGTCTGTGAAAGACGCGATGAAGTCGAGTTTAAATGATTAGAAAATACTTTTTTTTCGGTCGGCCTCTTTTGTAGACGTGGATATAAAATATTTGTTTTAATAATGATAAAATTGTGTTAATAAATTTTTTTCAATTCCTCGCGAGGGAAAGGTGTCCCCAACGTCCTCTGCCAATACAAAATTTGTATTAATTGTCCTATTGGTAGGCGAATCGCATTTTAACGGTTTTCTTCCCTTTGCGATAAATGTTTACAAATACAATTATTACGCTTAAGTAACAGAATTTTATCATTATTTATATTATTTTTTATATTCACGCCCACAAAAAGGGGCGGGACGAGAAAATTTGTATTTTCTGGCTGGGTGAAACTTAAAAACGTGTCATTTGCCCAACAAAAGTACAAATTGGTAAACAAATTTGGGTTTTCAGAGGCTGGTTCTTCAAGGGGGAAATTTTCCCCTCATCCGCTTTAACTCATTTACGAATTAAAACTGTTAAAAATAAACTTTGCAGATGGATTACTTAATGATCCCTTATAAATTAAAATCTCGGCAAGGGCTCCCTTTTAGACAAAAAAATGTGAAAGTTTCAAACAAAGTAAAAAAAAGTTTTACTTTGTTCGGAATTTTCCGATTTTGAATACATTTCCCTGCAGGAACAATATTGACCATAAAAGGAATCAATTCTGACTCCGACAATTTTTAAATTCGAAAAAAGGAAAATATGTTTCACACTTCTGTATTTTAAGTAATACGACCTGAAAATTAAATTGTACTCCAAAAGAGTAAGAGAATTTAAGCCCAACATGCCTCATTTGAGAGATATTTCAAACACCTTTCAAACGATATCTATTTTGTTACCATCGGACAACAAACACTGAAGAAATAGTCAATTTTTATTACAATATTTGACAAAAAAATCCCGAAATCCCGGAATTTTTCGGGATTTCTCAATCCCGGAAAATCCCGGGATTGAAAAAAATAAATCCCGGGATTCGGAATTTGTCAATCCCGGGATTTCGGAATTCGGGATTTCCCGTTTGGCATCCCTAGTTTGTGCACAAACTAAAATATTAATACATATTCGACTCTATCCACAATGGGAATTAGAAAGGCGAAGAAATTGTACTATACTAGTAAGGCAACAATTGTCAATAACCAACAAAAATATTTAAAACACAAGGCAAACGAGTATCCTTGTTTAAATAGTAATCAAATTAAAACGGAATGCAACATTATCTCATAAATTTACATTCCTGTAGAGTTTTGTATGGGCTATCGATTAAATTTTTTTTGGAAAATTTTCAGAACCCGTTCTGAAATTTTCCATTTTTTAAAAACGTCAATTTATCAAAAATTCGGCCACTTTTTTTTAAAGTTGAGATATGAGTTTTTGGTTTTTTTTTTTTTGAGAAAATCGCATTTGAATATAAAATTTCATAACAATTTTGTAATTTGCTTGTATTTTCTTGTTTCAACATACATCCCATTTGAATTTTGAATTTCATAGCAATTTAGTAATTTGCATGTGTTTTCTTGTTTTAACATAGCGAATGAGTATTAAATATTTGCATAAATGTTACTCATACGTTATGTTAAAACAATTAGGCACAAGCAAATTACTAAATTGATATGAAATCAAAAATTCAAATGCGATTTTCTCGAAAAAAAAACGAAAAACACATATCTGAATTTTTTTGTGTGGATAGACAAAACATCTAAACTTAAAAAAAAAATTTAAAAAATAAACTTATCCCCGAATCTCGGGGATAAGTTCAAACAATGCTTAATAAATATTCCGGGTGTCCCATACAAAAATCCAAAAAAAAGTGCCATATATGAACCAGCCTAACGTATAGTGCGGTCACCGAGAAAGCTTGAAATAAATCAAGAGAAATCATCACCGACACCAAATGCATTAAGTTTTGACACAAGTGCGTCGTGCCGCACACGATCAAATGCCTTGGAAATTTTAAAACAGGCCAAAAACCTAGTATAGGTTGTTTAACATGGCCAAATAAAGTAATGAAAGTAAAAGTTGTGCTGGGATTTTAAAAAGCAACAAAATTCCAAAAAAATATTTTTGCCTATTTTAAAAATAGTTCTTGTAAGGATTTACAAAAATTTACATAAATTTCAGGAGTTAGCTTTTTTCTTTTATTTGTTTACTGATTTCAGTTAAATAATTTTAAGCAAAATTTTTGATAACTTTTTGCTACCTTTACAGTTTTTTTAAAGTGTAGGTTCAAGTCTCTTCACTGGTAATTAAAATTAAAGAATGTAGCATTTTGGCGGTTATTAGCAAAAAATTTAAATATACATTTAACATTTTTAAACCAAAACCGCTTTCTCCATTTTGAATAACATCACCAGTCACAATCAATGACAATTAAGAACTCATGAGTTTCAAAAAATTATAATATCAACTATTAAAGAGTGTTGCAGCCAATTACTATTATTATTATATTTAATTACTTACAGCAGCATTAAAAATTTTTGTTTTTCAAAATTTTATTTAAATTCTAAAATATTCCCATGCTCTACATAACTAAGTCGTCATCGGTAAATTATAGTTTTTGAAAATACTTTGAAATTACCGCAAAAATAAAAAAAAAATACCTTCAAATAACTTTAAAATACACCAGCTTTTAAATTTCAATAATCATTAACTTTAAATTTCAGTTTCTTAAAAAAAAAAAATGAAAAACGAAAAAGTTAAAAATAAAACAATAAAGATCTCTTTACCCCAAATGACTCCATTAACAATAATGATGATAATGAAAAAGACCAGTAAAGACTGAAATAAAATGTTAAAACCAAAAAAAAAAAGAAACGAAACCCAAAATCAAACCCAACATTACGATTAATGTAAACGTATTGTACAATTATCTAAATACTATTTATTTTCAAAGTATTTCAAGACATTGTCTAAACCACTACTGCTGCTACACAAAAAGCGAAAGTGTTTAAAAGACCGAGTGAAATGAATAAGAGGGGGTTTGCAATTTTGCACCACTAACAGAAAAACAGAAATAGCCAAAGTTAAATAAAAGGAAAACAATGAATCCCAGAGGACATTCATACATACAAAACTTAGATGAAAAAAATAAATAAAAGGTAGGCGGACAGACAGACAGACAACCGCAACTAAAACAATAAAATTCAATGCTAAAATACTCCAAACACACTTAAGGCTATTTTTATGCTTATCAAATGTTGTATATAGAAAATTGTATAACTTTATATTGAAAATACAATCAAATATCATCAAAACTAAAGATGTAGTGGTGTAACAATAATAAACAGCAACATAATGGTTTTTAATAAGATCTACACCATTTTAATGGGGATTTGAGAAAATAGGATTTTTTTAAATGATTTTGCAATATATTTTAGCTATGTCTGGCGGTACTTTGAAGGATGCATCAAATTTAGCCTTTTGGCGAATTTCGTTCCGGCTCACCGACCGAAATAATCAGCTTTTTTAATATCCCGGGTACAGGACTTTGAACTTTTTCTACCAGAAAAATATTTATTTTATCTATCGCATCTATCAATACCCTCTACAAAGCCCTTTTTAAAGGATAGTAAATTTTTTAACGTAAAAAAGTCCACAATTTTGATAATAAATATTTTATTTGGAGTAAAAAACTTTTTTTTGTCATTTTTGTAAAAAAAAAGATAAATGACTACACTCAAAAAAAAAAAAAAAACTGTAAAGTTAGCAAAAAAGCTTGTAAACCTACAAGAAAATTTGCTGATTTTGAACCCACAATTTTTTTGGTAAAGTTAGCAAAAACGTTTTGCTAAAAATTAGTTAACTGAAATTTTTTTTATTTCAACTTAGTTCATACACATCTGAGAACCCCATTGGGTTCGGACCCGATAGGTCCAGACCCCGATGGGCCTAGACCTAGTTGGGTTCCTTAAAAATCGTCATAGTTTTTGATCCAAAATTTGTGTCCGTTTCGCTCTACCTTGCTTAGTTTTTGAGATACGTGATTATAGGGGACCACTGAGGTCTTGAGAATAAAAAAACTCGATAACTTCAAAATATTACTCGGAGAGCTTTTGACTATTTTGCTTGTTCTACGTGTTGAGAGCTACAAAAACGCTTTTGGACTTTTTGTTGTGTCGGCAAAATTTACCGAGATATGAGCATTTTAAAATTTTCGGGAATGCTAACTTTTTTGGATCCAAAGTTATGTGAAGAGGACCGGCGATACTATGGAGATTCTAAGAACCAAAAATGGCCTCCATTTTGCTCTATCTGGCTTAGTTTCCGAGATAGCGCCATTTTATGTTTTCTGAAAATAAAAAAAAAATTTACCATTTATTTTGCTAATATTAGTAAAATATCTTGTAAAAATGTAGTCAACTCAATTTCAAATTTAGCAAAAGAAATTAGTTCAAAGTTTGTTTAAAATTGCTAATGTGCTAAATGAAGTTTACAAGACTTTTTTGCTAACATGCTAAAAATTTGCTAAAAGTTAGCTAACTAGCGTTAGCAAAAAAAAATTAGTAAATCTACTAACGTATTTTTTTGAGTGTACTATTTTTTAGTGTAAAATTTTTTTGGAGTGTAAATTTTTTTCGAGTAAAAATATTTCTGAGTGACAAAAAATACTTTGTAAAGTAATTTTGTGGCTTACCAATGTTTTTAAAGCTCGTTTTTTTACACGTGAGTTTAAGAAGAAACCAATCTGAAATTTACGGTTTTGCTAATAACTTTTGAACTACTGAACTAATTTGGCTGAAACTCAATACGAAACAGACCAGGGGAATGAAAAACACATGTGCCAAGCTTCAGCACTCTCAGATTTGTATTTCGAAAGTTAGCGTGTTTTTTTATCTCGTAAATTCGCGAAAACCACTTGCCGAAATTCAATCTTTTGATTATAACTTTTGAACCACTGGACCGATTTCGCGTGATTACAATACCAACTTGACCAGATAAATGACCAACATATATGTCCAACTTCAGGAGCCTCCGAAAAGTCTTTCAAAGTAAGCGTGTTTTCAACAGACAAACGGACGGGCATCGCTAGATCGTCTTAAAATCGATCAAAGATCATAAATATATTGTCATCTAAAATGCAAAACGCCCTAACTAACAACAAATTCAAAATCGGTATTTTGATAGATTCTGGTGTATTTTATTAACATACACGTCCCTACAAAGAATTAGGGTCACATAATAAAAATTAGCGATTTTATAGCCAAAAATTAAAATCATGTGAACTGCAAAATCGCCAATGAACGCAACTAGATATACATTTGTTAATCATTCTGTGATAAATTTTAATGCATATTCACAAAACGTCGTCCCCACAAAATTTTAGCCCAATTCAATCAAAATCAACAAAATTATTAACAAATTAAAAATTTTACTCTATACTGTTTTTTGCGTCTCCTGTAAAATTAATAAAATGTTAGTTAGGGCCTTTTGCATTTTAGGTGACCATTAGACTGCCCAGAAAAAAACAAAGCTGTTATTTTCTTGGGGAATACCTGCGAATTTTGTTCCTTTTTGTGCAAAAAAATTTCGTTTTTTTTTGGGATTTTTAAAATAATATCTAGAGGTCGCGAACTCGCGTTTTATAAAGATTTATTTTTTTTGAGTTTTTTATTATTTTAAATTGTTAAATATGATTAATATGATAAAATATTAATAATTTCAGACAAAAAAAAATAAATTAAAAATCAAATATCGCTCATTCCATGAGATGTCTCCCAGCATCTAATAAAATGTTCTTTAATTGAGGAACATTTGATTAGATGCTGGGAGACATCTCATGGAATGAGCGATATTTAATTTTTAATTTAATTTTTTTTGTCTGAAATTATTAATATTTTATCATAATAATCATATTTAACAATTTAAAATAATAAAAAACTCAAAAAAAAAATAAATCGTTATAAAACGCGAGTTCGCGACCTCTAGATATTATTTTAAAAATCCCAAAAAAAAAACCGAAATTTTTTTGCACAAAAAGGAACAAAATTTGCAGGTATCCCCCAAGAAAATAAAAACTTCGCTTTTTTTCTGGGCAGTCTAGTGACCATATATACTTTATGGGTTCCTTGACCAATATTTCGATGTGTTACAAGCGGATCGACAAACTTATATATACCCCCTATCACAAGAGTGTAGGGTATAAAAATAAACAAGTAAGAAAATTATAGTCGGTAAGAAGAAATAGTGCAAATTTTTTTTAGAAAAAAGTTTTACTTTTTTAGAAAAAATAGTACATTTTAAGAAAAAATAATTTTTTTAGGAAAAATGTCAAAAAATACTATTTTAGAAAAAAGTACTTTTTTAGACAAAAAAAAGTATGTTTTTTAGAAAAAAGTACTTTTTTTAGAAAAAGTACTTATTATAAAAAAAAATACTTTTTTCTAAAAAAAAGTAGTACAAAAGACCTCTTTTTTTAAGAAAAGTAGTGCAAAAGTACTTTTTATTTAGAAAAAGTACTTTTTTTAGAAAAAAGTACTTTTTTTAGACAAAATACTTTTTTGCCTAAAAAGTAAATTTTTTTCTAATAAACACTTTTTATAAGTAATCCAAAAAAGTAAATTTTTTTCTAAAAAAGTACTATATTTTTATAAATAAAATACTTTTAGGAAAAAGTAAAATTTTTTCTAAATAAGTACATTTTTCTGAAAACGTACGTTTTTTTTTTTAAGTGATAGTTTTCTAAATACGTACTTTTTTCTAAAAAAGTACCTTTCCCTATTTTTCCTAAAAAAGTAATATTTTTTCTAAGAACGTATTATTTTTTTTTTAAATGTACTATTTTTTTCTAAAAAAGTACTATTTTATAAAAAGTACCATTTTAGTACAGTTGTTTCTAAGAAGTACTATTTTTTCTTAAAAAAGTATTATATTTCTTAAATCAATTATTAAAAAAAAAAACATCTGAAATGTGCGATGATCCCATAACTGGCACACGGCACATTTCAGATGTGACATGTGTCATAGCACAATAGCATGGCAGATGACACATCTGAAATGTGCCATTCCTTACCCTGGAAATAGGCTTCCTTTTGTTGCCAATTGACCGATTTATCGGAATATCGAGCAACATTTTTATATGGGGCTAATGGTGTTTTCTTTTCTGGCAAAAATGTCACATTTTACATTCCCTTCAAAAACAATGCACCACTTTAAAAATGTATGATGTTTTTTTTTTTTTCTAAAAATGTTTCCTTCGTAAGTTTAAAAATGTCACACTTTTCATCCTTTCATCAAATGACGGGTTTGTAAAGTTGCCGTATAAAAAAACAGCTGATTGTCAATGTTTTGGTTGAAAGAAAAATTTTCGCAATTTTTTTTTGTTTTTTTTGTAATCACAAAACTGGCAACACATTGAAAGGGTTGTGGCTACATTTTACAAATGATACTGTACCCTTAACTACATTTTGTTTTAGAAAAGAAAACGCCACACTTAAGTCCAACAAGTGGGAGTGTTAAATTTGGAATCTTTTATACCCTCCAATACGTAAAGAAAAACCTAAAAAAAATATTAAAAGTTTTTGTCAGGTGCGTTTTTTTTTGGGGGGGGGGGTTGTTAGTACACCTTCCCCCCGCGATATTTGGCGTTTACACTAAAGAAATTGAATTTTATCATTATTCAAACTTTATTATTTATTTCCACGCCCTCAAAAGGGGGGCAGGCTGGAAAAAAAACGAAATTTTCTAATCCGCTGGGTCGAAGTGCCGGACTTTGAACTTCCTCTTGCATAAAAATGTTTCATTTGTTTAACAAAAATACAAAAAAACATGTAAAAAATTTTGTTTTTAGAGGTTGGTTTAGTTCTTCAAGGGGGAACTTTTTGCCCCTGGTCCGCTTTTGTCCATTTACGAGCTAAACCTGCCTAGGACCACAATACATTTTGGTGCCAAACTTCAGGAGTCTAGCTCTTTTATTTTGGACTGTACCGTGTTATCTACAGACAGACGGACATTCGTTGAATGTCTTAGAATCGATCATTTACCAATAATATATATACTTTGAGAGGTCCTCGACCGATATATCGATGCGTTACACACGGAATGACAAAGTGAGTATACCCCCCATACTGTGGAGCCATTTAAGCCAAATTCAAAGTGGACGTTTCAATGGCAGCTAGGTCTAAACATGGACCGTTGTTTTCATTCAACAGGCTTCGTCCTTGAGTCAAAAAAAGCTTAAGTTTCAATTTTCAGTCCAACGAATAAAATTTTCGACAAGAGAGTGGTGTAGGGTATAAAAACACTATATTTTAATATTTTTTTTTTCAGAGGTTGGTTAAGTTCTCCAAGGGGTAACTTTCTTCCTGGTCCCATTTTGCCCATTAACGAATTAAACTGTCTGAGACTTACCATAAGACACATTTGTGCCAAACTTTAGGATGCTAGCTCTTTTATTTTGAACTGCATCATGACATCTACAGACAGGCGGACAGACAAACGGACATTCATAAAATGCTTAGAATCAATGTTTTAATTATATATGTACTTTGTGGCGTAAAGCTGAAATATCCCAATTACACATGAATGGAATGAAATCAAATACCATGCATCAGATCGAACTTATTGGAACAACCTTGTAGCGGCCCTATGCTCCTTGTAGGAGTAAAAGGAACAAATATATATATATATATATATATTTGTGGCGTCCCTGACCGATATTTCGATGCGTCACAAACGGAATGACATAACCCCATACTGTGGTTGGAGGGTTTACAAAGTGAAAGCGTATTTTTCTCACTTGTTTACTACAATCACGTAAACAAAAGAAAATATCAGTGATTTTACTTTATGTCTACATAATTATATTAGCGTGACCTAACATAACTATGTAGATATAAAGAGACTTATATGAAATCCGGGGCATAGTCAATGAACCTTACTAGGATTCATCAAAATATCGCAGTGGAATGAATAAATGAAACTTTTGTAATTTATTAAACGAAAAAAGACACATAAGTTTGTCAAGGTATTTATTTTGCTCTCAACACGTAGAATCGCCAAAAACCCAAATCCGAGTTCAAAAGTTTCTCAAGACCCTATTGGGGCCCAATATTTCAAAACTAAACAAGGATGCAGACTGCGAGGGAATGTTTGCACTTTCTAATAAAGCCATATTATACAAAACATTTTGAGTTTTAATTTTTAAATTAATTTGTAAAGTTGACCACCCTCCTCTTCATTCTTTATTAGATCGAACTAATTGTAGCTTCAAACAATTCAGCCAATATCCTGCTTTGGCTAGAACCCGACTGCACATTTTAGGCAGACATGACTTCGAGAGCTTGGAAACGGTTTCGAATGTCGACCTAAGGCAAATAGTACAATTCGCGATGAGGACAAATGCGTTCTATCAGCGTCGCTGAGGAATTATTGGGGTTTCGCTATGGACCATCCGGTCTGTGTGAGGAGTCCTTAACTCCGCGACCTCTAACCTAACCTAACCTTCAGTCAAGTCCGTATATTTTGAAGAATCATTTGAAATGGTGTAAAATATAAATAGAAATATACTATGAAAATAAAACAGAAAAAATCAAACCCGTATTATCCTCTACCACCTTAAAGGACTGCTCCCCACCCCCTGATTCTTAAATATTTCTGGCCTTAGTAGAGTGCAAATATATTTTCTACCACTTGATACTTAAAGTCAAGTAGTTATTGCAGTTAGTTACAAAAAACCACACTTATGTACTATACAATACAAAAAGTTTTCTATATACAATTCTTAAATTACACAAAAAGTTTGCTAAACTCCTCAGAACAACGGTTGGTTATTGTGGCTTTATACATCGTATTGTAAGTTTATGGTTTTATTTACTTCAAAAATTCATACCATTTCAATACGAATGTATTTTGATAATGTTTAAATGTTTGTTACTGTTGTTTGTTGCTTATGTTTCTAAGGCTCTAATATTTTATAGTAGTATATTTTTTTTTTTGATTTTAGCTAGGCAAAGGCGTGTCACAAAATCGTAAATCACTTTGAAGTGGGTCGTAGACGTCTAACAAATGAATATATACGAGTACGTATGTATAAGTATATGAAATCGAGAACAAGAGAAACAGAAATTCAAAACATCTGATATTTAATAGTACAAGAGTAGTATATGAATTAAAATATACCCCCCTACGAAAAAAACACACAACAGCAACATCAAAAACTCAAACAAGATTTTTAAGAAACATGAACAGAAATTGACCAAAACATAACAGATGGCGCGACAACGCAACATTGTATCAACCGCATACATATGAATGTGGAAGGAATACTCATACAACTACACTTCAGACAAATAAATCAGTGTTGTGAGTTTAATTCCCTACATAAATTGGAGAAAGGGTTTGGTAAGAGAGGTAACTCACTGAAAGCGAATACTTCCCATGATAGTGTCTTAAGTCGCCCGAAAGTATGCATCCCAGATTGTCAAAGAATCTTTGGCCAAAAAGAAGTCACATGTCCTCAGCCTTGTCATTTTCTTATAAGAGGCTGCACTGATTCCTACAGCACATTCAAACAGCTCACTTGAGATCCAAGCATTAACTCACACGTCCTATTTCAAAGTATTTAGGAACCATGTGGCTATTCCCAGATGTACAGAGATATGTATTGACCGTTTTGTAGATATGGCATCGCTAAGAATAATAGTCAAAATCTGGTAATACCACACCAAAGGTCGAACGTAAAAAATAGAGGGACCAAAAACAATCTGCATTCTCTCGGTATAACTGATATCATCCATCTCTATCAGATATCGATTTGTGATACAATTTTGCAAACAATACCACACGGTTTTTTTAAACGCCATTTGTCGTATATCTGTACCTCTGGTTGTTCGCTTGCTTAATTCACAAAGTTGTAGTTCCGTTAAGGCAGTTGGGATTTGCGATATTTTTAAAGAAATAAGTTGCCTTTCCATTCTTACATACTAATTCCTAGCCACGTCGTCTATGTAATTTGACAATTCTGATAAATGGATTTGAATATTCGCGCCAATCATTCATTCGGTTCATGACGATTTTAAATACACTCATCTGCTATATTGTTTGCTATGATCCTGCAAAGCCAACCTTACTCTTAAAGCACATGATGATATCTTCCAGTGACCTGTTTTAATTCCGACCAGGTTGCTTTGTTGAAATAGTAACAGCACAACAAATACAGTCTTTCCGGAGTTCATTATGAACACTACACCACTCGATATGAACTGAATTCCGGTGTATCTAATCCATTCAATAGCGTTGAGATATCTCATGATGTTCCCTATATTTTTAAGTGCTGCAAATCTCCTCAAGTGCTCACCGATATTCCAGTGACCTGTTATCCCAGCATCTAGTCTCGAGACATCTCGCCGACTTCTATTGGGAAGAGATTTTGAAGGTCCACTATCATAAGTTATCGGTTGATTGTTTTAAATGATAAGCGGACAACAATTAGAGCCATTCCAGAGACCATTTTGAAGACTATACCACTCGATTGGAGCTTAATTTCAATAGCGTTAAGATATCTTTTAAGGTCTCGTATCTTAAGATCCCTTATGCTGAATATATTGCCTAGTGTTCTGAAGTTCTCGGAACTCCCAAAGGATATGGTGGACTGTTTCCTCCTCATATGCTTTGAGACTTCAGCAGTGTGCGAGACTGTCGAGTGCTCACCGATCTTCCTGTTATCACGTCATCTAGTCTCGAGACATCTTACCGGCTTCTATTAGGAGGAGGTTATGATCGTCCACTGTTATAAGTTATGGATCGCTTGGTTAAAATGGTTGGAGGACAACAATTTGAGTCTTTCGAAAGTCCGTTTTGTAGACTACACCTCTCGATAGGAGGTGAATTCCAAAGTACCTAATCCAATCAATAGATCCCTTATGCTGGATAGATTTTCCAGTATGTGTAACACTAAAATTCAGTATCTAGTGTTTTGACGTGTTCAGAACTCCCAAAGAATATGGTTAACTGTTTCCACCACAGATGCTTTGAAACTTCAACAATGTCCGAATCTTTTCGAGTGCTCACCGATCTTCCAGTGACACGTTATCACAGTACCTAGTCTCGAGACATCTCGCCGACTTTTTTTGGGATGATATTTTGAACGTCCACTATCATAAGTTATCGGTGGCGTGGTTTAAATGATAGGCGGACAACAAGTAGAGTCTTTCGAGAGTCCGTTTTGAAGACAATACCACTCGATAGGAGATAATCCAATCAATAGCGTGATATAGATAGACAGATTGTCCAGTATGCGTGCCACTATAATTTAGAGTCTATTGTTTTAAATATGGTAGAGAGTTCACCATTCGATAGAAGCTGATTTCTGGAATACCTAATCCAATCAGCAGCGTTTAGATATCTCAAGAGGTCTCATATCCTTAGATCCCGTATTCTGGACAGATTGTCCAGTATCTGTTCCACTAAAATTTGGTGTCTGGGGCTTTAAAGTGCTGGGAATTCCTAAAGGATATGGTACACCTTCAGATGCTGTGAAACTTCAGCAGTTTCCGAACTTCTTGTTATCACAGCACCTACTTTCTGGAAATTTCTCCGATTTCTATTGGGAAGAGATTTTGAACGTCCACTATCATAAGTCAGGCACGATCGTATTGCGAACGTAAAAGTGCCAGATTGCGCATGTTTTTTATGCCTCCTAAATATATTACCCGAATATGAATAGTAAAAAACCCTACGAACTATTGTATTCGTGGACATTCAAACGGACCTGGACATTCCCTCTTTCACAGACCAAAACAAAAAAAAAGGAAATGTGGTGAATAAGTGCAAAAAGTGCCGACTAAACTTCCTTTAGCTTATAAAGGAAGATGCTGACTGGTCGAGACGCAGTGTCTTGCCTTCAACCGCAGCCAACATATGTTTAGACAGCCAAGCCGCTGTCATGTCCTAAGAACTGCCATTAATTGTTGCAATTCTTTAAATTAGATGGCCAAGCAATTTTCCAAAAGACTTGTATGGGCCCTGAGCACAAGAACGTTCCCGATAAGCATGCATGATTAGGAACTAACTTTAAGATTCCTATGGAATCGGAACTAAGCGGTTAAAGATGCCGTCCAATGACTACCGCCACAGTTGCACGAATGGGAAGAAGGTGAAGCATTTATTAGTCAGGGAAGTGCTTCACTATTATCTACGGAGTTGCATGAATTTTCTTATTTCTCGAATGTCAAAATTCAATATCTTAGGAGTTTCGTAAGGAGCTCATATTGGTTCAAAGGTAGGCAGAGTATATGTATGCTGACATAAAGCGATAGTAGGCAGGTAAATCCTAAACCAAATCTCCCTTTATGAAAAGTATCCTACATCTTTCCAAATCACAAGAAAGAAGCAGCAGCATCGTGTTGACGGTATTAAATTAATACCATCAATCATCAACCATTAACCAATCATGTTCCTTACAACGAGCAAACGGTGTTAAATCTAGTGTCAAATCCAACAGCCTTAACATCCCTGTTTCACTAAGGCCCAGTATCTGTAATTACAGCCAAGCTGCTATTATATCTCTGGATTCTCAAGTCACTTCATGTAAAATTGTCCAGGAGTGTAGTCGTAGACTCAATTAAGTCTTATGTGGGAATAGGGTCTTTCTTCTGTGGGTTTTGGGTCGTGGTGAAATACGGGGAAACTTGATTGACAATTTTGTTGGCAAATTTTAGTCCCAAAACAAATACTCACAATCCAGAACCTCAGATTGGTATACGCTTGACATGGATGATGCGTGAGATCAACTCTCACATGGAATCAGTTTTCAGAGAAATATAGACTTTTGAATCAACCTGCAAGAATACTAAACGATGAGGATGAGAGCACGAGAGAACACTGTGTCTGTTGTTGTTCGGCGTTCTTAAGAGCTGTACTGTAAATAGCAGGTTCTACTGATTGAAATAACTCGTTAGCATTAAATTATTGGTCGTTTTATCGAAAGAATCCCACAAAACTTCTGGACACTTTATACTTTTTGGTGTTTCTGCATAATGACGCAGCTATCGACATCATTTAGACTTCTCTAAGTAGATAAATGTGTTTTTTTAGAAAAAAAAAAAAACAGTACGACAGCAGAGACTTTCAAACATGAAAATCTAATATATTAAGATTTCCCTACATCTTATAACATGATAATTACACTCAAAATAATTCTACAGTAAAAGGTTTAGTAAGTGATATTGTACACCTAGAAAAGTTTTACAGTAACTATTTACGGTTATTCAAAAAGTTTTTAGTTAAAGTTGTTTTAAACGTTTTATCGTTTGTTTTTCAAGGAAATAAAATATTGAATGATTTACACAGTTGTAAAAACAATAAACTACAAAAGTTACGGAAAAATATTTTAATCAGTTAAATTATTTCTGACTGATTATTCCGTATAATTTTGCAGAAGTACGGTTTTTGTAGTTTGTTATTCAAAAAGTTTTATTTTTACTTCACAAAATAAAAAAAATTTAAACAGTTAAAATAAAATATCGTTTGTTTTTACGGAATGTCTAGTCATTTATTAACGTTTAAAAATAACTGAAAAATTATGTTGTTTCAAATGAAATATAAGTAGTCCGTTTTTTAAATGGAAAAACGATTGTTTTAAACGTTTTTTCAGTTGAATTTACTTACAAAATATTTTGAGTGTACCAAAATCTACTAATTGGTTACTAATTTTAGTATCTTGAAAGTACTAACATTTGTAATTTTTACTGGTTTTGACTAATAGTAGTTAAAAATTTTAGTATTGGTTACCAATTTCTGCACTAGGTCCTTTTGGACTAAAATTAGTTAAATTTTTAGTATTGAATACCCACGTTTTTTTTTGGGTGTAGTGTTTAATTCCTTGGCTTGCCAACCGGGTGCCCGGTTACAGGAACCACGAAAATATCGTTGAAATATTTGCTATTGCAATAATTGCTTTTTTTTAAGTGCATTGTAGAGTAACGTTTAGTCGGTTCTAACTTCTATTAATTTTTATGGAAAAAATATTAATAAATATGTAGTCGTCTACCCAAACTTTATTTCTTTTTTAACCAAAAGCCTCTAATTTTGCAAAACAATAATTCATTTATTTGGGACGTTAAAACAATGTGTATGTATAAGTTGATATCCATATAACTTGACAAATCATTTGAGTTGATTTACCATCCATCTATCCAATCATTATTTTTACTCGTAAATATACTGTATCAGCTTAAAAGACATATGCCGTTGATTTGATGGGCAATTTTATAGCTTTAGTTCGTTCATACATACATTTAATGCTTAACTGCGGTTGCACAGGCGCAACCCAGTTAATAATTGTTATTAAGCAAATTAACTTGATGAAATGCAACGCTTGTTTATGTCAAACATCATCACTTTGTGTTGTTTATTTTAGCTTTTTTTGTTAAGGGCAAATCGATAAAATTTTGTGATTCTTATTTCACAGCTGCGTTTTGGTGATTGAAAGCACTCAAAACATTTGAGGAAGAAGTAGAGCATAAATTTGAGTAAAATAAATTAATAGGGAATAAGAAGATTTGGTGCTTTTAAAAATTTAAACACCAAGATGTCAGCAGTTAGTCAGTAGGATCACAAGGATGTCAGTAGTGCACTCAAGCATTGTTGGGTCTAGACCAATACTGTTCTACTGTGCACTTGTGTAGTGGAGAGCAGTGAATAAGATATCATATCTCTTCAGCCTACAAAATTCAACGACTGGCGTGTGTGGGTATTACTGGTGATAAAAGATCGGAACAGCAGGCCGGCCTGGAAGTGATACTAAACATTCAGCCAGTGCAAATCTACATCAAAATCACAGCAGCAAAATCTGGTCTCTGACGGAATTGAAACAGAAAACCGACAATATCTGACGAACTTTGAGAGAACCTTCGAAGTCCAAGTCCAAACTAGGGAAGACTGGGCGGAAAACTCTGCTATAACAGAGAATACGATCTCAGATCAGGAGTATATTATGAATGCCTCGAAAACAGGGCGTCATTGGGACTTTTAGACAAGTATAGTGTTTTACAGGCTAAGGTTCTTGCAATTGATAAAGCCGCGCAGTTTATTATGACCTACGTTCTTCCTCCATTAACATTTTCGTGGACCCTCTTGCAGCTCTGAAGTCCTTTTAATCAAACACTATAAAATCGTGAATCGTTAGGAATCCCTTTGTCGAATCACTTAGGACACAGTCAAGTAAATCTGGGTCCCTGAATGGCTTTACACGGTGAGAAAATAAGTCAAAACTGACATCTCATTTCCTATATTGAAATTGATGAAAGCTATTTATAGTTTATTTGATATCTGAAAGAGAATGGAGGATAAGTGGATTTCACTAACTGCGTGCAGGATATCGCAAACCCTGTGGCCAGTGACAATCCTAAGAGAACAGAAAGTATTCTTACTTTTGGTGAACGTAAGATAAGCCTCTTAGTGGGTGTACTGACAGTTCATTGTATAATCGGCCACATGGCCGTGCGTATTGGAATTTCTCACAAGGAAAATTGTAGAAGTTGTGGGAAAGTAGATAAGGAGAAGTCAGTGAAGCACTTGTTATGTGAATGTCCGACTTAGACACTTGGGGCAAAAATTTTTCAATGATCTGGATTACCTTTACGATGTATCATTAACTTATCTAGCAGAATATCTTAGTGATTCGGTGTGGTTTAAGAAGTAGCACTTTGTAACAGAGGGGAAGTAGGGAAATGCTAATAAAGGGAATGACGATTGGTCTCTATGGCCTCCAACCTAACCTTACATACGGTCCGAACTTCGTAACGTTTCAACAACTGCAACGAAGCGTTATGTTTATATAGTGCTTAGAATGAGGTCATTTATTCCATCAAAATCCATTTCGGCTAAACGTGGTGAATATTGGTTTAATCAGCATTGCAAGATATGTGTTCAGAAATTGGTTTTTCTGTTACGCAAAAAAGCGAGATCAGAACGTCTAACAGTACGTTCACCGCAATATACACTGCGCTCTCGAAGGTGATGAAGAGCATGGCAAATTGCCATCTTGTCATTGGGAGGTTTACACACTTTTTAACGATCCACAGTGTGGTTTTAGTAGAACTCGTTCTTCGGGAGCCCTCTTGGCGTTCATTTCGAGCCTTTAGAGTCGTTCGATTCATCATTTTGGAAAAATAAAGTGGTTGCTCTGGGATTTCTAATGAGCTTAATTGTGTGTTGCATGGTGAGGTGATAACTAAGCCTTCGGTGTCGATAACGACTTTTCTTGATTTATTTAAAGCTCTTAGAAAATTACTGGAAGGTTCTGTTTTTCTCCTACTCCTTATCTTATGTTTTTTAACTCATTCTTATTAAAACTTTAAATCCAACCTTGTGGACAAGATGAAACAAATTGTCTTAAATTGCCTATCGTGTGACTGGTTAAATAGGACTATTCCCCAAACTGGTACATGGGCGCATATGCCTTAAGTGAAAAGGATTAATTAAACAGAAAGTACTGATCCCGAGACGAGTGAACTAGAGTGGTTAGTTTGGGTACACGTTCCTTAATGTAAAATCTGTTACATGTTTTTTAAAACTAGTGCTGTGACATGCCACTAGGTATCAATTAACCCCTTCCTAGGTCATAGCCATGTATAAGTGATAGGTCGCTTATAAGGAAATGTTTGGTCTGGGACCGGTCCTTGTCACTTTAGACTAGTTCAGAACCGGTTACAGGACCGGTTCTCTTTCTCAAAGGGTATCAACTTTTTTGCAGTGGACATCAACATTTGTTATTCGTTTTCGTTTGGTAGTTGGCCAAGCCTTGCTCAGGGCAAAAGGCAGATAATGAATGACATAGTTAATCCAGACCTGTTGACAATCTCCGAAGTAGTCTTTCCGGAACCAACTAACGTAATGGAAAATGTTCAGATGAGATAAGTGAACATATCTCTAGAGCGTGAGTTATCGTTCCCCGCACTTGGTTTTTTAGTTGATCAGATCAACTTTTCAGAAAATGATCAGTTATTAGTCGAACTAGCCACATGTAGACAAAACTTCCGACATAAGTCTTCCCAGTTTCTAATAAGACACCAGAGAGAATTCTGGAAGACCACTTGAGGAATAGTATGTGTGCAATAAAACTCTCGGGAAACCAGTACGTCTACACAAAGGGTAAATCCGTGGAAACAGCTCTCCAAGAGTTGACGATGAATATTGATCAAACCTTTTATTATGGCGGATATACCCGGCATGCTTCCTTGATATTGAAGTAGCATTTAATAATATAAAATCTGGGGTAATAGAGAAAGTTCTAACCAATTCAAGTAATGACCCTGTGGTAAACTACTGGATTCTGAAAGTCCTCACAAACCGTATAATTGAAGCCGAAATAGGAGGGGAATCAGTAAAGGCAATGGTGACTAGAGGTACTCCCCAACGGGGTGTCATCTCACCGACACTGTAGATTCTGGTATAATATGAGGCTTTATTGAAGCTGAAAAAATACGGAGTGAAGGTAGTAGCTTAAGCCGACGACCTAGTAATTTTGGAAAGAGGGATATCCTTGGACACAATGTCCGACATTATGGAACGTGCTCTCTCATCGCTTCATAAGTGGGCTTCGGCCTGTGAACTAGGAATAAATCCTCAGAAGACGGAAACGGTTCTCTTCACAAGAAGGAGAAAAATATCTGAATTACGATTACCTCATATTGGAGGAACGTGTCTGACGCTGTCAGATAGTGCCAAGTAGGAAATTGAACTGACTCGAAAACTTTAAGGAGAGAGTGAAAAAAACGTATGCAGGCATTTATACGTGCCAGAAAATTATTGGCAACACATGGGGTCTTAGACCAAGACTTACACACTGGATATGAACGGCAATTGTTAGACCAACACTGTCACACGGTGCAGTGTGGTGGCCTATTGTAATAATGATCACGAACGTCACATACCTGAACAGGTTTAAAAGAGTAGCTGCTTTAAGTATCACTGGAAAACGAAGGACAACATCCACACATCCACTATGTAGGATTCTGGACTTTTTATATTTGGATCTTTACATAGAGGAATACGCACTTAGGACACAGTTAAGACTAGATCAAAATTGTGTGCTAAAAGCTCGGGACTATGGACACACAAAACTTTTACGAAACCATCGATATGAGAACTGTGTGACTGATTATATGACTCCACATATCGTATGGGATGTAGTTATAACAATAGAAATACCTTCTAGGATATTCTGGGAAAATCCACCTGCGGGGGAACATCACATCGAAGTCTACTCGGATGGATCAAAGATGCAACAGGGAACAGGTAGCGGTGTCTACTGTGAGAAACTGGAAATGGAACACAGTTTGAGGATACAGGACAACTGTAATATTTTTTAGGGCGGATCAGTATGCAGTGCCTGAGGCAGCCAGGCTTATTTCAATGAGGCCGATCTACTCTAGTGAGATCATTATTTTCATTGATAGTCAAGCGGTTTTAAATGCACTTCGTAATAGGAGTATTCGATTAAAGGTAGTCAGCCGTTGCTCATGGCTCTCATCGAACAACGCTCTGTAAGACTATGCTGGGTTCCAGGTCATCAAAATATTCCAAAAAACGAGAAAGCTGACGAGTTAGCTCGTATTGGCGCAGTTTTACCATTAAGTGCTCTCACGACCGACGTGCATTCAGGCCTGGATGCGATTTATTTCAAAAGAAGGGAAACTTTTGAGGAAGATTTGAAATGGGAAAGCAGACGAATACCTTGTGGACTCGCGGTGGGAAAAGTCGTCAAAAAACACTTCTTTATAGAAAAAGCAGATCTCAGGAAGTATGTAGGTTTAATTACAGGTCATACTGGATTTAAAGCTTATTTAAAAAGGTTAAAATTGATGATGATTTATGCAGATGGTGTGGGGACGAAGAGATAGTGGAAGATTTATTTTATTATTGTTTTCAGTGCACTGCACTATCTCGTACTCGATTTAATTGTTTTGGCTCCTACTTCTTTCAGACACTGGAGGAACATAGAGATGTCAACCCATGGAAGATGCTTAAATATATAAGGCTGAGTAAACTTGATGAAACATATGTGGGGACATAAATCATCATGCTATTGGACAGTCAGAAGTGAATTTGGATTAATATGGAGAGCAGCCAACAACACCCAATCCCCCACCCTCTGCAAGGTATCACTTTGAATCAGAAACTGGAATTGTTGACAGAACGTCAACCTGTTAACTTTACCTTAGGCGCCCCTCATCTTTCAAGCACTCTCTAATAGAGTCGTTTCATAAATTCTGGCAACTCCATTAAATTATATACATTTTCATTTAACAACACAACATCAAACTTGAGTAAAGGCTGAGTTAGGCACCCGTAACCTTAAACTAGCGTAGCGTAGAGAGTTTTTCGTTATATGAGAACAAATGAGAGCAGTTATTCTTCTTTGCAGACGTCTACGTGATTTTCTATTTGATTTTGATCGCTACGCTACGCTAGTTTACGGTTACGGGTGCCTAACTCAGCCTTAACTTCATGACAACTTGTGACTCAAAGCTACAGAAAAATACATTTAAAAGGTGTACAATCAAAAGCAACAAAACCCACTCATTTACTAGTTACTTTATACTTTACTTTACCATGCTACGCATCAAACCAGACAGGCTACAAAACAACTAAAGACCCCAGACCAGGCAGTCAGGCATTAAACAAAATCGCAACACATCAAAATCGACAGGAAGGTTGTTTTTAAGTTTAAACTAAAACTCTCCATTCCATTCAAAGTTGATCATGCCATCATGGCACAATGATGTCGATGGCGTTATGTTAAACAAAAAAGCAGAAATCATTATTTGTTGTTGTTGCTGTTTTAAGGTGGATAGATGGCTGGTTGTGGTACATATTGGGTTGCGTTGACGTTTGAGGGAGTGACGTGTTGAGTTTGATTGTGTTATTTTAGAGTACTTAAAGCTATAAAGTCAGAGTGGAAGGAAGACATGGAAGTAGTTGATATTTTTTTGGTAGAAGAAATAATACTCTTTTTTTTTAAGTACATGTTTTATGATGAAAGATCAACAATTTTTGCTTGAAATTTTGTTGTTGCTGGTGCTGCTGCTGCTGCCTCTGTTGGCACCTTTCGGCTCAGTTAATAGTTGTTGGTTGTTGAGATTAAAAGCGGCAGTAATAAGTAACAAAACAAAAAAAAAAGTTTAAAACCTATGTTTAACTTTAAGAGGGTGCCAACATGGGCGCTTTTGTGTGTGAATTACAACCTTTTGCTCTTCATTGCTCTTAATTATTGTAATTTATTATTTTTAAATAAATTTTCAGTTTTTATGTTTTATTTTGTTTCGGCTTGATAATGATGATGAAAAGACTTCAAAAATAATAACAGTAACAACATCAGTTAACTATCAAAACGACATCTTATAAGTGATCTTAATTTTAATTTTAAGCATGTTCGTTTATATTTTTTTTTTGTTATTTATTACGGGTGATGATGATGGGGTTGGTTGTTTTTTTTTTTTGTAAATACACTGTAGTATAATTAAAATAAGGTAAAGCTTTAATTTATTGAAATTTAAAAACAATGGAAATGGTTGCCACTTACTTTGGTTGGTCAGGGGCTTAGCATTGACCAGGTTTGACAAGGTCCTTAAACTTATTCCAAAGTGGCTGCATCCGTGAACCCATTGCTACTTAGTGAAAAGCCTTTCCAGACCTCGAACCCCTGCTCTGAAGCGTGAGAGTGCAGGACAGTGCAAAATTATGACCCACGGCCTCTCTATACGGAAGTACCTAACATATCCTAAAATTTGTGATATTATTGTTCTTTTATAAAATGTCGCTGTGATATCACTTCTAACAAAAGTCTTATTTCATTCCTTGATGGTAAATTTAAAAAAAAAAAAAAAAATCTCTAAAAAGAGTTCATGAATTTTCATAAAATTAAGTAAAATTTTACTAAAAAAATTAGATATTTTCTCAATGTTGGCAATCGATACATTTTCAATACCGTTATCCGTTTCAAAACCCTTTAAATTGAAAATCGGTACCAATAATAATAACGAAACCCAGTTTTGGTATCGGATACCGGTATCCAAAAACCTTTTCCTTCGGTACCGGTACGTACCGCTATTGAATCGGTTTTTATTAAAAAACCATGTTTTAAAAAAAATATTAATAAAAATTTTTAAATTGTGGTTTTGCATTAAAAAGAGCTTTTCTACTCAAATTAATTTTTGGGCACTATGCATTGTAGAGTAGGCCGTATCGATTTTTACTTTTATTTTTTATTTGAGCTGAAAGGGGTCCAAAAAGTTTCTATTGGGTGTCAAAATGACTCCATAAAATTTTCGTAAAAATCTAAAATTTCCTTCCGCTTCACATTGGATCCTAGACGCGCATTTGAGAGCCAAACAAGTGTTTAGTTATTTACAGTATATGCTGGTATTCGTTAAGTAAACACCCTAGGAGAAAGAAAACCGTTCATAGAAAGAAAATCCATCGCTTAGTTTAGTCAGGACATAAATTCAAAGTAAGGACTTTTTGCATAAATTTGAAAAAAATATTTTTTTTTTAAGACTTTTTTTACTTTATTTTTTAAAACTACTTCCAATAATGCGATTTTCCTGAAATTAAGTGCAGATTGTAGCTATAACTATTGCCTTTGTTACCCATTTTATGGTTTTTAATATTACTCTTTTTAAGTAGGAAATACAGGCCATCAAATAGTGTCATATTTTGAAAAATTAGAAAAAAACTATTTATATTTTGGATTGCAACTTTTGTGGGGAACGGAAGGGAATGGCGATTCTTTTTGTACAATAAACTAGAAGTATTACTTAATACTCCTGGGGAAGAAACTTTTGCAGCCAGTTGCAGCTGCGCCCTGAAATGAGGTTTACAGTGGGGTCTACTAACGAAAAAATAAGAATTTTTAAAGTGATTACTTTTTAACAAAATTTACTGTTAATCGTTTTATTACAAAATTTTACTTAAATAACCTATATTGTTAACAGACAACCGCGGTTTCCAATAATTATTGATTTTGATACCCTACCTCACTTTTTTAAGGCAAAAGGAGTTTCATCTAATGCTTGTAACTAAAAGGCTTTCTTGACCGCAATTACGGCCAAAATAACTGGAATAGTAGAAGATATTATAAAACGTTGTTATAATACTTCTGTGTATCAACGCAAATGAAAAAAATAATTCAGTTAAGTTAAGAAAACACATACATACATGGAACTGCAAAATTATAGGTTGAAAAGCATGGTTTGTGAACCATGAGTCCCACTATGCATACAATTCTAGCTCATGATACTATTTTTACAAGAATTGCCCGTTGGTATTAAAATTACCCTTAACTAATTAAGTAACATTTAAAAAATATTTGCCTTCTTTCATGGCAATTATCGGAGTAGGCTTTGAAAAGATCACATAGGCATTTTAAAAGCTATATCAGAAACTTTAACAGAGAAAACTCAAAAACAAACAACCTGTAAGATGTTTTTAGTATGGTTATGATTGAGTCCGATCCAAATATATCCCTAATAAGACAGACAGACAAGTTAAAATTACTGATTATAGAGTAAAGTTTTATAATATTTTTTTCCCCAAATAACAATTATTGCAAATAATGCGTATTTACCTGAGTTGCTTCTTTGTTTGATATTTTTCCCCATTATTTTTGTTTAAAAAATCGAAAATGATAAAAGATAGAAAGCAGTTAATTTTGCAGGCTATTTTAGTGTAGGGTGTAGACTTTACCAAAATATGAAAGAAACGCTTTGTATTGAATGGTAAGCTGTTATATTATCACTTAAAATCCGTAACTGTTTTAAATAATTGACCACCATTTTATTTTTTTATATGAATAAATTAACCAACTTTGCCTTAAATTTACAAGTAGGGTACTAATGCGAAAAATGTCCAATCCACATGTGTAAGTTCTTTAAGGTCTCCTGTTTTTATAATGGTAAAGAATGTCGTGAAATTCCTATCCGTTCAATAGTTATAACAAAAAAACGTCGATGCGCGCCTTTTCCATACAAAGTTCCCAATGTGCGCTTTAAGTAAAATCCTTAAAAAAATCACATATTTCATTTTATTTTTAGGCAACCAAGCTCTTTTTGTTGGTGTTATCTAATTGGAAAAATGGGTCTTCCCTATCTAAACAAGATCACATGCAAAAATATTGCCAAAATATTTTTTCGCGAATTATGGTATTTTTAAGTAAAAAAAAATCTCGAAATCGTAACTTCATTAGCGATTTCTGTTTCATGGTGGAAAACCTTCTGCTGGAACTCCATATGCCTCCCCGAAGTCTCATAAAAGTTAAAAAAAATGTGGGCACCCACATCGCGGATATAGTAAAAATTTCCAAAAAAATCCATACTTCAACAGCGATGCGGGAGTATAAGGAAATTATTGATATTCAGGAAATTTTTGTGGAGTAATTTTGACTCCCAATAGAAACTTTCTGGGCCCCTTTAAGATCAAAAAAAGAAAAACTCGATAAGGCCATTGTACTCGTATAGCATAGTTTTTTTGGGCGTACGGACATAACGCCCAAGTGCATATCGCCCAATTTAAAAAAGTCATTCCACCCAAAAAAAATGTGTGTTAGTTGTTGTTGCAAAAATTTTTGGACGATATGGCCAATATTTTGGGTATTGTAACAATTTTCTTTAAATTAATATAAATTATCAAAAATGTCATATTACCCAAATATCAAAATGTTGAATTTAGAAAATGTCATAGCGCCCAAAAAAATAATCATAAAACTCACCAATATTGTTTTTTTTTTAAGACAATGTTTTAAAGGTTTTTTGCGTAGCCGGCCTTCGGCCGGGCTTAGGGATTACAAAATCCATGCAATAAACCCACCCTCTCCGCAAAGTAAAGTTTCTAGGGTAGCAGGCCTTAACATTATCAAGTTTGTTATGCATCAAAAAGGCCTGATAACCAAAATAGCTTTGGTTTGCAGAGAGGGTGGGTTTAATGCATGGAGTATGTAATCCCTAAGCCCGGCCGAAGGCCGGCTACGCAGAAAACCTTTATTACAAAAAAGCAAATCATAGAAGTCGTAATTTCGACATTTCGCCCAAAAAAAATATTTTGGATTTTTTGACAATTTTGTTTTGGGAGAAATAACATTTTTAGACCTTTCATTTTGGGCTATATGTCGCAGCTTGGGCGATATGACATTTACGGTTTTGGGCGATAAGACCTTGGGCGCTATGTCCGTACGCCGTTTTTTTGGAGATTTTTATTTAATCCGCGATGTGGGTTGGGCGATGTGGGTTGGGTTTTTTGACAGATGCTGATAAGCAAGGAGAGGACTTTCCCTTTGGTCATAGAACAGCATAAACAAGATATCTTTGCGAATCAAAGAATTTGCTTGCAACTGGCATCGATTCGTTAGAGCTTATTTTTGCATATTTTGCTTAAAATGCATAGTTTTGCATATTTTGCTATTATTTCGCTAGAAATTCATATTTTTAGGTCATATTTTGTATAATTTTTGGTTTTTTAGCTATTATTTAGTATTTTTGGTTATTTTTACAAAATAATTATGGGATGTTCCCACAAAATGTATGGGATGTTCAAAAGTGTGTTTTTTATCCCTCCCCGCTCATTTTCGGATGGGTTGGGAGTAAAAAATAATATCTCTCCAGAAATTGGACTTCTAGGTTACAAACCAGCTAAGCGGTTTGAACTTTTGACCTCTAAAATGGACTAAAAAACCTTTATAGATTCATCTGCCTGTAACTCGTAAAATAAAAGTTTTTCGCAATTAACTTTCATAACAATTTTTTTGTAGAATAACTATGCAAAGATTTTTCATATTGTTTTGACCTAAATATGTGAGATCGTGGTGTTTTGGGCGGTTAAAGTCAAAATTTGGGTCAAAACTTTTTTTTAAAAAATTCTCGTAAATTTTTAGATTTTACCAATGTTGATTCGAAGGGGGTAAAACGGGTAAAAAATTGTACTTTTGGTACTTTTTATATCTCCTGACATAATGGTCATATCGACTTAAAATTTGGACTGTATGTTAACCTCCCGGAATATTGATCCACTAAGGCAGGATGTTTGCCTGTGTTGATTCTAAGGGGGTGAAAATGGTACTTTTTATATCTCCTGATATAACAGTCATAGAGACTTGAAATTAGGACTGTATGTTCACCTCCCGGAATACAGATCCACTAAGCCTGGATTTTTTCCAATGCTGATTCTAAGGGGGTAAAACTGGTAAAAACTGTACTTTTGGTACTTTTTATATCTCCTGATATAATGGTCATGGAGACTTGAAATTTGGACTGTATGTTCACCTCACGGAATATAGATCCATTACTTATATAGATCCATTAAGGCTGGGTTTTGGCCAATGTTGTAAAAAAGTGTACTTTTGGTTCTATATTCCATTTAATGAAATAATGGTCATTCAAGCTTGAAATTTGGAATGTAGGATCCTTTGATGAAAAAAAACAATCTTGAAAAAGTACTTTTTGAAAATTTGGTTTCTAAGGGGGGGTAAAGGGGGTAAAAAGTGTAATTTTAGTATTTCTTGTTATTTCTTAAAAACTTGAAATTTGGAATGTTTTAGATCCTTCGATGAAAAAAATATTCTTGAAAAAGTACTTTTTTGGAAATTGCGTTTCTTAGGGGGTAAAAAATTTTACTTTTGGTACTTTTTATATATACTGAAATAATTATCTTAGACACTTGATATTTGGAATGTAGGATCCTTTAGTGAAAAAAAAACATTCTGGAACAAGTACATTCTGAAAATTCTGTTTTTAAGAGTCGTAATATGGGTAAAAATGTTTACTTTTGGTACTTTTTATATATCCTAATATAAAGATCCTAGACACCTGAAATTTGGAATATGGGATACTACCATTTGTGTAATAACTTTTTTTTTTTAAATACCTTTTATAAAAAGTACCTTTTATAACCTTTTATTTCTTATAATGGCAGAGCAAAGACTACTGACTGAATAATTCATTATCCATCATCAATTACCTTGAAGACAGTCTTAGATAAAACCATTTTCAAATGCCTCACAGTATTTAAATCTTATTTTTTTTTGTAGCAATATACAAATTTTGCAAATACTTAAAGGGACACTCAAATCAGTTCTATAATTGATTGGTGCTAAAAAAGAAATATGTAAAAAAAAGTAAAAGGAGCATCCAGATGTACTACGAGCACAACAGCAAATTGATTGAATATTAGTAAAGTAAAAGCATGAATGAACGTGTAGATGTATTTGTGTGTATGAAATACACAATTGATGGATTATATCCTTGGGCGATCACGAGAGTATGTTGTTAATATGAATACGGTGTTACGTATGTCCATTAGAGTGGATCGAATTTGGCTTTTTGGCGAATTTCGTTCCGGCTCACCGACAGATGTGTTGGAATAGATCTTAAAACAATGTGGTTAAATTTTCATGCAGATCGGTGGTCATCTTCCGCTGCCGAAATGACGTTGAAAATCCGCGATTTCTTAAAAAATTGTATTTATTTCAAAAATACGCCAAAATTACAAAAATCACCTAATCTTCTTTTTTATTTCAGTCAATCTTTTTAATTCGATCATATTTTCTTAGAAAAAAATTTCAGCTTAATAGGACATTGTTAACCCTTCGAAAACAGTTGCCGAAAATGACCCATTCATTTTGCCCTAAACTCAAAACCACAAAATTTAAAAAAGATTTTTTTTTTTATTTTAAGTTGCACAATCTAAAGTTTTTATTGCATTTATTTCAAGTATATATAAGTTCGTTTGACATAAAATTTTTTGAAAAAATACGAGATTCTTAAACAGCGTGTGTAACGGTCTGTTTCCAGGACATTTTGGGAAAATTGCACTTTTTTTTAAAACTCAACATTTTTAGTTAAAAACTTTTCATTTTACACCAGATTTATTATAAATTATAAAACTTAATATAGAAATGTTGGATTTTAAGAAATTCTTTAACCCTAAACAGCTTTGGGCCCTAAATGACCCATGATGAACATGCATCTAGCAATAAACCGCTTTTGGTGTTCGACTAACCATTGGAAACATATTTTTTAATTAAAAATGGGAGCGTGAGTAAGGATGGGAGCGTGAGTAGAGATGGGAGCGTGAGTAGAGATGGGAGCGTGAGTGAATTCGACCAACTCACGCTTACAAAGAAAAAAAAAATTCTCACGCTAGAAATTTTTTAATTTTGCATACATTTTACGCAGGATTACATGAGTGTCACATGTTAATCTCACTCAAGCTGAATTTGGACGTGTTTCATTTTTCCGTCACCATAAAAATCATGCAAACTCACGAAATTTTACTCACGCTTAACAGTACAATTTTAAAAATAATATTTTTAATGCAAATGAAACAAAAAAGTTCAAATATCATTCAAATAGCATCCCGCTTAAATGCACCCACCCTTAAAGCATTTTTCGTACTCACCATTAACCATTTATTTATATCTGACAAAAAAAGTAATTCACATTTAAATAAGAATATTGCTGAATAATTTAAATAGACTATTTACTTGCTCTATTTTGGCACTTAAGGGGATAATGCTTTCGGGGTGGGAGCATTTAAATGGGAAATAATATTTAAACTTGTTTAAAAAATATATATGAATCACTTTTTTATTTTGCATTAAAAATATAATTTGTACAAATGCACACGTGACACAAATTTCACGTGATTCACTCGTAAGCGTGAGTGAAATTTTGAGAGATTGCATGATTTTTAATGGTGACAGAAAAATAAAACACGTCAAAATATAGTTATGTTGAGTTTTCGTAAGCGTGATTATAGCGTGAACGAGATTAATATGCTACAATCACGTGATCCTGCGTAAAATGTATGCAAACTTAAAAAATTTCCAGCGCGAAATTTTTTTTTCTTCGTGAGCGTGAGTTGCTCAAATTCACTCACGCTCTCATCTCCACTCACGTTCCCATCTTTACCACGCTCCCATTTTTAATGGAAAAAATATGTTCTCAATGGTTAGTCGCCCGCCACCCGCCAAAAGCGGTTTATTGCTAGATGCATTTGTTCATCATGGGTCATTTAGGGCCCAAAGCTGTTTAGGGTTAAAGAATTTCTTAAAATCCAACATTTCTATATTAAGTTTTATAATTTATAATAAATCTGGTGTAAAATGAAAAGTTTTTAACTAAAAATGTTGAGTTTTTAAAAAAAAGTGCAATTTTCCCAAAATGTCCTGGAAACAGACCGTTACACGCGCTGTTTAAGAATCTCGTATTTTTTCAAAAAATTTTTTGTCAAACGAACTTATATATACTTGAAATAAATGCAATAAAAACTTTAGATTGGGCAACTTAAAATCAAAAAAAAAAAATCTTTTTTAAATTTTGTGGTTTTGAGTTTAGGGCAAAATGAATGGGTCATTTTCGGCAACCGTTTTAGAGGGGTTAACAATGTCCTATTAAGCTGAAATTTTTTTCTAAGAAAATATGATCGAATTGAAAAGATTGACTGAAATAAAAAAGAAGATTAAGTGATTTTTGTAATTTTGGCAATTTTTTTAAATAAATACTATTTTTTATGAAATCGCGGATTTTCAACGTCATTTCGGCAGCGGAAGATGACCACCGATTTGCATGAAAATTTAACCACATTGTTTTTAGGTCTATTCCAACACATCTGTTGGTGAGCCGGAACGATATTCGCCCAAAAGCCAAATTCGATCCACCCTAATGTCCATGTACATGGCAATTCATAAAAAAAAACTGCAAACAAAAAGTAACAAAGTTAAAATTATTGTAATTAATCGCATGTAGTTTTTGTAGGAAATGCTACTGTTTATTGTTTTATGACTCAAAAATAAAATTTAAAAACAAAATTGTAATGTTTTACGATCACTTTGCTCATATGTACATGGATTGCTCATACATGGGACAGTTGCATATGGCACACGTCTTTTTTGCATTTCAAAAGACTTTATTTGGTCACTGAGTTTTACATGATTGTTTTTTTTTGCAGTATTAATTGTTTAATTACTTTTAATTATAACTTTATTTTGTAAAAAAAAAAATAATATATTTAAACCAATTTATAAATTTATACCTTTGGAAATCATTGATTTTGTTTTCCAAAGAAGTATTGGTTTGCATACACAGAAAAAAAAATATTTCATTGTTAATACAATTTAAAATTTTAATTTAAACTAACAAACTTTGATTTTGTCAATACAACAAAGACTTTTGTAACTTTTGAAAAAAAAAAAAAATATGAATTATTTTCAATTAATCTCATTGTAGCATTAACAATTAAATTCATTACAAAGTTTGTAATAAATTAAGTTGAAAACATAACATGGGCTTAGTGTCATCATATTTAAAAAGAAATCTAAAAATAGAAAAAATTTAAGAATAGAAAAAAAACCCCAAAAAATAGAACCTGCATCTGGCATCGAACTGGCAACGTTCATCATACCCGTCGAACATACTACCATAGTATTATTCCTAATGCATGAGGAATAAACGTATTGTACACATTGTAATATTAACAATAAATATAGTAATCAACAATATGATTCAATTAAAAAAGTTGTTGAACTTGAATTTCGTTGTTAACAATTTGTTTAGTTACTTTTGCTGTACGAATATTTTTTCTGTGTACATAAGTTATGTGCTATTCATAATATTGTTATTGCTAATTTTTTTCTGCAATTTTTATCTTCAACCTACATACATGTATCATTGAGATCATAAATATGCAGTCCGGTGTTTTAGTTTTTGTTTTCTTCTGTTAATTTCATAAAATAATTTCTTAGGAATTTGGCTGGTTTTTTTTTGCAACTGCATTCTATCATAATTTTTATTTTTGAGACTGTTTGACTGGTGATTTTTAAGCATAGTGGTTTGAGAGTTGAAATATATGAACTAAATTTTGACACTTTCAGGTATCAAATCCTTAATCATCATATTAAAATAGGTTCATAACGTTAATGCTATATTAAAGTATAATTTTTTTTTAACTTCTGATTTTTCTAACAAGGGAAGTATCTCAACCCTTATGAACCGATTTGCATGACACGTAAAATATATATAAAAGAGACAATTCACAGGTTTGGGTGTCTCGGCTTATCGGTCATATCGGGGATTTAGTGGTTCAAAACATGGGTCAAAAAATGGCGAAAAAATCGTTTTTGGATTTTTTAGCCATTTTTTTCTATGAGAAGAAAGGCTTTTTTAATTCCTATCCAACGGTGGCATAACCTTGTAAAAGTTTGTTTTCGATAAATACTTTTTTCCTGAAAATATGTAAATTTTGGGGGGTATTTATATGAAGACCTAGACCTCCGATGCACAGATAAATAAGAAATAATCTTTATTAAATTTAAGTCGACACGTATTTTTTCACTAGAGGATATTCCTGTTGGTTCGGGAGTTATCGAAATTTTCCCGGAGGTCCATATTGCTTTATAAGGGGACAACGAAATTATGAAACACTGATATGGCCGATAAGCCGAGACACCCCAGCCTTAAAATCGTCTCTTTTATATATATATTAATTTTTAGGCGAATCGGTTCATAAGGGTTGAGATACTTCCCTTGTAAGTATGTGGACAAATTTGTATTCTCCTAAGCTTAAAATGTATGTGGTAAAATATTGAGGCCCGAAAACCAGAGTTTAGAAATTTTTTACCATTTAAAAAAATATTTTAAAAAAAATGTCTTCCGAAACATCATATTACCATTTTTGATGCGCTGAACATAAATATCATACAAAATTTTAAATCGGTCAAACAGGTTTAAAATTTGCAAAAAAAATTATCACGAAAAAAAATGTTCCTACATGCAAGAAATTTTTAGAAAAAAATCTGCAGGTTTTTGTATTTTGTTTTTTTATTTAACGAATGTGCTATATTTTGCGCAGCTTTTAAGACCAATTTAGCTTTAAAGAAAAAATATAAAAAATTTAAGTACATTTTTCCATCTTCAAAATGCAACGCTGCACCAAAATTACTCCATGGAAATTTTATTAATATTTTCCTGGAATGTCATTGCACAACTTTTGGCGTAAATTTTTTAAAAACAAAGAAAAAATGTTTTTCAAAATGCACTGCACAGAAAAAAATAAAAAAAATATTTGAGTAAATTTTTAATACTATTGAGTAAAAAATTACTCAATTTTGCACCAGTAAACGATTTAATAGTATTGAGTAAATTTTTAATACAAATTTATTAAATTTTTGAAAAAAAAAAAATGAGTAAATTTTTAATTGACACAATTAAAAAATTATTCAAAATTGATCTATTTATTTTTTTAAGTTTAAAAAAGTTTTAAATTTTTTTACAAAAAAAAAAACAAAAAACTTGTTTTTTCAAACTTTACCAAACATATTTATGTCTCAAAAACAAAGGGAAATTTTATAAAAATGATTACAAACTTTCATATACATACACAAAAAACTATAAACTAAACGAGAATTCAAAAAAACTATGAGAGTTTAAAAAAAAAATAAAAAAAGCTACTAAATTTTTATTAAATTATTTACTTAAATTGTTTTTAAAATTTTTAAGTAAATTTTCAATTGAGTCAATTAAAAAATTACTCAATTTTTGTTTTCAAATTTAAACAAGTGATTACTCAAATTTGTTTCCTGCATATTTTTTTCTGTGTACCTTTCAAATGTTTTTTTTTTTTAATAATGAAAATAATATTAAAATAAATAAAACTATTGAATAAATATATTAAAAAAATATAAAAAAATAAAAACAAAAAAATCCTGCCCTGGCTGGGATTTGAACCCACGGATCCCCAGCTATAGTATTTGTTGTCGGCAGCGAAAATTAATTCGACACGTATTTTTTTTTAGCGGCCCAAACTCATTTTGTGGGAAATTTACCTTTTTCATTTTTTTACGATTTACCCCTATTTAAACAAATTTAATATAGGCATGTGTGGTATCAATTTAAATGTATTAAAAATACCTATCTCGTGGTGCTAACCAAGAACAATATATATAAGAGGATATTCAATGTTCTGACGCCAAAATAAGTTTGGCGTCTTGGCGTCTTGGCGTTTCTTACATAGGCCAAAATGAAAGGGTGTCAGGTGTTTTTTGCGGGAAAAAACGGGAGTTGGTTGTATCCAACAGTTGCGCATCTCATAAAATTGAGATTTTACAGCGAAAAAATTATATTAAAACTTTAAAAAATTAAAAAAAATTATGAAACAATTAAGAAAAAATTTTACCAATAAAAAAAAATAAGAAAATTAAGAAAAAAAAAAATTCCCAAAATATTTTATTTTCAACTAGCTGTTTTGCACCCGGCGTTGCCCGGGTTGAAAAAAATATTATATAATGAAGGATAGTTTGTAATGCCCTAAGGTTCCATCCTCGGTTAGCACTACATCTGGTGAAAATTTAAATTTCGCATCATTTTACAACACCTCTGTCCGATCGCGCGCTGATATGGCCCATTAGACTGGCATTTTTTTCTCAACTTTCGATTTTCCCAAGTGTCCGGGCAAATTTTTATTGTCCTAGGTCTAAAACTTATGTGGTACAAATTTGAGGTCAATCGGATTAAATTAACCCGTGGCGCCCGGCGGTCAAAGTTTTTGATTTTTTAAAAATTAAAAAAAAAAAAAAAAAAAATTAAATTTCTCTCGACACATCATATTTGTTAATTTTGATGCGGTGAGCACGAATATCAAGTAAGTACTATATGTGGTGAAAGTTTTGTTAAAGTCAGTTTAGGCACTTAAGTGTTATTACGGAACAGACAGAAAAAAACTTTCAGTGTGGTGCAAAGGGTCGTGACAACTTACACCCCGTGGTCGAAACGCGCTCTATTATGGTTTATAGTTCCCGCTTCGGAAGTAATATATGTGGTGAAAATTCCACTAAAATCGGTTAAGCCGTTTAAACATGATTATGGAACAGGCAGAAATAACTTTCAATGTAATACAAAAGAGCGTGGGATTTTACTCCCCTTTGTTCCCGCCTCGGTTAGTACTATCTGTGGTGGAAATTTTTTCAAAATCAGTTTAGCCGAATAAGCGTGATTGTGAAAAAGGCAGAAAGGAGGCGTAATAAATTAAACAGGGCATGTCATTTTATGCCCCTTTGTCCGATCGCTCATTTTATGTTCCATAGTTCCCGCCTCGTTTAGTACTATCTGTTGAGAAAATTTCATGGTTCAGCCGTTGACGCGTCATTGCGGAACTGACAGAAACAACTTTTACTATAGTACAAAAGAGCATTGCAACTAATGCCTCTTTGTCCAAACGCGCTTTATTAAGGCAGTCAAAAATAATTTAAAATTAATACAAAGGAGCGGCATTTTAAAACCTCTTTGCCCAATAACGTGCTGATATGGCATATTGTTCCCACTTCGGTTAGTACTATCTGTGTTGAAAATTTTAATAAAATCGGTTCAGACGTTTAAGAGTGATTACGGAACTGGCAGAAATTACTTTCAATGTAATACAAAGGGGCGTGGACTTTTAAGCCCATCCGTCAGAGCGCCCTCCTATTATAACCTATAGTGGCAGCCTGGATTAGCACTATGTGTGGAGAAATTTTCATTAAAATCGGTTCAGATGTTTAACCGTGATAACGGAACAGGTAGAAATAACTTTTAATGTAATACAAAGGGGCGTGGCATTTCCGCCCCTTTGTCTGATCGGCGTCCTGTTATGAACTATATTTCCCGCTTGGATTAGTACTATGTGTGGTGAAAATTTCTTTAAAATCGGTTCAGCAGTTTAAGCGTAATTGCTGAAAAGGCAGAAATAAAGTTCAATATAATACAAAGGGGCGTGTCATTTTACGCCCACTTGGCCGATCGGTCTCTTTTATGTCCTATAGTTCCCGTCTCGGTTAGTTTAATCTGTGGTGAAGATTTCATGTAAATCGGTTCAGCCGTTTATACTTGATTGTGGACAGACAGACAGAAAAACCAAAGGATGCCACTCCCCATTGTAAGGATCTTATATTTACAAAAAGTGGGCGTAAAAAGAGGCATGGCTTCCAATCAATATGCGGGATGGCATATATTTCCTTGCAAAAAACGCCCTATTAGTATGCCAAATTGAATGCTTATCGGTAACAAACATCCAAATATAGGAACAACAACCAAATATATTGAAAAATCTGAAATTCACAAAAAGTGGGCGTAAATGGAGGCGGGGCATCCAATCGAGATGCCTTTGGTTCCATTTTTCATTCCAGGAAACGTACTATATACGTGCCAAATTTCATTTCAATCCGTTCAGTAGTTTTCTTCTGAAAGCGACACAAACAAACAAACATACAAACAAACAAACTAACATGTCATTTTTATATATATATAAGGATTTTTAATTTTTTTATGGAAAAGTTATTTGTTAATTTGTTCTCATTTTTTTTTTTTTTTAATTTTTTAAAGTTTTAATATAATTTTTTCGCTGTAAAATCTCAATTTTATGAGATGCGCAACTGTTGGATACAACCAACTCCCGTTTTTTTCCCGCAAAAAACACCTGACACCCTTTCATTTTGGCCTATGTAAGAAACGCCAAGACGCCAAACTTATTTTGGCGTCAGAACATTGAATATCCTCTTCTATATATTGTTCTTGGTGCTAACAACCGGCCAAAGAAAATAATATTTTTTAACTTATTAACAAAGATATCCAAAAATTTTGGTATTTTACTCAATATGACGAAAAGTTGTGCATGTTTGGACACGTTCTTAACCCACGTAGATAGGTTTTCCAAAGACCTTTCATTTGGTATGTAACAACCCAGCAGAAATAAATCGAGATTTTGGCGACACAGCATCTGTTTATAGCATACCGTAGCGCATCCAAAGAGCGCTCTTAGGGATGCAGTAAAAGGAAGGGGAAAAAATTTTAATTTTTTTTTAAGATTTTTTATATAAAACTTATAATGTGTAATTATTTTTTGATAAAATTTCACACTTGCTTTCCTTTTTAATATTTTTAACACTTTTTGAATAAAAAAACATGAGTTTTAGACAAAGACACATGATTTGACTGCATCATTATTGCGCATTAATCAGCGCTGCAAAGAGCACTTCAATCATAGCATCTTTGACCGCTGTTCCCAAAAAAAATCCCATAAAAAATGTGAAAATGAAAATTTCCGATATTTTTTTGATGTTCACTTCCGATTTTTTTTTTCATTTTGTTTCACATAAATAAAGTTTTGTAAAGTAAAACGCAAGGTTGGCAATCGATACCCACCCAGAATAACGGTATTTGGCTATTGTACCGCAACCAATAAAGATATGGACATTTTTAAAAGCGATTATGAAAGTCGATGAAATTTCTGGTATTTTTGATGTGTTACTTCGTGTTTGTACCGGTTGCTTTTCGAAATATGGGCCAATACCTTTATAATACCGTTTGAAACGGTATTTTATAGGTATTGGCCTATAAACCGAAAATGAACCGTTACAAACACGAAGTAACACATCAAAAATACCAGAAATTTCATCGACTTTAATAATTGCCTTTAAAAATGTCCATATCTTTATTAGTTGCGATACAATAGCCAAATGCCGTTATTCTGGGTGTGTATCGATTGCCAATCTTGGTAAAACGAATGAATTTTTTTGTTATATTTTTTTAAATTTTACAGCATTTACAGCATCTTTATTCTGCTTAAATCAGCGCGCTAAAGACACGTGATTTCAGCGCATCTAAAGAGCGCAGTTTCTGTGTATCCAACTAGCGCTCTAAAGTGGGACATCGCCTTAGAGAATCATGCATGAATTCAGCGCAATTGGATGCGCTCCTTTACTCAAGTTCCCCTTCCAAAAGCTGCTGAACGTTCAGCAAAATTTCTGCTGGGAAGACTAGGTTTCTTTGTATAATATAGGAGATAAACGAAAAAACTGAAAAATGGCCTTGTCTTCCCCCCTCCTGTTTACCCCCTAAATATGAATTTGGGCCGCTAAAAAAATACGTGTATATTTATTTTTTCTGATCTACAAAATAAAACCAATTCCATAAAGATCTGCGGGTGACACTAGGGAGACTTCCCTTGTTAGTTAGATAACGTTAAACGTTTGTTAATGTGTATATGTAAAGACTCAACATTTTTTGTTATATACATACACATTTGCATATGGGGGTTTGTAGTCACACACATTTTATTATTTTACAATATCCCTCTCTTTCCCTCTCACAGCTTCTAGCAGAGCATAGTTACACACAAATTTAGCGTCATATTTAGCACACAACAAACAAAACGGGTTTTATTTGTTATTATTTGTTGAAACTCTGTAGACAAGTGGCTAGAGGCTTAACCCAACAAACAAGAGGTCCGGCGTTCAAATCTTGGTGGATACGAAAAAAAATGTAAGTTTTTAAAAATTAGGAAATAACAAACAATTATTGTCATTGATATGCTTATCAATGACAATAGGGTATCCAACTCTATTGACTCATTGGAGCATCGTCGGAATGTGGGTTGTGTGACTCTATTCTATCGATATTACCATGGAAAGTGTTCCGCTGAGATAAGTGAGCTTATCCCTATAGCCCGAGTTTTTGTTCGCAACACTCGGTTGTCTAGTAGATCACATCCATTTGTTGTCGATTGTCCAGTTGATCGCACATCGCATTACAGAGAAGGTTCGTTTATCAGTCGTACTAGCCGTTTGTGGAAAAATCTTCCAGCGGAGGTCTTCCCAGCTTCTTTCAATGTAGATAAATTCAAGTCAAATCTCCACAAACACTACTCCCTCTTTCCTCCTCCTCACAACCTATTTTCCTGATATCAACACAATGCATTGCATTAGTAGGGGCATCCCCTGAGTGTTGGTTCAACGTAAAAAAAAAAAAAAAAATCTTTTCATCAATATGACGAAGCTTTTTCTTTGAGTATGGTGTAGGGGTACTTCTGTTGGAATATATGATTCCTACTCCCGGAATAATTGGTATGTGTCGACATACATATGTAGTAGCGCGTCCCGTCAAATTTAAACTTTCGAATTTCGTGTCGTAATACCTTTTAAATGATGACCGCGTTAGAACTGATTATCGGAAAATTTATGAAAAAATTATGCATGATCATCTTCAGTCGACAACCAGCAGTCAAAATTTGAAAAGATCTCACGTGACAATCGTTTGGCAGGTATTACGACACGAAATTCAAAAGTTTAAATTTAACGGGACGCCCTAATACAAAGTTTATAACGTTGAACAAAAATTGGTTCTCACTTGAGGGTCATTTGATATTTTTCGAATTTCCATTGTTTTTTTATGAATTTCAAGTAGAATAAAAGAAAAATTTATATTTTTATAATTTTATATAATCCTTTACGAATTACAATTGATCTTTAACGAATTAAAATAGATCTTTTACGAATTTCAATTAATCTTTTTTAAATAACAATTGATCTTTTACAAATTTCAATTCAATTATTTTAATAGACATTTAAGAATAATTTTTATTTTTTTTTTATAAGTAAAATTTCCAAATATCTATTGGAATTTACGAATTACAAACGTAATCTTCAAATTACAAGTAAAATCTTGGAATTTCAATTGATTTTTAAATAATTATATTTGTAAATGGTGTAGAGGTACTTCTGTTGCTACATATAATTCCTACATCATGCATGATTAGTATGCGTCGACTAGGGCTTTCAATTAGGATGGATTTGTCTGTATCCCGGGATTCAAGATTGAAGAAAAATTTAAAAATTTGAAAATCTTTGGCTCCCACTTTAGGGCCATTTACTATTTTTCGAAATTCCATTGTTTTTTATGAATTTTTAATTAGAATTATCGAAAAATGTGTCTTTTTCTATTTTTAAATAATTTTTTACGAATTAAAACTGATTTTTTCAGAATTTCAGTTGATTTTTTCAAATTACAAATATAAATTTACGAATAACAATTGACCTTTTTCGAATATCAAATTCAGTTTTCAAATTATAGAGGAGGTACTTTTATATAGGTATAGATGTACTTTTGTTGCATCATATGATTCTTACTTCATGCATGATTGATATGAGTTACTTCCAGTGTGAAATCGAAACTAAATTCAAAATTTTTGTCGAATCATATTTCAATTCTCTTCAAAACTTCATCTGCCCTAAACCACTGTGCATATGAAAAACATTTACTTATATCTTTTTATTAGTCAGACCATTACTTCGGTTATTTTTTTGTCTTCATTTTTTTTACTAAGACAAACGACCATCCATGTGCACATAATAATGCTCAATTGAGCTCAATCGTACAAACCAAACGGCACAATTAATTATTATGCCGAAGAAAAGGAAGAAACAGCAACAAAAAACTGTATTAAAGTAGAATTTCTGCGTTTTTCATTGCATTGAAACCTGTAATTATCGTTCGATACCAATCGAAACGAAAGACACAAAAATTTATTATTGTGAATTAATAAATTTTATTTGGCTTGTTTTTTTTTTCTCTCATATGTATGTCTGTTAGACGGTTTTTTTTTTTTTTTTTTTGAAGACTGTCAGAACTGAATGTTGGAAAAACAGCAGCTGCAATAACACTGTAAAAGCAGTAGTAAGTTTAGTAATAGTAGAGTGAAGATTGAATGCTAAGGTAACATTTATCTTCATTTTTGCTGTATGTTTTTATTTATGTAGTTGTTATTGTGGTTTTTAGAAAAAAATAAGTCCATTTTAAAAGTTCTTAACTAAAAAAGAGAACAACATACTGATAGTCATATGTATGTACAAATATGAATTATGAATTGCATGATGCATTTAACTTTTATTTGGACTTTCATATGAGTCAGTATTTTGTAGCTGCCTTGCTACAAAAAAAAAAAAAATAGTACCAATTGAAGAGGTAGTAAGAATCAAACAGCCTTACCATAGAAAAATAAAATATATTTAAAATCAGCTTTTAACACAAAATGTTTTTTTTATATCGATTTCAAAAAATGTATTGAAAATTTGAAATTTAAAATAAAACTTTTGTTAAAATAGACTTTTTGTTTTCTTGTGATAAGGGCCAAAGTTTAATTTTTTTAATAAAATTAAAAAAAAACAATTGAAAACCTTATTCGATTCGATTCTAAGACCGTCTAGCGATATGTGTCTGTTGGTCAGTCAGTTCGTCGGTCTGTCCGATTCAATCAAACTTGTTTAACCACACCTTGTGAGCTCATATTCGTAATTACCGATCATAAATACAATGACAATAATTAATTTAAAAACAATTAGCAAAGAATTAAAAGACATATCCTCCATATTTAAACCGCCATTTTGATTTCCAATTTTTTTCAATTCCATAATCAGAATTAACATCCGAAACACTATCAAAATCAAAATCAAAGTTTTTGGCCAAAACAGACAATTTAAGTAGTAAAAAACTTTAATTAAAATTTTTCGCTATATTGGATCATTCATTTCGAATTTTAAGCGTCTGAGCTCATATTCGTTATTAGCGACCCCAAATATATCGACAGTGATTATCTTAAATACAATAAGCAAAGAATAAAACCGCATGTCCGCCATTTTGGATCCGCCATTTTGAAATTTGTTTCCAGAATCGTGATAAGCGATCTTTTAATACCTTTATATAATAAGTTTTTGACATAAAGGCTCAGCGGTCCATTTATGGCCAAAATTCATGGATTCTGGGCCACAGTTCAGTCGTTCAAAAGTTATGAGCAAAACCGTGAATTTCAGATTGGTTTCACCTTAAATTCACGTGTTAAAAAAACCTAAACACGATTTCAAATCATTGGTAAGGCACAAAAGTAATGTGGAAAAATATTTTTACTCTCAAAAAAAAGTTTTTACACTCAAAAAAAATTGTACACAAAAAAAAAAAAAATGCATTATTTTTTCTTACAAAAATTTGTTACAACTCTATTCCAATGGTGCCCAAACACTTGTTAGAGATCGACGAAGATACACGTACACAATCCGAACGACAACGAAACTAACAACAAAGAGCGTAAAAAACAAAAAAAAAACTCCTTAGTTGTTTGCCATCATTCAAAGAAGCAGATCGATGTCGCTTTGTTTGATAAAAAAACTACACAAATAATATTTATTGTTGTTATAACAAAGCGTAGATTTCTTTCAGAGCAATAGTACTAATACAATCTCATATTTATTAAAAATTACCATTATATTATCGTTTCTCTTTTTGGGCACCACTGCTCTATTCCCAAACGTAAAGATTAAAAAAAGTTTTCTTTTTATGACGTGAGAACCTCTCTTTACAACATATCCAAATATTGGCAGCATGAACAAAATTTAGTTTTTGTTATTTACTGCTGAGAAACAAACTATGCAATTGACACCATTTAACTTTTACATAGCTGGACGGTTTCAAAATAATGCCTCAAATATATTTTTTTTTTTTAAATTATACACTGAAAAATATGTAAATAGTTTATAGTTTATCTCAAAATGTTATAATCAATCGTACTTTAATCCACGAATATTTTTTTAAAGTCTTTTTAATGCTCTTCAAATCTAGATTCAGTTATTACACTACTCTACAAAAATCAACTGTTTTTACACAGATTTCAAACGTACAATTTCCAATATATTTCGGCCTCCTGAACACGAATCTGTCATCAGAAAAGTTGTACCAAATCGACTTCTAGAGATATAGCCATTTTCATTTTTTGCGGACCAAGCCCTAAAAACAGACACATTTTTTAATATACACAGAAAAAAATAAAAAAATTATTTGAGTAAATTTTTAATACTATTGAGTAAAAATTTACTCAATTTTGCACCAGTAAACGATTTAATAGTATTGAGTAAATTTTTAATAAAAAATTTATTTAATGTTTGAAAAAAAATTGAGTAAATTTTTAATTGACACAATTAAAAATTTACTCAAAATTTACCAATTTTTTTTTTTAAAGTTTAAAAAAGCTTAAAATATTTTTACAAAAAAAAAAAACTTGTTTTTTCAAACTTAACCAAACATATTTATGTCTCAAAAACATAGAAAAATTTTATAAAGACGATTACAAACTTTCATATACCAGGCGCGGATCCACGGGGGGGGAAGGGAAATTTCCCCCGCCCCCTAAACGGAATTCAAATGAAAAAAGAGAAAAAGGAAAAAAGAAAATGAAAAAAAAGTAAAATAAAAAAAAAAGAAAAAGAAAAAAAAGAAAAGAAAAGGGGAAGAAAAAAGGAAAGTGAAAAAGAAAAGGAAATAATCTGAGATTTTTTTTTATGAAAAATGTCCACGAATCTTAAAATTTTTCTAAAGGAAAAATGTTTAGGAATGTAAGAATTTTTTTATACGAAAAAATTTAAGAATTTTTCGAAAAATGTCTAAGAATCTTAAAATTTTTCTAAATCAAAAATGTGTTTGAATGTTTTCTATGTGCTAAAAGTCCTAAAATATAAAAAAAAAAAAATTTAATTTTTCTAAACGAAAAATGTGGGAATTTTTCTAGACGAAAACTTTAGGAATTTTTTTAGACGAAAAATTTGGGAATTTTTACAAAGAAAAAAGTTGAGAATTTTTCTAATCATTTTTCTATAGGAAAAATCTTATAATTTTGATATGAAAAATCTGAGAATTCTTCTGGGTGAAAAGGAAAGATTACAAAGTATGTGAAATTTTTTTCTAAAATTTTAAAGAATCTCAAAATTTTTCTTTAGAAAATATGTTTTTAAATCTTAAAAGAGCATTTTTCTATATTAAAAATAAGAAAATAATGTAATAGAATCTGAGATTTTTTCTATAGGAAAAATCTATTACTTTTTTTTTAGAAAATTTGAGAATTTTTTATAGAAAAAATGTAATAGAAACTGAAAATTTTTCTATAGGAAAATTACACAAAATCTGTAATTGTTTTATTGGAAAAATGTTTTGGACTTTGAGATTTTTTTATATTTAACAATGTTCCAGAATCTAAGTATTTTTCCTTAGGAAAAGTGTCTCAGAATCTGAGATTATTTCTATTAGAAAGATGTCTCAGGATCTAAGACTTTTTAATAGAAAAAAAAATCAGATTTTTTCAATAGAAAAAATGTCACAGAATTTGTGAGTTTTTATATTAACAAAATGTTCTAGAACCTAAGACTTTTTCGATACAAAAAATTCAGAATCAAAAACTTTTTCTATAAAAAAAAATGCCTTAGATTCTGAGAATTTTAGGAAAAATATCCCAGAATCTGAGAAAAGGTCTAAGATGCTGAGATTTTTTTATTTAAAAAATGTCTCAAAATCTAATATTTTTTCTGTAGAAAATTTCTGAGACTCAGACTCCAAAACTTTCTATAGAAAAAATGCCTAAGAAGCCTTTTCTATTAGAAAAATGTCTCAGAATCTAAGACATTTTTTTGGGAAAAATTTCTTAGATTCTCTTATGAAAATATTTCTCGGAAAATACTTAAGAATCTTAGAATGTTTCTAAGCAAAAATGTCTCAGAAAATATCCTTTTTCTATAGAAAAATGTATTACTTAGAATCTAGAAAATTGCCTCAAAAAATTTAAAAAGCATTAAAGACTTTAATTTTTATAATCTCAGGTACTTTCTATGGAAGAGTTTTTCGAACTATAAAAATTTTGGTGTTCATTTCGGTATCTTAGACATTTTCTGTAGAAAAATAGAATAAAAAAAATATTTCAGAACCTAAGAAGTTTTCTATGGGGAAAAGTCACTAAATCTGAGAATTTATCTTTACGATTTTTTTTCTATATATAGGAATTTTTTGGTGGAAGAATTCCATAAGTATCTAAGAATTTTCTATATGCAAGTGTATCAGAATTTGAAAATTTTTGTATTAATTTTAAAAATTGTTCTGTATCAAAATGCCTCAAAACCTCAGAATTTCTCTATTGGGATAATGTCTTAGAATCATATACTTTCTCTTTAAGCAAATGATTCAGAAAAATTTTAAAATCAGAAAATTTTTTTGAATACACATATCCTAAACCTGACTTATTTTCTATTGGAAAATTGTATGAGAATCTGGGGGTTTTCCTGTCAGAAAAATGCTTTAGTACCTGAAAATTTCTTAAAGAGAAATTTTTCAAAATATCAAAATTTCTTAAGTTTCTTTAAAGGAATAATTTCTTAAGATTTAAAAATGTTTCTATAGAAAAAATCATAATAAACAAGAGTTGAACACTAAAAACCTTAACTAATGATTCAAATCCTACCATACCCTGCAAAAAAAAAAAAAAAATTTGAGAAAAAAAATCAAGGATACTATCAGGACATTAAAAGGAAGTTCAAAATGTATTTTTTTTTTGATATGTCCTTATAAGTATCCGAATTTTTCAAGAAAAGCATATTCAAAGCATGTATGTAAAGTAGACACTCCAATAAAGAGAACCTGTGCACATTGGGTTGAATGAGAGGCAAAGTGGCGCTTTATTCAGGGAAGCAGTAATTTTAACATATAATATTTTTTAATTGATGAATGATAAATAATACATTAGAAAGCACCCTTTTAAAGAGAAAAAATGTGGTTTTTATTTATTTTCAACCTGTCAGAATTTTTTTAGTGTTTCTTGAATATTGAATTTGATTCACAATTTAAGCTGTAACTTTTAAACCAAAAGCGATAATTTAATAAATACAGTTGCAAATTAAAGTATTTTTAATGCGATAATAAAAATTTAAAACAATAAAAAATAAATATGTGTTAATACTTGCATAAAATCTGTTCAAAGTCGGATTTTTGTGTTACACCAAATTTAAAATTTTCCATAAAAAAGTCAGGAAAGTTGTAATTCTGAACTATTATTATCATATTTGTCAGATATTATATTACACATTCCAGAGACATCTGCTAACCCCGCCCCCGCCCCCTTCTCACTCCCCACAAAAACCGTCCATGTCATTTTTATATTTTTTGCTTGTTGGAGGGTATCAAAGATTTGGCACAGCCGAATTTTAAACTCTTACTTGTTTATATATAGCTTACAAAGACCCACAAAAAAGGTCTAGACCACTAATACTTATGTATTTTTACCTTCTAAATTCAATTCCGCGATCAGAATTAAATTCTATCGTTGGGTTTTTCTCTAATTTACAAGGAAAGTCCCCAAAAGTGAACTGACCTGATTTCCTTGTTAATTTGATTAACAATAAGTTAACATTTTTTAAAATTTTATTTCGGTATGTAATGTTCAAGTCTGATTTATTACGAAGAAAATAAGAGGTTTTTTCATAAAATCCATCAAAAATTGCATAAGTTACTAGCATTTCAACAAAAATGCATTGATTCACAACATAAATACAACTGTTTTTGTATAAAACTGAAATAACGCGTTTTTGTTCAAATGCATGTAACTTTTGCTATTTTTGGCAGATTTTATTTAAAATACTCTTATTTTCTACGTAATAAATCAGACTTGCACCCTACATACAGAAATAAAATTACAAATTTTTGTAACTTTGTCAAATTCACAAGGAAATTAGGTGGATTCACTTTGCGGACTTTCCTTGTAAATCACAGGAAACCCCAAATATAGAATTAAATTCTGATGGCAGAATCGACTTTAGAAGGTCAAAATACATAAGGATAAGTGTTTCTAGTTTCTGGGTTAGAAACTTTTTTGTTTTTTTGTGATGAAGTGTTATTGAAGAGACCGTATTTTTTTCATAAAATCTTAAATAAAAAAATAACGGCATTAAACGCGGACGTTTTTTTTCTTTTAAATTATAGCTTATACTATATGCTTTATTATCACAATGTATAAGCAATAACAACCTCTTACATTTTTTTTTATATTCCATCAAGTATTAAAAATACTCCAATTTTGGAACATTTTACAAAAAAATTTCAAAAATATTTTTACAACAATTTTCAAAAAACAGAAATGTATTTGAAAATGCCTGAAGTTGATGGTTCCATAATAAAAAAATTACCTTTGAATGAATAAATACCAAAAAAAAAATCTAGAAATAAGTTGATTTTCAATTTTTATCACCATATTCAAAAACACAAAAAGTTATTTGATTTTGACGGCGGATTGCAAGAAAAGTAAACAACTCAGAATAATAGTTGTGACAGATTTTTTAGTGTAATTTTATATACTTTAACCCTAAATTAATAATTTTTGTAAAAAAAAAATTTTCAGTTTTGAATAAAGCGCCACTTTTGATCTATTTCAACCCAACGTGCTGTGGTTAAAATCCAAAATCCATTGAGTATATCCAGATATAGTAGTATTTGTAAAAGAAATTCAAATTTTGAACCAAATCTGCATATTTTTTCATACATTTTTTCGTACCAATTTTTATGGTTTTTTGTAAAAAAAAAAACCATACCAAAAAATAGAAAAAATACTCATTTTCAGAATATTAAATGCTTCTGCAAAGATACTTTTTTAATAGGCAAAGTCGGTGAATTTTTCTCTAGAAAAAATTTGAGAATTTTTCCATAGAAAATATTTTTCAGAATCTTAGACTTTTTCTGTAGAACAAATTATTCAGAATCTAAGAATTTTTCCATATGAAGAATGTCTCAGCATAACTTACTTCTTCGATAGAAAAACTGTCGCAGAATCTGAGACTGTTTAAAAAATGTCTCAAAATCTAAGACTTTTTTAAAGGAAAATGTCTTAGAATCTGAGAATTTTAAGTTATGAAAAGTGTCTCGGAATCTAAACCTTTTTCTATAGGAAATATACATCAATATCTGATACTTTTTCTATTGGAAAAATGTCTTAGAATCTGAAATATTTTTTCTATAAGAAAACGTTTCAGAACATGACTATATTTCTATAGGAAAAATGTTTCAGAATCTTCGACTTTTTCAGATGAAAAAATGTCTCAGAAAATTATCCTTTTTCTTTATTAGAAATGTCTCAGAATCTGGGAAATTACATCAAAAATGTGAAAAACCAAAGAAGATGTTGATAACCTCAGGTAGATCTCTATAGAAAAGTGTTTTAGAATAGATAGATCGCTAAAGAAAAACGTTTTGGTGCAGAAGGTACGTTTCAAAAAAATTTTTTGAGTAAATAAAAATTTTTGAGTAAATAAAAATTTTTTGAGTAAAGAAAACTTTTCTGAGGAAAGAAAAATTTTTTGAGTAAAATATTTTTAAGGATATAAAAACTGATTTGAAAAAAATTTAAAAAAATTTGTTCAGTGTATTACATTTTTTGAAATTATTTTTCTTATGAAAACAATTTTTTTTTGCTAAACTTCATATTTTTATTTCTTACAAAAAAAAAAAATATTTCTAGATATCATCTCATGGTTATTATTTATATTTTTAATGTTATTTAACAAGTATTTTTTTCTGTTTTGGTATTTTTATACTAAAACAACAACAAAAAATTTATGAAAAACAAGTCCAACTTGTTACCACTCCTCAGTTTAGTATTTTTTTAGTCATTGGCTTGTACTGTCCATTGCTACTAAAGAATCATATTTTTTTTTATTTTTGCTTTTTTCTACATAAAAAGTAAATTTATGTTTTATAAAATTACGTGTTCAAATTCTTCTTCTTTAAGTTTTTGGCGCATTTTTTTTTATTATAATGATATTATAGTCAAGATTATATGGCTGGGGTTCTTTGGCCTAGAAAACCAAAGAGTCGTAGTAAGAAGTATAATATTAACCAGTAGCCATATATTTAAAGCAATGAAGTGTTCATTACATATATTAAATTACTAACCAAATTAATTGTATGTATGATTTTCTTATTGTGGTTTTTCTTTATTATTTTCACTAATTTCCATTTAATAAGTTCATATTAAAATTTTTATTAACAAATAAATTACTCATACGTCTTGGCAGACATTTTTGAATGTTAATATTAATCATACGTAGTGGTAAACGGATTTTTTTTATGAAAACAAATTATGTAGTTAGAAAATTGAACAAAAATTTTGCATATCAAACTTTCTGAAAAAATCCTAACAATTAACAGTACGTCGTACAAAGTGAGTGACTAGAAATTTTGTACGTAAAACAAAAACAAATTTGAGTTTTTTGTTTTGGTTTTACATACAAATTTTGTAGTCACTCACTTCGACCGAGATAGCGAATATCACAGTAAATTTTGTATAACTGCATTTACAGTTTTTCATTTCGTGATCCTGTTTCCTTTTGAAAGGACTTTAAATTTTAGAGGATTAAATTTTATAAAATATTTTTTAATACTTGTACTTGTCCTAGGATGCACCCAGTGATTACAAATGAAAAAGGAGGATCTCCCCTAATTTTCCTATTTTATTTTAGGAAAAATAAGGTAAGTTACGTTCTTTCAAAACTTTATAATTCAATATCATTGAAAGTTTTCAACAAAATTTTTTGATTAAGTTTTAAAATGACTTTATTCACATACTTTTATCCTTATTTGGCTAAATAAAAAAATTTAAAAATTAGGGGAGATCCTCCTCTTTCATTTTCCATCATCAGTGGCATCCTGGGACATGTACAAATATTTCAAAAATAGTTTACAAAATGTATCCTTTAAAACTTTGAAGTCCTTTTAAAAGGAAACAGGATCACGAAATGATAAACTGTAACTGCAGTTTTACTCCATGTTATCTCTTTTTTCAGACGTATATCATTCGGTTCATGTTTAATATTGGCTGTCGGACGGTGATATCGCTCAAAATGTCAATAAAATTTGAAAAATAATAAAAAAATCTGAAAAATCCGAAATATTCCAAATATTAGGAAATTTAGAAAAAAAATAGGAAATTTATGAATATCTCTCATAATGTCCAAGAAATTCCAAACAATTTAAAAAATAATAAATGTTCAAGAAATTTAGAAAAAAATCTAAGAAGAGAATCCAGGCCAAAATTTTTAAGTTTTCTTTAACCTTTTCCGATTTGTTTTTCATAAGCGACTTAAAAAATTTCATAATTATGTTGAAAAAAGTCTCACTTTTTCCTCTTTTTCAATTATGTGCATGACAAATGTAAAATAGACAACAAACAATAAACATAAAACAACTCTTTCACAATAGTCAGCATTTTCATTTGGAGTAAAACTTAAAAAGGGCGTGGTCCTGTCATGATGATGACTACGATGATGATGTTGACAATATTTGAATGTGAGTATGTACTTACATACATACGACAACAACAAGACACATAGGAGTTTATATGATTTCGCTAAAAAAAGAAAAACTGTCAACTTATACAAGAAAACCGTTTATACAGGAAAACAAGTAGCAGCAACAAGGAATACTTAATGCAAATACAACAACATAAACCTAGCTATGACTATAGTGAGATGGGGGCGTGAATGAGTTTTGACTAACTCACGCAACCGTACACAATAATCGAATCAATCACGCGCATTGTTTTACTCACGCTTATTCACTTGATCAAAATAAAAATTGCTCAGGAATAAGGCAAGCTATACATTTTTTTACCAAAAAAATGTTTTATAAAAGAAATCAAATCAAGCAAAAAAAAATTAATCTCTCACGCAGATTTTTATCAACTTAACTCACAGATATTTTTTTCAACTCACGTTCACTCACAAACACGTGATTGCAATAAAAATCAATCACGCGCGATTTACGTTAATCACACAAATCAAGTGACCAGCGCCAATCTCAAATATTGTCCATACATTATGGTAAGGAAAATGTTTTTTCTTGTTATACTGTCCCCTTACAATAAGTGTTAGAGAGTATATCGAGGGGGGATATTCAAAACTTGCTATTTGCGTAATAAATGTTATTCAGGAGATCAAAAATAACTGTTGGTTTTAGGTAATTCTAAGAGTTATTGTTTATAATTTTTCTACAATATATTTAAAAAGAATTGTTTTTTAAAGTTTTTTTTTTATTCAAAAAATAATTTGATAGAACTACTTAATTCAGTGAAAACATTTCTATCGAAACCTCACTTTCGAAAATATTGCAAATAGCTACACTCAAAAAAAAAACCGTAATGTTAGTAAAAAAAATTTCCTGATTTTGAACCCACAATTTTTTTAGTAAAGTTAGCAAAAATGTTTTGCCAAAAATTAGTTAACTGAAATTTTTTTATTTCAACTTAGTTCATACACATTTGAGGACCAAATTGGGTTCGGACCCGATAGGTCCAGACCCCGATGGGCCTAGACCTAGTTCCTTAAAAATCGTCATAGTTTTTGATCCAAAATTTGTGTCTGTTTCGCTCTACCTTGCTTAGTTTTTGAGATACGTGATTTAAGGGGACCACCGGGGTTTTGAGAATTACAAAACTCGATAAATTTCAAAATATTACTCGGAAAGTAATGTTCTACGAGTTGAGAGCTACAAAAATGCTTTTGGACTTTTTGATGTGTCGGCAATATTTACCGAGATATGAGCATTTTAAAATTTTCGGGAATGCTAACTTTTTTGGATCCAAAGTTAGGACCCATTAGGGTCTACACATGTGAAGAGGACCGGCGATACTATGAGCCGGAGAACCAAAAATGGCCTCCATTTTGCTCTATCTGGCTTAGTTTCCGATATAGCGCCATTTTAAGTTTTCTGAGAGCCCGAGAACCAAAAATGGACTCCATTTTGCTCTATCTGGCTTAGTTTCCGAGATAGCGCCATTTTAAGTTTTCTGAAAATAAAAAAAAAAAAAAATTTCCATTTATTTTTGCTAATATTAGCAAAGAAAGCTTGTAAAAATTTGGTCAACTCAATTTTAAATTTAGCAAAAAAAATTAGTTCAAATTTTGTTTAAAATTGCTAATGCGCTAAATGAAGTTTACAAGATATTTTTGCTAACATGCTAATCTCAACTAAAAATTTGCTAAAAGTTAGCTAACCAGCATTAGCAAAAAACAAGTGAGAGTGTTAAATTCGGCTGTGCCGAATCTTTGATACCCTCCAACATGTTAAAATATATTTAAAAAAATCAGAGGCGTTTTTTTTTGGGGGGGGGGGGGCTATGTGGGGGTGGTTGGGGATACCTTCCCCATCGCGATAAAAGCTTAACTAATTTATTTGTTATGCTTTTTTAACTTTAGTAATAACATTTACTCATAATTTTTATGATTTTTTTAAATCCACGCCCACAAAAGGGGGCGGGGCAAAAAAAACTTAATTTTGTAGCCCCCGGAGTCTAAGTGCAGGACTTTGAACAAAAGATTTCATTTGTTTAACAAAAATACGAAAAAAGCTGTAAAAAATTGCGTTTTTTGGGACTTTTTTTAAGTTCTTTAAGAGGAACTTTTTTCCCCCTGATCCGATTTTACCCATTTTCGAACTTAACCGGCCAATGACCAAGAGACACATTCGTGCCAATTTTCAGGAGTCTAGCTCTCTTATTTTGAACTGAATCGTGTTTTATACAGACGGACGGACGGACATTCATAGAATGACTTAAAATCGATCATAGATCAATAATATATATACTTTATGGGGTCCCCGACCGATATTTTTATGCGTTACAAACGGAATGACAAAGTGAGTATACCCCCATACTGTGGTTGGAGGGTATAAAAATAGTAAATCTTCTAATGTGTTATTTTGAGTGTAGTTTTTAATATTCGATCTTGATATATGAGGCACTCCACACCAAATGTCCATCGAAAAAACATGTGTACCGAAATTTTTTGAATAGGTTGTAATGATAGCCCTATATGGAACTAAAGAAAATTGGGTTTTTTGGTTTTACAATTTCTCAAAAGCTGGGCTTAGGAGGCGTGGTCAAATATTGGAAAAATGTTCAAATATGTTTCTAGTTGCCTTGATTAAATATTTATCAAATTAAAGCGGTATGCACCACAATCTCAAAAATTTACATTCTTGTACACTGATAGAAAAACGCTTCATATCGCTAATGAATGGAATTCATTAACGTTGTTTCATTACAACAATGAAATATTTCATATGCTGAATGAAATTGCATACATATAGTGCAAGATTTTCATTAATTTTGATTCATTAGATTTCTAAGATTCATTAAAAAATTTCATTAAGTTTTATTTACAAAATGTTGTTTTTTGCCACCTGTCGTGTCGCGTCCGTTTAGTCTGTTAGTTTACGCGCGCAAAAACAGCTGATCACAGCGTGATTTTTTTTTTGTTTTACTTCGTGGTTTAACTTACGCATTAAAAGTAAATGTTATTGTAAAATGTTGTGTGAGAAAACTACACTCAAAAAAATAAAACTGTAAAGTTAACAAAATTTTTTTTGTTAACTCGAGTTTACTGGCTTTTCAGCAAATTTTTAGTTAAAATCAGCGTTTTAACTACTTTTTTTAGTTAAGTTCGATTTACGAAAATACTAGTTTTGTACAAATTTGGAATTAATTTTTTTTGTTGACTTTAAAACTGAGTTTACGAATTTTTACTAATTAATTTGCTGATTTTTTGTAACATTTTTGTCAAGTGAAAAATTTTAAACATTTCTTGTGTAGCCTCCTATGCAAATCTCATAAGTCCTACTTAAGCTGAACTTAATGCTCTAAAAAAAAAGAAAAAATAAATGAAGTGTTAGTGTTTAAAACCAATATTTACCAAACTTAAAATTTTTTTACAAAAAGTTTAGTTAAATTCAACTAATAAAAAATGTTACGAAATTTTCAGCTGAATTTTTAGTTAAAATTACGGTTTTTTTGCTACATTCATTCTACGAAAAGTTAACTAAATATTTTTTGTTAAATTAACTAAAAATTTAGTAGGTTCAAAATCAGGTGTTTTTTTAGTTAAATTTAACTAAATTTTTTGCTAACTTTACAGTTTTATTTTTTTGAGTGTAAGTGAAATCTATAGATAAAGTAAAAAATATGTGAAAGTGTTTTTTAACTTGGTGATTTTGTGATTTTTTCAAACTTTTTTATGAAATTAACAAAAAAAATAAATTATTATTTTTCTATTTACTAAATTCGTGCTGTCTTACATTAGTTCGTGGTTTTAATTACGTATTACAATTTAAGGTTGGAGTAAAATTTTGTGCGAGAAAACAAAGTGAAAACCATTTTTATTAGTTTTAATTTTCTAAAAACATCTTTACAATTTTATAAATATATTTCATTTTAAAAATAAAAGTAGCATTTATTGAATGAAAGTATTTCAGTTCAAAAATAAAAAGTAGAATTTATTCAATGAAAGTATTTCATTAGAATTAAATACTTTTTTCATTAAAGTAATGCAAAATTTTCATAAATACAATTTATATTTTGTATGAACAATTTTCATTAATTTAATGAAACTTGTTCTTGCAATTACATTTTATGATACCTATTTCATTAATTCTATGAAACCCTACATAGGTTCCTTTTTAACGTTATTTTTCATAACATTAATGTAGATTTTCATAATTGTCGTGTACAAATTTCTATCAGTGTATAGGGCTTTCGATTATTTTTTTGGAAATTTTTAGAACTCGTTCTGAAATTTTCCATTTATTAAAAAATCCGCTAGTACGATTTTGATGAAATTTTGATATGTGTGCCTGGAAGACCACAGAAGTTGATAGAAAAAATAAAAACGAAATTTACCTCAGCTCCGACCTGAGATATGGCATGGGTATTAGGGCGTGTAATTTTTTACTTTTATTTTTTGTTTGAGCCGAAAGGGGTCCAAAAAGTTTCTATTGGGTGTCAAATAACTCCAATCAATTTTCATTAAAACCAAAATTGTCCTTACCCTCCCGCATCGCGTTTTAGGTGCACTTTTCCTGCACTCAAAAAAATAAAACTGTAAAGTTAACAAACTTTTTTTTGTTAACTCGAGTTTACTGGCTTTTTAGCAAATTTTTAGTTAAAATCAGCGTTTTAACTACTTTTTTTAGTTAAGTTCGATTTACGAAAATACTAGTTTTGTACAAATTTGGAATTAATTTTTTTGTTGACTTTAAAACTGAGTTTACGAATTTTTACTAATTAATTTGCTGATTTTTTGTAACATTTTTGTCAAGTCGAAAATTTTAAACATTTCTTGTGTAGCCTCCTATGCAAATCTCATTAGTCCTACTTAAGCTGAACTTAACGATGTGAAAAATATATTTTTTTTATTTAAAAAAAAGGTTAGCTGAATTCACCTAATAAAAAATGTTACGAAATTTTCAGCTGAATTTTTAGTTAAAATTACTGTTTTTTTGCTACATTCATTCTACGAAAAGTTAACTAAATATTTTTTGTTAAATTAACTAGAAATTTAGTAGGTTCAAAATCAGGTGTTTTTTTAGTTAAATTTAACTAAATTTTTTGCCAACTTTACAGTTTTTTTTTTTTTGAGTGTGAGTATTTTCGATAAAGAAAAATCTTCGATTTTTGTCAGTGAAAAACAAAAGTTCAACAAAACAAAAAAAAATCTTGTTAAATATTCACATTTAGCCCAATGTCTTCTCTTTTTTATGAAAAAATAATTAGCCCAAATGTCTTAGTCTCTGAGATATTGTACTGCAGAAAAGTCTCCAAATTTGTACAAACGTCTTAGTCACAGAGATATTTTTACTTTTCCAATACAAAAAGTCTTATATTCTGAGACATTTTCCTTAGAGATAAAGTCTCAGATTCTGAGACATTTTTTTCAGAGAAAAATTTTGAGACAAAAAGTGTTAGACTCTGAGACATTTTTTGTATCAAAAAAGTCTCGAATAGAAAATGTATCAAATTCTGAGACATTTTTCGTTTAGAAAAAGTCATTTATGTATTTCTTTTGAAAAAGGACAAAAATGAGCCAAAGGTTTAAATTGTTAAAAAAAATAATCATCATAAAATTTTATAAAAAAAACATCAGAATGTAGTTTTTAGCACAGAAGTATATTTTCTAAGGTGGACAGTTTTGTGTGAGGTTAGGATAAAACAAGAAGAAATGTTAAATTCGAATTCGCCAAATTCATGAATAAATTTTCTAACGTGAAAATCTTTAACAAACTTTTTTAAAATTTTCTAACGTGAAAATATTTAACAAGTTTGATTAAAAATAAGACCTAGCACCCATACAAAGGTCCATTTTAGTTTTGGCTCAAATAACTCTAATAACCGTACTACAACAGGCATCTTTTTGAAATTTACAGGTAAACGTGTTTTGTCCTCACAAATCACCATTCCGAATTTTAAAGGAATCGGACCAGTTGTTCTTGTAGCCCCCATACAACCACCATTTCATGAAAATAAAAAATATTTAATTAAACTTTTGTTTATGTATGTTAAGCGCGTACTTTAATAGGACAATTTTTTGACTTAGGCCCAGAAAATTTCGCCCGATATTCACTTAAAGCGGTCTGTTGGCAACAAATCGAAGCCTTTTTTATTCAACTTTGATTTATAATTGTTATTTACACTTATTACAGATTTGGCAAAATATAGATCTAATCAGTCCATTTTGAACTTTGGATCCATGACCGACCATAAAATTCATACGTGTTTTTTTATGTTAAAAAAATATTTTTGAGTTACAAAAATACGCTGTAAAATATTGCAACACGTGAATTTAAGGTGAAGCCAATCTGAAGTTCACGCTTTTTCTAATAACTGTTGAATTGTCTTTCAAAAGTAAATTTACGAAAAACCCTTGCCGAAATTCACTATTTTGCTAACTTTTAAACAACTTTTAACTTTTTGAAAGACTTTCAAAAGTTAGCGTGTTTTCAAAAGACAGACAGACGGACGGACATCGCTAGATCGTCTTAAAATCGATCGAGGATCATGAATAACTTTATGGGGTCCCAGACCAATATTTCGAGGTGTTATTTTAAAATTTCGATCGATTCTAAAATTTTTCGGATATTCGTGTTCAGCTCGATTTGATGGTCTACTTTCATTTGACATTGAAGCCATTGAGGCTCATGGCAATGTCCCAAAATTTTGTTACGCAGTATAATCACATGATGGAGGATTATGCAGAAACTACCTTTTCCCCAACCCAAGACTTACGTAAACATACAGTTGAGGTAACGTTTTAATTGCAAATGTAACAGCAGCCAGTGGCATGTGTAGAATTTATTTTACTATGTACGTGTTGTGAATTTTTGTTTATTCACGAAATGAATGATTATAGGAATAGAGAAAGAGAATCCTTTTGTTTTAATTAAAATGATGTCATTTGTAGTTTATAGACTAAACGGAGGCAAAAATATATAAAATTTTATAAAAAGTCAGTTTGTCCGAGGTAACAATTAAAAAATTTATTGAGGTGTTAGCAAAATATGTATAACATCATCATCATCCCATTACTGTGAAAATAACTATAAAAAAAGTGGTGAATACAAAAATTTTTAAATAATCATAAAAAAAATCCTTTGATGTTAAATTTAGTACCAACTCAAATATTTAAAATATTTCCCAATAAAACCATAAACATTTTAAACAAAAAAAATATTTGTTTTTATACCCTCCACTTAGAGGTAGAGGGTATAAGTTTATCATTCCGTTTGTAACTCATTGGAATATTAGACTGGGACCCCATAAAGTATATAAAGTATATATTAATTACACTGTGCAACACAAGAACTTGACTATATAGGTAGGCTGACTGATTTGATCAGTGCATGTACTGATTTTTGATCACGTGTACTGATCAAAAAACGTTATACTGATTTGTACTGATTTTTTGAAATATGTACTGATTGTACTGATTTTTGAAAATTTAACATAAAAAATTATTTTATTTGAAAATTCTATACAAAAACTTGGAAATTCAAGTTGTCAGAGTAGTTTCTTAAAACTTATAAGTTTGACAATGAGGTAATTTATTATGAGTTAATTCTAAGGAGCTTGAAGTTCGTGAACCAAGAGGTTTCTTAACGCAGAAATATTTCTGAGCATGAATTTTTTTGATCTTCATATATTTATATAAAAAGTCGTACTGAATCTTTGAGGTTTTCTACAACGAAAAGTTTAAAGGATGATTAATTTCCTATATTTTTTGAAATATGATGTAATTGTATGAATGCAAATGATTCTGATATTTTCGATGAGGTAATGTTAGCAGAATTTATTTAAAAAAGCGCTCAGAACATCAGGGCTATTTAAAGAAACATGTAAATATTTTATGGGAAGTTTTCGAAAAGGAAAAGTTATCAAAACTTAAGGGAAACGCACTCAGAATTGAGGGACTTTATTTTTCTCAAAACATGTGGGTTTTGTTATATTTTCTGAACTAAAAAAATCAAATTATTCAAATTAAGTTGTTTGAAGTCACATAAATTTTCTGCAAAATAACGACAATAGTTTATGGCAGTTGTTTTTTACAGTTGTTTTTACAGAAATTCTAATTGAACCCAAGTTAGTTTAACCGACATTTTTTGAGTGTTGAAAAAATCATTACTGCTTTCCCATAATAAATACTTTTCAGTGAGTTATTTCTAGAAAAAAAAAAACTTGGGCGTACTGATCTGAGTTCAGGAAAAATGGTCACCATATATATAGGATCGATTCTATTTCCAAAAGGTAGTAAAACCCTGTATTCAGATTGTTCAGTTTGGTGAGCAATTCCTTTTTATTGGCCTCCAAAGATTCAGAAAAGCACTGGGACCCTCAAAATATGGTGTCATCAGTTTTTGCCCAACAGGTGAATCAGAATTGGTGCTATCGCTTAGGTATGTTTGGAAAAAATGTGGCTAATAGTTCGTTGAACATTTTATGCTAAAAAGATAATTGTTTTCTAGATTTTTCAGCATAACTTACAGGGGCGGTTGATTTTTCCTAACAAAATTTGTCAAAATTGTAGCCATGGTCAAGCTGAACAGCTCTTACGAATTTATCAAAACAATGTGCACGTGTTTAGTATCCCTTAGTAGCTAATGAAGACCACCCAGTACCTTAAAATTGGTAGATTTTAACTAAAAAAAATCCACAAAAAGCACCGCAAACGTCCCGCAATCACCCCTAGAGGAATAAAATGCTGCACCGACCCATTAGCTTTCTCCCCTAACATTTTTTTCAAAAAGAGCTAAGAACTGTTTCCACTTCTACAAATATTACATTTTTATAAAACTGCTCCTCAGCTCTAACTGCCTAAGAAGTGCCCCCAGAGGAGTTAAATGTATGATGGTCACTTAATATTTTGTCCATCCCAATATCTTCTCAGAACATACCCACGCTCTGTGTCTCAACCTTAAGGCGGTCCCCATACAATTTTTGAATTTCATTTTTTTTATTTTTTTATAAAATCAGCTCCTACCACTTCAATGGTGCCTGCTAGAGTGGTGACAAGTGAGACCGAACCCTTTTAATTTTAACTCCTCAAATTTTTTCCGAACATACCAACACCCTATATTTTCTCCCTCCCTATGGGGGCTTCCATACAAATTTACATTTCTATAAAATTTGCTCCCACCGCTCGAACTGTCCCAGAAGTGCCCCTAGAGAAGTCAAATGTATAAACAACCCCCAATAGTTTTTGAACCTCAACATTTTTTCAGAACGTATCTACGCTCTATCTTTAACCCTTAAAGTGGTTCCCATACAATTTTTTTTTTAATATTTTTTTTTAATTGAACCCCTTTAACTGTTAATGATGAAGGGTAATTATGTTCCGAAAAAATGTTGCGATCCAAAAACTATTGGTTCTACAAAAACAACATTTGACTCCTCTACGGGCACTCTTGGGACTCATTTTGTATGGCAGGCCCCTATAAGGGGGTGGGTATGCTCAGAAAAAATGTTTAGGGGTAAAAATAAATACTAGTCGGTCTCACTTTTGACCACTCTAGGAGGCACCATGGAAGCGGTAGGAGCTGATTTAATAAAAATAATTTTAAAAAAAAATTTATGGGGACCGCCTTAATGGTTAGAAATAGAGCGTGGGTATGTTCTGACAAGATGTTGAGATGGACAAAATATTAAGGGTCGATAATACATTTGACTCTCCTGGGGCAATTTTGAGGAAGTTAGATCTGTAGGAGCAGTTTTATAAAAATGTAATTTTTGTATAGGATACCCCTTAAGGAGTGTAGACATAGAAGGTATGTTTAACAAAATGTTAGGGGGAAAGCCAAACCCTCTATGGGCAATTGCGGGGCGGTTGTGAGGATTTTTGTGGATTTTTTAATCAAAATCGACCAATTTTAAGGTACGGAGTGGCATCATTAGCTAATTAGAGTGCCTAAACATGTTCAGATTCTTTTGGTTTGTTCATAAGAGTTGTTTAGTTTGACCGTTGCTACTATTCTGCCAAATGTTGTTATGGAAAAATTAACAGTCCCTGTACTTAAGTTATGCTGAAAAAAGTGAAAAAACTATATTTTTTCTCATATTTTTTTTTTAAAAAATTCCAGGAAAAAACTATTTTTTTAGTAAAAAACGTTAACAGAATTTGTTCAACGGATTATTACCCACATTTTTCTACAGATACTTAAGCGATGATGACACCATATTTTGAGGATCTCACTGCTTTTTGAAGGCGAATAAAAGGGAATTGGTCACCAAACTTGACAATCCGAGTATAGGGTTTTACTTCCTTTAGGTAGTAGAATCGAATATATATAGTCAAGTTCCTGTGTTTTTTTAAAAATTCTTTATTTATTGCATAGTGTCATTGATCAGTGATCGATTATAAGAAAATGTCTGTCTGTAGAAATGGCGATCATAGTCAAAATATGATACAAGTGTGACTCTAACTTAGGTTACGTTGAATGGGCGTTCGCCATTTGACTCTAACTTAATACATTTACTTTTTGTTGCTTCGAAAAGTATGGTATTGAATTCCAGCTATATCGGTTTTGCGGTTTATAAGTTATAATCGAAAATGTAAGGACAACGCAAAAATTTTGATAGATTCTACATAAGCTAAAAATACAAAATTCCTTAATTTGGCTACTGGTGGTCAAATGTGTATAAAATTGGTTACAAAAAGATATTTTAACATGTGCAAACATTTTTTTTTTTACCCCATCAAAAAAAATTTTCCGCGGAAAGTTTTTTAGGAAAATTTTTTTCACGAAATTTTTATTCTCGAAATTAATTTCTTTTAGCTATTTTTTTAACAAACTCTTTTTTTACCAACTTTTTTCCCAAAATGTATTTTTCTCGAAATTTATTTATTTTTAATTTTTTTTTTTTAATTAAGTTTTTTACAATTATCATTTTTACATTGTGGAGCATACTAATACTTTCGTTATGGCCGTATTCAACTTTTTTCACTTGTTTTTATTACTTTTATGATGGTGCATCATTTCTTTCCATAAGTGATTGTTTTCTAAGTATATAGTAAATTGTTTGTTTAAATGGATGTTTCATATCGTTTGGTATGCGGGTGTTAACCAATTTGATTTGTTATGACAGCTCACTGACAGATGTCAGCCTTTTTTATTTTAGTTCGTTTGAGAAAAAAAAAACAGATCCAACAACATAACAAAATTAGCTGTGAAAAAAAATAAACAAATATCGTAAAGTGTATTGACTTTTTTTTGTTTGTTTTTAAGTTATAAAGAGATTGGAGGTGTGTGTATTGTAGAATTTTTTTTATTGACATTTATAAACAGTGAAATTTTTCAATTACGTATACTCCCATCAGCGGTATTTTTCTTTAAAGCGGTCATCTTCACAGAAACAAAAAAAACATATCAATGTAGGAGGCCTCCCCTATTAACCCATAAAAATTCATCAAAAATCACTGCCCACCTTTAACAGATTTTACTGTTTTTTTTTTAGTCAGTCAAACTCTAAATTTAAACTATGACTGATATGTTGGTATTTATTGAATGAATTTTTTTCAAGTTTTTTTTTTCCTCAAATGACAGACAGCGTAACAAATTTGTACTAATTATTTAACAAAGTTGTTGATTTTTTTTGTTTATAATTTTTTTATGATTTTTTTTTTGCAGTAATTTATGATAAATGATATTTTTGTGCTGCACTTGTTTATTTCTTTATGAATGGAAGTGTTTTACTAACATTACGATTTATATGCACTATTGATATGATGGATGATAAATTATAAAAAGGGGGATTGGTAGAAGCAAATATGATTTTAATTATTAACTATCTCTCCATGTGTTTTATAATTAATTAGCAAATGGTTGGTGTTACAACTTAATTAACAATGACAATTTATTTAAAGTTGCGATCAAAATAATAGCACCAGCGAAATTTAATCGCTAAAATCGCTAACAGAATCTTAACACACAAAAGGAAGGTAAAAAACAGTCAAAAGGAGAAATTTATACTGAATATATATGAAGAAACTAAGCGTTTTATAAAAGTACACAAGGATGAAATAGTAATAACGAAGTCAGACAAAGGTAACAAAACCTTAGTGATTTACAAAAAGGACTATATGAAAGAAATGGACAAACTACTTGAAGATAAAACTACATATAAATCAATAAGAACAGATCCAACAAAAAAGCTACAAAGAAAAAACAACAATATGATAACAGATCTATACAAACAAAAATATATTACAAAATATGAAAAAATTCACTTGACTTCAAACTCAGCCACGGCCCCTAGATTGTATGGCCTACCAAAAATCCACAAGCCAAATACAACCCTGCGACCAATTTCATCATCCGTAGAAGTGCCGTGTTACAACCTGTCCAAATATATTGGGAACATTTTAAAGAACATCATATTAGATAAATACAATATAAAAAACTCATTGGAATTGAAAACGAAACTAAAGGAAATAACGCTAGATGATGACGAAATTTTAATTTCTTTAGACGTGGTATCGTTATTCACAAACATACCGATTCATTTAGCCATAAGTAACATAATGAATAATTGGAATAATTTAAAAAGCCATACTAAAATACCCAGGTCCCATTTTCTTAATTTACTAAAATTCTGTTTAAATGATAACAATTACTTTATCTATGGGGAAACGTATTATAACCAGACATATGGCATGCCTATGGGTAATCCGTTATCACCAACGATAGCAGACATAGTCCTGGACAATATGCTGGAGAAAGCCACTGAAGACCTAAGAAAGAAGAATATAAATATAAAACTCATTTCAAAATACGTTGATGACCTATTTGCCATCATTAAGAAAAGTGATGAAGAACTTATTTTAAACACATTCAACAGCTACCATAAGAAAATCAAATTTACGATTGAAAAGGAACAGAACAATGCGATCCCCTATTTAGATATGAAGATCTATAGGGAGAATAATAAAATCATAACTGATTGGTACACTAAATCTATTGCATCAGGTCGTTTAATTAACTATCACTCAACGCAACCTATGAAACAAAAAACAAACACTGCAATAAACTTAATTAAAAAAGTTGACCTATTAAGTGATAATAAATTTAAAGACAAAAATTTAAAAATAGTTAAAAATATTTTAGCAACAAATAATTATCCGACTAATATTATTAACAATTTAATACACAAAGCAATAAATGAAGAAACTAGGGAACAAATCACCAACAATACATCTGGCATCACCAAAAAATTCTACAGTCTCTCATATATACCCAAACTTACATAGAGTAAACAAATGAGGGATATAATCGAAGATGATACAGTATCATTGGCTCACAAACCAAATAAAACAACAAACGCACTATTTACACAAACAAAAAGTAAAATAGAAAAATATGATCGTAGCAATGTAGTGTACGAAATCAAATGTAATGGTCAGAGATGCCAACTATTTGAGAGCAAAACGCGCACAAAAATTTTATAAACGGGTAAAAACGCGTTAATTTGCTTGAAAAAAAGGGTAAAAAAGCACTGGACCGTTTTTGTAAATATGTAGATAAAAAAGTAAAGATAATATTTTTATTCAAACTAAATTTTTTGATAAGTTTGTTGGTTAAAATTTTGAGCAACCGATGTAAATCGTTGTACAATTTTACACGGTCTGCATTTTCCGCTTCAAAAGCCAAATTTAGTCTTTGAACTTCACCCAGAACAGAATTCAAATATTAAACCAAAATAAAAAAAACCTACAAGGAATGGTATTTTTTTAGAGGTTGGTTTAGTTCTTCAAGAGAAATCTTTTTCCCCTTAGTCCGATTTGCCCATTTTTCCGAACTTAATACGACCAATGTTGATTGTCCGTAATAATATATTCGTTCCATATTTCAGGCGTTTAGCTCTTAGTTTGAACTGCATACTGATTTTCACAGACAGACAGGCGACCGACAGACGGACATTCAAAAAATGTATTTGAATCGATCATAAATCAATAAAATATATAATTTGTGGAGTTTCCGACTAATATTTCGATGCGTTTCACTCGAAATAACAAAGAAATACTTTGTTTGGAGGCTATAAAAATTAATTTTAAAAAGCACTAAAAGCACCAACTGAAAATTTAAAAAAGCACCAAGTTAGTGCGTTTTTCTAATTTGGCACTAGGCCAAAACATTTCGCGTTTTGACACATCAAAAAGCACTAGATCTAGCGCGAAAAGCACTAAGTTGGCATCCCTGGTAATGGTAATGATGACGAAGCGTGCGGTAAAGTGTACGTTGGAACCACCAAAAGAAATTTAGCTACAAGAATAAATGAACATAAAACAGACATAGAAAAACTTAAATACTCAACAGCATTAGCCCTACACTGTATTGATCAAAAGCATAACCCGAACTTAGACGATGTTAAGGTATTAGATGTGGAGAGAAAGGTAAACAAAAGATATACACTGGAAACAGGGATGCCAACTTAGTGCTTTTCGCGCTAGATCTAGTGCTTTTTGATGTGTCAAAACGCGAAAATTTTTGGCCTAGTGCGAAATTATAAAAACGCACTAAATTGGTGCTTTATATATTTTCAGTTGGTGCTTTTAGTGCTTTTTAAAATAAATTTTTATAGCCTCCAAACAAAGTATATTTCAAGTGTAACGTATCGAACTATTAGTCGGAGACTTTACAAAGTATATTTGATTTATGATTTATGATCGATTCAAGGACATTTTTTGAATGTCCGTCTGTCTGTCTGTGAAAAGCAGTATGCAGTTCAAACTAAAATATGGAACGAACATATTATTATGGTCAATGACCATTGGTCGTATTAACTTCGGAAAAAAATGGGAAAATCGGACTAAGGGGAAAATGTTTTCTCTTGAAAAACTAAACCAACTTCTAAAAAAAAACGCCATTCTTTGTAGGTTTTTTTTTTTATTTTGGCTTAATATTTAAATTCTGTTCTGGGTGAAGTTCAAAAACTAAACTTGGCTTTTGAAGCGGAAAATGCAGACCATGTAAAATTGTAAAACGATTTATATCGGTTGCTCAAAATTTTAACCAACAAACTTATCAAAAATTTTGTTTGAATAAAAATATTATTTTTTTACTTTTTTATCTATTTACAAAAACTGTCCAGTGCTTTTTTACCCTTTTTTTCAAACAAATTTACGCGTTTTTACCCGTTTATAAAATTTTTGTGCGCGTTTTGCTCTCAAATAGTTGGCATCTCTGACTGGAAAGTTTACGAATACAGGAGAGACAAGACTCAGCTGTAAACAAAAAAGACGATAAGGACCGAACTAATGCAAATTATACAATTGCAATATTATAAATTAGTCCATTTTCAACTGTGATATAGCATTAAGGAAAAATTTAACCTGTGATATTTTATTTTTTTTTAGTAATTATACATTTTTTTTTTTTGTTTTATTTTTGTGTTTAATTGTACTTTGTGTATTTTTCAAAACAAATTTAAATTAAAATTTAAAATGTGAATGCAGATTTAAGATTTTATGTAAGTTGAATTGTTCTTTACATGTTATTGTATATGGTTGATGTGTTTTTATATTATTGCTTTTTATAATTTGTGGTTGCCAGATTCAATAAAACTAATCCCTGAAGAGGTAGGAAAACAACCTACGAAACGTCGGAGAAAAATATGAAATAAGTCTTTTATTTGCATATAGGATATAATTTGACCTTGAAAGCCTGATTGGAAATTCCAAAAAACGTTAGATAATAGAGAAAAAGGTCGATAAAATTAAAATAATAAGAAATTTTCTTACTTACACTGAAAAAAAAAGTGCGAACTAGTTTTAAGGAAAAATTGACATTAAATTAAAGACATGAAATTTTCTTTAATTTTAGTAAAATTTTCTTAAGAAATAGAAAATTTCATAGACTTAAAGAAAAATTAACTTTACTTGATAACACCCAAAAATGTTGCTTCTTTAAAATATTAAAATTTTTTCTTTAACTTTTATTTCTTGAATCAAATAAAAAAATTCTTTAAAAATATTACACAAATATAAAAAAACACATTAAAGAAATTATTCTTGAAAACTATTATCATATACTTTAATATTATATTTTGAGGATGTTTATTCTGGCTCGAGGTCATTATTTTCTTTACTAATTAAAACCATGATATTCTCATAGCATAATTTTCAAGAAAATTATTTTTTGTTTTAAATTTATTTATGTTGGTCATTTTTTCAAGACTTAATCGACACGTGTTTCGGAATTTGTCAGATTCCATTGTCAAGATTATTTAGCAAAAATAGAAACGATTTACTACAAAGTAGCAAACGAGTCTAATGACAAATCGTTTGTGCACAAACTAAAGTATTAATACATATTCGACTCTATCCACAATGTGAATTAGAACGACGAAGAAATTGTACTATAAGGCAACGATTGTCAATAACCAACAAAAATATTTAAAACATTTTTACATATGATAGTCCATTGGACTTCAACAATATGTTTTTGTTGTTGTGATTGTAATAACACCACATTAGGGCTATTCATCACTATGGCATGCCAACCATTATATTCAAATTCTGATTTATTTTTAATAAAAATTAATCAGAATACTTTAATATTAATATACTATAATAGATTTAAATAAGTATATATTAGTTTTAAGAAATGCCAACTCAAATTCGACCGAAATGAGTTTCCGATGGCAAATTGCTCCACTATGCAATACCCATCTGTGACAAAAATTTCAGATCAAAAAAATAATTTCTTTTCGTTTTACATACATTTTTGTTATTCTGCTATCTCAAAGTACATATTTTTTTGGTTAAAATAAATTCCAACTCCCATTGTAAATTTCCAAAAATTTTTCAAATTTTTTTTAAAAAAAATAAGACTACATATCTTATTGCATTTGACATGCTGAACTCGAATCTGGTAAAGATTTTGATGTCTAATGGCAAGTTTTCGAGATATTGCCATTTTGAAAATATCGGTAAAAAGTGTTTGCAAAAAAAATGCTTATACAGGGTGGTCCAATAAGAAGTATCTTTTTAAAACATGCAATGAAATGAACAATACTCAATAAATTTGAAACCATATGGCTTTATTTGAAAGAGCAAATACTCCCATTATTTATGGCAAACGACTTCATTCATGCTGCTGCCTGGTTTAGCTCCGCAGTAGCTCATCCTCGACACTCATTTTTATGGTTCTATCTCGCGAATGGCTTGAACGATATTCGTCGAAAGGGCCTAGAATATTTCTGGATTTCCCATGTTGCATGAATCTTTAACGAGACCCCTCAAAAAAATTTCTAAAGGTTTTAATCGGCAGCTCTGAAATGATCAACTGTCACCGCGAATATGGCTAAAAACACGATTTCCGAACTAAGTGCGCAAAATATCGATTGTTTGATGGACTGTGGGACATATTGCGACATCCTTCTGAAAATAAATGTCATCCAAGTTGATATATTCTATTACGGCCAACAAAAAGTCGGTAATCATGGCTGTGTAGCGCTCATCTTTGACGAAAATGAGGTTTTCAGCTGTATTTTTGAAAATATTGTGTAATGATGCTGATACTCAAATCTGTTGCTTCCTATAGATGAATTGGATTCTTTACAATACCATGCGAGTTTTACGATCCCAAGATGTAGCAATTTGTTTGTTAACATAACCTTATTTGAGTGCCTTATTTCGGTTAAAAACTTTTTTTCGAAAAACGTGCAGTTTGGCAGCGCAGTACTGCGCTACAACGCGATACAGCGGAGCAAGCCGAGGACGCATCAAAGAAGTCGTTTGCCATAAAAAACGGGAATTTTTGCTCTTTCAAATAAAGCCATAACATTCCAAGAAAAGTTGAGTATTGATCATTTTATTGCATTTTTAAAAAGATACTTGTTATTGGACCACCCCTTATATATGTAACTTTCAAACAATTTATCAGATCGAAACATTATGAGCGGGGCAAATAAAGTCAATCATATAAGCTTTCAAAATAGCTAGTTTGGAGTGACCCATATACAATACATCATGAGTTACAGAGTGCCAAAGTTGACCACCCTGAGATTAAAAGGCTTTCGGAGCTAGTAACTTTTAAAAATATGCAAAGATTTTTAATTTTCTTTTAGTTTTTGCAATAACCGTACTAAGGATAACAAAATCCAAAAAAAAAAAATTATTTTTATTTTCCGACAAAATATGCCAACTCTAAAAAAAATATTTCTTTTCTTAACATAGTAATAAATGCCATCTCTGACAAATACGCAAACAAGTGCAAAATATGAAATTTTTGGCATAGATAAAAATTATTTAGAAAATTTTAACCGTCTTATGGAAGGTACATAGTTTATTTTTACAATAATATGCGAAATAACTAGTTTTTTAGCTCTCCTGAGAAGTAAGATTTTTAGAGTTGGAATTTACTGAATATAGTTCGACGATATATTAAAATCCAGACCTAAACTGCCGCACCAACAAAACAATATGTAACAGTTGGTCCAAGAAAAGAGCTAAATAAGCAAATTTTCATTTTCGAACGCAAATATCTCGATGGATACGTCGCTGGTTGTGTGACATGTCACTATTGAACCGGCACGGGTAGAGTTCCTAAGGGATTATCCAACAAAAGTGATAAGTATTTTTATATGAAAGGTGTCGAATTTATGATAGTTTTTTTTGGGTCCAGGTGACATTTCATGTGTCCTACCATGGAACTATCACTTTTCCTGCAGGGATACGTTACCAAATAACATATTCTACAACAGGTTGTTTTAAAATCAAGACCAAAAAATTCTCCTGGGAATTTCCTATGCTGGAAGTATGTATGTAGACAAAAATAGTTTAATTGCAACAATAAAGATTTGGTGTAATCTTCTATTAAAATTTTATAGAAATTAGCATCCTTAAAAAGATAGCTATGCATAAATAAACTAAATTAATAATTAAATTTCCATTTTCATTTCAGAATACATAATCCACCCACAACTAACTTATATGATCCTCCGATAACACCAAACAGCAAATATTTGAGAAAAATCCAAAAACAATGGAAAACGACTTCAAACAAACTTTAAATAAAAAGCCGCTGTTAACAGCAATCGTTCGTATAAAATGCATTTGCCATTTTGTAATGCATAAAATTTTTTAAGTCAACAACAATGCATAATGTAAAATGATTTTTTTGCCTTTTTATTTTAATATTAAAACCGTGAGCAATGAAAGCGTTAAACTAACGTTTTCTTAAAGTATTTTTTTCAAGTTAAATATATTCAAAACATGGCTTAAACGTGAGCGTATATAACCTGGATGTTGTTGTACATGATGTACAACAACATAACTAAATACGAATAACCAACACCAGAAATCTTCAAAAACAAAAAAAAAAATAGCATTCCATTGAAGTAGTGATAGGGGGATGCTTAAACTCTTTATTCTGAATATTTTGGATGATGGTGTTTGTAAAACATGTTAATGTCTTTTTGGGCAACGACAGCAACATCAACTTAACAGAAGAATAAGAAAAAAACTACAAACGAGTCAGGTTTTGCGGCTATATGTAGTACGAGTAAGTAATATGGGTAACATGAGGAATAATAAATGGAGGATTTTTATCTATAGTAAAGTATGCAACAGGATCCATAAATGTGTTGCATTAATAATATTAAATATGACTAAAATGTTAAGGAGTAAAAATACTGACAGTACTTTATTCACATAAAGAATACAAAAAAAAACAAAACAAACTGTAGAAAATCCTGTAAGAATATAAAAAGGGATTTTAAAATATTTAAACATTGAAGAAACGTTAAGACAAATAAGTCTGTTTTCTCAAGAATGGCAAAGAATGTAAAAAATTTTAAAGAATTTCAAATTTCACTGTGCAACAATTTTAGGGTCATAAGGACCATAAGCAAATGTTAATTTAAGTCATGACCGTCTCAGAATCTGAAAAGGAAATAAGGGGAAAGCGGCGGCGAAGACGTGTGGCGTGGTAGACCTTTCCTTAAAAAAAAAACAAGTGGCAGTGTTATATTTGGCTATGTAGAATTTTTATACTCTCAAGAATGTAGAAAATTAAACTAAACAAGTATACATTATACCGTTCAACATGCAAAAAAATAAATTGCTGGAGCGTTTTTTTTTTGGGGGGGGGGGGGGCAAATTTTCTCTCGAAATATATGTTTAAAAATTCATTCTTACGCTTTTTGCACTACGAGTTTATCACTATATAATTTTTTTTTTAATCCACGCCCACAAAAGGGGGGCCGGATTGAAAAAAACGACATTTTCTAATTATATTGGTCTAAATGCAGGACTTTCAACTTCTTGTAGCATAAAAATGTTGCATTTGTTAAACAAAAACACAAAAAATCATGTAAAAATATTGTATTTTTCAGAGGTTGGTTTAGTTCTTCAAGGGGGAACTTTTTCCCCCTGGTCCGATTTTGCTCTTTTACAAACTTACCCTGCCTAGGAATATAAGATATATTTGGGCCAAATTTCGGAAGGCTAGCACTTTTATTTTGGACTGCATCGTGTTAACTATAGACAGACGGACGGACGGACATTGTTAGAATGTCTTAGAATCGATTACTGATCATAAATATATATACTTTATGGGGTCCTAGACCGATATTTTGATGCGTTATACACGGAATGACAAAGTGAGTATACCCCATACTGTAGTTGGATGGTATAAAAAGGGGGTGAGACGAAGAAAATTAAGTTTTTTAATCCCATTGGTCAAATTGCAGGACTTTAATATTTTTTTTTTATAAAAATGTTTTAACAAAAGTATAAAAAACTACATAGTTTAAAAAAATTGAGTTTTTTGGGTTTATTAGCCTGGTTTTTCAAGGTGGAAGTTTTTCCACTGGTCCGATTTTCGTCATTTACTTAATCAGCCTGTGACCATAAGATATGTTTGTGCCAAACTTATTTTGGACTGTATCGTTGTCTAAGAATCGATCAGGGATCAACTTTACTTTATGGGGTCCTTGACCGATATTTCGATGTGTTACACACGAAGTGACAAAGTAAGTATCCAACCATACTGTGATGGTTGCAAGCATAAAAAGTCAAAAAAAATATAATATTTTCGGTATGATATTTACGCTTAAGTAACACAATTTTATCATTATTTTTATTTATTTTTTTATAACCACGCCTCCAGAATTGGGCGGGTGGAAACAAAATAGCTTTTGCTAATCTCATTGGTTCGAGTGCAGGGCAATTAACTTCATATGACATAAAAATTTTAAATTTGTTTTTCTGAGATGTATTTAGTTATTCAAGGGGGAACTTTTTCCCCAGACCCCCTCATAGCTGTCATCCTCTGTCTATCCATGTATAAATTGGGTCACTATAATAGGCGAGGATCCACGGGGGAAAAATGCAAATCCGCTCTCTCTTTGTTTTGTTAATTTAACTGACTTAAATATGGTTTTAAATTTTAAAAATTATCGCAAAAGTTTCAAAATATCGTTTTTATTGTACTTGAACATCAAAATTTTGAATCGCGAATATGCGAATAGGAGCGCTAACTTCGAAAAACGGCTAGCACCATTGAATTAAGCGTACTCGTATTAACTTTACTAGTTGGGTGTCCAGTTTGTTAAAAATAAGTGTCAAATTCGAGCACAGCGTAATCTTTCAATAAGAATATTCTGAAAATGTTACTACAGGAAAAATCTGAAAATTTTTCTATATGTAGCAATCTGAGACTTTTTCTACAGAAAAAAACTACTCAAAATCTAAGAATTTTTTTATATGAAATATGTCTAACAAGGAAGGTCTTCTGAGCGCAACCACCGATTGTCCGGAAACTTTCATCAGAGATTTTTTCTATGTGAAATATGTCTCACAAGGGAGGGCACCCACTGATTGTCCTGAAATTTTCATATGGAAATGAGGGGAGAAAATAATAGTTACCTACACTCAAAATTTTTTGTAGGCAAAAACAAATGAAAAACACACTTAAAACCAGTGAATAAACAATTGAAACCCATCCCTGTAATTATTCATTTGTTTTAACAAACATCAACATTTATTTTTTACTGTTGGCAAAATTTTCTAAATAAATAACATTAAACATTAAAAAATTACGTTTTTTTCTATCTTTTTTACCAACAAATTCGAAAAAATCACCTATGAAAACATTAAAAATTAATGATGGTTTTGTTATTTTTACCAACAATTCCAAAAAAATAACCTACGAAAAAACTAATGATTTTGTAGGTTATTTTTTACAATTTTCTATTGAAAATTTTTTTTTAAAATGTTTAATAAAATTTTTGGGGAATCGATCCCGCAATCAACTACATTCTGGCCAGACACTCTACCCATCGTGCCAAAGTCACTTGATATAAACATGTTTTTATATATAAATAATTTTTTGATTTTTTTTTTTTTTCTACAAAAAAATAACCTACTTGTGTAGGTAAAAACTAATGATATCTCATTAAAAAATACCAACAATTTAAAAAAAAAAGATGACTTACACAAATCATTAAAAATTTTAAGAATAATCAGTAGTTTTTACTTACAGAACAAAAATAAATGACTTTAAAGATTAAATGTTATTGAAAGTCTTTATTTTTTAGTGTGTTATTTTTGAAACAAAGGACAGAAGTAGTCATTAATAAAAAACTGAACATCAAACAAATGTTTTTTCTTTTAAAAACGACTAAACGGAAAACTTTTTAAATAAACTACAAACAGTTAGGCTGAGTTCTTGAGTTGTCGAATTTAGTTGGTTTAGGGTTAAACTGAGTTAAAACTACAAATTCTGTTTTTGAGATGTGGTTTATTTTAAGTTTAACTCACCAATTTTGGAGAGTTAAACTAAGGTACAAAAGCGTCAAAAAAACACCTCTGATTTTGAAATATACTGGTTAGTGCTGCCATGTTGTAGTGTTTTATTGAAAAAAATGTGCGATGATGGTAACTATTCTAATTGGAAATGCGATATTTGGTATGGCAATACCGCGTTAATCGACATTTGCTAAACTTGAACTCAAAAACAGAATGCTTGATTAAACTTGGTTTTAGTTTAATAAAGTCTAATAAAACTACCGGTTAAACTAAGTTAAAGCGATATGTCAAAAACTGAGCCTTAATGACATAATTTTTTGAGTGTTCTAAACTTTAATAAATAATTTTGTTTTTTTAAATCCATGGTGTCCTTGCCAGGAGAAAAGGACATTCCAATAATGTTTATAAATTTTTTTTTTTTAATTTTTTTTTTGTGTCTAAAATTTAAATCTCCATAATTTTATCAACAATATTGTTACAGAGAGTTTTTTCGTATAACTTACGGATTCCAAGTAAAAAAACAGTCTAAAGCCAACTTTTTGATTTTTTGCCAAATTTTGGAAAAAAAAAATCAAATTTTTGGACCTCAAACAAACTTTGAAAATTTATTGCTTAACATTACGAAAAAACACCTCTGAAATTTTAATAGCGTTAAAAGTACATGCTAAACTTTAACGCAAAATGTTGGTTTTAAAAATCCATTGCGTCCTTCCCAGGAAAAAAGGACATTCCAATTTGGTTTTCAAATTTTTTTATGAATTTAAAAAAAAAAAATCGAAATTTTAAATCTTAATAATTTTATAAACAATATTGTTTTTATAAGTTTTTTTCGTACGACCGTTATGTTAAAAAACTGTCTTAAAGCCAATATTGTCAAAAAGCGCCCATATCTTCCAGTATTGGTAAAAAAAAAATATGATTTTTAACGAATCTTTATCAAATAACCAAAAACAAACAAAATCGGTAATTCGTCAGTTAAATTGCCCATGGATTCGCTTATATATTTTAAGCTTCAGGCAAATCTGTTCATAAGGTTTGAGATCCTTCTCTTGTAAGCGATATTTCTTTATCAATGTAGGGTAAACATTAAACTAATCTTGAAAAATACCGATGCGTCAAAGATTTAAAACCAACCTACTATGAATATTTCTCTAAGTCAGACTTTAAATGTAAAAAAATGCAAAAAATATTTTTTAACCAAATGTTTGTTGCCATTCTTTTTTTTTTTTCATTTTATGTACAAAATATTTTTGAAGACTCATTTACTTAAGTTTTTTTTTTTTAATTTTTTATACAAGTATTTTACATTTTTGTAGCCATGAGAATTATTAAAAATTTTATTCGCATAATTTGTGAATTATTTTCGCTTGTGCGCGCCAAAACCGCCTTCATTGGCCGTATTAAAAAAAAAAAAAAAAAACAATCCTATGGTTGTTATTTTATTTTTCTTCATTCTTTTAACTTTGCAGACATTTTTTTCTTTGATTATTTTGTCGTTTTTATATATTTTAAACATTGTTAAAAACTTTAGGCTTTGATATCCATATTTTTTTTTTATATCCACTTGAAGTTAACATGACAACTACAACAACCACGAATTTTATCTACATTATAAAAAAAATATGGCCGACAATAAACAAACTTGGCTTATTTCATTATGTTTGCTTAATTTTCCATTTTGTTAGATTAACAATAAAAAAATAGTAAATTTTACTTAAATTATCCATGCGATTTTTTTTTAATGAATAATAATGAAATTTTAATTAAATTGTTAGCAAATTATGCGATTTATTAAGATGATAAGAGAAAATTATCATAGAAATTAAATTTATTATTTGCTGAAGTACTCGTAATTACTATTTTAAAATACACTCAGAGGAAATATGTATTTGAAAGATGGTCATTAGGTGGTTTCTTTGAAAACATTTTTTGGAATTTCTCAACTCTTGAAGCGGACAAAAATATTTGAATACATTTTTGTTCTCATTTAGAGACATTATAAAAATTTAGAATGAAAAACCCTATTCTATTCTTTCAGTTAGAAACAGGGTTGGCAATCGATACCCACCTAAAATAACGGTATTTGGCTATTGTACCGCAACCAATAAAGATATGACATTTTCAAAAGCGATTATGAAAGCTGATGAAATTTCTAGTATTTTAAATGTATCACTACGCGTTTCTACCGATTCGTTTTCGAAATATAGATCAATACCTTTATAATACCGTTTGAAACGGTATTACAACGGAATTGGCCTATATAACTAAAACGAACCGGTAGAAACACGAAGTGACACATTTAAAATACCAGAAATTTCATCAGCTTTCATAATCGCTTTTGAAAATGTCCATAAATTTATTGGTTGCGGTACAATAGCCAAATACCGTTATTCTAGGTGGGTATCGGTTGCCAACCCTGGTTAGAAACGAATGAATAATGTACTCTATACTTTTAATGCAAAGAAAAAACGAGTTCAGTATTTTAGAATTAGTAATATTTTAAAATAATGTACTCTGAAGCGAATAAATCAAATGATTTTTTAAGAAAAAGAGTTTTTTTTATTTTTTTTTTTTTTGAGAATTTTTTTTTAATTCATATTTTCACTAACTCACCGAATAAAAATTTAATATTAACGAAAATTAAAAATGTTAAAAGCAATAAATGTTCAAGCTTGAGGTCTTAGTTGTTTAAATGTTTTTTATTTATTTAAAAAATCTTCCGATATTTCGCAATTCTTTGATCCGATATTTCGCAATTCTTTGAATTGCGAAATATCGGAAGATTTTTTCAATAAATAAAAAACATTTAAACAACTAAGACCTCGAGCTTGAAAATTTATTGCTTTTAACATATTTTAAAAGAAGGTCGAATAAAAACAACATTTTTTGAAAATTAAAAATATTAAAATTTAATATGCTTCTATCTCGAAAACTATGCAAGATAGAGCAAAACGAAGGGGCTCCCTGTAGTCTAGTTGGTAGCGTGCTAGCCTTTGAAACTGGAGGTCGTGGCTTCGATTCCCACCAGAGCCCTTGGTTTTTTCGCTACAACGAGACGACGGTCATTGTTACCAGTTCTCGTTAAGGTTGAAGTTATTAAAAATGCATTGTTATTAAAAAATTAATTTAAACAAGTAGAAAAGTTAAATTCGACTTTGCCGAATCTATGAATACCCTCCACAATGCATTTTTTTAAAGGGTAGTACATTTTTTAACGTGAAAAAATTAACAATTTTGATTAGAAATATTTTATTTTGAGTAAGAAACTCTTTTTTTGTCATTTAAAAAAAAAAAAATTACTATTTTTTTTTTTGAGTGTAAAATTTTTTCGAGTGTAATGTTTTTTTTTACTGTAAAAATATTTCTGAGTGAATGCACGTACGTATGTACACAAAATATTGTAATTTTTGTAAAAAAAAAAAAACTAAATTTTTTTTGTGTACATTTTTTTTCAGTGTAAAATTTTTTTTTGAGTGTAAAATTTTTTTTGAGTGTAAAATTTTTTTCGAGTGTGGTTTTTAAGTTACCAATGCTTTTAAAACTAAACAAGTTTAAAAAGCATTGCTTAAAATTTAAACAAGTTTGAAAAGCATCGTTTAGTTACCACCAATGCTTTTAAAACTTGTTAAAACACGTGGCATTTTAGATGAAACTAATTTGAAATTCAGGGTTTTGCTTATAACTTTTGAACCACTGGACCGATTGAGCTGAAATTTAAAACCAAACAGACCCGGGGAACGGCAAAGATACGTGACAAGCTTCAGTAGTCTCATTATTGTCTTTCGAAAGTTATCGTGTTTTTTATCTCGTAAATTCGAGAAACACCCTTGCCGAAATTTACTCTTTTGCTCATAACTTTTGAACCACTGGACCGATTTGGCTGGATTACAATACCAACCTGACCAGGTAAATGACAAACATATATGCCAAACTTCAGTAGCCTCTGTAAAGTCTTTCAAAAGTTAGCGTGTTTTCTACGGACGGACAGACAGACAGACAGACGGACGGACGGACGCACAGTGTTGCGTCTTCATGTAAAGAGTGGCCAAAAATAGAAGGAGTTAAGTTAGAGCGTTAAAATTTGGAACACTTGTTAAGATCGATAAGATCAAGAAAAATTTTGAATTTGGTCAATATCCGCCCAAGGATTCGTATCCTCGCCATATATCCTGAAATTAAAATACGGCATAAAACGAAAACTAATGCTTTAATCTTCATGTTATTTATTGTAGTTATTACCCATAATGCCATTAATTATTCTACAAAATTTTGTCCCATTCGGAGCAAGGATACGCCAAGCTCAAAAATGTCCTTTTTAAAATAACGTTCAGAAAAAGGGTAAAAATTGAGGTTATTTCATGAAATTTTGAAAATCCAACTGTTATAATATGATCAATGTATTTGCTAAAATTTGTGCAAATCGGAACAAGGATACGCCCTCCTCGAAAATGTCCTTTTTTAAAAAAGTCAAGAAAAAGTTCAAAATTCAAATTCCTTCATGAATTTTTGCATCAGCAACATTTATAATATAACTTTAATCTTAATCAAATGAAAAAATTTAAGCAAGGATGTAATACGTATATTGAAAATTTCCTTAAAAAATTTAAAAAAAGTTTAAAAAACCCTTCGTACTTCATGAAATTCTGTTCTTATAATGTTGAAAATACCTTATTTTAGTATAATTGAAGCAAGGATTATCCTTAACCTATCCTTAGGATATTCTTAGCGCATAAATATTCTTTTTTAAAGACTTGAGAAAATTCAGGGAAATTCTTTGACCTTAAAACTATCAATAATTCACAACTTTTTTGCACGTAGTATTTATAATACGTTGAATATTGTTTTTAAGTTTAAGCAGGGATATGCCTATCTCAAAAAGACCGTTATAAAATAAGCAAGTAAAAATATAGTACAACGTACTTCCCCAACAAAATCTTTCTAAATAAAAGTCTGCATCTGTTAATGTACAACTGGTGTCTAGCCAAGCATCTAATTTGTGTCAGGCCTGGATGACAAATAATGGTTCTTGGACCAATAAATAAAATTTAAAATTTAACCGACCAATTCATTATGCATTCCGATTTATTATATGTGTTCCATAAATATTTTTCGCAATACATTTCAAATTATCAAGGACAACTGCTGCATCGTGGTGTTTTCGTTAAAAAAATTTCCAAATTTATATTCGGGTTCCCACAAAAAAAAAATTGATTAAAAAAAAAAGTGGAAAAACGTGGACGAGTTCTTTTGTTATTTGTAATCTACATACTTATACCAATATTTTCTGCAAAGAACTAAGCGCGCCAATGAGGGCCACAAAAATGGCTGACTATCAAATATGAAATTTGCAAAATAAATTAGTATTTTCTTAGGAACTCACTTTATAACAGCGTTACTTGCCATATAATTAACTTATGTCGACCAAAACAGCATTATCATACAAGCAACATATCTAACTTAAAACTTCATTACCAATAAGGTCGAATTTTAAATGCAATATAATTATTTAACCGTGACAAGTACACATGGATTTCAAAGATTTTAAAACCAAAATATGATATATTTCAAAAAGTTCAACTTTAGAGACATGTAACTTAAAAACTATTAAAGATATCTATAAACTGTTTTGGATTTGTTTTACTTATGATGTTTTCTTAAAATAAAATTCATATAACCTTAAGTTTTAAGACATTTAGTTTGACCATTTATGGCCAAGGTCACAACACTGTGGGACGGACGGACGGACATCGCTAGATCGACTTAAAATCGATCGAGGATCATAAATATATATACTTTATGGGGTCCTAGACCAATATTTCGAGGTGTTACAAACGGAATGACAAACTTATATATACCCTCTATCACTAGAGTGGAGGGTATAAAAAAAATATATATTATAATAATTATTAGAGCAAAACTAAACAAAAAAAATTTGGAAAGTTGTTTTCTTCACATGTGAGGACCCTATTAGGTCCTAACTTTGAATCAAAAAATTAGAATTCCCGGAAAATTTAAATCCTCATATCTTGGTAGCTATATATATATAGCTATCAAGATATGATATGCCTATACGACAAAAAGATGTGAATCAATTTTGTTGCTCTTGGATTATAGAACAAGACCACCAAACACTCGAAAGCAAGTCGAGCAATAGTTTTCGAGTTATTTAAGTTTAAAATGTGTTTGGGTCCTAAAAATAAAGTCTTAAAACTAAAATTGGCATATCCCGAAAACTAAGAAGGAAAGAGCAAAACAGAACAAAATTTCGGATCAAAATTCATAGCGACTCGAAAGGGAAAGTTAACCTCTTCACATGTGTGGTCCCCATTGGGACCACAAAAAATTATTTGACAAAAAGTTGTCAAATAATTTTATAGCTCTTGGATCGAAGAACAATTACACCGAACACACGAAAGCAATTCGGGCACTAGGTTTTGAGTTATTTCAGTTTTTACTACCCATTAGGTTAAAAACACTTAAAACTAAAATAAACCAAGAACTATTATTCGGATTGCTCTCCGGTATTTAATGGTCTTGTTCTACGACCCAAGAGCTAAAAAATTGCTTCACAACTTTGTGTCGTATCGCCGATAGTTACCGAAATATGAACATTTTAAAATTTCACGGAATTTAAATTTTTTTTGACCCGAAATTTTTCTCCGTTTTGCTCTATTTAAGTTTTAAAACTTTATTTTTAGGACCCAATAGGTTAAACACATTTAAAACTTAAATAACTCGAAAACTTTTGCTCGAATTGCTTTCGGTTGTTTATTGGAAAATATTTTTGTCAAAAACCATGATGTGCGAACTTTTTTTTTAAAAAAATTTAGGTTTTTTTTTAAATATTTTTTTATTAAAAACATTCTAAGTGATCAGTATATATTGCTCAGTGTATTCTAGAACACGGTGTAATTTTTAGAATCACTACTATGTTTGTCATTCTAGAAACGAATGTTTTTTACATTCCTAACATTCAAACAGTAAAAGTTTTGAAATAATTAAGAAGAAAAATTGAATTTCTAAAAATTATAAACATTTCTGGTATTCCCATACCGGTTCCAAACACTCCAGTCAGTGTTATCATCAGTAGGCTTTTAAATGCCGGTTTTTCATGTTAATGGAAATTGTTCTTTTATATATGTACTAGCGGACCAGGTCCGCGTGGCTGGCCCTAAGAAAACATCTGTTTTATATTGCATTTCAATTTAAATATACAGTGCCGGACAAAACCAAAGCACGGTAGCGGGTTAGCCGTTCTTGCTTGATTGTGGTAGTGACAAAAATATATTTTGATTTGGTTAAAACGGATGTGGCATTTTTCGCCCTTTTCCCGAATGCAAAAATTTGATTTTGCCACGCCCCTCCGCCCACAGACAGAAAATCAAAAATCCGACTTGACAGCGTTACTCCCTGGGCTATTCTGAATATTCCCTGAAAATTTCATCAAGATCGGTCCAGCCGTTTTCGAGTCCAAACGGAACATACATACATACACACATACATACATAACCTGACCAACTGTTTTTGTCTGAAAAGCGGGATGGAAAGTTTGAAAAAGCGGGATATTGGTCTAAAAAGCGGGACTTTTTTATATCCTCCACTTAGCGTTGAACACACCTCGAAAGACACTGATAAGTCACAAAAAAAATTTTCAAAATATTTTTGTCACTTCAAAAAAATTGAACACTCAAAAGAATTTACACTCAAAAAAAAAGGCATAAAAAATCATTTATTTAAAAAATATATATTCCTAGTCAAAGTCTTCAAACAGGTGAATTTTTTTAGAAAATTTTGGATTTTCGCTGGTCCTCAACACTGGATTTGTTAAACGAGATGAAATATCTGCTAATTTTGTTTAGGTTTTTGTGAAAATGTATGTCAAAGTTCTCAAAAACGTGTATTTCGGCATTTTTGAGACAATTTCTGATAGAGTGGAAATTTTGGTACCATTTTGTTAAGCTCAAAATGTCATTTCATTGTACATTTATGGTGTTTCATTCGAAAAGTCACGGAATTGTTGATCTGCACTTGTATTAAAAAAAAACATTGAAAAAAAATCCAAAAATCTATGATGTGTTTTTGGAACTTTTTTTAAGAGTTCAAAAACGTCCGTTGTTTTAAATTTTGGTGTAGAATCGGTGAAATCTGATTTGCAATATTTTCAGCTGTTTTTGCTCTGCAGAAAAATCATCTCAAAATCCGCGTTTTCAGATGCATTGAACCACCCCAAGGAGCTAAAATTTTTCCCAAAAAATACCACCATTGTTTTGATCTCCCCTAAAGCCTTCAAAAAAATGATAATACCCGCAGATCAAAAATTTCAAAATTACCTCTAATATTTATATGAGAAGTTTTTTTAACGAAACCAAAAAAACTCGTTAGGGGGTACGCGTCTGACAAAATTTAAAATTAGTGGTTCGCGAACTGAAAAGGTTGGTAACCGCTGTCTTACATTATTTCGTCTTGTCTCTTACATTATGAAACCGATATGTTTCTTCAATATAACGAAATAGTTCATCATTTTTATATAACTTTTCATTAACATAAGTACAAAAGCTTTATCTTACAGTGTTTTAATATTTTTAATTTGATGATTATATGATCATTTCATTATGATTTATCTTCCATTTCAATCATTCCTTATCTACTGTTATCCTTAAAAGTCCTTTTTTTAATAAATTCATTCATTTTCATTAAACTATACAATTAATTAACTTTGTTTTTTTTTTTAACCTAAAAACCTGCTGTTTTATTCAGTCAATTCAAATAAACGAAAACGAAGCTGACTTTTAAATAGACTTTCATACAATAAAAAAAACAGCACCTATAATTATCTGTAGTCCTTAAACAGTAAATGTAGCCACAAAAGTTAAGACAAACCAACAAATACAAAAAAAAAATGTTAATAAATGAATCATTTATCACAACAAACTGACTGACCTTTTTACTTTAGTATTCTTGTTTAATTTTACTTTTTTTTGCATTTTTATTTTAAACATCATTTATATTCGTAACAGTGTTTTTTGAAATTTTTGACAAATTATTTTTACAAACAGACAGTAATTTGCCAATTGCAACTGTTAACCTGTCGTTGAGCTGGAAAATTGTACATGGGGTGTGAGTGAAAGATGTGAAATTTGACTACAAACAAAAAAACAATAAAAATGCAGTAGTTGATGGAATATATTTTTTTTTTGTTTTTTGATGATCCTAAAATACAATTAATTGAACAACAAACAAAAGGGCGTTTTTATGTTTGAAAAAATAAAAAAAAAATATATAAAACTTAAATGCAGTAAAGTAAAAAAGAATTACTCCTGTTGAGAGACTACAACCTCTAGATTGCTCCAGTTACAACGCCCTTTCTATTGTTACAAAACCTTCGATACTTTCGTTTCTAATTGTTTAAACAACAACTGAAAAATATATAACAAAATTGTTTAACATTTTTTTGCAGTTTGAGCTAGAACAAGAAGACTACACATCAAAAAAACAAAAAAACATCCTTTTGACACCTGTTTGTCTTTTGAGATTTTTAAAGGCATCATGTTCTATTATATTCTATACATGTACCTGTGTATCTCTTGTACATTGTACACTGTTGCCAACTATTTTTAACCAAAAACCTCTAAATTTCACGAAAAAAGCGCTAGAAACCGCCAAAAATTAATTTAGCGGGGAAAATTTAAAATTTTCCCGCTAAATTACAAAAAAAAGCGCTAAAAACCGAAAAACTTGGCATTTTTGTTAAACAAAAAAGAAAAATTTAAAAAAAAACCTCCAAATTATTTTTTCTACGAAAATTTAATTTTCATTAAAAACGCGCAAGAAACGGTCGAAAAAATTTTAGCGGGAAAATACAAAATTTTCCCGCTAAATTACAAAAAAAGCGCTAAAATTCGACAAACTTGGCTTTTTCGATTGAAAAAAAAAAGAAAAATTGGAAAAAACCTCTAAATTTGACTCACTAAATCCAAATAAAAAGCGCTAGATTTTCCCGTTAAAGCACCGTTCCCGCTAAAATCAATTTTTCCCCGCTAAATCCAAACAAAAAGCGCTATATTTAGCGGGAAAACCTCCAACTTGGCAACAGTGACATTGTAGTTCAAATTTTTTTTTGTCTGTTGTCTTTTTAAACTACTAACATCCATCACAAATGATGCCTTCTAACAAATGATCATCATCATTATGTGAGTTGCTGAGTTCTCATGCATATTTTTTTGTTTTTTTTTTTGGTTTCTGAATTGCCTTGTATCCTTTTGAAAGTCCTCAGCCAGTAGTCGTTGTAGTTAAAAGTAACAGAAGCACCAGTTACTTCATAACCATGGGATTCCTTTTACTCTGAGTGAGTTTTACTTTGATGTCTTTTTGTTGTTGTTGCTGTGCCTGTATTGTACTTGCCTAAAGGGCTCATACAAACCAACTCTCTAACCTGTAATTATGCGTCTTTGAATTTTGACCTACACTTTTTCCACTGCATACAAATAGCCTCAGAATATGCACATACCATACAATACCAGAACATAAGAGATGTCTGAAAATTTACTTTTGGTAAAACAATTTTTTCAGAAACTTCCTGTTATCGATATATTTGTAACTAAACAATTTTGTATAGAAAATTTTTTGTTATCGATGCAACGATAACTAAACAATTTTCTTCAGACAAATTTCTGTTATCGATAATTTTAAAATTTTCTGTTATCAACATTTTTTTATGTCGACATATCAATATCTTAACAATTTTCTATAAACAATTTTAAGTTTTCGATATATCGATAACTAAAGAATTTTCTAAAGAAATTTTTCTATATCTATAAAAAAATGTTATCGATGTATCGATAATTAAATAATTTTCTATAGAAAATTTTCTGTTATTGAGATATCGATAACTAAAGAATTTTCTAGAGAAGTTTTTCTATATCTATAAAAAAATATTTTTTATAGAAAAAAAGCTGTTATCGATGTATCGATATCGAACAATTTTCTATAGAAAATTTTCTGTTATCGAGATATCGATAACTAAACCATTTTCTCTAGAAAAGTTTTGTTGTCGATATAAAAATAACTAAACAGTTTTCTATTCTCGATACATCGATAACTAAATAATTTTCTACAAAAAATTGCTGTTATTGATTACTTAAAATTTTTCATTTATTAATATGTATATCGATAACTAAACTTTTTTTGGAAAAATTTGATGTTATCGATGGCTGAACAGTTTTTTACCGAAAGTTTTCTGTTGTCGATATATCGATAACTAAATAATTTTCTTTAGAAAATTTTCTGTATATATCGTTAACTCAAAAGATTTCTTTAGAAAATTTTCTCTTATCGATATATTGATCACCAATCAATTGTCTATAGAAAATTGTCTCTTATCGATAACCAAACAATGTTCTATAGAAAATTTTCTGTTATCGATATATCGATAACTAAAAAAATTTCTAATCAAAATTTTCTTTTATCCATATGCTGATAAGTAAACAATTTTCATCGATAATAAAACGATTATGTTATCTATTTAGCGATAACTAAACAATGTTCTTAAATTAATAATTTTTCACAGAAAATTATCTGTTATCGACATATCGATAAATAAACAATTTCCAATAGAAAATGTTCTGTTACAGATACATCGATTAATAAACAATTTTTTATAGAAAATTTACTTTTATCGATACATCGATAAATAAACAATTTTGTATAGAAAATTTTCTGTTATATATCGATAACTTTCTATATCATTTATAATTTCTATATCAAACTTTCTGTTATCGATATAGCGATAACTGAACACTTCTATAGCAAATTTCCGTATATCAATAACTAAACAATTTTATGTAGAGAACTTTCTGTTATCGATACATCGATAACTTACAAATTTGCTATAAAAAATGTTTATGTTATGTATATATCGATAAATAAACAATTTTCTTTAGAAAATTTTCTGTTATCGATTTATCTATATATTTTTTTTGTTGTCGATATACCGATAACTAAACAATTTCCAATGGAAATATTTCTGTTAGCGATTCATCGACATCTAAAAAATTTTTTGTAGAAAATTTTCAATTATCGATACAATGATATCTAAACCTCTTTATTAATCTGTAGTTGGGCCAAGAGGAATAGTTAAGGCTCCGACACAATGACGGAGTACTCTGTACTACAGAGTACCATCTCTAAAAATAGACACGACATCATACAAAAAATATGTAAGTGCGAAAGAGAAAGGGACAAAATCCATTCTCTGGCACAGAGTACTCCGTCATTGTGAATTCAGCTTAAATGATTTTTTTTTTTCGGCTAGACTCTTTTTTTGGACGTGGCTAAGAAAATAGTAAAAAAAATATAAAATTGTTTTATTTAAGCGAAAATGTTATAATAAATATTTTTTTGACATTTATATCAAGGGGGAAGATGCCGCCAAACCTAGACTGCTAAACTTTGGCACGAATACTTCTTATGGTCCTGGGCAGGTTAAGTTTGAAAATAGGCTTAGTCAGACCGGTGGAGAAAAGTTTCTCCTTAAAGAACTAAACCGAAACCCTGCACTTGTCCCAAGAGAATTAGAAAATTATTTTTTTTAGCCATGCCCACAATTTGATAAAAATAATTTAAATAATGATAAAATTGTACTGAAAAGGGTATAAGAATAATAGTAAATTTGTTTAAATTATCGCCAGAGGGAAGTTCTCGCCAACGTTTTGGATTCTCCTCCAGTTTTGATATAAATTTCTGCTTTGAAATAATGTAATTTTGTAAAAAAAGAACTGACCGTTTTGAGTGTGCACAACTTTTTTGTTAGACCGGTTAAAAATTCAGTAAAATCTAAATTTTCGGACCATTCTACTGAGTCTTTGCCTGTTAGCCTTTTATACAGTAAAGTTTTGATATATATTTTTGTTCTTTGCAAAAAAAGTGTGAATTTATTTAGTTGAATATTTTGATTTTACTTCATAAACGCCTTTCCGTGTACGGTTTAGATTTTTTTAAATATTTGTTGGTCACTTAACTCCAACTGAGTTGAACATATCGGACAGAATAGAATTGTATTATTCCGGGTGAAAAAAATATTATTTGTTTTACAATAAGGGCTGCGATTTTTAAAATCGAAAAATTCTCTTAAAATATGCGCAAAAAAATCCAAAATAGTAACAAACAAAATTCTGGTCAAATAAATTTCTTCCTCTTCAACTATGTTGAATTTCATGACATGCGAAGGTAATCCAAGAGGAGACTTTCTTGTGAGTTCCACTAAGGCAAGTTTTGTCTAGAAAATGTTGAACTTCCACTTGGTTTAAGTTCCTTATTATTAGGAATTTCTGCTGCACAAAATTCGTTTTAGCTGAGGACATTTTCAGATCTCACAGTGGAACATTTGGGAAAAGATGATTTTTTCCCTCAATAAATATGTGACTAGCGCACTGCACCATTGATAAGTCATATATCAATTTGGCTAGAAGAAGTTCAAATTCCTAGAAAATTATTTTTTTCGTCCCGCCCCCTTCTGTAGGAATGGAAAATTAAAATTAAATAAAAAAGAAATTTTTATTTTCAGGAGGTCAATTTTATATAAAATCAAGTCCTATTTTGCAGAAGTAATGTACACTCAAAAAAAAAAAACTGTAATGTTAGCAAAAAAAGCTTGTAAACCTACAAGAAAATTTGCTGATTTTGAACCCACAATTTTTTTGCTAAAGTTAGCAAAAATGTTTTGCCAATAATTAGTTAACTAAATATTTTTTTTTTTAACTTAGTTTATACACATCTGAGGACCCCATTGGGTTCGGACCCGATAGGTCCAGACCCCGATGGCCCTAGACCTTGTTGGGTTCCTTAAAAATTGTCATAGTTTTTGATCCAAAATTTGTGTCCGTTTCGCTCTACCTTGCTTAGTTTTTGAGATACGTGATTATAGGGGACCACTGGGGTCTTGAGAATTAAAAAACTCGATAACTTCAAAAATATTACTCGGCGAGCTTTTGAGCTTTTGCGGTCTTGTTTTACGTGTTGAGAGCTACAAAAACGCTTTTGGACTTTTTGTTGTGTCGGCAATATTTACCGAGATATGAGCATTTTAAAATTTTCGGGAATGCTAACTTTTTTGGATCCAAAGTTAGGGCCCATTAGGGTCCACACATGTGAAGAGGACCAAAAATGGCCTCCATTTTGCTCTATCTGGCTTAGTTTCCGAGAAAAAAATTTACCATTTCTTTTGCTAATATTAGCAAAAAATCTTGTAAAAATGTAGTCAACTCAATTTCATATTTAGCAAAAGAAATTAGTTCAAAGTTTGTTTAAAATTGCTAATGTGCTAAATGAAGTTTACAAGAATTTTTTGCTAACATGCTAATCTCAACTAAAAATTTGCTAAAAGTTAGCTAACTAGCGTTAGCAAAAAAAAATTAGTAAATCTACTAACGTATTTTTTTGAGTGTAAGCATACGAAACAGTGGACCCTCAGAAGCGTTAAAGTACTAATTTTTTTTAATTTTTAACAGCGATTATCTCTAAAACGTTACTTGCTAAAAAAATTTGGATAACTGATTCGGAAACATAAGACCAAAGTCTATATATAAGGACCAGTTAGACATTTCACTACGAGGTTTTTGGTGTCGAACAGTTTAATTACTTTAAAACTGTATATGTGGGGTATACTTTATATTTTAATTACCCAGGCAGAAACTGCCAACCGTTCCAAAGAAAAAGTCTCGGCAAAGCACTTTATTTTTTGTGTAGAAGGTAGGTATGAATTCGAAAAAGTGCACGCAGAGAAAAAATATGGTTGCGACATGATCACGGCAACTATACTATGATCTCTAAACCCACTTATGATTGCAGCAATCAAGTTATTATTTTTAAAATTGTATTTAAACATTTATATGGTAGTTTAAGACATTTAATAGTCGCTTCAATCATGATAAAATGATTGCTACATCCCAAAGTACAATATGGTTGTTGTAACAATGTTATAGTTAATTATATTCTCGACAAACCAAAAATTTGAACATTATATGATTATAACAATCATTAGATAATCACAACTTAATGAAAATTGATTTTTGCAAACATTGTCAGTTTTATTCATCAGTTTAGTGTTTTTCCAGCAAGCAGTTAGTCGCAAAGACGCCACTTACAATTAATTCTTTAAAAAATTTAAGGCAATTTGAGTTAAAAAATTGGATCAACGCAGAAGGAAACGAAAAACCAAAATCTACTTTATATAATTTATTTATTGTGCGGTTCAAAAATAACTTTCCATTTTAAATAAAAACTTAAAATCGAAAATATTAAAGTGTTTTTTTGTGCATTTTTTGTATACTGAATGTGTTATAATTGCTGACAATAAATTAATTTTGTAACAAATATATTATGGTTGCAGCAAATATGTTATGATTTTGTCAATAACTTAATGGTTTTTACAACCATTCAATGTTAGCTAACAAAAATGTTATCGTTGATGAAATTTTTTTAGAAAAATGCCATAAGTTTATTGCGCATCATTGATGTAAATTGCAGGTTGCCACTAAATTGAACTAAAATTAATAAAAAATGTTTTCATATTTATAAAAACAACATTTATAAACAAAAAAATAAATTATTGGAGAGAACTTTATCAGTGTTTTTGGAAGAAAGTATATATAAATAATTTCTATAAATGGGTGGTAATAAAACACAATATATTTTCTCAATTTCCAAAAAAAAAATATATTAAATCGGAATCACATTATGATAATTATATAACATTTAGGTCATTATTGCCGCCATCATATAATGATTAACATTCCTTGTTGCCTGCAATCATATTAACATTATTGTTACAATCATATTCCCAATCATAATATGACGCTCTTAAATCATGATCACCTCAACCATATTTTTTTTCTGCGTGTGCTTTCCAAGCGCTTTGCCAATGTTTTTCTATTTAAATCCGTTCAAAGTATAAACTTTTTATTAAAATTTATTAATTTTCATAACAATTGGAATATTTTTTATTTCCCTGCAGGATAAGTGACCGGTCCTTGATAGTTCTCGTGATATGCCACTTATACCCACTTTACACTATTATACTTTTCCTTTATACAAGAGTAATTTCACCATGTTAGGGAAAGATTTCATAAAAAAATGTTGCCAGAAATTGTTCATTTATTAGATACGACCAGGTTTCAATCAAAAAGGAATACAAAAATCTTTAAGAAGTTGGTAAATTTCGATGTGTATAATGGAAAAGTGTGATAGTGTAAAGTAGGTATTATACACAATGACCTACATATTACAAACTTGACACCTTTTATGTAAAAACACCTGTTTCTTTCGTGAGGAAGTGTCTTAAACTTCGGATACATCACCCTTAAACTCCGGATACATACCCGTTTCGGTTCAATACACCAATTTTTTTTCGGGAATTTTCCAAAACGCAAAGAAAACTGCAAACAATTTTTTCCCGGGACTTAGAAAATTGTTCAAAGTTTGATCAAAATTTTTTTATTCTAATAAATGAGTCAATAAATTTTTTTATCCTAATTTAATAAATTTCTTTATTCAAATAAATACCAAAAAAAGTTATGTCTTATGGACTTATGTATACAATTTATATACTTCCCATTTTTTTGTTCTAAAAGTACTATAATAGTACCAAATTTTTGCTTTAAAATAGCAACGGCATACCGTTTATCGTGGTTATCAGCACACAAGCGACCATAAAAGGTACTTTGCCAGCGCTCTCCCGTTTGTATTTTTCTGCCTGTGTACCTTTTAATAACAATCATACGCAATGGTGCACTGTGGTTTATTTTTAATAATTTTGCTATTTATTAAGTAGTTACTGTAACAAATTTAGTAAAATTCGTAACGATTGAAACTAACGTAATTTCAAACTTACGTTTGCACGCTAGAACCCCACATTTCCAATAAGGGCACCACTAAAGGTCCTAAAGTAGGACAAATTCAGAAAAAACAAGTAGAAAAGTTAAATTCGACTTGGCCGAATCTATGAATACCCTCCACAATGCCCTTTTGAAGTTATAGTAAATTTTCTAGTGTGAAAAAATAACATTTTTGATTAGAAATATTTTATTTTGTTTAAAAAAACTTTTTTTTTTAACTAAGTTTTGAAAAAAAAAAAAAAAAAATTTACAAAATTTTTTTTTGGGTGTAAAATTTTTTTTTGAGTGTAAAATATTTTTCGAGTGTATTTTTTTTTTCTTTTAGTGTAAAAATATTTTTGAGTGACAAAAATGCGTTGTAAAATATTTTTGTGACTTACCAATGTTTTTAAAACCTGGCCGAATCTATGAATACCCTCCACAATGCCCTTTTGAAGTTATAGTAAATTTTCTAGTGTGAAAAAATAACATTTTTGATTAGAAATATTTTATTTTGTTTAAAAAAACTTTTTTTTTTAACTAAGTTTTGAAAAAAAAAAAAAAAAATTTACAAAATTTTTTTTTGGGTGTAAAATTTTTTTTTGAGTGTAAAATATTTTTCGAGTGTATTTTTTTTTTTTCTTTTAGTGTAAAAATATTTTTGAGTGACAAAAATGCGTTGTAAAATATTTTTGTGACTTACCAATGTTTTTAAAACCTGTTTAACGGGGTTTCAACACGTGAATTTAAGGTGAGGCGAATCTGAAATTTACGGTTTTGCTAATAACTTTTGAACCACTGGACCGATTTGGCTGAAATTTAAAACGAAATGGACCAGAGGAACGGCAAATATGTATGCCACACTTCAGCACCCTCCGAATTGCCGTTCGAAAGTTACTATGTGTTTTATCTCGTAAATTCCAGAAAAACCCTTGCCGAAATTCACTCATTTGCTTATAACTTTTGAACCACTGGACCGATTTTGCTGGATTGCAATACCAACCTGACCAGGTAAATGCCCAACATATATGCCAAACTTCAGGAGCCTCCGTAAAGTCTTTCAAAAGTTAGCGTGTTTTCAACAGACAGAGAGACAGACAGACGGACAGACGGACGGACGGACGGACATCGCTAGATCGTCTTAAAATCGATCGAGGATCATGAATATATATACTTTATGGGGTCCTAGACCAATATTTCGAGGTGTTACAAACGGAATGACAAACTTATATATACCCTCTATCACTAGAGTGGAGGGTATAAAAACCATGATGATTTTCTTATGTAAAATATAAACTTTCATTTGCTTTTCGTTTCATTCCATTCCGATTCAAGAAGTTCGATTTTGTATCATTGTGTTATTTTCAGTTAAATTTAATTCCAAGATATAGTTAAAATGATGAGAAAATTTAATGAAACATCTCACAAGAAATTAATTCGTAGAGATTTTTCTATAGAATTCATATTAAAAACAGCAAAAAGGCAGTGCGTTTTTTATAAAATAAAAAACTAAAAAAAATTAAAAAAAAATCAAAGCAACTAATGAAACCAAATACAACAACAAAAAAATAACGTTACCCACAACAACCATAACAATGATGATGACGACGAGGAAGATGATGATGGTTAAAAACTTGGAACTTGAAAATAAAATAAAAAATGGCGATAGAAATCGTGATACAATCACGTCTAGACTTTTACGAGTTGCGCCTACAAAAACAAACCAGAAAAACTATATGAATTGTAAGAAGACAAGAAGACAGTACAATACAGGACAGGAGGACACAACGATTTAAACGCATTGTATTTTAATACCAAAAAAATAAAGCTAAGCAAAATGTTTTCTGCACTATTTCAATACACAACAAACACAGTGGCTCTGTGAAGTGGTTGGGTTAATGCTAAAGTTTAGTGATTTTTTTTTTGTTTAGCAACTTAAGAAACATATTTGCAGATGATTTTTAATATTTTTTATTTTCGTTTTCAAAGGTTTTTGCATTAATGATGGTCAATGGTCAGCATGAAATTTTAAAGTTTTTAATTCCCGTAAAATGTGTTTAAATACCATTTCTACTTGCTTGAAATGTGTCTAGAGAATTTATATTTATGCTCGTATATTCATTAATATGGGTTAATTTAGAAATATACATTTTTATGTTTAAGTTGCTAATTATATGGTGCCAAAACTAAAATGAATAAAAAAATATTTTAAAATACTCGTGATAAATAATGATGAAAGTGAAGTGGGTACAAATGTTTTTAAACTGGACTTCTTAACCCTTTGTTTTACTGAGAACTAAATATAAGGGAGTGATTCCTACCAATTCAACGCATTTGAAAATTAAAAGAAACCTACAGCATTTACAGATGTGATTCGTAAGATCAATTGAAATTCAAAGATTGTACTTACAATTCGCACATTCCATTTTTAATTAGTAAATTCTAATTGTAATTTAAAGATTACACTTGTTAGTAAGAACATCCATTTTAAAACTCCATTTAAAATTCAATTGAATTTAGCGGGAATTCAGATTGGTCCACACGCCTTTCAAGAATTTCGAATTTTTTGGCTTTGGAATCCTTTGGTAGTCTATTTTCCAAGTTAGGAAGAAAAAAAATCATATTTTGCAATTTTAATGTATTTTTTTTTGGATTCTTGCAAAAAGTTGATTTTCGGGTTTCTCCAAAATGTATGCATATTTTTCCACCTCTGGGTTTTGGATGTAAGCGGTATCCTAAAAAAAAACTGATATTTATAATATAAATAGATGTGATTACCTAGAATTTATAAAATCCAAAATTACAAAGATCTGATCAAATTTGAATTTTTAACAATTTTTTTTTTTAATGCACTTTGGCTTAGAAAAGTTGAAACTTTAGCGCTGAAGGAAAACACCAAGATTAAGTCCGATCTTCCTGAAATTTTTACCACATTGTTTTGGCATCTATTTTTAGCAGCCCCGCTTAAGCGAAATTGACGGTATAAATTTCTTTCATACACATATTAGGGAATTCTACTTCAAGAAAACTATGAGCTGTTTAAATTATATGATTTAATATTTTTTGATCATTGTTTAGCAAATTTTCCATTTATTAGTAAAATTTTACCAAATTGTTTAAAGAGTTATGAACTATTTGAAGGAAATTTTTACCTAAATTTAAGTTTTATCTTTATTTTGAGAGTAAAATATGGTATAATTTTCAAAAACTGTCTCAAAGACAAATTTAAAGATTCTGAGATATCATTTGTCAGGCGCGGATCCAAAAAGGGGGGGGGGGGTAATAGGAAATTACACCGTCCGACAAAATTGAAAAAAATCGTTAAATACGAACTGGATAATATACGATTAAAACTAAAAACAAAATATAGTAAAGCTGCACTTACAGTTTTTATTTTCGTGATCCTGTTTTCTTTCAAAAGGACTTCAAAGTTTTAGAGGATTAAATATAATAAAATATTTTTTTTAATATTTGTACTTGTCCTACGATGCCACTAGTGATGGCAAATGAAAAAGGAGGATTTCCCTAATTTTCCAATTTTATTATTTTTAATAATATCATTTTTTCAGGAAAATTTGAGAATTTTTCTATAGAAAAAATTTATCAGAATCTGAGACTTCTTCTTTAAAAAAAACTACTTAGAATCTTCGAATTTTTCTATATGAAAAATGTCTCGGAATCTTTAAAAAATATCTCAGAATCTCAAACTTTTGCTAAAGGGAAAATGTGTCAGAATCTGAGACTTTTACTTTATAAAAAATATCCCGAAATACTTTTGCTATAGGAAAAATTTCTTAGAATCTGGGATTTTTCTGAATTTTCTTCAGTAAAATTTGAGAATTTTTCTGTACAAAAAATTTCATTTTGTTTTCTTGGTTATTATGTGATTTATGTTCCATTCGATCGATGATGATCATGCATGATGTAACAAATCACAAGATATAAAAAAATTACTTAGAATCCTAGAATTTTTTCGATATGAAAAATGTCTCAGCAATTGCTAATTTTTCTAAAAGAAAAATGTCTCAGAATCTGAGACGTTTTCTTTTTTAAAAATATGCTACAGGAAAAATGTCTTAGAATTTGAGACGTTTAATATAAAAAAAAAGTCCCGGAATACTTTTTCTATATGAAAAATGTCTTATAATCTGAGATTTTTCTGGTGGGAAAAATGGCCTACAAGGAAGGTCTTTCACAGGGCACACACCGATTGCCCTGAAACTTGCATATAGGAAAGAGGGGAGCAAAATACAGTTACCTGTTTTTTTATAGCTGCCCAATCTAACATTTAGCTGGTCAAAGGGAAACGGATTTTTTTTTTCGTTTTTTGAGGATTTTCTCCATTTCTTCAAAAGGAACTTTATAAACATTTTATACAGGTCGAAATGTTTTTTGAAGGTCTATACAATGGAGTATCGGCCTTGTTCAAGTTCTGCTTAGTTAAGTTCGTTATTGTCAAAAATTTAAAAACAATATATGGAGATGTACATATGAGGCATTCCACACCAAATGTTCAGAAAAAAAAGTTATGTCGTGTCAATATGAAATCAATTGCAGAGAATTCGCCCTTAGGGCACTATTAAATAACACAAATAAAATTTGAGTTTTTTCAAAAAGTGGGCTTGAGTTTTTTCAAAAAGTAGGCATGGTCAAATATTGAAAATATAAGCATTTTTGCCACAGTATCTTTATTTCAATATTTATGTAAATTTAATGAAACACAGTAAAGTTTTTAAAATAAAAGTTTTTTATAGATTTTTATATGCGCTATCGATTAAAAAAATAAAAATTGGAAAATTTTCAGAAGAAGTTCTGAATTTTTCAAATTTAAACTTAAACTTTATCTATCAAAAAACATGCCGCAATTTTAATTAATTTTTTTTAATTTTTAAAAAAATTAAAAATGCTTTTCTATCTGTTCTGAAATTTTCAGAGATGTGTTTTACCTTGTTTTCTAGAAACCAAATTTTAAAGATTGCACTACACTAATTTTATACAATAATGGCGTATATAATGTGTGCGTATGAGTAATAAAAACACTTAAACAATATTTAAAATAGAGATGGGATCGTGAATGAGTTTTTAATAATGATTACGCACGCTAACGATATTTTATTTTGTTCACGCTCAATTACGCACACGTGAGTAGAAATAAGTCACGGTCACGAGCGTGAGTAAAATAAAATATCGTGCGTGAATAATTTTTTTTTCTTTAATTAGCGTGCGTGATCGTAAATAAGAACTCACTCACGCTCCCATCGCTATTTAAAATATTTTTTAAGTGTTGATATTACTCATACGCACACGTTATATACACCATTATTGTATAAAATTGGCGTAGTGCAATCTTTAACATTTAATTTCTCAAAAACAAGGCAAAACACATCTCTGAAAATTTTAAAACAGATAAACTGGTAAAAAAATAAACTGGTAAAACGCCTGGTAAAATGCCTTGTAATCCCGTTCTACCAATATTTAACAATTTTCCTTGTTTTTTAACAACAAATCTTGTACTTTACTCAAACGAGAACTACAGTTTTATTGGTAATTTTACAAGTATATTTTCGTAATTGTATTCTACCATTTTAAAAGGTTATTTTCCAAATAAAAAATGTAATTTTACAACAAAGTTTTTATTACGAGGATTCTAGTTGAATTACCAAAAAACTGTTATTTGACAAAAATTATGTTATGCGAGGATTTATGTTGTTTAACAAAAAAAAACATTTTTTTTTTGGTATTTTTTTTTTTTTTTTTTTACTGAAAAATATTTAAAAAAAAGTTGACAAAATTTATTACGAGGATTCTAGTAATTTCTAAAAAAAAAAAAAAGTTATTTTACAAAAACTATTTTATTACGAGGATTTATGTTGTTTAGCAAAAATTTTTTTTTTGTAAATTTACCATTTTTTTAAACATATTTACATTTTTTCTTGTAAGTTTACCATTTTTTTTTTCCGGTTTCAAAACAATATTTTTACCAAAAAAAATTGGTTATTTGACCAATTTTTTGCGCATTCAAAATTACGAGGAAATCCTCGTAATTTTACGAGAATTTTACCTACCTCCTATTTTACGAGAATAGCCTCGTAAAATCACGAGATTTTTTGGTAACTTTACAAGGTTTTTTTTTTGAGTGCACTTTAACTTTTTTTAAATTTAAAAAAAAAAATAAAAAATTGCGGCAATTTTTTGATAAATATAAAAATCTTTAAAAAAAACTTTTATTTTAAAGACTTTACTATGTTTCATTTAATTTGCATAAATATTGAAGTAAAGATACTCAGACAAAAATGTTTGATATTTTCAATATGTGACCACGCCTACAAGGCCCACTTTTTGAAAAATCTTAAATTTTATTTTTGTTATTTAATAGTACCCTAAGAGCAAATACTTTGCAAATGATATCCCATTGAAACCACTGTGGGTTTTCTGTAGTGGAACAGTTGGTGTGGAATGCCTCATATATACGTACGACCGACAAAATCATATATAATAGTCTCTATCAAAATTAAGCTGACCCGTATTTTTTCGTTTGGCGAAATCGGTCTAGTTGTTCAAAAGTTATGAGCAAAAGTCTGAATTTCGGCAACGGTTTTCCGTGAATATACGAGATAAAAAACACGCTAACTTTCGAAAGACAATTCTGCTGAAGCTTGGTATATAAATATATTTGTCGTCCCCCTGGACTGGGTTATATTGAGTTTCAGGCAAATCGGTCCAGTTGTTCAAAAGTTATTAGCAAAACCGTGAATTTCAGATTAGTTTTACCTTAAATTCACGTGAAAGTCATAAAAAATATTTTACAACGTATTTTTGTCACTCAAAAATATTTTTACACTAAAACAAAAAAAAAATTTGACACTCAAAAAAATTTTTACACTCAAAAAAAATTTAGTAAATTATTTTTTTTTTTTTTTAAATTACTAAAAAAGTTTTTTTACACAAAATAAAATATTTCTAATCAAAAATGTTATTTTTTTCACGTTAGAAAATTTACTATCACTTAAAAAGTGCATTGTGGAGGGTATTCATAGATTCGGCCAAGTCGAATTTAACTTTTCTACTTGTTAAATTTGAGACTGGGCAGTTAATAAACAACAGGTAACTCTTATTTTTCCCCCTCATTTCCAATTTTAAGTTTCAGGACAATCGGTTTGTGCCCTGTGAATAGGGTTGCCAGACGGCCGAGAATGGCCTGGATTTTCCAGTTATTTTGGGTCTGGTCCAGTTTCCAGTTAAAAGATAATTTTTCCAGTTAAAAAGAATTTCTTCATTTTTATACCCTCCACTCTGGTGATAGAGGGTATATATAAGTTTGTCATTCCGTATGTAACACATTGAAATATTGGTTTAGGACCCCATAAAGTATATATATTCATGATCCTTGATCGATTTTAAGTCGATCTAACGATGTCCGTCTGTCTGTCTGTCTGTCTGTCTGTCCGTCCGTCTGTCTGTCTGTCTGTTGAAATCACGTTTTTGGCAATAATCCGGAACGGATTTAAACGCTTGGGGTACCAAAAGTTGCGGAATTTTCCTAGGAAGAAACTCATGTATTTTTTTTTTGAAATCGGTTAAGTACTTTAAAAGTTATGAGTGACTTTGTGGAAAAAGTCTTATTGGTTTTCAACATAACCCTAAATTAACTCATATTTTGTGTAGATATGTACATAAGAAAGAATACGGAAATGAAAAAAAAAAACGGAGAAAAAGAAAAAAATCTTTACAAAAAAACTATAAAATATGTAAAACAAAATCTAAATTTAATAAAAAAAAGTTCGTTAAGTAATAATAAAAAAATTAATACATAGCATGTGTGTGTGTGTGTGTCCATTTATTGCTTCGTCATATTAACGGGGTTGCCAGACTTTTTTTGGCTTTGTCGCCAAATCGGATGTAAAATATCGCCAAAATTCAATTTTGTTCAAATTTCTTAAAAAAAAAATATTTTCATTTAAAAAAATAAATTTTGTTAAATAATAAAAGACAGAAATAAACTTTATGGCAAAATCGCCCAAATCCGGAAAATTTAAATATATAAAAGAGTAATGTAACTGACTGACGTACACATTCATCATCGCCCAGCCCCAAACCGCTGAGACTTGAAATTTGGACTGTAGGTTGACCTCCCGGAATAAAGATCCACTAAGGCTTGATTTTTGCCAGTGTTGATTCTAAGGGAGTAAAAAGGGTAAAAAACTGTACTTTTGGTTCTTCTTAAATCTCCTGATATAATGATCATAGAGACTTGAAATTTGGACTGTATGTTACCCTCCCGCAATATAGATCCACTATGGCTGAAGTTTTGCCAATGTTGATTCTAAGGGGGTAAAAAGGGTAAAAAACTGTACATTTGGTACTTTTTAAATTTCCTGATATAATGATCATAGAGACTTGAAATTTGGACTGTATATTCACCTCCCGGAATATAGATCCATTAAGGCTTGATTTTTGCCAGTGTTGATTCTAAGGGGGTAAAAAGGGAAAAAATCTGTTCTTTTGGTACCTATTATATTTCCTTGAAAAAATGTCACATAGAATTGAAGTTTTGACTGTATGTTCACCTCCCGGAATATAGATCCCCTAAGGCTGGGTTTTTGCCAATGATGTTTCTAATAGGGTAAAAAGGGTAAAAATATGTACTTTTGTTACATTTTATATTTCCTTAAATAATGGTACTAGAAAATGCAAATTTGCAGTGTCGGTTCACCTTCCGGAAAAAGGATTCACTAAGGCTCGGGTTTTGCCAATGCTGATTCTACGGGGGTAAAATGGGTAAAAAAGTACTTTTGGTACTATTTTTCTGTACCGTTTTCAAAAAGTACCTTTTATAAAAAGTACCTTTTATAAAAAGTAACTTTTATAAAAAGTACCTTTTATAAAAAGTACCTTTTATAAAAAGTACCTTTTATAAAAAGTACCTTTTATAAAAAGTACCTTTTATAAAAAGTACCTTTTATAAAAAGTACCTTTTATAAAAAGTACCTTTCATAAAAAATACCTTTTATAAAAAGTACCTTTTATAAAAAGTACCTTTTATAAAAAGTACCTTTTATAAAAAGTAGCTTTTATAAAAAGTACCTTTTATAAAAAGTACCTTTTATAAAAAGTACCTTTTATAAAAAGTACCTTTAATAAAAAGTATCTTTTATAAAAAGTACCTTTTATAAAAAGTACCTTTTATAAAAAGTACCTTTTATAAAAAGTACCTTTTATAAAAAGTACCTTTTATAAAAAGTACCTTTTATAAATAGTACCTGTTATAAAAAGTACCTTTTATAAAAAGTACCTTTTATAAAAAGTACCTTTTATAAAAAGTACCTTTTATAAAAAGTACCTTTTATAAAAAGTACGTTTTATAAAAAGTACCTTTTATAAAAAGTACCTTTTATAAAAAGTACCTTTTGTAAAAAGTACCTTTTATAAAAAGTACCTTTTATAAAAAGTACCTTTCATTAAAAGTACCTTTCATAAAAAGTACCTTTCATTAAAAGTACCGAAAGTACACTTTTTGGTACTTTTATTTCCTGAGGTATAAATAAAACAAACTTTTTTGTTTTTTAAATCATTACATTGGTGGAGGGTATTTAAAGATTCGGCACAGCCGAATATAGCTTTCTTACTTGTTAACAATTACTTTTTTATTAAATGTATTTTACATTTTTTTAATGCTTTTTGAATAAAACATAAATCAAATAGCTGCCTCTTTTAGCTACTTCAAAACGCGATCTTTTTGCTAAATTTTTATAAATTTTTTCATTACCTTTTCAAGCATCTTGGGCAGTCTAGTGTTGATTTCGGCACGAATGTTTTTCTTGAGATCATCGATGATATGTGGATTGTTTGGTGTACATTTTGCTTTTCAAATATTATCTGGGTTATTCAAAATTTGTAAATTAAATCTAAAGTACGTTTATTTGACTGATATTGCATAATTGTCAAATAAACCTACTTTAAGTTTTATGAATAACCCTCTATATATTTAAGCCACTATTCATAATAAATAATTAATCACTTCAAGAATAAAAAAGTAAATAACACCACAAAAATAAGTCCTGAGGGGTCAAATCTGCAAATGAGGGCCAGTTATTGTTGACCATTTTTGAAATCCACGTCCAGAAAATTTTAGTTGGCCACCTAGATTTCCATATTTGACCACTCCGGACTTTAAAAAAAAAATCAACATTTCGCGATGATCAAAGAAGTAATGGAAATGTTTAAGAAAGGGCACATTTTGACGCGGCCTATAAGAGGTGACCATTGGATTAAAACAAATCAACCGATTGATTTGATATTCGAAAAGTAGTCCAAAACAAAAATATTTCACATTTGGAAATCGGTTGATTTGTTTTAAGTTATTAAAAAAAAATCCAGTTATTTTTTCAAAATCCAGCTGAATTTTTTCAAATGTCCAGTTATTTGAAGTCTAGTTTCTGGCAACCCTACCTGTGAAAGACCTTTCTTCTTAGTATCTGAGAATTTTTCTACATGAAAGTGTATACGACTCTGAGAATTTTTTTTTGTAGCAAGAATCCGTGCCTGCAAGAACTAAAGGCTGAGTTAGGCACCCGTAACCTTAAACTAGCGTAGCGTAGAGAGTTTTTCGTTATATGAGAACAAATGAGAGCAGTTATTCTTCTTTGCAGACGTCTACGTGATTTTCTATTTGATTTTGATCGCTACGCTACGCTAGTTTACGGTTACGGGTGCCTAACTCAGCCTTAAAACTGATTTACATTTTCTTAGTTGACATAAATTTGTCATTTTAAAAGAAAACTTTTATCAACATAACGAGAATTGCTACAAACTACTACTTCGCTTTTTTTTTGTTATGGATAAAAGAGAAATATGTTAGGTATGGGAGGAAATTGTTTATGGGCAACTGGTAGTTTAATTTTCTTTTATATTGTAAATAATTAAAATAAAAATTATGAGTTTTGAAATTTTAAAAATTTTAAAAATAATTTTCCCTACACATTAAAATGCATTTATTAATTGCTCATTAAACATTAATAAAGTATGTAAAGAAAAATAATTGATTTTAGGTCAATAGAAAATTAACCGAATAAAATCGATTAAAAAAATTAACCGTAAACGAAAAGAAATCTGTGGCGCCAGCCAGCGAAAGGTTTCGCATAATTAACAGAAGAAAAATATTATTAACAACAAAAATCGAAAATTCAAAATGATCTTTTGTTTAATATTAATACAGCAGCCCTACAAAGAATAAAACGAATCATCATTTCTCACATCAAACAATAAAACTCTTAAACAGACAAACCAAACAGTCGGTAAACTACAAACGCTTTTCTGTATATTTTTTTGTTAAATTAATTTTTATTTTTATTTTATTTTAACCATATTCACAAAAAGATGAACTTGTTTCATTCGTATATAAACTGTAACGAAAGCAATACAGACAGAAGGACAGACATACGGACGGACGGACATGCAAACACCAGAAAAGATCTCATCATCACTCGTACCAGAGTAGGAAAAGATAGATCGATTCCACCGACATGATTTTGCTTGTTGTGTTTTTTTAGAAAGAACCCACCTACAAGTAAAACAATTTAAAACTCTTGAAGATTGTGAAGAAAGAAAGAAAACAAAAGTGGTTGTTTGTTGGTGATACAATATTAACTTTGTGGCTATATGAAAAATCAGCCACTAATAGTTTTGCGAGCGTGTGTATTTTTTTTTTATTTTGGCCAAAAAGGGCAAATAATTTTTGATTTAAAATATAAAATAAAATTAAGGCTCACACACACACACACACACCATCAACAAAAACAAATCATTAAGAATGATTAAATATCTGTAATATGGTAAGGATCTTCTTCTAGGGTTAAACTAATTTAAAATGTTTTGATCCAATGCGATTTTTTTTTTTTCATTTTAAAAGAGAAAAAATGATTATTTTGAAAGGTAAAAGTTAAGAAATTTTAAGTTGGGAAGTGTGGGAATTTTAATTTAAAAAAATAAATTTTTAGTTTTTTCTATAACGTGCAGAAACTTATTAAGTATCCGCTTAATATTTATTAGAAGATATCCCACCAAACGTTTTTGTATACGTGTTTTTATACCCTACACCACTCTGTTATACAGAGCACAGTTTTTATGAAATTTGCATTTATATAAAGTGCTAGAACAGTGAAAAGAAACGTAGATGAGTTTGTTAACCCATTTTTAACATAAATTTCAACATTATCTGGGAAAAAATGCACGAATCTGTTGTCCTTATCAAAGCAAATATAGCGTCTTTAATATTTAAGTATTTTACAACATGAATAGCTAATAATCCCCGTCTTTAATATAGGCGTGGCAGCAAAAATTGAAAAAAAAATCCGGTTTTTGGACATTTTTTACAAACAAATTGGAAATTGGACGATTCCTTTCATCAAATATTTATATTTTGTTTTGTGTTAACATTTGCTATAGAAGACCTACATATATAAATTTAAAATTTTATTACAATACGGTCAAAGACAACAATTTTACTGCATCTTGAAAACTTTTATGTTAAAATTTCACCCAATTTTTTGAAAAAAAAAATTAATTTTGTATGGGATCCTTAGGATGTGGAGAAAGACGGTTAGTATCACAGAAAAAACGCCCTCTATTAGAAAAAAATTAAAAAAATCAATTACTAAATACACCGATTCAATTACTTTAGTTCTTTTTTTTTTTTGGTTTCAATTACTAAAATAATTGAACCAATTACTGTTGTAATTGGACCAATTGCTTGAGTAATCAATATTACAATTTTCGTGCTCGGAGGAAATTCAAATACTAAACTAATTGAATTCAAATACTAAAGTAATTGAATTCAAATACTAAAGTAATTGAACCAATTACTTTAGTAATTGGACCAATTACTTGAGTAATCAATATTACAATTTTCGTGCTCTGAGGAAATTCAAATACTAAAATAATTGAATAGGTGTATTTAGTAATTCATTTTTTTTTTTTATTTTTTCCGATAGAGGGCGTAATTTTGAACAAAATTTAAAAAAAATGAAAGTAGTTCGTTTCTCACATAATCACCTATCATATTGACCAACTTTTTTTTCTTGTATGTTGTAAAATATTTTTTTATTGTAAAGGGTCCGCCAAATAACTTTTTTTTTTTTTTGATTTTTGAAATATATAAAAAAAACTACTGAATATTTTCTCAAATTTCTTTTTTTATTTGAAAGTACAATCCTTCCGGTTAATAATGAAAAATAATTTCATTCAAATGGCTGCCTCGGCTGGCCATGCAGTAGCCTACACGATCGGTCCAATTTTTAAGCACATTATCTATTGTGTGCAGCTGTATTTCACCAATGGCTTCACGAATATTGTCCTTTAAAGCGTCAATTGTCTCTGGCTTGTCGGCGTAACACTTATCTTTGACGGCACCCCACAAATAATAATCCAACGGTGTCAAATCGCAGCTCCGAGCTGGCCAAACGATATCAGCTCTGCGGCTGATTTTCCATGATTTTTTTTACCATGATTTTCAAAGTAATGTCGCAATATTTCCCAGTGTTGTTCAAGCGTATACACAACCATATTCGTTCAGCGGAAGGATAAAACTAATTATCTGTCAAATCAGACATGAGCTAAGTGTTACCATTCACGAAATAAGCACTAGTTGAAAAAAAAACGTTAGATGGCGGACCCTATACAAAACAACAAAAAACAAGCTGTTTTTTCTGTGTATGTTCTTAAAAAATGTTGGGAAGAACGTAATGTGGGTCGGTCATACATTTTACCCCTTTAGGGGGAACCTTGGGAGCTAGGGTGGTTCATAAAAACAAAAGTTGGATTTTTTATGGGCCACCCGGGATATATATTAAGCACTGTGAAAAAATAACACGTGATTTATTTCAGATTTTTTAATTAAGGTTTAGGGGTTGCTACCGGGCCTCAAACTTTGGGTCTTAAAAAAAATGTTTACGCAATCAAAAAAATGAAAATTTGTACCATCCACTCTACACTCAAAAAAAAAAAATATTGTAAAACTAGCAAAAAAAATGATTAAAATTAGCAAAAAAAAACTGTAGTTTTGGACGTTGCAAAAATTTTGGTAATATTAGCAAAACCATTTTGCTAATCAAAAAATTAGGAAAAAAAATGGTAAAATTACAAGAATACCATTTTATTTTCGTAAAAAATCAAACTTGTCAAATTATCAAAAAATATGGTAAAATTACCAAAAAAAATTGTCAAATTGAAATAGTTAAAAAAAAATTGTAATTTGGTAAAAAAACTGTTTTATTTAGTATTTTTTTTTTTCTCTGATTAGTAGTTGATTTAAAATTTGGTGAATATACTAAAAAAAATTTAGCCTGTTTTTGAGCACCACGTTCTTTAAATGTAGTAATAGCAGCATCAACTATTACTTCAGTTGTTTGATGCTTTCTTCGGCATTCTTGATGGCATCTTTCTTTTGCCTTCTTCTCAGCAGCTGTAGTTGCAGTAACTGGACTTCCAACAACATCAAAATCCAAAATGATTTTTTTCACTTAAACACTTAAAACAAAAAATTTAAAGAACAACACTTCACTTTTTTTATTTTTTTTGCGTCATTTTTTTTAGCTTAAGTAGAACAAATGAGAATTGCGTAGTAGTCTACACAAGAAATTTCTTACATTTTCAGGTAAAATTTGTAAAAAATTAACAATTTTTTTCGAATTTTTAATTTTTTTCACATGTATTTAAAAAAAAAAATAGAAAAAAAACTTTGGATATTGAAAATTAGATATCTAACTATGTGTTAAAATTTTAAAAATATAATTTTTCAAAATTATCAACTTTTTATTGACAATTTAGGTGGCAAATTTTAAAATAATTTTCATATAAAATTAGCAAAAAATATGGTAAAATTAGCAAAAAATATGGTAAAAATAAAAAAATATGCTAAAAATTGTGTAGCCTATTTTTGAGCGCACATTCAGTTGATGAATGGCTACTTTGCTATGGTGTTGGCAGCATCATCAATTTGCAATGATTTTTTTTCACACTAGAACACTTTAAACAATTTTTTTTTCTTAAAACTAAGAAAAAAAATTAAAAGTATTACCATTTCTTTAAGGAAAATACTAATATTTTTGCTAAAATTATAGTCAAATAAAAAAAAAAAAAAACTAGCAAGAAAATATAGTAAAAGTACCAAAAAATTTTTGTATTTTACCAATAGTAAATTGCCAAAAAAAACTGTAAAAGTTAAATTTTTACAAATTTTTTTGCTAAAGTTTGGTTGAAGTAAATTACAACACCTTTTACTAATATTTTGATTAAGTTATTTTTTTGAGTGTAGAACCTATGGAGTCCCAATGTGAGGATCGCACGGGCCCCTATATCACTATAGATTTTGATCCAAAATTTTGTTCAGAATCACTCTATCTTGCTTAGTTTTCGAGATATGGGAATGGGGTCTTGAAAAATTTGATCATGTTATAACTCGAAAACTATAACTCGGAGGGTTTTTGGGTCTTCGGCGGTCATATTCTACAAGTTAAGGACTACAAAAATGTCTTCAGCATTTTTTTCTGTCTGCAGTATTTGCAGAGTTATAGGCATTTGAAAATTCCGCGAAAATCGAAATTTGGATTTAAGGTTAGGGTCTCATGGGGTCTCCAGATGGGCCCCCAGATGGGGTCCCCAAAATACCTAAAGTATTTTTTCCTTAAGTTAAGTAAATTCTTTCTAAAACTGATGAAGATATGGATTTAAATATAATCAATGAAATCAATAAAATAAAGACTATTTTTTTCTTAAATTAAAACAAAAGTTGATTAAACTAAAGAAAATGCGTTTTGGAATTAAAGATTAGTACTTATTTGATTCAAGGTCTTGAAAATGTCTATACTATTTTTAAGTAAGTTGCGTACTTATTTATTTTTTTTTTGCACACAATTTTAATTTTTTTCTTTTAAGTAAAACAAAATTTTTTAATAAACACATTTTTTCTTAAATGCAGTCAATTCGCCATAAATGTAAAGAATATTTAACTTAATTTAAAAAAAAAAATTAAGGAAAACTTTTGTGTTTTTTTAAGTATTTGCATGTACTATCCTCAAGGTTATTTTCTTTGTTTTAAGTAAAACCACCTTGTATTAAGATAAGTTGAAGTAAATTAAAAAAAAAATTGTTTACTTAAATTAATAACAGTGTTTATTTAATTTCAGTATAGTTATTTTTTTCAGTGTAGTTGATTGAGTGATCGATTCCCCAAAAAATTTATTAAAAATTTTTTAAAATAAAATTCAATAGAAAAATTGGAAAAATAACCTACGAAATCATTAATTTTTAATGTTTTCGTAGTTAATTTTTTTGAATTCATTATCAATCATTAATTTTTAATGTTTTCGTAGGTTATTTTTTTGGAATTTGTTGGTAAAAAAATAAAAGTGACATTATTTTTTAATGTTTAATGTTATTTATTTTAGAATTTTTTATTAACAGTAAAAAATATATGTTGATGTTTGTTAAAACAAATGAATAATTACTGGGATGGTTTTCAAATGTTTCATCACTTGCTTTAAATATGTTTTTCATTTGTGTTTGCCTACACTCAAAATAATAACTCTGTTAAATTACAGAAAAACTCTGCTAATTTAACAGAGTACACCATACTTTTTCAGCTAACAACATTTCTTGGTAATTTTACTAAAAAACTCTGTAAAATGATTTTGACAGAACAAAACTGTTAATTAACAGAGTTTATAGTAAAATATTGGTTACATATGAAAGCTTTTTTACAGAGAAAACTCTGTAATTTTACTTTAAAACTCTGTAAAATGATTTGGACAAAAAAAAACTGTTAATTTACAGAGTTTCTAGTAAAATATTGGATAAATAAACCACAATTTAGCAAAGAAAACTATGTAAATTTACACATATTTGTAAAATGCATTTGATGCAAAAAAAATTACAGAAAAAACTCTGTAAATTTACAGAGTTTAGTTAAATACATTCTATTTTGTAAAATTTTTATAAGATTTCTGAAAAAAATTTTGATTTACTTTTATTGCTATTTTTCAAATTTTTCTCAAAAATAAAATATACAGATAAAATTTTGATGTTTGGTAACAAAAACTACTCAAAACCAAGGATGGGTACCAATTCGATAAAAGTATTGGTATTGGTATTGGTTTTTAAAATTATATTAGTATTGGTATAGGTATTGGTTTTCATTTTTTGTTGAATTGGTATAGGTTTCGGTATTGGTTTTGAATTATTTAGGTATTGGGTATTGGTATTGGTTTTAGCCTCGAATCGGTATCGGTTTTTAATAAGTATTGGTATTTATCTTATATCGGTTTTGGTATTTGTATGCAAAAGGTTTTGTCGTTAATATCAATTAATTTAACGTAAGTCGTCCTTCTGTCCGCCCCACAGTGCACACTGGGGTGAGATGGTAGGTTTTTTGGCCAAAAGTCTCTACAGGTCGTAAATGTTAACCGATTTTTTTGAAATTCAGAATATAAGCCGATATTAAAGTAACAAATAAGTGCCTTGAAAGTTTTTTAAATCGGACCTACAAGGAAACACTTCATAAACTTGTCTTTTCTTTATGTATTTGAAATAGAGATGGTCTGTGGTCCCGTAATTTGCGTGACTCAAAAAACCACGTGATTCAGGCGTGAGCGATTTTTATTTAAATCACGTGATTATAGAGTGATTTTCATTTCAATTAAGTACTATATTAGGGTAATAAATAAGTGACTTGAAACTTTTTGAAATCGGACCTACAAGGAAACTATTTCTGGGTGGACACTTCATTTTTAACAAAATTTACAGATGTAATAGATGAATCAATTGAAGAGACACTTGCCTTTTGTTTAAGTATTTGAATTGGTGATGGTCTCTGGTCCCGTGATTCACACGTGAGCGTAAGTGATTTTTATTTAAATCATTTGGTTATAGAGTGATTTTCATTTAAGTCAAGTTACTATATTAAGGTAATAAATAAGTGCCCTGAAACTTTTTGGATTCAGACCTACAAGGAAACTTTTTTAAGGGTGGACACTTCATTTTAAATAAAATTTACAGATGTTATAGATTAAACAAATGAAAAGACACTTGTCTCTTGTTTATGTATTTGAATTGGAGATGGTCGCTGGTCCCGTGATTTGCGTTACTCAAAAAAGTGATTTTCATTTAAATCACGTGATTGTGAGTTGAAAAATTCTGAGTGAGTGTCTAGAGAGTGAGTCGAATTTTTGCGTGAGGGATGTTTTTTTTTTGAAAAACCCCCTTAAAAAAAATATTTTTTTAGCAGTATTTGCATTCAGAATTAAGTCAAACTTTAAACTAAATAGTACATGCTCAACCCATTTTGGACAAAAATTCATTTTTTTTTTTTTTTTGGAAAAAGGTACCTATTTAGTAAAATTAGCACCGGCTGAATTCAAAACTCTTGTAAAAAAAATTTTATTGTTCCGTTTTTCCAGAAAAGCAAAGAAAGCAATTTTAATATTTGGATTTATTTGGTATTTTATTAATTTATTGAAAAATGTTTCAATTAGTGGAATTTGATAATAAATTAAATCTAAAAAAAAAATAATTTTAATTAATAAAAAAATTAAAAGCCTAAACTAAAAAAATGCCAATTTTTCGTTTCTGCTTGAAACAATTTCTGTGCTGATGCACATTGCATTTAATGCACATACAAATAAATTCCGGTGGTCAAGGGGAGATATTTTTTAATTGCAGAAAGATGAGACCCAGCAAAACTTTGGTAATGGGTAGTGATTATATAACACATTACCAGGTAATGCATATAACTTATTTGTAGCATTATTTTATGATGTCTTACCAAACATTTGTTCCACAACGTATTATTTTCAAGTGAAAAATAATGCATTACTAATAATTTGCTACGTAATGCATGATTATTGGAAAAAATGTATTTCATATGTGTTATTTCTAAACATTAAATCATGGATGACTTATATTTGGTTACATTATATGTTATTTGAAAGTTTGAAATAATGTATTATTTATAATTGGATGCATAATTCATTACAATAACATAAAAAATAATTATTTTATAAAAAAAATGCATAAGTTTAAACTAGAGATGGGCTCACGACAGGAAATTTCTAACGACACACACTCACGAGCATATTTTATCTACTTACACTCACTTACAATCACGTGAGTAAATTTAATACAAAATTACTTTTCACTACTCGTAACACCTTAAATATTATCTTCTGGTATGCCTTATTATTTCATTTCTCGTAACCTATAAAATATCATATATTTTACACCTTACTCGTATTCTTCGTTATAAATTTATGACTTATTTTATACCTTGCTGGTATTCTTTGTGATAATGTGGATGCATTACTTTGAGTCTCATGGCCTGTTAAAATCATCAATGCTGCAATGTATAAAATAAGAGATCCTATACCTTATTTTATACCTTATTTGGTAATCTAAGTTTTGCTGGGGACTTAACATTTGTAAAAAAATATACCTCAACTTCATCCTTTTCATACATAATTATTTTTTTGAAAAAGGTGATCGAAATGGGCTATCATTCAGGGGGCCCCTTTTTCGATTTTAGATCTTTTGCCAATTGCGATTACACGGGTCAATTTTTTCTTATATGTGGTTCACACTTAAGACCTAAAAACAAGTTGTTTAACAAAACACCAGTAACAGAATAAAAACGTAATGGATACAGAAAAAATTATTTTTTAAACACGTAGCCCTTAAACTCTCAAAAATAGCAAGTGTGAACTGCACATTATGCGTTCCTAAATTCTTATATAATATGACTGTGCCTCTAATAAAACAATAAATTTTTTTTCTGGATTCTGGTGTTGTGACATAAAATTTTGTAACGTCTGCTTGATTAAAATTTTGGAATTTCCAAAAAAGTACATTAGTATTTTTTTTACAACGCAAAGAAGAGTGTAGTGACATTCAATGTACATATATCAAATATTAACAATGTTGCAAAAGAAAAAATTTCATCACAGAAAAGGTCTAAATTTTTTAAGATCTACTTTTATTAGGGGTCATAAAAACCGTGACAAAAAATATTTCTTTTATGTTTTTATGGCTTTTAAAATGCAAGTAGCTAACTCCTTTTTGTTATGTGGCATTGCATGCAAACGATTACTGATCGATGTAACATCTTTTGCAATTCGTTAGTCAGGTAAAACCTAATAATGTGATGGAAAGAAAATGTTTGACGTCACAATTAAAACAAACGAAAATAAGAATACAAAAAACCGAAACAAAACCGATACGAAAGTAGAAAAAAATGAATTGGTATTGGTTTTTTATTGGTATTGGTTTTGAAGAATAAAAGTATTGGTTTTTAATTGGTATTGGTAGTGGGGAATCGGTATTGGTTTTTTATCGGTATTGGTATCGCACAAATAAAGGTATTGGTTTTTAATTGGTATTGGTTTTCAATTTGAATTGGTTTTAACGGGTATTGGTATCGAAAAGGTATTGGTACCCATCATTGCTCAAAACAGAAACTTTTTTGGTTATAAAAAAATACGAAGTATTTTGCTTAGATCTGTATTTTAGCAGAAAACTCTGTTAATTATCTGTAAAATTAAGATTACAAAGTAAAAAGTAATATAACAGAGGAAACTTTGTTTTTTTGTCACAACAAAATACAAAGTATTTTCTTTAAATCTGTATTTTGACAGAAAACTCTGTCAAATATCTGTTGAATTGAGATTACAGTCATTTTAAGGAGTATTTTACAGAGTTATTATTTTGAGTGTACACAATATTTTGAGTGTACTAATAAGTTACTAATTACCAGTAGTACAGTAGTTTTTTAGTATCTTCAAAGTACTGAAATTAGTAATTTTTACTGGTTTTAAATAATATTGGTAAAAAAATGTAGTATTGTTTAAAGGGGTTTTAAATTGTTATACTTTGTATGTTGAAATGTATTATTCAAGCCAAAATACATTTAAAATTGTATAATTATGTTTTGAAAAATTTCAAAAATTTTTTTTTACGTTATGCATTTCAAAAAAAGTTAATTATACAAAATACATTATACAAAGTGTGACAATGTAAAACCTGCTTTACCAATTCCTGCACTAGGTGCTTTTGGACTAAAACATTAGTACTTTAGTTACATTTTTAGTAATGAATACCCACCTTTTTTTTTTGAGTGTACGTTTAAAACTAGAAGCTAAATTTAGTAAAACTGCATTTACAGTTTTTCTTTTCGTGATCCTGTTTCCATTAAAAGGGCTTCAAAGTTTTAGACGATGAAATTTTATAAAATATTTTTTTAATATTTGTACTTGTCCTAGGAGATGCCACTAGTGATAGCAAATGAAAGAGGAGGATCTCTACTAAATTTCCTATTTTACTATTTTTACATATCATGAAAAAGGAGGTAAGTTGCGTCCTTTCAAAAATGTATCTTTCAATATCATTCAAAATATTCAACAAAATATTTTGTAAAGCTTTCAAATGACTTTATTCACATCCTCTTATCCTGATATGGCAAAATAAAAAAAATTAAAAATTAGGGGAGATCCTCCTCTTTCATTTGCCGTCACCAGTATCATCCTAGGACACGAACAAATATTTTAAAAATATTTTACAAAAAGTATCCTTTAAAACTTTGAAGTCCTTTTAAAAGGAAACAGGATCACGAAAAGAAAAACTGTAAATACAGTTTTACTCCATTTGTTCTCTTCTTTCAGACACATATCATCCGGTTCATGTTTAATATTGGCTGTCGGACGGTATATTCATTGCTCATACTGATTGTGCTAAAAATCACTTACACAGAGAGAACAGTTTAGTTGTGCCAGCCGAATTTAGAGCCAACTTCATAGTTTAATTACAACAACCGAAATTTTCAGTTGTAGTAACTTACAGAATTTTCTGAGTGCAATTCTATTGAAGTTACAAGTTACTTTCTTTAGATAAATTTTAAAAGAATTTGCTTAAAGCAGTTTCTTATCTGCGTTTTATTCCTTTAAAAATATTCCAAATTATCAAAACATTTGGAATATTTTCCTCATTGAATTTTGAATATTCCATTTACTATAATTGGACAAATATTACCAAAGTAAATTTTAAATACAATAATCATTAGTTTGAATACTAGTGGTATTTGGAAAAATAATGTAAAAGTAATTTTCTATCCACACCTTGTTAATATGAAATTAATGACTGCATTAGACAAATTACTAAAAAAAAGGTGAATGATACTAAACCCAAACCATGTAATAATCTATGTTAGTATCCACTGTACTAACACATGATATGGTGGTTTGGTTAAATGTAGCATGTTGTCATTGTGTTGGGTGAAATTTACACAAGTATAAAAAAGGCATATTGGCGGTATACAATACCGTAGTCACTCGATTTTACATTGTCAGTATAGAATTATAAATAGTTGATAACTAGAAATGATAAAATAAATGTGACAAAAGCCAAATACTTGTACAACCCGAGTAAAAAGGAATTTATATAAATGTATATTATTTTATATGTTTTCATAAAACCATATACAACTATATGAGTCAAAGTATAAAATTATATCTCACTTTGAAATTTTTCAATTTTTTTAAATGATGTCATATAAAATCATATCTAATTATATTGTTCATAATATATTAATATAAATGGTAGATGTAATCATACGTTGCACATAAAACTTAATCCGATTTCATACATTATTATACGTGACTTTATATCTAATTATGTATAGGACTTTACTAAACAAAAAATCCAGTATCAATTTATGTATAATTATATATGACTAATATAATACCATTTAAAACTATATATGGTTCCATACTAAAAAAATTTCCAACAAAAATAATAGATATAATTATATGTGTCTTAAACGATAACATATCTGTGTTTGTATGGTACTATATATACGCAAATTTCGTCTAAACTCAATATATATTTATAAATGGTCGCATATGTAATGGAATATATATTTTGATATAATCATGTATAAAAAAAATATTTTTTTGACCAAACAACTAGCCATATATAATTATATATGCCAGTATTTCAAAATTTATTTTTGTGTGTCAACATATATTGTTATACAAAACTTTTTATTGTACTTATCATATAAGATTACGTATGATTTTTGGGAACCCGAGTTCGATTCCCGGCCCAGTCGAGAAAAAAAAGTTTTTTTTTTATTTTTTTTTAAATAGAAAACACTTTTTTATTGCGTTTAATTTTTTTAGAACTAAAAAATTTTCATTTTTGGAATTTTTGCAATCATTTTTAAAAAAATATTTTTCTTTTATATAGTTATATATAACAATATTTAATTTATTATAAAATTATCTATCATTTTTGGGAACCCGAGTTCGATTCCAGAAAAAAAATATATATTTTTTTATTTTTTTTAAATAGAAAACACTTTTTTATTGCATTTATTTTTTTAGAACTAAACATTTTTCTTGTTTTGAATTTTTGCAATCATTTTTAAAAAATTATATTGCTTTTATATAGTTATATATAACAATATTTAATTTATTATAAAATTATCTATCATTTTTGGGAACCCGAGTTCGATTCCAGAAAAAAATATATTTTTTTATTTTTTTTTTTAAATAGAAAACATTTTTTTATTGCATTTGTTTTTTTAGAACTTAAAAAATTTTACTTTTTGAATTTTTGCAATCATTTTTAAAAATTTATATTGCATTTATATAGTTAATAATATCTATATTTGGTTTAAATTATCAAATTATCAATGATTTTTGGAACCCGATCTCAAATCTAATTCTTATTTCCTGATTCCATGAAAAATTTCAAACTTATAAGCCAAAGTCCTTTTTCAATTTGAAAGCCTATGACTTGGAAATAAGGCATACCGCTTCATTAAAATTATTCTTTAAGCTTACCATGGAAGCCCCAAATAGCGCTGTACGTCATTCCAATTTTTTTTTTTTGAAAATTTTATCAAAAATTTTCTAAGTCTTTTTGAAAATTGTGTACAAGTGAATAACATATTTAATTGGATGTAATCATATATTACTATATGTTAGATCAATTTGATATAATTAGATACGATCAATTTATTTAAAACTAAGTCTTTTAAAGTTGTTATTTGCTAACAACGTCCGCTGGTCTAGAGGGTAGAGATTGCGATTACAAAACGGAAGACTTGTGGTTCTAATCCCCGTCCGTTCGAAGTTTTTTTTTTTATTTATTTTCAGTTTGACATTATTATATCTAAAAATAAATCTAAAAACAGAAACATTTTTGGATAAAAATGTATCCAATAATTTTTTTATAAAATCAAGATATCAGATATTATAAGATAACTTTGGCGCGGCCAAATTTCGGATGAAATTACATTATATAATATCCAATTTAATATAAAATCATGATATTGGATATTTTAAGATAACTTTGGCGCGGCCAATTTCCGGATGAAATTACATCATATCATATCATATTTAATACAAAATCATGATAATAGATAATTTGGGATAACTTTGGCGCGGCCAATTTCCGGATGAAATCACATATTAAACTGTTACTTCATATATTATAAGATGTTATGAGATAACTTTGGCGCGGCCAATTTTCGGATGAAATTTAGCAAAATCAGATCCAATAAATTATATATAATTTTATAAGATAACATGTTTTATCATACAATTTTTTTTTACTCGGGAAGAAGTATGTATATAAATATTAGATGATATACTTAGATAAAGACAGTATAGTTTAAATTGTAAGTTACTAGATACAAAATGATAGAATTTGTTTTTGTATGATGTGTAATTTGTATTATTTATGAACTATGACATGATTAATGAATGAAACTCACATGATTAGCTAAGTAATTGTATTTAAAGGTGTATAAGAATTTTAATGTTACAGAAATCATTTTAATTCACCAAAACAATAACAGATGACGCTGCAACAACTGTTCTCAAAAATAACAAAACGCATAGTTATAGTGTTGCTATATTGAAGCTTGTTTCGCCTTTTCGTAGGAATCATCTAGCTTCCTAGATCCCAATAAAGGATTTTTCTGTCCAGAAAGTGCCGGGATTGGCAGATAAAAGGCTTAACAGTTTCCAATATACTGTTTTCATTTTCTTTAAACCAAAAAGGTTTGTAACTTCGATTTGAAACTTGCATAATAATTCACCTTCTGGTGAATAAACCCGTTTTTCACCAGCTGGTGAATAAAACGTAACATAATACATCCACTCAAAAAATTATGTCATTAACTGTTTGTAGTTTATTTAAAAAGTATTACGTTTTGTCGTTTTAAAAGAAAAAACAATTGTTCAATGTTCAGTTTTTTAAATGACTTTTTTTGTTCTTTGTTTCAAAAATAACAACATAAAAAATAAAGACTTTCATTAGCATTCAATTTTTAAAGTCATTTATTTTTGTTCTGTAAGTAAAAATAAGTGATTCTTCTTTAATTTTTAATGATTTGTATATGTTATTTTTTTATAAATTGTTGGAATTTTTTAAAGAGAAGCCATTAGTTTTTACCTACTTGTGTTGGTTATTTTTCCCAAAAATTTTATTAAAATTTTTTATTTCGATTTCCCAAAAATTTTATTAAAATTTTTTGAAAATAAAATTCAATAGAAAAATTGAAAAAGTCACCTACGAAATCAATAATTTTTAATGTTTTCGTAGGTAATGTTTTTTGAATTTGTTGGTAAAAGTAACACAACAATCATTAATTTTTAATGTTTTCGTAGGTTATTTTTTTCGAATTTGTTGGTAAAAAAAATGAAAATGACGTTCTTTTTTAATGTTCAATGTTATTTATTTTAGAAATTTTTTTGAACAGTAAAAAATAAATGTTGATGCTTGTTAAAAAAAAATGAATAATTATTGGGATGGTTTTCAAATGTTTTATCAACTTGTTTTAAATATGTTTTCATTTGTTTTTTTTTTTCAACAAAAATTTTTTTCCACCCAAATTTTTTTTTTTTCGTCAAATTTTTATACCCTCCACTCTAGTGATAGAGGGTATATAATTTTTTAATAGTTTTGATCACATGATCAATTATTTTATTTATACATTCTATTTATTGAGAACTCATTTTTAATAATTTTAACCTAACCGAGAACTGGTAACAATGACCGTCGTCTCGTTGTAGCGAAAAAACCAAAGGTTCTGGTGGGAATAGAACCCACGACCCACAGTGTTGCGTCTTCATGTAAAGAGTGGCCAAAAATAGAAGGAGTTAAGTTAGAGCGTTAAAATTTGGAACACTTGTTAAGATCGATAAGATCAAGAAAAATTTTGAATTTGGTCAATATCCGCCCAAGGATTCGTATCCTTCCCATATATCCTGAAATTAAAATACGGCATAAAACGAAAACTAACGCTCTAATCTTCATGTTATTTATTGTAGTTATTACCTATAATGCCATTAATTATTCTACAAAATTTTGTCCCATTCGGAGCAAGGATACGCCTAGCTCAAAAAAGTCCTTTTTAAAATAACGTTCAGAAAAAGGGTAAAAATTTAAGTTATTTCATGAAATTTTGAAAATCCAACTGTTATAATATGCTCAATGTATTTACCAAAATTTGTGCAAATCGGAACAAGGATACGCCCTCCTCGAAAATGTCCTTTTTTAAAAAAGTCAAGAAAAAGTTAAAAATTCAAATTCCTTCATGAATTTTTGCATCCGCCACACTTAGAATATACCTCAAATCTTAATCAAATGAAAAAATTGAAGCAAGGATGTAATACATAAATTAAAAATGTCCTTAAAAATTTAAAAAAAAAAAGTTTGAAAAATCCTTTGTACTTCATGAAATTCTGTTCTGATAATGTTGAAAATATCTTATTTTAGTATAATTGAAGCAAGGATTATCCTTAACCTATCCTTAGGATATTCTTAGCGCATAAATATCCTTTTTTAAAGACTTGAGAAAATTCAGGGAAATCCTTTGACCTTAAAACTATCAATAATTCACAACATTTTTGCACGTAGTATTTACAAAACGTTGAATATTGTTTTTAAATTTAAGCAGGGATATGCCTATCTCAAAAAGACCGTTATAAAATAAGCAAGTAAAAATATAGTACAACGTACTTCCTCAACAAAATCTTTCTAAATAAAAGTCTGCATCTGTTAATGTACAACTGGTGTCTAGCCAAGCATCTAATTTGTGTCAGGCCTGGATGACAAATAATGGTTCTTGGACCAATTTAAATAAAATTTAAAATTTAACCGACCAATTCATTTTGCATTCCGATTTATTATATGTGTTCCATAACTATTTTTCGCAAAACATTTTAAATTATCAAGGACAACTGCTGCATCTTGGTGTTTTCGTTAAAAAAATTTCCAAATTTATTTTCGGGTTCCCACAAAAAAAAATTGATTAAAAAAAAAAGTGGAAAAACGTGGACGAGTTCTTTTGTTATTTGTAATCTACATACTTATACCAATATTTTCTGCAAAGAACTAAGCGCGCCAATGAGGGCCACAAAAATGGCTGACTATCAAATATGAAATTTGCAAAATAAATTAGCATTTTCTTTGGAACTCACTTTATAACAGCGTTACTTACCATATGATTAACTTATGTCGACCAAAACAGCATTATCATACAAGCAACATATCTAACTTAAAACTTCATTACCAATAATGTCGAATTTTAAATGCAAAATAATTATTTAACCGTTACAAGTACGTGTGGATTTCAAAGATTTTAAAAACAAAATATGATATATTTCAAAAAGTTCAACTTTAGAGCCATGTAACTTAAAAACTATTAAAGATATCTATTAACTGTTTTGGATTTGTTTTATTTATGATGTTTTCTAAAAACAAAATTCATATAACCTTAAGTTTTAAGACATTTAGTTTGACCATTTATGGCCAAGGTCACAACACTGTGCGACCCCACGTTCAAAGGCTAGCACGCTACCAACTAGCCTACGGGGGCTTATATATACCGAGGGTATATATAAGTTTGTCATTCCGTTTGTAACACATCGAAATATTGGTCTAGGACCCCATACAGTATATATATTCATGATCCTCGATCGATTTTAAGTCGATCTAGCGATGTCCGTCCGTCCGTCTGTCTGTCCGTCCGTAGAAAACACTCTAACTTTTGAAAGACTTCACAGAGGCTACTAAAGTTTAGCATATATGTTGGTCATTTACCTTGTCAGGTTGGTATTGCAATCCAGCCAAATCGGCCCAGTGGTTCAAAAGTTATGAGCAAAAGAGTAAATTTCGGCAATGGGGGTTCGCAAATTTACGAGATAAAAAACACGATAACTTTCGAAAAACAATAATGAGACTGCTGAAACGTAGCATGTATCTTTGCCGTTCCTCTGGTCTGTTTGATATTCAATTTCAGCTCAATCGGTTAAGTGGTTCAAAAGTTATAAGCAAAACCACGAATTTCAGATTTTGTTCATCTTAAATGCCACGTGGTAAACAAGTTTTAAAAGCATTGGTGGTAACTAAGCAATGTTTTTCAAACTTTTTTAGTTTAAAAGCAATGCTTTTTAAACATGTTTAGTTTTAAAAGCATTGGTAACTTGAAAATTACACTCGAAAAATTTGTACACTCGAAAAAAAATTTTACACTCAAAAAAAAATTTTACACTCAAAATAAAAATTTAGTTTTTTTACAAAAATGGCAATATTTTGTGTACATACGTACGTGTACTATATTCACTCAGAAATATTTATACAGTAAAAAAACATTACACTAAAAAAAATGTTTACACTCAAAAAAAAAAATTAGTAATTTTTTTTTTTTTTTAAATGACAAAAAAAGATTTTTTTACCCAAAATAAAATATTTCTAACCAAAATTGTTAATTTTGTTCACGTTAAAAATTTACTATCCTTTAAAAAAAGGCATTGTGGAGGGTATTCATAGATTTTTTTTATTTTTTTCAATTTTTTTTCATAACATTTTTTTTAATAAAATTTTTTTTTATCAAAAAAATTTTTTTTTTTTTCAACAGAAACTTTTTTTTTATCAAAAGCTTTTTTCACCAAAAATTTTGTTTTCATTAAATATTTTTTTATCATAGTTATGTTTTTCGTAAAAAAAAAAATAATTTTTTCCATTTTTTTTACCAAAACTACTTTTTCACCAAGTCTTTAAAAATGCTCCATTTGTTTAACAAATGTACAAAAAACATTTGAGAGTGTTGAATTCTTCGGTGACGAATCTTTAATGCAAAAACACTTTTTTGCACTTAAGTAATACACTCATTTACCAAATTTACAGCTCTTTTGGTTTGGACTGCATCTTGCTTTTCACAGAAAGATGGACGGATGTATATAGCTACAGAGTTGGGAATGTTTCAATAACACCGACCGTCAGCCAATATCACACATGAACTGGATAATATACGTCTGAAAGTAGAGATCAAATGGAGTAAAACTGCATTTTCAGTTTTTCATTTCGTGATCCTGTTTCCTTTTAAAATGACTTCAAAGTTTTAAAGGATACATTTTGTAAAATATTTTTGAAATAGTTGTACTTGTACTAATTCTACCTAATTTTTCCATTTTTTTTATTTTGCCATATCAAGATAAAAGGAGGTGAATAAAGTCAATTGAAAACGTTATCAAAATATTTTGTTGAAAATTTTGAATAATATTGAAGGATACATTTTTAAAAGGACTTAACTTACCACCTTTTTCCCGATATGAAAAAATAATAAAAAAAGAGAAAATTAGGGGAGATCCTCCTCTTTCATTTTCTATCACTAGTGACATGCTAGGACAAGCACAAATATTAAAAAAATATTTTATAAAATTTAGTCCTTTAAAACTTTGAAATCCTTTTAAAAGGAAGCAGGAAATCACGAAAGAAAAAGGAATCGCGAAAAGAAAACTGTAAATGCAGTTTTACTACATTTAGTCTCTAGTTCCAAACGTATATTATCCAGTTAGTGTTCAACGACTTTTTTTATTTTTGTCGGACGGTGTAATATATAAACTAAATGGGGTCCTCGACCGATATTTCAATTCGTTTTGCATGGAATGCCAAATGAATATAACATTAGTTTTTCTAAAAATAAAAACTTTGTGTTGGCAAGTAAACCCAAATCTTTAGCAAAACATCATTATTTAATGTTTTGGGCAAGAGTACAAATTTCGCATGGATTTTTTTAGTGTATGTGTGTGCCCTCCACTGCTTTACACGAAGGAAAGCATCCTTAGTATACGTAGTGCATCTATTAAAAACCCCTCTCACCTTTAAAACTTTTAGACATCCTTTCCCACCATATGGCTTAGTATTTAAATAATAGGCGTATTTTGTTGGCATAATTATCAGTGTTGTACCATACAAAGTTCACATTAGTGTTAACGCTCAAAATTCTAGAAGTTAAAAATTAACTTGCATACATTGTGAATGATTCTCTTATTGTTAATGGCTCTCTGTGGTATTAATAAAAAATATGAATGTTTTTGTGTTGCTTTCAAGTTAAATTGCATTTTATTTTATTAATATTTCATCGAAAATGTGTAATATTTTACAAAACTATTTCAAACGACTCTAAATTAAATTCTGAAATTTTAGAAGTTAACTTTTCGTTTTTTTCGTTTTGATGCATGTTAACAATCTAAGTTTGCCAACAAAAAAGGCCTAATATTTACGCCTGCTGTTTTTGTTTTTACTAATAAATATATTAAATTTTAATCACTTAATTAAATTACTATGATTAATATTAATATTATTAAAAACAAATTAATAATACATATATTTTATTTATGTGTATCATTATTGATTAAGATGTTTTCATAGATTAATTATCAACATCTGTCAACGATCATTAATCAATAGCATTTTATAAACCCTTTTCGAAAACAAAACACAAATACATAAATATGAAAATGACACTAACACAGACAAAAATGAAATACATACGATACAATAATTTATTAAGAAAAATGATAAAATAATTAAAAAAACATAAAAAAAAATTAATCAAACTAATGACAAAATAAACTTTAATGAAACAAAAAACAAAAAAAAAAAACAAAACAAACAAGTAAAGAATATCATTAATATAAAAAATTAACAAGTGACAGATACAACTACATTCAAACATTATGCTTGTATTATCATAACTGTCATATGTAAACCACTACCATAAAAATATACAAAAATAAACAACACATGGAAAATAAACGGTGTATAGGCACGATATTTCGTAGCTTTACTAACGATGAAAAATAACAACTAATTTTTTTTTTGTTTACCATTATTGACAAATTAATTGTCACCTTTTTACAAAATGTTGGTTATACATTGTGGCCACAAACAACTACATACAAACATGCATTCATAGTAACATGTAACAACTGTCAGTTTGACAGTGTATAAGAAAGAATTCTTTGTACATACATATTAAATTATATGAAGTTATAGTAAAGTAAATAGCCTAGAGCATTTACATTTAACATATACACGTGTACATTAACATAGACAATCAGTTTGTAACAAATAAAATTATAAAAACAAGCTACCAATACTTATGTATAAAAATTATTGGATTAAGGGAAAAGCTATTTCGTTATTCGTATGTACATATATATAATGTATTGTATCTGGGTGTATTGTATTGTATCTCAATTGTTATTTCCCTATTACCCATCTGCTACAAAGATTTACTTCTTAAACCACCCGGAGTCCCTAAGATATTCCTCTAGAGAAGTAAACGAGACATAATTTAGGCAGTCCAGGTCATCGAAAAATCTTAGCCCCAAATGCAGCGCTTCATCAGACCCGGACATTCACATATTCACAAATTACCTACGAGGAGAACGTGCGAAGTTTTTAATGCATTTTAAGTCATTATCAGTCATCGGAGGACTAAGGGGATGTCCCCTATAAATGCCATGCATTGTGTTGGTGGGAGGAAAATAAGGTTACGTATGTCTTAAATTTTATGAATATCGAAAATATCCAATTGGAAAATGTGTCACTGAGGAAATTTCCACAGTGATTCCTTGAGGAAATGTCTTCAGGTTCTGACAAATCATATGTAATCCTTGATGACATGTCCTTACATTGTCAGCACTGAATGTTTGCTTTAATAGTGTGGACAATTCCTCTAACAAGGGAAGTATCTCAACCCTTATGAACCGATTTGCCTGAAACTTAAAATATATATAAAAGAGACGATTTTAAGGTTGGGGTGTCTCGGCTTATCGGCCATATCAGTGTTTCAAAATTTTGTTTTGTACGCGAAACTGTCCGCGGGGGTACGCAAAATTTTAGTAATTTGGATATTCTTTTTAGATTACCCTTTTGTTCCGCATCTGGCTTTGACAGTTTTCCATAATGAAGAAAGTTGAGGTCAAAATTCACAAAAACGTATTTTTTGCAATATTTTTGGATAATATTTTGAGATCTGACCACTTGTTTTCGATTAACTTTTCTATGCTGATTCCGAATATGGTTCCCAAATTTTTCTATGATGTCAGGCTTTTGAGAAAATGTATGTCAAAATTCTCAAAAAACGTGTTTTTGTGCATTTTTGAGACGGGTTGTGATAGAGTGAACATTTTGGTAATATTTTGTTAAGCTCAAAATGCCCTTTCATTGTATACTCGGGGATGAGACGGAATTATTGATCTGCCCTCGTATTAAAAAAAGAAAAAACATTTAATAAAATTAAAAACATTATAATTCTGCCCATCACGGGATGGGTTTTTTGAACCACTGGTGAAATCAGATTTGCAATATTTTTACCCGTTTTTGCTCTGCAAAAAAAATCAGCTTAAAATCTGCGATTTCAGATGCATTAAACCACCCCAAGGAGAGACAATTTTTCCAAAAAATACCATCATTGTTTTGATCTCGCCTAAATCCTTCAAAAAAAATGATAATACCCGCAGATCAAAAATTTCAAAATTAACTCTAATATTTATATGTGAAGTTTTTTAACAAAAAACTCGTTAGGGGGTACGCGGCTGATAAAATTTAAAATTAGGGGTACGCGAGCCAAAAAGGTTGGTAACCGCTGCTCTAGAGCAAAAATACGTGTTGACTTTAATTTAATAAAGATTATTTCGTATTCATATGGACATCGTAGGTCTATATCTTCATATAAATTCCCCGCAAATTTTACACACTTTCATGAAAAAAGTATTTAACGAAGCCAAAACCCTTTCTTCTCATATGTAAACATCATATAGTTTCTTAGAAAGAAATGGCTTAAAAATCCAAAAAACGATTTTTTCGACATTTTTTGACCCATGTTTTGAACCCCTAAATCCGCGATATGGCCGAAAAGCCGAGACACCCCAACCTTAGAATTGTCTCTTTTATATATATTTTACATTTCATGCAAATCGGTTCATAAGGGTTGAGATACTTCACTTGTAAGACGGCTAAAAGGAAATGTCTCCAGAATAGCAGTATATTAAATCATGGTTGGTTACCGTTACCCTTATTATACCGTTACCGATTCAAAACCCTTTCAAATCGAATACCGTTACCGTTACCGATACCGCTAAAAATATTTTTAGAATACCGTTACCCTTACCGTTACCGTTATAATTATTAGAATTTACCGGTATTGTACCGGTATTCAAAATTTTACCTGTTTTAAGGGATTTTAACGAACAAAAAAATAAAATCAAATTGCTAACATAATTTTAAATTTATAATTTGCAAATTATCATAAAATAAATGACAAAAATAATAATCATATCAAATCTATACTGGTTTTTGGGTCTATAAAATATTTTTAGCTTTCAGTTCTATCTTTTTTCAAATTTTTAACTAAATTAATAATACCGGTACGTACCGGTTTGGTTGGTTCGGTACCGGTACATACCGTTACCGAAACGATTTGAAAACACTTACCGTTACCTTTACCGAAATCAATAAAAAATAGATACCGTTACCGTTACCCTTACCGTTATTCGTTTCGGTAACCAACCTTGTATTAAATTAAAATTTTAAATCTGGGCAACTCTTCAATGTCCAAGAAAAAGATGGCAATATTATAAATTTATTTAAAATAAATTCAAAATCTAACAAGTAGAATAAAAGTAATAAATAGACAAACAATTTTCAAAATAAAGTTTGGAACAAGTAGTAAGGTGTGGGACTAATAAACTGAGGGTTTCAGGTTCAAATCCAGTTGGGACTAAAAAAGGCGAAAAGTTTTTTCTAAATATGAGAAAGATAATTTATAAAGGAAAATGGATAAAAGTAAAAACTAAAGGAAATACGAAATTTTTTTGTTTTTTCGCATGACCTACGTCAGACATTTCCCCAAAGAAGTCTTAGGTGACATGTCTCCAGAAGGTCAGCCCTGACCACTGCTGACTTTGAGTGAGGACATTTTGAAAATTTGTATGAAAATGTCCTCAACCCAGTACATAGAGATGTCTTGTGTATGTCAGCAGTGACTCTGACATGTCACCACTCCGTCACAGAGGATGGCTCGAGGACGTTGCCAACTGGGTAGCAGAAATACTTTAGCTGGTACACTCAAAATAATAACTCTGTTAAATTACAGAAAAACTCTGCTAATTTAACAGAGTACACCATACTTTTCCAGCTAACAACATTTCTTGGTAATTTTACTAAAAAACTTTGTAAAATGATTTTGACAGAAAAAAACTGTTAATTTACAGAGTTTATAGTAAAATATTGGTTAAATATGAAAGCTTTTTTACAGAGAAAACTCTGTAATTTTACTATAAAACTCGGTAAAATGATTTGGACAAAAAAAACTGTTAATTTACAGAGTTTCTAGTAAAATATTGGTTAAATAAACTACGATTTAGCAATGAAATCTATGTAAATTTACATATATTTGTAAAATGCATTTGATGCAAAAATATTACAGAAAAAACTCTGTAAATTTACAGAGTTTAGTTAAATGCATGTTATTTTGTAAAATTTTTATAAGATTTCTGAAAAAAACATTTTTGGTAACTTTTTTGCTACTTTTTCAACTGTTTTTCAAAAAAAAAAACAGATACAGATAAAATTTTGACGTTTGGTAACAAAAAAAAAAAACTACTCAAAACAGAAAACTTTTTTGGTTATACAAAAATACGAAGTATTTTGCTTAGATCTGTATTTTAGCAGAAAACTCTTGTAATTATCTGTAAAATTACGATTACAAAGTAAAAAGTAATATAACATGGGAAACTTTGTTTTTTTGTCACAACAAAATACAAAGTACTTTCTTTAAATCTGTATTTTGACAGAAAACTCTGTCAAATATCTGTTGAATTGAGATAACAGTCATTTTACAGAGTATTTTACAGAGTTATTATTTTGAGTGTAGTTTATTCCACATACGAATTGTTCGGCCGAAAAACGAGTTTTCTCTGTAATGTGTAGCGCGATCTACTGACCAGTCAGTAATGAAAGGGTGTGCTCTATTCGACAAGCGAGTACTACGGATAAATATACGTACTACCGGAAAAAGGTTGATTACCTCCGCGGAACAATTCCTATGAAAGTATCGATAGAAGAGAACTACACAACCCACATTTCGTCGATGTTCAAGCGAATTAATGGATGTAGAAACACTGTCGTCTCCTATGAGCATTTTTGCTCTTTTCTCAACTCGATCAAGAAGATCCAGGCAAGATTTTGACGCACCAGCCCATACGTGGGAGTTGTATTCCATTTTAGGTCGTATATAAGTCGTGTAGATTCGAAGAAGATCGGATGGAGTGAAGTATTTTCTGCACCGTTTTAGGAAGCCTAAACACTTGAATGCTTTTTTCGATACTTCAAAAACATGTCTTTTCCAACGGACATCACACTGTATTTTCATGCCTAGAACATCAAGAGCATCTGATTCTTCAATATCTACACTTCCAATATTTAAAGAAGGCAGGGATAAACATTCATGGCGTTTGTGTGTCAGCGTTGAGCATTGGGTCTAACGAGCATTAAATTCCACCCGATTCGTCTGACCGCACTCAGAAATATTAGCCAGGTCCTGATTAAGTGTGACATTCATAATATTTCTCACATATTCTACCTTAACAGAATTAGGTCTATGATCAAATGAGTATGAATGACAAATATTGCTATCATCCTCGAAAGAGTAAATGGGATTAAAGGTAAGACCTAGAAAATCATTCAGAAATATAAAAAATAAAGATGGAGATAGAACGGAACCTTGCGGTACACCTGCATTTAATATATAGTTTTTGGAGGAGAACCCATCTATTACAACGCGAATAGCACGTTTACTGAGGAAGCTCGATATAAATTTAGCGAAATTATCTCCTACGCCAAAGGAGATAAGCTTTGACACAAGTGCGCAATGCCACACTCGATCGAATGCCTTAGAGATGTCCAAAGCGATAACCTTGCTTTCACCAAGGCGGTGTATAGATTGGCTCCATCTTTCGGAAAGAAAATCCATCAGGTCTCCCGTTGAACGACGCTTTCGGAAGCCATATTGTCGATCATTTAAAAGACGATTTGATTCCAAGTAGTTCACCAGATGGAAATTTATCACCATAATTTTGGAGAGAGTTGAACAGATAGCAATCGGACGGTAGTTATCCAGGTTCGTTGCCACGCCTTTCTTGGGAAGTCGGAAAATTGCCTGAACTGTATGCGAGGTTAAAAAGATTGCGCAACGGAGGAGCTAGCGACGAAGAACACATCTTGAGGACTAGAGCGGGAATACCATCTGGCCCAGGGGATTTATTTGTGTTCAGCTCTGAAAGCACCTTTTTAACAGCCCGAGTTCTAAAGAATATTTGCGGCATGTCAAAAGGAACCCTATCAACAACAGGTGGTGGCTGACAGCTATTCGGAAGTGATTCCTTTGCGGTACTGTGGATTCACTCGGATTGTGTGAAAGACTAAATGATTGATTCATCATCGCACCGACACTTAGGCTGCGTTTTTTGGAAATTCCCTTTGAAAGGCGGTAAAAAAATGTACTCTTGGTACCTTTTATGTGGCGGAAAAAAGATTCTGAAAAAAACTTTTTGGAAACTTCGATTCTAAGGGGTAGAATTGTGTACTTTTCCTGAAATAATGATCACAGAAACTTGAAATTTAAAACATAAGATGGCGACTGACTGATTCATTATCGCAAAGAAACTTAGGCTGTGTTTTTAAAAATTCCAATTCAAATGCGGTAAAATAAATTTACCTACTTTTGGTTCATTTTGTCGGACGGAAAAACATTCTGAAAAAATAATTTTTTTGGAAATTTTCGATTCTAAGGGGTTAAAGGTGGTAAAATTGTGTACTTGGTACTTGTTTTCGTTCTCCTTTAAAAATGGTAATAGAAACTTGAAATTTAAAACTTAGAACCGTTCAGGAAAACAAAACATTCTGATGGTAATTTTGTGGTTTTTCTATCTCCCATTATTCAACGGTTCTAGAAACTTTTAATTCAAAGTTTTTCTATTTATAATGTTTCACCTATAAAAGGATATAAAGTTTACTGTGGTACTTTTTCGATCTACTGAAAACATGTTCATAAAAAATTGATTTTTGGAGTGTAGGATCTTCCATTAAAAAAAAACATTCTGGAAACAGACTAAGAAATTTTGTAATTCTATGAGGTAAAATGCGAAAAAACTACACTTTGGTACTTTTTCTGTTTTCCAAAATAATGTCCTTATAAAAGTAAACCTTTGAATCTGGGATCATCTCTCAAAAAAAAAAATCTGAAAAAAGTAGTTTTTGGAAGTTTCAATTTTAAGGAGACAAAAAGGAGAAAACGGGGAAAATTTGTACTTTTTTATAACTAAATACCTAGAATTTAAAAATTTTCGAAAGTGGGGCTAAATGGTACTTTTTTATCTAAATATTGATATAACGACTTATAACTTAAACATACATGGAACGAAATGAAATGGAACTGGAAATGAAGTATTATAGAATGGGAAACGAGATGGAATGAAACGTGGACCACTTCATTCCATGAATGAAACAAAACGAAATGGAAGGACTTAATCGTAAATTTTTAAGTGGTTTAATTTACTGTAAACTCTCAAATAAATAAGAATTTACTTTTTTCCCAATCCAACAAGCCTTTATTAGCCCGTCTTAAAAGTAGGTATGTATGTTAATAAAAAAACCAAACACATTTTCATTTTGATTTTCAATTTAATAACGCATTTTCTTAAGTTAATTGCATTTGTATTTTTTTATTTGTTGAATATTTTATTTTCGAATCCCAAAAGTATATTAACAGTTAATAATAAAATCATTTCAACCTACTTTGTACTTGAATACACATTTTGTACACAATTCCCCACAATTCAATGATTTAGTTAACAAAAGCATGAAAATCACATAATTATGATTGGAATCGTGAGCCAACCCTAAAGGCTTTGTAACACAAACAACAGCAACGTTAAAAAATGCTATTAAATGACACAAAAAAAGAAAAAAAAAACTTTTACACAGAAATAAATAAGTAAATGGAAGCACAAAAAATAAAAGAAAACCTTAGTGTAAACACGTCAAATATAGATTAGCACCAAAATACAATCAAACTGGCAGCACATGCCATACGACAGCTATGAACATTTAACAAGATTCGATTAGTTTCGATAAACAATACGAGTATAATGGTTGTTAACAATAGAAGACAGGATTGGGGAGAAGGTGTTTAATATTCGATTTTTAAGGGAAATAATTAAGAATTCCCGAAAATACTTAGTTATTTAGTTGCTGAACAACTGCAGCCAATTTTGTCCTTTAAAAAACGGATTCCACAGTTTAGTGGCAACCCTGGCAATATAAGTTGACCAAATTTTATTTTTTTTTACTTTGAGCCAACACTCAGAGGATGCCCCTACTGATGCAATGCATTGTCACAGACTAATACAGACTCGACATAAGTGACAGCTGTCAAAAAAGTAGTCTTGAACCATATGGTTAATGTTTTTAAATTATTCTACGAATTAGGTTAGAAAGAGAAAGCTAATATAACGCGCCATTAGAAAAATGGATGCCAGATCGGATATTGTTGTTTCACTCACTCCTAAGTCGTAGAAAGTGTTGCCATGTTATCGTAAAACGGACTAAAAACCGCTGTGTTTTCTCCTAAAATCGCTTAGTTTTTCCCCATTTTTTCTTATAAAACTCTACTGTCGAGTCTGTATTTAGTCTGTGGCATTGTGTTGGAAAATAGGTTATGAGGAGAAGGAAAGAGGGAGTAGTGTTTGTGGACGTTTAATTTGAATTTTTTCAAATTGTAGCTGGTTGGGAAGACGTCTGCGGGGAGTTTATTCCACATACGGCTAGTTCGACCGAGAAACGAATTTTCTCTGTAATGCGTTGTGCGATACATTGGACAGTCGACAACGAACGGATGTGAACTGCTGGAAAAAAAATCAAAAAAATCAAAGGCGAGTACTACGGGCATGCACCCGAGTCTCAGGGATGAGTTCGCCTATCTCAGCTGAACACTTACCGTGTTTTTTCCCCTTAAGGAAAAAAATTCTTACATATTTTTTTCACCTTAAAAATTCAAAATGGCGATATCTCAAAAACTAAGCGAGATTGAGCAAAACGGATGAAATTTTCAAAAAAAGTACCTAGGACAGCCTAGCCCAAGGATTCCAGAACCGTTAACGGCAAAAAATACGAAATTCTTAAACGACATGTCGACCGATCTAAATTCACGATATTTTAACAAATTAACTCAAAAATTTTTTTTTTTAGGATTTATAATTTTTTTTTTGTAATGGTTTTGGATTCCTAGGGTACCCTATTTTCCATGCCATTTTTTTTTTTTTTATGTAATTTTTTTATATTACAGCAAAAAGCTGATTTTCGGGTTTCTCCAAAATGTGTGCATATTTTTACATCTCTGGGTTGTGGAGGTAAGCGGTATCCCATAAAACTGATATTTAAAATCTAAATAGATGTGATTAACAAGACCTCATAAAATCCACAACTAAGTAGATCTGAGGAAATTTAAATATTTGACAATTTTTTTGAAAAATGCTACTTGTCTTAGAAAAGCTGAAACTTCAGCGCTTAATGGGGACCCCAAGATGAAGTGCGATCTTTCTGATCTTTCTTGAGCGTAGCGCCCAAGCGAAATTCGCGAAAAAAACATTTCTCGCTCCGCACTACCCTACTCCAGTGTTTCCCGGAAAATAGGTTCCAAGTTCAAACATGGACCGATTGGATCTATCTTTTGTCAAATCGTTAATAAGTGTAAAAATATTCACAAACCAAATTTGAGTGAAATAGGCTTCTTTTTGTTGCCAATAAACCGCTTTAACTGAATATCGGGCGAAATATTTCAAAAATGGTCCGATTATAATCAGATTTGATTAGGTTATTAAGGTACGCGTTAAACAAACACAAACAAAGTTTCAATTAAATATTTTCTTTTTTTTATGAAGTTATAGAGATTTATGCGAATATCGGGAAGGTACTTTGTATGGGGGCTACAAGAAGAACTGATTCCTTTAAAATTCAGAATGGTAATTTGTGAATACAAAACACGTTTTCCTGCCGAACTTCGAAGGGAAATGTTTTAAAATGCGGATATTAGAGTCATTTGAGCCAAAATTAAAGAGGACCTTAGTATGGGGGCTAGGTCTAAACACAAACCGATTTTTTCTAATTTCAAAAGGCTTTGTCCTTGGGCCAAGAGAGGCTTACGTTTTAAATTTCAAGTCTATTAATTAAAAATTACGACCTGCACTGAAAAAAAAGACATAACTAAAATTTAGGAAAAAATGTCTTTGAAAATTTATCTTTAATTTTCCTAAAATTTAGTTAAATTTAACTTAAAAATGAGAAATTTTCTTAACTATGAGGAAAAAATTTTAGTTCATTTACTTATAATTAGTTCATAGTTTTCTTTAAATGGATTTTTTTAATATTAGGAAAAAAATTCTAACTGCCAAAGAAATTTTCCACAAATCTAAGAATCGTATCTTTATTTTTAAGACATATTTATTAAAAAACAATTTAGTTCAAGTTTAGTTAAAATTTACTAAAAAAAAAACATCATCGTATTTCTCTTCTTTGAATTGAGGAAGTGTACTTCTTTGAATTTAGTTAATGACTTCTGAGAATTTAGTAAATAACTTCTTAGAATTTAGTTTAAAATTCAAAATGGCGATATCTCAAAAACTAAGCGAGATAGAGCGAAACGGATGAAATTTTCAAAAGAAAGACTACAAAGAAAAATATGGAATAGCCTAGCTCTGCATATCTGTCGGGGTCTCATGACCCTAATTTTAGATCTAAAATTTGAAATTCCCGAGATTTTATATATGCACATATCTCGGTAAATACTGCCAACACGAGAAAAGGTCCAACGGCATTTTTGTAGCTCTTGACTCGTAGAACACTTCCGCAAAATACCCGAAAGCCCTCCGATTAATAGTTTTTGAGTTATCCAGTTTTTAAGATTCTCAAGACCCTATCAGGCCCCTTATCACCGTATCTCAAAAACTAAGCAAGTTAGAGCGAAACGGACACAAGTTTTGGTTCAAAATCTATGGGGACCCTTTAAGGACCCAACGGGGTCTCGAGTTAAATGGGGTCCGTATCCATCGGTCCAGGGTCTAGACCCAATCTATTTCTAAAATGTGAAGTATAGTTTTTCCCATTTTCTAGTTAAAATTGGCTTAAAATTAAATAACTTTGTTTTCCTTATTTTTGGGAAAATTATGAACTAAAACCAAGAAAAAAAATCTTTGGAGCCAAAATTTTCCCTTTTTTTCTCAAAATTGAGTTAATTTTCCCAGATTTTAGTTCACTTTTTTTTGAGTGTATATAAGTTTGTCATTACGTTTGTAACTCATCGAAATATCGGTCTGGGACCCCACAAAATATATATATATTTATAATCCCCGATCGATTTTAAGACATTCTAGCAATGTCCGTCTGTCTGTCTGTTGAAATTGTGATCACGGCCAAAATATTACACGGAGATGACTGAAACTTAATGTACACTCAAAAAATTATGTAGGTAAATTCCAGTGAATATTCACTTAAAACAAATGAAATTTTATTTAAAAACCATTCCACTGTTTTTTCATTTAAAATAAAAACACATTACAGTCAATTTTAAATGTTAATTTAATGACTAACCAAAACATTAAAAAACTAGTGAATATTCAGTTATTTTGTATTGAAAAACAGTAAAACTATAGAAGAAATTTTTTACTGCCGAAATTAAATGTAACAGAAAATTAGTTTTTAATACAGTAAATTATTTTTTTTTAAACTACAGAAACAGTAAAAAAAATAAATCCTTTATAAAATAAGTGATTTTTCTTTTAAAATGACTTTACTAATTACTTTTAAAAATAACCTAGAAACAGTTAATGACATAATTTTCTTAGTGTATTTATTGGAAGTTCTCCCGAGAAGTTTAGTATTGCATTTGAGCAATATCGGTTCAGCGGTTCAAAAGTTATGAACGAAAATGTAAGGACACCTCAAAAATGTTAGTACATTCAACATAACCTAAAAATACAAAATGATTTAATTCGGCTGCTATGTCAACATAATTAAACACTAAATGGTATTTAAACAAGTACGAACTTTTTTTTGACAAAAAAATGAAAAAAATCGCGGATTTTTTTTTTACCAATTTTTTTTTTTTTGCGGAAATTTTTTTCAAATAAAGATTTTTTTTTTCAAAAGTAATTTCCTTTTAAATAAAGTTTTTTTTGCAATAGTCTTTTAGAAATTGTAGAGGGTATCACTACATTCGGCAAGGCCGAATTGAAGTTTTTTACTTGTTTGAATTACAATTTATCTATTTCAAATTACAATTGATGTATTTCGAATTATAATTGATTTTTTTCGAATTACAATTGAAATTTTCGAATAAAGACTAAATTTTTGAATAAAAAATGGAGTATTTTAATTACAATTTAAATCTTCTAATTACAAACAGAATTTTCGTATAACAAATGGAATCTTTGTATAACAAGTAGTAGTCGTCGAATTACAATTGATATTTTTCGAATTACATCTGTAAATGGTGTAGTTTGCCATTATCAGCAATTATATCATATCGCTCAAACTCGGTGTAATTTTAGCAGATTAATTTGAGATTCGATAAAGATTCCAAATCAGCTTTTCGGCCGGCTGTACAAATTTTTCTACTAATACGACCGAAGTTATCAAGATAAGTTTTAGAAAATAGCGTCTGCTTAAATCAGCAGATTTCCCATATATCCCAAAATGTGAGAATGTTTAGCCGATTATTTAACGTTTATTTTTTGCCCAATCAGAAGAATTAGCAGCTGAATAATATAAATTTATTATTAAAGTAACTTTTAAAGTAAAAAACTTTAGAACTTTTTTAGAACAATTTTATAAAATTTTTGTAGATTTTTTTTAACTACGAATGTAAGTTATTTTTTGGTACGGAAAATATGGTTGACCCCAAGAAAAAAACAAAATTTTTAGTTGAATTAACTTTTATTTTAAGGTAATTTTTTTTCTACCTATAGCAAACTATAAAATGTGTCCCAGAACAATACAGCTATTGTCCTAAAATATAAAAAAAATGTTTTTCTATAAACATTTAAAAAACTTAAATGAATGTCTACTTTAAAACATTTTTCTAACAAAAGCCATTTTATTTTCTATGGCACATTCTATATACAAATGATCAGCTATCAGCTGCCAACTTTTCCAATAATGAAATTTTTAAGGCGTTGTACAAGAGAGAGGGTGGCAACTGTTGACGCACCTGTGTGTCTATCTATTCCATGCCTATGATAACAGACAATCCAATCAACCTTTAAGCGAACTAAAGTGAATCAACTTAACATCAAAGTCACCTTTTGAAAAAATTAAAAAAAAAATAAAATACATGAAAATAGCGTCTCAATAATAAAACAAATTTAATAATATTTTTTTTTTTAATTTTTTGCTGTTTTGTATTACAAAAGCAACATCTTTTTAAGCATAATTTGCTTATTCATTGACAAGCCAAAGCGGCTTCTTTTGAATCACAAGCGTTTATGGCCGTTTTTTTATCATTTTAACGTTTTTTGTTATAATGTTACGATCACAAAATTGAAAATATTGTTTGGTCATCTTTTACATCAGCAAAAAATTGTGTTGAAAAAAGTACTTTTTGTGATGGCATAAATATTGTTGGTTGGCTATTTGATGCTGCTGCTGTTGCTGTAAACTGTTAAGTTTAACGTCATGTTGTCTAGATTAAAGATGAAATCAAAAGATAAGCATCACCAACCATCCCAACCATCTCAGCCATCCCAACTAACAATAACAACAATGATAATGGCGTTTTTTGCACACTTACCTTTTCTGTAGTTTAGGAGACTATAAAGATGCTAAAAAAAAGAGCCTTTTCATTGTCGTTACTTTGATGGTAATTACAGAAGCTGTAAGTGAAGAAATTGAAAGTCAAATTTGATTGATGTCGGCATTTTATAGCGTTTTTTTTTTTTTCTTTTTTGCTTCCTTAAGTTTTATGCCTAGTTTTATGTCTTGTATACAAAAAGTTTAATAAACTATTAATATTAAATCGGGGCAATACTAACATTATTACGGAACTAATTGCAAAATAAACTTAGATTTCTCTGTCAATTTGTGGTTAATTGAAATTTATGTCAAGTAGTTTTTCTTTCTTCAGTATGAAAGACATTGATTTTTTTATAAAATATCAATTGAAAATCGAAGATTTCATTTATATTTTTAAGAACCCATTTGAAATACCCGGCCGACAGCCAATATTAAACGTCAACTGGATGATATCTTTTCCTTATTTTTAACAAACAAATTTCGATCGAAATTTACATTTCTTTTGTATTTTTACAATTTTTTTTTTTGTAATTTTACAAATTTCCAAGAAAATTTTACCAAAAAAAAACAAGTAAATTCACTAGAATTCCTTGTAAGTTTTATTGCACCAAAAAAGTTGTAAATTTACTAATTTATTGGTAAAAAACTTGTAAAATTACAAAAAAGCTCGTCATTTTTACTAGGAATTCACGTAAATAAGGAGGTAGCAAAAAATCTAGTAAAGTCACGAGAATTCCTTGTAAATTTTATCGCGTCAAAAAAGTTGTAATTTACAATTTTATTGGAAAAAAAAGTTTTAAAATTACAAAATTATTGTTAAAAACATTGTAAAATTACTAGGAATTCTCGTCAAATAGGAGGTAGCAAAAAATAAAAATAAACTTTTCTTGTCATTTTAGAAGGGATTTTTTCAAGTGTATGAAATGGACCTGTAGAATCCAAACCTGTCATCTAAAAAATTTTGTTAAAGAAAATTATCTTAAATTTTAAGAATTTTTCTGTAGGAAAATGACTTACAATCAGTTTAAAACAAGAAAAAATGTTAAATTCAGCTGTGCCGAATCTTTAATACCCTCCAACATGCAAAAAAAAATCCAGGGGCGTGTTATTTTTTTCATTCTTATCATAATTAAAAAACAAAAAATATCCGACGCCCATAGAAGGGGTGGGGTGCGGACCAAAAAAACGACATTTTCTAATTCTCAGGGTCCAAATGCAGGTCTTTGAACTTCTTGAAGCATAAAAATGTTGCAGTTTTTAAACTAAAACACAAAAAATCATGTAAAAAAATTATATTTTTCAGAGGTTGGTTTAGTTCTTCAAGGGGGAACTTTGTTCCCCTTGGTCCGATTTTGCTCATTTACGAACTTAACCTGCCTAGGAACATGAGACATATTCGTGCTAAATGTCGGGAGGCTAGCTCTTTTATCTTGGACTGCATCGTGTTAACTACAGACGGACAGACGGACAGACGGACGGACGGACACCGCTAGATTGTCGTAGAATCGATCACTGATCATAAATATATATACTTTATGAGGTAATAGACCGATATTTTGATGCGTTACACACGGAATGACAAGTGAGTATACCCCCATACTGTAGTTGGAGGGTATAAAAAAGTGGTGACAGGACATAATCCCCACGGACATTACCCCCATAACGGAAATGGGAATTATGGCCGAATTCATTTCGGTCATAATCCCCCATAATAGTTGTGGGGACTATGACCGTTTCCAAAACGGTCACAATCCCAATGGGGATTATGTCCGTTCCTTGTTGGGATTACGACCGAACTTTTTTCGGTCATAACCCTCATTCACATTATGGGGAGTAAGTCCAAAGCAATTTTGGTCATAATCTCCATTTTCTGCAGAGAGGGTGGGTTTAATGCATGGAGTTTGTAATCCCTAAGCCCGGCCGAAGGCCGGCTACGCAGAAAAACTTTTAAGTAAAAAAAAATTCTTTTAATTTTGGGGATTATGACCAACTAGTATAGAAGACATAATCCCCTACTACCATTATGGGGATTATGACCGAAATGAATTTGGTCATAATCCCCATAACGGAAATGAGGATTATGTCCGTGGTGATTATGTCATGTCATCTAATAAAGTTACAGAAACTTGACAATGACTGACTGATGACTGACTGATGACTGACTGATGACTGACTGATGACTGACTGATGACTGACTGATGACTGACTGATGACTGACTGATGACTGACTGATGACTGACTGGTGACTGACTGATGACAGACTGATGACTGACTGATGACTGACTGATGACTGACTGATGACTGACTGATGACTGACTGATGACTGACTGATGACTGACTGATGACTGACTGATGACTGACTGATGACTGACTGATGACTGACTGATGACTGACTGATGACTGACTGATGACTGACTGATGACTGACTGATGACTGACTGATGACTGACTGATGACTGACTGATGACTGACTGATGACTGACTGATGACTGACTGATGACTGACTGATGACTGACTGATGACTGACTGATGACTGACTGATGACTGACTGATGACTGACTGATGACTGACTGATGACTGGCTGATGACTGACTGATGACTGACTGATGACTGACTGATGACGGACTGATGACTGACTGATGACTGACTGATGACTGACTGATGACTGACTGATGACTGACTGATGACTGACTGATGACTGACTGATGACTGACTGATGACTGACTGATGACTGACTGATGCCTGACTGATGACTGACTGATGACTGACTGATGACTGACTGATGACTGACTGATGACTGACTGATGACTGACTGATGACTGACTGATGACTGACTGATGACTGACTGATGACTGACTGATGACTGACTGATGACTGACTGATGACTGACTGATGACTGACTGATGAATGACTGATGACTGACTAATGACTTACTGATGACTGTCTAATGACTGACTGATAACCAGGGCAAGGGGGTTCATGTAAATACATGTTTGTTGTTGTTAGCCTGAGAACAACTCAAAGTATTTATCTTCGCGAATCATCGAATTTGCTTAAAAATGGCATTGATTTGTTAGTGCATATTTTTGCATATTTTGATGAAAGTGCATGTTTTTGCTTAAACTACATATGAAGGGCTTATTGTAAAAACTCGATAAGCAACATTTCATTTTATGGTGGTTTTTGCCTTAAAACTTTTAAAGTAATGTAGAAAATGGAACTTTTGCCGAACTTTTATTCTCAATATACTTGTACGAAGGGTTAAAGCAAGACTTTTGCCAAAAATATGGAAATAGAACATCAGCAGAAGGCGAAAAACATGAAAAAATAAAATGTTGCTCATCAAGTTCTTTCAGTAAGCCCTTTATATATTCTAGAAAGGAGTGTTAATATTTTTTTTAACTGCACTGACAATGAGATAAAAAAACTGAATTAATTCATTTTTTTCTTCTTATTTTCCCCGTAAAAGGGTCCTAATTGCGCATCGTTTCGGAGCAAGCATTTTTACATTAGAAAAAATCCGAATTCGGGACGTGCTTACGAACATATTTGTAAATATTTACACCAAGGTTGAGCAAAGTTAGCTTTTTTCGAATTTCGAAAAAAAAAAAAAATTTACTTTGTTCGGAACTTTCCGATTTTCAAGTCAAAAAAGGAACCCAAGCCATTGCCCTACAGGTCCAATATTTGTTTGTGTTAATATCGACCCTAAAAGGCAACTTTCCCGACCCCGTCGTTTTCGAAATTTGAAAAAAGCTAAATTTGCTCCATTTTAATTCACACATACATATAAATATTTTTCACAATGGGACTGAATAATATGTTTTACGATTGTTTATGAATAAATATTAAAATAAATCAATTTTTAATTGCATATTTTTTTTGTTTTGCTGCATAATTTTAAATTTTTGATACATATTTTTAGCGCTTAAAACGCAATTTTGAGTGCATGAACTTCCTTGCCCTGCTGATAACTGATTAAAAAAAAAAAAAAAAAAAAACACTTTGGTACTTTTTCTATTTCCTCTATCTATTTCCTATTTCTATGGTTTTAGAAACTTAAAAATTTGGAATGTATTATCATCCAGCGGAAAAAGTACTTTTTAGAAAGTACCAATTCTAGGAAGGCAAAACAATTTTTTTGGTACTTTTTCGATCTCCTAAATAATTGTGTAATTTGGAATGTGGAATTCTCTAGCGGAAAAGCCATTCAGAAAGAATAGATTTTGGAAAACAGTTTACGTTGGTGCTTTTTCTATACCCTGAAATATTGGTCCTACAAAATTGATATGTAGGATGTTCCAGCGAAAAAAAAAAAAATTCTAAAAAAATTATATTGGTTTCACCTAGAATTCACGTTTTAAAACAAAACGGTAGTCATTAAAAGGTAAGCCACAATATTTTTGTCACTCCAAAAAATTTATACACTCAAAAAAAATAAACCAAAAAATTTACACTCAAAAATTTTTTTTACAAAAATAGTTAAAGAGATTTGTTTACAGAAACTGAAATATTTCTAATCAAAATTCAAATAAAAAATACGCTAAAAATAGACTGTCACGAAAAATGGACATTGTGAAGTGTTTTCGTCCACATTAAATTTATATTTCTCGTTTGTTTTTACGGATTTCATTTAATTACTTTTTATAAAAAAAATTTTAGTAATTATTACCAAACTGATGGGATCCCAGCAAAAAATGTACGGAGTACTTCTATTTGGAGTGCTTTAAAACTATAACAAATGTAATGAAATACAACAAAAATACCAAAAAACACAAGGAAAAAACGCAAAGGTATTCTTTTCTACTCCTTAAAAAGTTGATATTCAGCTCTTAACTCATTACCTTCAGCGACAATCCCATACAAATGTAAGTAGATATTCAGTAAATAAGAAGTACTCCGAGTTTTCAAACAACTTCCAACTACTTCCCGGAGTACTTCTTATCTACTGAATATCTACTTACATTTGTATGGGAGTGTCGCGGAAGGTAATGAGTTAAGAACTGAATAACTATGAATTCTGGAGTAGAAAAGAATGTTTTTGTGTTTTTGTCTTTTGTTTTTTGTTATTTTTGTTGTATTTCATTACATTTGTTATAGTTTTAAAGCACTCCACTAGGAAGTGGTAATGACTTTTTTGCAGGGATCTGCTATTTTTTTTACGAAATTTACATGCATATTAGGATTGATTTTGGGCAATTTTATAATGTAAGGGATATGGATTAAAAAACTTCACAAGGACCATAATAAGTACAAATCGGTTTTAAATTATTCTCTCAAATTAACTCAAAAACAAGTATCGTTCTTTTTCTCATACACTTACTTATTCCTAATTAACATATTTTCATTAACTGTTTTTATTGCATATTTTGATAAACCTACTTTGAGATCGTTGAAAAAAATAAAAAACTCCCACTTTAAATAAAAACCAAATCAAAATGAAATTGTTTTGTTTTCCAAAACCCTTTCTCCCAAATTCAACAAAATAAATTTAATTTTGCTATTTCATCTCATTGAAATCATTTTAAAATCACAATTTTGCGTATATTTGTGTTTATTTTGCCAACGTTTGCCTTTTTGTGCACAAAATTTAAACAATCTTTTTTGAAATAAAATTTTTTAGCATAAAAAGCAGTAAACTTTTCTAATATTGTATTATTTACGTAAATGAACAACGAGTATGTGAAAGGGTTTTATTTTTTTATATTTTCACATAAATCGCATGCATAAAAAATTTCTATGAATTTTTTGGGGTGTTAACGCATAAAACTCATACAAACACTTTCACACTCAAAATAATAATATTATACATATTGAAATAAATTCCCCCTTAAATAAAGCCAACATAAACTAAACATCAAAAGCATTTGATTTTCATTAAAAAAAAAAATAGCAACTTCTTTTTTAAGTTAATCAAAACACTTGAAAAAAATATTGTATAATCGTATCGTGATTGTCGATCGATTTCAAATCGGTCCGTCTGTCTGTTAAAATCACTTTTTTTAGCAAACCTGGAATGTTATAAGAATGGGACAGCATGAAATAACCCCCAGGAAATAACTCCCCTTGATTCGGCCAAAGTGAATATCAACTTTTTATTCGTTTTTTTCAGTGTACTCACGTATTACACATTGCCTGTGTATATTGTGTTAACCTCTTTTGTGAAAGGGTTTTAATTTAACGCATTTATCCTCTAACCATCTTGCGTATTTATATAAATGTGTAATGACGCATGTTCTTTAGATTTCAAAGTTAAAAAAAAAACAAATTATTTTCTATTCAAATCGCGTAAATATGTATTCATTCACAAAATTGTCAACTGCTTCGACTGGATACTGCTGTTGCTAATGTTGCTGTATGGTGGCTGTTCGTTCTGTGACAATAGTTTTCTAATGCTAATGTGGTTAATACGCATGTAAATGCAAGGATTTGGAAAATTTATTCAATTGTTGTACAATTTGTATTGTAGAAAATTGTTCTGGTTCTGTATCTGTCATTATATAAGCTTTATAAAGTCGTCTTATAATTATGCTTCAATTGGCATATGTTGGGGATTAATTTAACTCTTTATTATTAGCGTATATTTTTGGTGGATTTTATTGTTGAAAATTGCATATAAATAAAGATAAATTCTAAAGAAATATGTAAAAGTTTAATTCGAAGTACCCGAAAAAATCTCTTCCTCTATCATTAACCCTTAAAGTGGTTCAGATACAATTTTCTACTAAATTTTTTTTAAAAATTGTATGGGGACCGGTTAAAGGTTAAAGATATAGAATAGATTTATTATGAAAAAATTTAGAGGTTCTAAAACTATTGGCACTCTTGGGACAGGTAGAGCGGTGGGAGCAAATTTTATAGAGAAATAGGATGTAGGTATGTTCGGAAAAAATGTTGAGGGGTAAAAATAAATAGGGGTCGGTCTCACTTTTGACCACTCTAGGAGGCACCATGAAAGTGGTAGGAGCTGATTCCAAAAACAAATTTGTATAAAAAATAAAAAAAATTGTATGGGAACCGCCTCAAGGGTTAGAGATATAGCGTAGGTATGTTCTGAGAAGATGTTAGGACGGCAAAAATATTAATCGATCATACATTTGACTCCTCTAGGCGCACTTTTGAGGCAGTTAGAGCTGTAGGAGCAGTTTTATAAATATGAAATCTTTGAATGGGTGCCCCCTTAAGGAGTGAAGACAGAGCTTACATATGTATGCAAAAAATGTTAGGGTCGTTGCATTTTATCCTCTAGAGGCAATTTCGGGGTGGTTTTGGGGCTTTTTCTGGATTTATTTAGTCAAAATCGATTAATTTAAAGGTACGGAGTGGTCTTCATTAGCTAATTAGGGTACCTAAACACGTTCAGATTGTTTTGGAAAAAAGCGAAAAACCGATATTTTTCCCATATTTTTCAAAAAAAAAATCCAGGAAAAAATTATTTTTTGAGCATAAAATTTTAACAGAATTTGTTAAAAGTGTCACCCCCATCTTATGAGGGTCCTACTGCTTTTCTAAATCTGGAGGCCCATAAAAAAGAATGAATAACCACACAGAGAGAACAGTTTAGTTGTGCCAGTCGAATTAAGATCCTACTGCATAGTTTAATAACAACAACCTAAATTTTCGGTTGCGATAACCAAAATTTGTTTTGAAAATGTAATTTCTATTGGTTCAAATAAATTTCGGTAATCGCAACCGAAAATTTCGGTTGTTGTAATTAAACCATGCAGTTGGCTCTAAATTCGGCTGGCACAATTAAATTGTTTTCTCTGTGCAAACTGGACAATCCAAGAATAGGGTTTTACTAGCTTTTGGTAGTAGAAAGGAACCATATAGTTAAGTTCTTGAGTTTTTCAAAACGTCTTTTTTGTTGCATACACTCAAAAAAAAAACCTTTAAAACTTTTAAACAAAAAAATTTTTTTTTGCTACCTGTTATTTTACAAGCTTTTTACCAATAATTTTGTAATTTTACAAGCTTTTTACCAAAAAAATTGTAATTTTACAAATTTTTTGACGCGATAAAACTTACAAGGGATTTCGTGATTTTACTAGATTTTTTTCTACCTCCTATTTTACGAGAACTACTAGTAAAAATTACGTACTTTTTCGTAATTTATAAATGTATAAAATTGTAAATGTACAACTTTTTTGGCGAAATTAAACTTACTAGAAATTCTCGTAAATTTACTAGAAAATTTTTAAAATTACAAGAAAAACTGTTAAATTACAACAAAAAAATATAAATTTCGATCGAAAATAATTTGTTAAAAAACAAGGAAAACTGTCAAATATTGGTAAAATGGGATTACGAGAGTAGTAGTAATTTGACAAGGTATTTTTTGAGTGTAGTATTATCAATATATTTGGCAGAAATTTGGAAATTAAGCTTATTGAAATTCGAAAAAAACGGTCCATTTTTTGACCAAGCTTCCATACAAATGTCCCTTTGGATTTGGCATAATTGAATCTAGAGATGGGCACATGAGCAGATTAGAGCATGATTCACATGATTCACGCGTGATTGTTACTGAATTTAATTTTACTCACGTGACTGTGAGTGAGTGGAGAAAAAAATTGCGTGAGTGATTGTGCGTGAGTGAGATTTATGCGTGAGTGAGTGTGCGTGAGTCGATTTTTTTGCGTGAGTTTGCGTGATTTATTTTCTCTTCATATTTCCTGTCGTACCAAAAAAGGTACAAAAAAAATTGTAAAATTTGGCTTAACTTAAGATTTCATACCGAAAAAAGCCAAAAAAAAATTAAAATTTTGCTGAACTTTAAATTTGGTGAAACTTTTGAAAGATTTTTAAATTTTAGTTTTTTTTGTATAAATAAGAGTTTCGTGAATGTGAGTCAACGTGAGTGTAAGTGAAGCTTGCGTGAGTACACGTGAGCGTGAGTTGTATTAAATTTATTCACGTTATTGTGAGTGAGTGCGAGCAGAAAAAATATGCTCGTGAGTGAGTGTGCGTGATTTAAAAATTTCTGTCGTGAGCGTGAGTCAAAAATCACTCACGCGGCCATCTCTAATTGAATCTATTTACCGTATTATGATAGGTACCCTTTCGGCAGGTAAACGTGTTTTGTATTCGCAAATGACCAATTCAAATTTTAAGAGAATCGGACCAGTTGTTCTTGTAGTATACAATTGACTATTTCTGAAATTCAATTGAATATTTCTAAAATACAAATTGACTTTTTATGTAATAAAATTGGTTGAATCTGAAATAAAATTGAATATTTCTAAAATTCAATCGACTTTTTCTGAACAACAATTGAGAAATCGGAAATACTGTTGACTATTTCTGAAATACAAATGGAAAATCTGAAATACAATTGAACAGTTCATGCGAATAAGAACGTTAAAAACGCAGGAAACGGTTAAAAACTAATATTTTGTGTAAACTTTTATCAAGGTTGGTTACCGAAACGAATAACGGTAAGGGTAACGGTAACGGTATCTAATTTTTATTTATTTCGGTAAAGGTAACGGTAAGTGTTTTCAAATCGTTTCGGTAACGGTATGTACCGGTACCGAACCAACCAAACCGGTACGTACCGGTATTATTAATTTAGTTAAAAATTTGAAAAAAGATAGAACTGAAAGCTAAAAATATTTTATAGACCCAAAAACCAGTATAGATATGATTATTATTTTTGTCATTTATTTTATGATAATTTGCAAATTATAAATTTAAAAGGATGTTATCAATTTGATTTTATTTTTTTGTACGTTAAAATCCCTTAAAACAGGTAAAATTTTGAATACCGGTACAATACCGGTAACTTCTAATAATTATAACGGTAACGGTAAGGGTAACCGTATTTTAAAAATATTTTTAGCGGTATCGGTAACGGTAACGGTATTCGATTTGAAAGGGTTTTGAATCGGTAACGGTATAATAAGGGTAACGGTAACCAACCATGACTTTTATGCATTTATGGATGAACGCATTATGCAAAAAAATTTAAAAAATATTATTTTTTAACAGTTTCATGGGTTTTTATCGCCCTTTGTAAAATGTTCAATTGGAAAATCTGAAATACAATTGATTATTTCTGAAATGCAATTGAAAAATCTGAAGAACTTTTAACTATTTCTGAAATACAGTTGAAAGTGGTGCAGTCAAAATTTGTAAAAAAAAAATTTTACAAAATTTACTTTCCTTGATTGTGAAGGGTATTCATGGGTTGGGCCAAGTAAAATTAAACTTTTCTTGTTGTATTTAAGAAATCTTCCAAATATTAGTAAAATTTTACAAAATTGTTGAAAAATTTTATATTTTGGAGGAATTTTTTTTTTAGCATTAATGTCACTTTAAAAAATCCAAATAAAGAAATTCTGAATTCAAATTTTAACTTTTTTTTCATAACGTACAACCCTAATTTTGAACTTCCCTTCATGTAAGTGGAAAATTTTCACATTTTACTAGCATTTTTCCATTACAAATATTTTTCAACTTTAAAAATTTAACAAAAAAAAAATCTCTTTTACTTTCGGAAACCAATAACCATAACAATTTGTTGTAATAATAGAGTAAAGACAGCACGTGACTGTCAAAACATAGAATTTGTGATGAGAATCTTTGTAAGTTGACTTTAAAATTAAGTACAAATTGAAATTTATACCCATCAAACCAAATTATATCCTTCCGTTCAATTCAATTGCTAAAAACTAAATAAAAACGATGCAGCGTATGTTAGAAGAGAAAGTTTATTAGAGGGGGCGGAAAATGCAAAAAAAAATAAACAAAATGTTGAAGTTTCGGAAAGTGATAATACAGTATTTTGGTACATTAGAAGTCATGAGCTGAAAATGATAGTAAAATTTTTCTTTATTTTTACTTTTGTGATTAAAATAGATTGCTGTCGTCAATATTATGAAATGTTGATAACATTTTCATTAATTTTGTTTGTGCAACAATATTTTTCAGCCGACTCTATTTTTGAAACCTTGTACGTTTGGTCTACGCAATTTACGCTCGTTAAGCGGTTATAAAAATTACGTCAACAAAGCTTTTTTTTCGCTTCTTACCAGGACGATAACGATAATAAACATCCCTTGTTAGTTACTCTTGTAAATTTTAAAATTTATTTTTCAATTGTATTCGTTCGTGTAATCAAGTCGTTGTTGTCATTAGAAGAATTTTATAATTTATTAACGTCAACAAACAGACGCCCTTAAGGCCACAAAATGAGATGGAAAGAAACCTATACTAATACACATTAACACTCATGCACACGCACACATGCCGAGTGAAAGACACATGTCACATCATCTAACGAAACTACAATACACGCTTTAGCACCCACACACTAAAAACAATCCCAGACCCTTGTTAGCCACCATCCACTAACACATTCGCATAATCATTATCACACACATAGAAAAAGGGGGTTCATATTTTCATTTCGTCCTTTCTTCTATCATTATTTTAGTCTTTGTATTTGTTTTTGAAAACCATGCAAGATTTTTTTATTTTAAAGTTCCACATTTTGTAAATTTGTTTTTCTTGTTTGATTTCATTCAATTTCAAATCTACACAATTTTTAAGTGGCCATCCAAGCGGATGCACTTTAATTTTGTTGTCATTAGTAGCAGGATTGTGTTCAAAAATTTTGTTAAAAGAAAACTTAAATTACATACAAGAGTTACGATTACGATTATATTCATCCTTTGACTTGTGTCATCAGTCAGTTTTATATTGCGTTTCTTTCTTGTCTCACAGAGAACAATTGACACTAATGTGTCAAAGGTCACGTGGCTTAAGTTAACGAGTAGTATTTTTCAGACTGTATGTTTGATCATGTTTGTAATAAAGAAAAATTAAAATAAAATTTTAAAGAAAAATAATCACAAACATACAAACTTTTGGGAAAAAACATACAAATTTTGAAAGGGTAGTCTTTAATAAGAAGGATTTAGATTTCAAAGTTATTTGGATATGGTATAACAATGGGAAAAAAACTAACAAGGGAAGTCTCCCTGGTGTCACCCTCCGATCTTATTGAAATTTGGATATGTTGTTAAGAACGAACATTTATTCGACACGTATTTTTTTTTAGCGGCCCAAACTCAATACAATCTTATTATTATAGATTGTAACAATAATAATGTTAAAAACGTGGTTTTTTAATGCATGAACTTCCATGCCCTGGTCATGACCCAGTTATTTTGAATTATTCTATTGGCGAAGTTATTCTTAACCGAGTTTTTGAAGTTACAGAAATGGGTATATTGTTTGATTCAAAATTAGAATTTTATAATAATATTATAATTATATAACTTCGAAAGCGTACTCAATGTTGGGATTCATTAAAAGAAATTCCAAGGATTTTAAAGATTTGGTGGCTCTTAAAAGCGTGTATGTATCTTTTGTCAGAAGTAAATTGGAGTATTGTTCCTTAATTTGGAATCCATTTTATGAGATCCATGCGAATAGGATTGAAAAAAAATCAAAAGATTTTTACCAAATTTGTTTTTAAACAAATTTATTGGAGTGGAGAAGTACCTTCTTATGATAGTAGGCGGAAATTTTTAGGATTGCAGTCTTTAACCCATTTTGATCCACTGTTCGATTTTTCGAACAGTAGAGAACACCTTTTTCAAAAAAATATTTATGTATGAAAAAGGTGGAATTTCGGGTACATATGGTTACGAATGTTAAGTCTCATCTTTCTGCAATTGGAAAAAAATATCCCCACTTGTCTACCGCAATTTTTATGTCCATGAAATGCAATGCAAATCAGCACAGAAATTGTTTTAAGCAAAAACGAAAATTTAGCATTTTTTGATTTTCGCCTTTTAATTTTTTTTGATTAATTTTAATTTTTTTTAGATTTAACTAATTATCAAATTCTACTAATTTGAAGTATTTTGAAATTATTTATTTTGAAAATAATGAAATAAATTAATAAAATCTATGGCCCGTACCATAGAAAAATAAAAAGTCTATTTTAACAAAAGTTTTATTTTATATTTAAAATTTTCCATACATTTTTTGAAAGTCGATTTTAAAAACAAAAACAATTTGTATGGAAATAAAATTAAAAGCTCATTTTAAATTTATATTATTTTCTTGTGGTAGGGCTGTATATGGGGGTTTTCGTGTCAACTGACACAACTTTTGAAACCGATGTCTTCCGATCGGGATGAAATTTGCACCAAGGTTAGTCCTATTGGATAGTAGTTCAGACACAATTTTTCAACGAGATCGGTCAAGAACTCTCTCAGTTAGAGGGGGTCGAAATTTGACATTTTGGCCAAAGAGGTGTTGATTCTCATCCATGTAACTTCTTACCTATTGTTTTTAGCAAAATGTGTCCCAATATTGGAAAAAGGGATCAAAATTGCAACGCCCTTTATACTATACTGACCACGATTGAACAAAGAGGCGTAAATTGCCACGCACCTTTGTTTTATACTAGTGCCCCCCATTTCCCGGTTCACGGCATTCCCGGGAATACCGGTATTCCCGGTTCTGGTACCGGTTTCCCGGTTCTAGATATATTCCCGGGAATACCGGTATTCCCGGTTCTGATGTTGGTACCGGTTCTGAAAAAAAAAAAAATTCTTTACCATAAAATATTTAAATTACACCATTTAATTAGTATTGCAGAAATATTAAGTTGTGTTGTGTAAAATTATTAAAAAATCATGTAACTATATTTTTCTTAAATTCATAAAAAAAATTGGAAATGGTGTTTTCAACATGTTTTGTATTTTTTGGTAAAAGCGATGAAAAATTTTAGTTCTACACAATTTTACAAAATATACATACCGGTAGTCCCGGGAATACCAGTAATACCGTCAGAACCGGAACCGGGAATACCGGTATTCCCGGGAATACCGGGAATAATTCAAGAATCGGGAAACCGGTACCATTTCCCGGGAAAACCGAGAACCGGGAATACCGGTATTCCCGGTACTACGGTACTGACCGTAGGCATTATTTTATACTGAACGTTATATCTGCCTGTTTTGAAATCACGCAAAAACGGATAAGCCGAATCTGTCACTACTGATAGAACTAACCGAGCGGGAACTGTAGGTCATATGTAGAGCGCATAAAATGTCGCTCCCGTTTTTCATAAATAAAAAGTTATTTCCTCCTCTTTCGCAATCTCACAAAAACGGCAAAACTGATGTCAATGAAATTTGAGTAACCGATAGTACTAATCGAGGATACACCATGGAACTTTAGACTATCACGATTCGATAAAAATGCGTTAAATGACCCGCCCCTTTGTACTATTCTTTACGTTATGTCTGTCTGTTTCGAAATCACGCAAAAACGGCTGAACCGATTTTGTTGAGATTTCTCTATAGATAGTGCTAACCGAGGGTGGAACCAAAGGTTACTAGCTGGATCCTTGGACACTTTATTTAAATTAAGATGCAATATAAAACATTTTTTTTCTTAGGGCCAGCAACGCGGACCGGGTATAGCTAGTAGCAAATGAATCCAAATATTAAAATTGCATAAAAAGTTGAAATGCAGGGTTTTCTGGGAAAACGGGACATTGAAAAAATTTTTTACAAGATTTTTGAGATCAGCGGGTGCTAATTACCCAAAAAAAGTACCTTTTTACAAAAAAGAAAAATAAAATTAAATCTTGGTCCAAAATGGGTTAAGGGACCGTAGATCCTATTTTTTAATAATGTTTATTTTTAATGTTGTTTTTTATTTTTAGTACCAAAAGGTACATAAAAATAAAATGTATTTATTCGGCCTTTATATGAGGTATTCCACATCAAATGTCCCGCTACAGAAAAACATGTGTCCCGTAAATTTCTGAATAGGTTGTTTGGATAGCCCTATATTGAACTAAGAAAATTGCGTTTTTGGTTTTTCTAATTTTCAAAAACTGGGCTTAGAAGGCGTGTTCAAATACTGGAAAAATGGTCAAATTTGTGGCGAGTTGCCTTGATTAAATATTTATCACATTAAAACGGAATGCACCACAATCTCAAAAATTTACACTCTTATATAGTTTTGTATGGGCTATCGATTAATTTTTTTTTTTTTTGAAAATTTTCAGAACCCGTTCTGAAATTTCCCATTTTTTAATAAATTGACATTTTTAAAAAATGGAAAATTTCAGAACTGGTTCTGAAAACTTTTAAAAAAAAAAAAATTAATCGATCGCCCATACAAAACTATATAAGAATGTAAATTTTTGAGATTGTGGTTCATTCCGTTTTAATGTGATAAATATTTAATCAAGGCAACTCGCCACAAATTTGACCATTTTTCGATATATTTGACCACGCCTCCTAAGCCCAGTTTTTGAAAAATTGAAAAACCAAAAACGCAATTTTATAAGTTCCATATAGGGCTATCCATACAACCTATTCAGAAGTTTACGGCACACGTGTTTTTTTCGCTGGACATTTGGTGTGGAATGCCTCATATATGTATGTATATTCGATTAGAGTTTTATACTAGCTCGAGGCCCAAAAATATTTATAATAATGATATTGTCATAATAGAGTATTTTTAATTTATTGCTTTAAAAAAGTTACTCATCTCATAGTAAGTCTGTACTGATCAGTTTACCCCCACTAAGGAATCTTCAGCAGACTTTAGAGAATCATCGTTGGTCAATCAAACATCAAACCAGACATAATATTTCATATATTTCACAATTTAAATGAGAAATACTTTCGGACCTTCATAATAGTATTTCTCATTTAAATTGTGAAATATATGAAATATTATGTCTGGTTTGATGTTTGATTGACCAACGATGATTCTCTAAAGTTTTTATTTATTTTTAATATTTTAAATAATGGTAACAATTGTGAATATTTATCTAATATTGTAAATTTAAATGATCCCCCTCGTGAATTGTGCCATAAACGTTTGTTTTATGAAGATTTCCACAGAACAAATTACGGTAAAAAAAAAACTTTCAACGAGCACAGTGTAATTACTTAAAACTGTATAAATGGCGTATGCTCAATTTTGTAATTGTCTTTAAATAACAATCATACGCAACGCCGTACAGTGGTTTATTTTTAATAATTCGGCCTATCAGTAAGTACTGGACCGATTGCAGCGAAATTCATACCGTTTATAGCTAACGTAATACAGAGCTTTAGTTTGGACACTGGGCCCCACATGTCCAATAAGGGCACTATCAGCGGCGCCAAAAGTAGAATATACTTAGTATACAAAAGCTTTAAATACTTTTAAATCACCAACTTCAAACGCGTGTAAGAAAAAAATCTAGCATTAAACTAAAAAAATAACCTTGAGGACTTTTTTATGTAAAAATTGTCTTCATCCCCAAGGTTGGGAAGATACAACATAGTAGCGCTATGGACTACACTCCGCATCATAACTATAGCCGCATTTCATTTTTCGGTTTATTTAATGTTCAAGAAGTTTTTTTATGAAACCTATTATGGTATATTACAGTGTTATAACAGTTCTCTTGTTTTTGTAAATTTGAGCCATCAGCTGTTTGAATTGAGAAAATGGCGACATATAACTGTATTTCTCAGTGTTTCATAACTATAGCCGCATTTCAATAAAATCAGTTGAAATGAGTTCAAGTCAAAGTTTCGTGGCCAAATTAATTTTTTTTTGGTAAAATTCGTTCCTCTATTAATTTTTAAATAAAATGCCACACGGTAAATTTTTAAATGAAGTCGAAAAAGACAAAATTTTAGCCTTTTTAGAAAGTGGTTTAAGTTATCGCGAAATTGGACGAAAAATTAAGCGATCTGACAAAGTTATCCGAAATTTTGTAAAAAATAAAAGTCTTGTTATCGTTCCAGACTCCTTTAAGACTCTACTTATTGTAGAATTGGACACATTCAACCCGCATTCATTACCAATCTGCGAAAGAGTTTTCATAGATTTGCTAGCAGCGTTAATAATACGGCGTTGATCTCTCTCAGAAAGCTTTTTTTCGGACCCCCTGTTTTGTTCATCCCGTATCCACTTTTATTTTTTACAAAATTTCGGATAACTTTGTCAGATCGCTTAATTTTTCGTCCAATTTCGCGATATTTTAAACCACATTCTAAAAAGGCTAAAATTTTGACTTTTTATACCCTCCAACCACAGTATGGGGGTATACTCACTTTGTCATTCCGTGTGTAACGCATCGAAATATCGGTCTAGGACCCCATAAAGTATATATTTTATTGATCATTGATCGATTCTAAGACATTCTAGCGATGTCCGTCCGTCCGTCTGTCCGTCTTTCCGTATGTCCGTCTGTAGAGGACACGATACAGTCCAAAATAAAAGAGCTAGACTTCCGAAGTTTGGCATGAATATGTCTTATATTCCTAGGCAGGCTAAGTTCGGAAATGGGCAAAATCAGACCAAAAAAAGTTTCCCCTTGGAGAACTAAACCAACCCAAGAAAAAACGCATTTTTTGCAGAGTTTTTTGAACTTTTGGTAAGCAAATGCAGCATTCTTAACTCAGAAGAACTTAAAAATCGCAAGGGGAAGGTGCCCCCTAACGTCTCTCACGAACCCCCCCCCCCCCAAAAAAAAAACGCCCCTGGATTTTTTTTACATTTCGGAAGGTATAAAAGATTCGGCACAGCCGAATGTAACACTCTCACTTGTTCGACTTCATTTAAAAATTTACCACGTGGCATTTTGTTTAAAAATTAGTAGAGGAACGAATTTTACCAAAAAAAAAAAAATTAATTTGACCACGAAACTTTGACTTGAACTCATTTCAACTGATTTTATTGAAATGCGGCTATAGTTATGAAACACTGACAAATACAGTTATGGGTCGCCGTTTTCTCAATTCAAACAACTGATGGCTCAAATTTACAAAAACAAGAGAACTGTTATAACACTGTAATATACCATAATAGGTTTCATAAAAATACTTCTTGAACATTAAACAAACCGAAAAATGCAATGCGGCTATAGTTATGATGCGGAGTGTATAGGCCAATCAGTCTATCATCTTTCCTACTTAAGACACTAGAGAGAATTCTGGAAGACCACTTGAGGAAGAGTATGTGTGTAATGGTACTCTCGGGAAACCAGCACGCCTACAGAAAGGGTAAATCAGTGGAAACCGCCCTCCTTGAGTTGACGATGAATATTGAGGAAACCATTAATTATAGCGAATATACTCTGGCATGCTTCCTTGATATTAAAGGTGCATTTAATAATATAAAATCTGGGGCAATAGAGAAAGCTCTAGCCAATTCAGGTAATGACCCAATGGTGAATTACTGGATAATGAAAATCCTCACAAACCGTATATTTGAAGCCGAAATTGGAGGGGAATCAATAAAGGCAATGGCGACTAGAGGTACTCCCCTAAGGGAGTGTCATCTCACCGACACTGAGGATTCTGGTATTAAATGAGGCTTTATTGAAGCTGAAAAAATACGGAGTGAAGGTAGTAGCTTATGCCGACGACCTAGTAATTTTGGCAAGAGGGATATCCCTGGACACAATATCCGACATTATGGAGCATGCTCTCTCATCGCTTCATTAGTGGGCGTCGGCCTGTGGACTAGGAATAAATCCTCAGAAAACGGAAACGGTTTTCTTCACAAGGAGGAGAAAAATACCTGAACTTCGTTTACCACATATTGGGGGAATATTCACGGCAATTGTTAGACCAACACTGGCACATGGTGCAGTAGTGTGGTGGCCTATTGTAAGAATGAGCACGCACGCCACGTACCTGAACAGGGTTAATAAAGTGGCCGCCTTAAGTATCACTGGAGCGCAAAGGACAACATCCACACATGGTCTAAGTAGGATTCTGGACTTGCCATCTTTGGATCTTTACATCCAGGAATACGCACAGCTGAGACTAAGTCAAAATTGCGCACTAAAAGTTCGAGACTATGGACACACAAAACTCATACGAGACCATCGATATGATGACTGTGTGACTGATTATATGACTCCACATATCGTGTGGGATGCAGGTATAACAATTGAACATCACATTGCAGTCTACACGGATGGATCAAAGATGCTACAGGGAACAGGTAGCGGTGTCTACTGTGAGAAACTGGGAATTGAACACAGCTCAAGGATACAGGACGACTGTAATATTTTTCAGGCGGAACTGCATGCAGTGTCAGAGGCAGCCAGGCTTATTTCAATGAGGCCGATCTACTCTAGTGAGATCATTATTTACATTGATAGTCAGGCGGCTTTAAAGGCACTATATAATAGGAATATTCGATCAAAGGCTGTCAGCCGTTGTCGCCGAGAGCTTATGGCTCTCATCGAACAACACTCTTTAAGACTGTGCTGAGGTTTAGGTCATCAGAATATTCCAGGAAACGAGAAAGCTGACGAGTTAGCTCATATGGGAGCAGTTTTACCATTAAGTTCAATCACGACCGACGTGCATCCTGGCCTGGATGCGAACATTTTGAACGACAGGAAGATTTGAAATGGGAAAGCAGCCAGGACTGTATCCAGACGAAGGCCTTGTGGACTCGCGGTGGAAAATGTATCCAGAAAACTCTACTTTATATGGAAAAATCAGACCTCAGGAAGTATGTAGGTTTAATTACAGACCATACTGGTTTGAAAGCTTATTTGAAAAAGTTAAAATTGATAAGAGATGACTTGTGCAGATGGTGTGGGGACGGAGAGATAGTGGAAGATTCATTCCATTATCTTTGCCAGTGCGCTGCACTATCTCGCACTCGATTTAATTGTTTTGGCTTTTACTTCTTTCAGGAACTGGAGGAACTTAGAGATGTCAACCCATGGAAGATGCTTAAATATATTAGGCTAAGTAAACTCGCTCAGACATATGTGGAGACATAAATCATCATTTGACAGGAAGGCAGTAGTGAATTATGATTAATATGTAAAGCAGCCAACAACAATAACCAACCCCCCCCCCCCCCCCCTTTTCGAGGTATCACTTTGGATCAGGAACTGGTCTTGTGGACATTACGTCAACCTCTTAACCTAACCTATGTAAAAGCTCATGTTTCATTTGTTTTTGGTTTCATTACATTCCGATTCGGAAAGTTCGATTTTGAATCGCTGTGAAATTGGCATTTCCGTTGCGTATATTACAGTTATTTAGACATGACTGTAGAAGGAACTCATACATTTGTATGTTGTTAGGATAAAATTTAAAAACCACACATATTGCTAACATATGCACTATAAAACAAAGTTATTAATTTAATACTGGTCAGATTAATAAATATTACTGCAAATGGCTAATTTATGGTCCAGAATAAAAAAAAAAATAAAAAAAATACCTCAAGAACTATGATAACTTGTCTACATATTAAAAATGATGCAAAAGAAATACAAAAGTATAAAAAAATAAATAAAAAAAATATAAATAAATACTTGATATGGAATGCATTTGTTAAATGTTGGTTGGCAGTTGTTTTTTTGTTGTATCAAATGTGAGTGAGATCCATATGACTGTTGAATACCAAACAACCAACCAAAAATATACGATAAATCAGTTTTCATTAACCCTTCGGCTAAATAAAATTTTTAATTTTTTTCGATAATTATAGTGTACACTTTAGAAAACATCAACATATCATTTTTAGATACAGAATGAAAGAATGATTTTTTTTTTATGTACAATTCATAAACATATTTCATTACATTACATTTGTATAAGGGATTGTTTTATATATTTTTGTTGTTTTTTTTCATCTTAAAGATGTTTGTTTGGTCAAACGAAAGAAAACAAGTAGAAAAGTTAAATTCGACTTTGCCGAATCTATGAATACCCTCCACAATGCATTTTTTCAAAGGGTAGTACATTTTTTAACGTGAAAAAATTAACAATTTTGATTAGAAATATTTTATTTTAAGTAAAAAACTCTTTTTTTGTCATTTTTTTTTTTAAAAAAGAAAAATTACTAGTTTTTTTTTGAGTGTAAATTTTTTTTCGAGTGTAATGTTTTTTTTACTGTAAAAACATTTCTGAGTGAATGCACCCACGTATGTAAAAAAAAAAAAAAAAATTTTTTTGTGTACATTTTTTTTGAGTGTACAATTTTTTTTTGAGTGTAAAATTTTTTTTGAGTGTAAAATTTTTTCGAGTTTGGTTTTTAAGTTACCAATGCTTTTAAAACTAAACATGCTTAAAAAGCATTGCTTAAAATTTAAACAAGTTTGAAAAGCATTGTTTAGTTACCACCAATGCTTTTAAAACTTGTTAAAACACGTGGCATTTTAGATGAAACTAACTTGAAATTCAGGGTTTTGCTTATAACTTTTTAACCACTGGACCGATTGAGCTGAAATTTAAAACCAAACAGACCCGGGGAACGGGGTCTGTTTGCATACATGCCAAGCTTCAGTAGTCTCATTATTGTCTTTCGAAAGTTATCATGTATTTTATCTCGTAAATTCGCGAAACACCCTTGCCGAAATTTACTCTTTTGCTCATAACTTTTGAACCACTGGACCGATTTGGCTGGATTGCAATACCAACCTGACCAGGTAAACGACAAACATATATGCCAAACTTCAGTAGCCTCTGTAAAGTCTTTCAAAAGTTAGCGTGTTTTCTACGGACAGACAGACAGACGGACGGACGGACGGACGGACGGACGGACATCGCTAGATCGACTTAAAATCGATCGAGGATCATAAATATATATACTTTATGGGGTCCTAGACCAGTATTTCGAGGTGTTACAAACGGAATGACAAACTTATATATACCCTCTATCACTAGAGTGGAGGGTATAAAAATGTAGGTTTAAAATTCTCATGATGTTTTAAAAGAAAAACATAAAATATAATAAATATAAATGAAATAAAATAAAAAAAAATGTTTAATGGTTTTTTAGTAAAACAGACTTAAGGTAAAATTTATAGTTTACTTTGAAAATGGCAACAAATACCGCTAATGTTTTTTTTTTTGCTTTAACAAATGATACCTTTTAAATGATGTTTTTTTTTTGGTTTCAAAAAAAAAAAATTTTTTTTCAAACTCTAAATGAAGGGATGTTGTTGATTGAATTGGTTCAATATTATCGAAAACTTCCATTATACCTAAATTTCCCTAAAGTATGTAGTACTTAAAAGCCGAGTTTAAAACTGAAATATCTATTGGATATTCTTATACCTTCCAACCACAGTATGGGAGTATACTCACTTTGTCATTCCGTTTTTAACGCATCGAAATATCGGTCGGGGACCCCTATATATATTATTGATCCATGATCGATTCTAAGACATTCTGTGAATGTCTGTCAGTCCCTCCGTCTCACAGTGGGAAAAACACCAATCTGGCAGGAAAAAAATCATATCTTCTAAACTATTGGTCTGATCCGATAACAATACTTGGAGATTTTATAGCTAAGGATATGAGTATTTTGTATAATGAATAATAAGAAACTGTTTTTCAATACAGGGTGCCCCAAAAGGTGTTATATACGACTACCTCAGGAGTATATTTTTTTTTGTACCTGTTAGCTGTGGAAAATTATGTTTAAAATAAGAATTTTATACTTTTTTAAAAGTAAATGGGGTTATCAAATATTGTAAGTGAAATCTGATAACATTTGGACATATACCCTACATCCAGCATATAACTGAAATAGGAGTCTTAGCACCTGATTGCATAAGCATATACGAATTTTTAGTTAACCTTTTGTCAATGTATAGTGCCATTGCCTCTTCTGGTGTGTATTATGTCGGTGCTTTAGAGGGGTAAAATACGGCTTTTTTCATCATTGTAGCCCTTTTTGGTGTTTCTTTAATTTTATCTAATAATTGGGCTGCATCTCTCTTTCCAGATTTGTACAGACTTACTTTCGTAGCGACCAATAATTATTCCTTGATGTTATTTTGTACAAGATCCGAAACACGACTCCTCTTGGATTTTTTGTCGTTTTCAAAAAAGTCTTCAAAGGACGGCCTTGAGGTTGCGACGGTCCTGGTTCTTCGTCTTCTACTAAAAAATCTATATTTTCATTCAACCATATATTGTAATGATTTTCAAAACTATATAAATTGCGAGAAACACTGGCCCATCTACATTTAAATTTACTACATAAATCTCGCACACTAACAGTTAGTTTTTTATAGCTATCATTCTCGTTGCAGATGTTATTTCCAAGTTTGCACAAGATATAATTGATAACTGTTGAGTTCCGATCAGAAGCACTGTCGCATTTACGCCAAACTTCAAATATCTCTCTCTCTGTTGAAATGACATGTCAAACAAATTTAAAAAACTAAAGAGTTTATTAACCAATTCAAATGATAGTATTAAATTAATTATTATTTATAACAATATTTTTATTAAGAATTTTTTCAACAACTGAATGCGAATTAGATCGGTTATTAAAACTCATAAAATCAAAAATAAACTTAATTCAGCACGAACTTTTTTCAAGATTTCGACGCTCTACTATGTTAAAACCAAATTACTAACAATCCTTCGCGATTCTCAACATATACGTGAGTCGCGTTCATCGCTGCCTAGGTTTAGAATTATAATTATTGAAAGACCAAAATTACAAAAATAATTTTAAAAAATCGCTACGCAGGCCTTTTTTGAATAGTAATACTTCATTATATGTAGAATAATCTATAATTAAAGATTAAGCAGCATTTGACAGCGTTTTTTTTGTAGCTCCATAAGAATTTAAACAAGTTAAAAAAAAACGTTGTTTATGTAATTTGTTACGAAGGAGCCTTCGCAAAACAGATAACGTATGGAAATTTATACATAATATACCTAATAGCACCCTTTAAAAGAAATCAAACACTTGGTAGGTAACGGCTTACCCCTTCCGATACACGGCGATGACAAGTTTACTATTATAAACAATTAACTGTGATAGCCCAATAAATTGTCAACATTTGATAGTGTGTAATTCCATAATGGGTTAACTAAACTTTAAGTTATTAACGGATTAAAACGCAGTCACTATCCCACTTTAAAATTGCATTATAACTTTGTTAAAATCTGTTAGTTATATTTTGAATTATTTCCCGCTAGATTGGCAATTTTTCCCACTGTGCGTCTGTCTGTAGATGGCACGATGCAGTCCAAAATAAAAGAGCTAGCCCCCTGCAACTTGGCATGAATATGTCCTTTGGTCCTAGGCAGGTTAAGTTCGTAAATGGGCAAAATCGGCTCAGGGGGAAAAATGCCTGCGAATTTTGTACTCTTGCCCAAAACATTAAATCATGATAATATTTTGCGGAAGATTTGGGTGTACTTGCCAAAGCAAAGTTGTTTTAGAAAAAATAATATTCCATGCAAACGAATTGAAATATCAGTCGAGGACCCCATTAAAAAACCAAAAGTGCTGTACATTTCGTAAGTGATTGCAAAAATAAGTGCAAAAAAGTGTTTTAACATTTTGGAGAGTATAAAAGATTTGGCACCAAAGAATATAACACTCTCACTTGTTTTATGTTCATTTGATAAACAAATGGAAAATTCTTATGCGAAAAGCTTAGACTTGGTGAAAAAGTAGTTTTGGTACAAAAATTATTTTTTTTCACGAAAAACAAAATTATGTTAAAAAAAATTTAATGAATCCAAAATTTTTGGTAAAAAAAATTTAATGAATACAAAATTTTTGGTAAAAAAAAAAATTTGATGAAAAAAAATTTTTAATGAAAAAAAGTTTTTGATGAAAAGAAAAATTTTTTGATGTAAAAAAATTGATGAAAAACAAATACAAAAAAAAAATTGATAATAAAAAATTTGATCAAAAAATATAATGAAAAAAATGTGATAAAAAAAATTTGATAAAAAAATTAATGAAAAAAAAATTGATGAAAAAAAAAATTTAATGAAAAAAAAATGTTAAAAAAAAATTGATAAAAAAAAAAACAAAATGATGAAAAAAAGTTTGATGAAAAAAAAAATGAGAAAAAAAAAATTTGATGAAAAAAAAATTGATGAAAAAAAAATTTTATAAAAAAAAAATTATGAAAAAACAAGTAAGAGTGTTAAATTCGGCTGTGCCGAATCTTTTATACCCTCCAACACGTTTAAAATTAAAAAAAAATCGCAGGGGCGTCTTTTTGTGGGGGGGGGGGGGGTCGGTGGAGTTGTTGGGGGACACCTGTACCTCCGCGTTATATGTTTACAAATTATTTGTTTATGATATTTACGCTTAAATTATAAATGTTTATCGTTGTTTTAAATTAATTTCTATAACCACGCCCTCAAAGGCGGGCGGCCTAAAAAAATCGAATTTGCTAACCCTCTTGGTCCAAGCGCAGGTATATGAATATAATATGGCATACAAATGTTACATTTGTTGAGCAAAAATTAAAAAAAACTCGTAAAAATATCGTATTTTTCAGGGGTCGTTTTAGTTCTTTAAGGGGGAACTTTTTTCCCCCTGGTCCGATTTTGCCCATCTTCGAACTTGACCTTACCAGTAACATAAGAGATATTCTTGCCCAATTTTAGGGATCTAGCTCTTTTGGTTTAGACTGCCTCGTTATTTCTACAGACGGACGGACGGACATCGCTAGAATGTCTTAGATCCTATCATGGATCAATATTATATATACTTTGTGGGGTCCCCAACCGATATTTCGATATGTTACACACGGAATGACAAAGTGAGTATACCCCCATACTGTGGTTGGAGGGTATAAAAAAAGTATGATGAAAAAAAAATTGATGAAATAAAAAGTTAGCTTATATCAATGGTTCCCAACCTTTGATTCTCGCCCCACTGGGGGGCAATTTGAATGCTTCAGGGGGGCAACGAGTAAATTTTTAAGATTTTTTTTTTGTTAAATAAACTAAAAAAAATATTATTTTAGTTAAATTATTTAGTTGATTGTTAAAAACTTTTTCTAAAACTTTGTTTAAACGATGATTTTAACAAAAAGTTTGCTTTACCACAAGTAAATTTTGAATTTTCAAACAATTTTGCAAAACTTACAAATTTTTCTTTAGTGAAGGGGGACATTGTAGTTTTTTTAACTAAAAAGTGGGGCATGGCCCAAAAAATGTTGGGAACCATTGGCTTATATAGTCAAACTGAGGTGGCGTCCTGCAAACTTTTTAAAATTAGACACCAGCCTAAAAACATTATCATGTTAAAAAGTTCCCCCTTGAAGAACTGAACCAACCTCTGAAAAAATAAAATTTTTTACATATTCTTTTGTATTTTTGTTAAATAAATGACACATTTGTTATATTTATCGGTATGGGAAGGTGCTCTCAACGTCCCCCACTGACCCCATCACATTTTGGAGGGTATAAAAGATTCGGTATCAAGGGTGAAAACCGCTAATAATTACAAGCTTTTCTTGTTATTTTACAAGAGTTATCGAAATATCGTCAAACTATTTAAAATTTTAAAAAGTTGATCGTTGATTCGAACTAATATTTAAAAAAAAAAATAGCCTTGTTCGACAAAAATATCGTTTTAAATATATTTTTTTGTAAAAAAATATTTAAAAAAAAAGTAAAAATTTTTTTATTAAAAGTTTTTCAATTTACATTTAATTTTATACACATGCATGTAAAAGCATGTGTAAGCAAAATGTACCATAACGAATGAATTGCCAACGAATATAAAACCAACGATCTTTAGGTTAAAAGATAAAAATCTAATAATGTGCACTGGCGTGGCTTGTAATGTGAAAATATCCACATCACCCAGGAATAAAAACATACAAATACCAGCTTATGTATGTGTAACTCAAAGCTCACTTGAACGAGTGTAATGTTAAATTTACCATTAAATTTATATAAAATAAGTTATAAAATTATAGACGACCGTGATCGACTATATGATGACCTACATCTTGTTTTAGCGGGAATTTTTCAACAAATTCTATATTGCACATTTAAGTTTTCTATGAAACATTTTATGTAAGTTGTTTTCATCACTTTCGTATGCATTCCAATTCTTACACGGAATGTTTCTCATTCGATTCCTCCTGATAAAATTTTTTATAAATATTTCTTACAATTTTCTTCGCCTAATAGAAAAAAACAAAGGATTCCTTTTACAAAACTTTATTGCGAAAAAGTTCATTAATATCATGAAGGTAATTTCATCGTTGTACACACAAAAAATTATTGGCTAGAAAATTTCAATTAAATCTATTGATCAACAAAATTTAAATGAGTCAATTATTGTTTTGATCAACATTTTTGTTATTTTCTTTAACTATCAAATTACAAATTTTCAACATACCAGATTTTTTGTCGCTTCAATTTATTTGAATACATTAATTCAAAAATATACTTTATACTACGGTTTTACTTTTTTTTATTGTCGGCAACATATTGGAAAGCAAAAAACATGAATTTCTTCATAATTTTTCCATAAGCGTGAAATTCATTTGTTAAATCAATCATTATTTTAATTGACTTTAAGTAAAAAATCAATCAAATTTTTGATCAAAATCGAAAAAATGATTAATTGAAATAAAAATCAATTAATCACCTACAATTTGATGATTGATATAACAATTTTCTTTATCGGAGGAGTTTCAATTAAAAAATTAATTGAATCCGCGTTTTTGTTGATTGACTTTAGTTTTCAATTCTTTCTGTGTAGGGTATAAATATTATATGTTTTTGAATAAAATTTATATGTACTGACAATGAGTTAAGGAGTGCGGCACACTTTCCTTTATCAGTGCAGATCTTTAAGTTATGTATAAGCTCCATATATTCCAACAGATGATATATGCCTGCATTAACGCACTTACAAACTCTTTCACATACCAGCTTAATGTACAAAAAAAAACTGATAAAGGAATTTTTAATTAACTTACACAAAAAAAAAATAATTACAAAAAAAGCTTACAAAATTTTGTAATTAAATTTAAACAAACTTTTTTTTATAAAATTGTCAGGTTTGTTTTTATATAAAACTTAGCAAAAGAAAATATTGAAATCAGCTGTAAAAAAATTAAAGTATTTAAAAAAAATGGAAAAATAGGTCAAGTTAAACTTATTTTAAAAATTTTAACACAAATATTTAAAAAATTTCAAATTTACAGCTATTAATTTAGCAATTGGTCCAACAATTTTCGAGCTCGGAAAAATTTTAAATACTAAAGTAATTGAAAATGCGGTTTTCGTAATTGAAATCACATTTCTATTATTTCTGTATGCAAAAGTAGTGTATCACAATTGAATATGTTTCTCAATCTTATATTTCAAATTTTAAGATTCTAGAGGTCTTTAATTCTACACAGAAAAAAAAAGTTGTCAATTCAATTAATTTCATTGTGAATACAATTAAACATTTAATTAAAAGTGAGCCTACATTGGATATTGTCAATACAACAATGACTTTTGTAACTTTTTTAAAAAAATAAATCTAAAAATAGAATAATCTAAAAATAGAAATAAATAAACTAAAAAAAAAATAAATATAAAAAAAAAATCATCCACCGACAACTGGCATCGAACCCGCAACGTTAATGCTACGCGTCAGGTACACTACCACCGTGCTATCCTCATATATATTTGTACTTGACTAAACAGCATATTTAAAAAAACACTAAAAAAAATCTAAAATAAGAACAAAAAAATATATCAAAAAAAAAAAAATCATCCGCCGGCACCTGGCATCGAACCCGCAACTTTCGTGCTATAAGTCTAGCACACTACCACCGTGCTATTCCTCATATATATTTATAGTTGCCTAAATGTGTACATAAAGTGTCTGTAGAATCACTGTGTACTCTTTGCTGTTTTTACAATAACAAAAAATGTGGCATTATATTTAAAATTAAATAATAATGTGGCTTCACACATGTTTAAAAAATTTAAAATAGAATAACAAAAAAAAAAAAATAATCACAAAAATTAAAAACAAAAAAAAAAAAACAAGTGTTCCGCCAACTGGCAGGGAACCCGCAACCTTCATGATTGGAGTCTGGCACACTACCACCGTGCTATCCTCACATATATGTTTGCTTGAGTAAAAGAGTTTATAAAGTGTCTGTGTTATTAATAAAATAAAAATGAAAAAAATGTCACATTACAATATACATTGTTGATACAATTAAAAACGTTGTTGAACTAGTATTTAGTTGTTAACAATTTGTTTGGTTACTTTTGATTTTACGATATTTTTTTCTGTGTATAGTTATAAAAAAAGTACAAATTTTCCATTTTTACGCCCTTTTTGCCTATTCCATTTTAAAAACCATTATTTCAGGAAATCGAATAATTAAAAAATGCCTGCGAATTTTGTACTCTTGCCCAAAACATTAAATCATGATTTGGGTGTACTAGCCACAGCAACGTTTTTTTAGAAAAAATAATGTTATATTACTTTGCTATACCAAGCAAAATGAATAGAAATATCAATCGAGGACCCCATTAAAAAACCAAAAGAGCTGTACATTTCGTAAGTGAGTGCAAAAATAAGTGCAAAAAAATGTTTTTACATTTTGGAGAGTATAAAAGATTCGGCACCAAAGAATATGCCACTCCCACTTGTTTTATGTACATTTGATAAACAAATGGAAAATTTTTATGCGAAAAGCTTAGACTTGGTGAAAAAATAGTTTTGGTAAAAAAAAAATATTGTTTTTTTCACGAAAAACAAAATCATGTTAAAAAAAATTTAATGAACCCAAAATTTTTAGTGAACAAAAAAAAAATTTTATGAAAAAAAATTTAATGAAAAAAAATTTATGAAAAAAAAAATTGATAACAAAAAAATTGATAAAACAAAAAATGATGAAAAAAAAAAGTTTGATGAAAAAAAAAATGGTTTGATGAAAAAAAAGTTTTGACGAAAAAAAAAATTTATGAAAAAAAAAATTTGATGAAAAAAAAAAATTTTTGATGAAAAAAAAAATGTTGATGAAAAAAATTATTAAAAAAAATAAATTTGATGAAAAAAAAATTGATAATCCGGGTGAAAATGACCATGTATGTTCATACATGCTCATTAGAGTTTCTTTTTTTGGAAATGTTGGAAATGTTAAGACGGTACCCGCTCCTGTTTTCCTTTTGACTTAAAAATAACTCAGGAAAAATTTTACGCCGCTACGACCACGCCTTCCCTACGCGACGGGGCCTTAAAGAGCGAGGCCTATAAAATCATTTTTCCATACAAACCAAAAAATTTTTTTTTGATTTTTAATTTTTTTGTTATAAACAAAGTTTTTTTCAATTCCGCTTCTAGGGTGGTAAAAAGGGGGATAATAGGACAATTTGGAACACTTTGAATGTTCTGAACTAATTTTCCCAGAAACATAAAAATTTTGACTATGGGATCCTTCGCGGAAATAACATTGTGAAGAAAGTTCTATTTTGAAAATTTCGCTTCTAAGGGGGAAAAAGGGAAAAGTAGGGTAATTTTGTGTCTGCTGAACTAATGGTCGTAGATCCTTGAAATTTGGGCTGTACGATCCTCTCGCGGAAATAACTTTCTGAAAGAAGTACTTTTTGAAAATTCCGGTTTGTATCTGCTAAACAAATAGGACTGCACGATCCTCTCGCGGAAATAACATTCTGAAAAAAGTACTTTTTTGAAAATTCCGCTTTAAAGGGGGAAAAAGAGGAAGGTAGGGCAATTTTGTATCTGTTGAAAATATGGTCCTAGATACTTGAAATTTGGAGTGAACGAACCTCTCGCGGAAATAACATTCTAAAGAAAGTACTTTTTCAAAATTCTGGGGGGAAATCGGGAAAGTAGAGCAATTTTGAATCTGCTGAACTAATGGTCCTTAATACTTGAAATTTAAACTGTACGATCCTTTCGCGAAAATAACATTCTTAAAGAAGAACTTTTCAAAAAATCCGCTTCTACGGGGAAAAAGGGGAAAAGTAGGGCAATTTTGTATCTGCTGAACTAATGGTCCTAGATACTTGAAATTTTAACTGTACAATCCTCTCGCGGAAATAATATTCTAAAGGAAGTACTTTTTGAAAATTGCAGGGGAAAAAGGGGGTGAGTGGGGTAATTTTGAATCTGCTGAACTCATGGTCCAAGATACTTGTAATTTCAACCGTACGATCCTCTTGCGGAAATAACATTGTTAAAGAAAAACTTTTTTAAAAATTACGCTTCTACGGGGAAAAAGGGGGAAAGTAGGGCAATTTTGTATATGCTGAACTAATGGTCCTAGATACTTAAAATTTGAACTGAACAATCCTATCCCGAAAATAACATTCTAAAAGAAGTACATTTTTGAAAATTTGTTTTTAAAGGGGAAAAAATGGGGAAAGAAGGGCAATTTGTATATGCTAAAGTAATGGTCCAAGATACTTGAAAATTGGACTGTACGATCCTCCCGCGGAAATAACATTCGGAAAGGAATACTTTTTTAAAAATTCTTCTTTAAGGGAGAAAATGGGAGAAAGTAGGCCAATTTTGTATCTGCTGAACAAATAGTCCTAGATACTTGAAAATTTGACTGCACAATCCTCTCGCGGAAATAAAATTCAAATGGAGGACTTTTTGGAAAATTCCGCCTCTAAGAGGGAAAAGGGGGAAAGTAGGCAATTTTACACGCTAACTTTCGCTAAACTTTCTGAGGATGCTTAAGCTAGCCATATATATTTGTCGTTTCCCTGGCCTGGTTCGTATTGAATTTCAGCCAAATCGGTATAGTGGCTCAGAAGTTATTAGCAAAACCGTGAATTTCAGATTAGTTTCACCTTAAATTTACATGTTGAAAACCCGTTAAATATGTTTTAAAAACATTGGTAAGTCACAAAAATATTTTACAATGTATTTTTGTCACTCAAAAATATTTTTACACTAAAAAAAAAAAAAATACACTCAAAAGAAAATTTTACACTCAAAAAAAAAATTAGTAAATTTTTTTTTCAAATATTACCTAAAAAAACGTTTTTTCACAAAAAATAAAATATTTCTAATCAAAAATGTTTTTTTTTTCACTTTAGAAAATTAAATAATTTTATTTTCCATTCCATGCAAAACGAATTGATATATCTGTCAGCCTTACTAAGTTTATATACAATTGATCCATTTGTAAGACAATCTAGCTATATATCTACATCCGACCATCTGTCTGTGGAAAGCTATGAAAAAAAAATTTTTGAAAAATTTGGATGAAAAAAAAAATTGGATAACAAAAAAAATTTTTGGTAAAAAAAAAATTTATTTATCACATCAATTTTTTTTATCAAAAATTTTTTTTCGTCAAAATCAACAACTTTTTTCATAATTTTTTTTGATGAAAACAAAAAATTTATGAAACAAATTTTTTGTTAAAATCTCATAGTATATCTGTACTGATCTAATCCACTAATAGTATTTCTCATTAAACTTGTGAAATATATGAAATATTATGTCTGGTTTGATGTTTGATTGATGTTTGATCCCCTTAGTGGGGGTGAAACTGATCAGTACAGATATACTATGAGATGAGTAACTTTTTTCAAGCAAAAAATTAAAAATACTTAATTATGACAATATCATAAATAGAAATATTTTGGGCCTCGAGCTAGAATAATACTCTAATCGAATATATTTATATATAAAGGGCGAATAAATACATTTTATTTCTACACTCAAAAGAAAAACTCTGTCAAAAAATCTGTAAAACGACTTTCAATTTGAATTGGCAATCTTTTAGCAGATTGTTCTGCTGAGAAGGATATTTTTACTAAAATCTCTGTAATTCAGTTTAAGAAAATAACAGACATTTTACTATGTTTATACTGATTTTGTTTGCTGAATTTCATTATTTTTTCAAGAAATTTTTTTATATAAAAACAAGTAGAAAAGTTAAGTGATAGTAAATTTTCTAACGTGAAAAAATAACAGTTATGATTAGAAATATTTTATTTTGTGTAAAAAAAATTTTTTGTTAGTAATTTTTGAAAAAAAAAAATATTTTTTTTCGAATTTTACATTAAAAAAAAATACTATTTTTTTTTTGAGTGTAAAATTTTTTTTAGTAATTTAAAAAAAAAAAAAAAATCATTTTTTTTTTTAGTGTAAAACTTTTTTTGAGTTTAAAATTTTTTTCGAATTTTACATATAAAAAAAAAATTTACTAATTTTTTTTTTGAGTGTAAAATTTTTTTTTAGTGTAAAATTTTTTTCGAGTGTATTTTTTTTTTTGTTTTGGTATAAAAATATTTTTGAGTGACAAAAATACGTTTTAAAATATTTTGTGCCTTACCAATGGTTTTAAAACAGGTTTAACGGGTTTTCACCACGTGAATTTAAGGTGAAGCTAATCTGGTATTCACGGTTTTGCTAATAACTTTTGAACCACTGGACCGATTTGGGTGAAATTCAATACGAACTAGGCTGGAGGAACAAGAAATATATATGCCAAGCTTCAGCAACCTCAGAATTGATTTTCGAAAGTTATAGTGCTTTTTATCTCATAAATTCACGAAAAACCCTTGCCGAAATTCAGTCTTTTGCTCATAACTTTTGAACCACTTGACCGATTTCGCTGGATTGCAATATCAACCTGACCAGGTAAATTCCCAACATATATGCCAAACTTCTTTCAAAAGTTAGCGTGTTTTCAACAGACAGACAGACAGACGGACAGACGGACGGACGGACGGACGGACATCGCTAGATCGTCTTAAAATCGATCGAGGATCACGAATATATATACTTTATGGGGTCCTAGACCAATATTTCGAGGTGTTACAAACGGAATGACAAACTTATATATACCCTCTTTCACTAGATTGGAGGGTATAAAAAGCAGAACAGATTGTTCTGCTGAAATCATCAGATTGCTCTGCTGAAATCAGCAGATTGTTCTGCTAAAATCAGCAGATTATTCTGCTCAAATCAGCAGATTGTTCTGCTAAAATCAGCAGATTTTTCTGCTAAAATCAGCAGATATTTCTGCTAAAATCAGATTTCTCTGCTGTCGCACAACACACATGCTTAATAACTAAAACGCCAGAAAAAGTATAAGCTTCCGTAGCGTAGTGGTTAAGAAGTGTACCTTCAAATCGGAAGGTGGCGAGTTCGATGCTGGCTGGCGGCGTATGTTTTTTTTTTTTTCTTGTTATATTTATTCACCTCTTATGACAGATATTTAGCAAACCGTGTCTGCTAAAATCAGCAGATTTCTCATATGGCTCAAAATGGGTGTATTTTCAGCAGATTTTTCTGCTGATTGGACAGATAATTTATTTTGAGTGTATGTACCTTTTGGTTCTAAAAATAAAACAAAATTTTTTCTTCAAAAAACTTTTTTCGCAAGCATTTTTTGAATGTAGTCCCTCAAAAATAAATTTGGACCGCTAAGAAAAATACGTGTCCGTTTTTCGTTATTCTTTAAGAAGCATGTCACAGATTCTATTCCGTTCAGACTTGGAAAAAGTGCTTTGCTCGTAAAACGAACAACAAATATCATTTTGGCGGTATGAAATCACTTTCAAAAATCAAAGTGGAATTGAATTGCATAAATGTGGTTTCATTCCGAAAAAAATAATTGCTTTGCGTTTTACGAATAAACCACTTTTTGCAAATCCGAAAGAAATTGAGTCTGTGACATGCCCCTTAATATGTTTCACGACAATCGGAGAGACCCTTGAGTCCTTTTTAGATATATTTTATTTTCTTCCAGAAACAAAGTCGCCTGCCAGTTTAGAAGAAATCGATCTTGTTAATACAAACCAGTCGTATTACACCAGGTGAAGTAGCTCATCTTATATGCCAACATCATTTTTATAATATAAAAAAAGAATGTATTAAAATTTAAAATGCCCAAAGAATTTTTCTTCATCTGCTGCCAAAAATGCATCACACCCACGTTATATGATCAGTTATTTCCCTTTCTTTATAATTTCAAAAAACCTCCATCTAAGAGGTTTTCAATTCAATTTGATTATTTCACAAAATTTAAGTTTTATTAGAGGCGTAGTTTTGCTACTTTTGCTACTAAAAAATAAAGTATCAAATTGTAACATCTTGAGTATGATGCCTGTATTGATGACAACATATGCAGCTAATTTCCTATCAAATCAGGAAAATCTATGATTTTAAATATCCTTCGAATAAAGTTTGATATCAATAAACCATACAACACATACAACATACGTTTACAATTACACTTGAAATGTATTCAATTGAGTTGAGTGCATTAAAAAAACAAACAAAAAACTGAAAGAAAGAAAAAAAGAAAACTATTGACAGGAAATGTCAAGGATATCCTTAACACTCGTTTTCCATTTACAAACAATAGACTGAAAATATTATTTTGATTGTAAGAAGATTTTTTGTTTTTCACATATTTATTCATTCGATACGATTACAAACTGTTGATAAATGTGCAAAAAAAAAACAACCAAACAGAGACAAAATTTATAAATTCATGACATATTAACGAAATATACTGCAGCATCCTTAAACAGGAAATACAAGCAAATGACATACGAGCCATGTATTGTATAAAATAAATAAAAAATATGTACAAAAAAAAAATATTGTTGTTCATACACTCATACTCTTTAGTTACAGTTTATGTTTTTATAGCAACAAATACCCAGGAATCTGAAAAGGACTCCCTGTTTTTTATATAATTTTCCCCATATCAAAAACTTTTGTTGTTCATGTAGTTATTTTTTTATTATCTTTTTTTATAAATTTTTTTGTTAAAATAAAAACATTGAAAATATTCTTGTTTTTTCAGCAAGAGGCTCCAGAAAAAAAACTATCCTTGTTTATCAATAAATTTTCTATGTCGTCCTGTTGTTTCGCAATGTTTTTTTCTGTATTTTTTTATCTCCTTTAAAGAAATACATGTTCATAAAAATTCAAGAGCTGTTTTTTTATTGTCCGGTTGTTTAGATGTTTTTTGCAGTGTTTTTGTCATTTTATGTAGATTTATGACCGTTGAAAGCTTTTCCTAAGATTTTTTCGTAAAGCTGAGTGCGAGTAATGGATTTCCGTTTCCTCTTAATGTTAAGAGAAGATTTATTAATTGAAATACATTCATACTTTGGAATTTTATTCGAATTATTATCAAACAGACGTTTGTAGAAAAAAAGGCACTGATCGACCATCTCTACAGATCTGAAAATGATCCGTTTACGAAATTGTAGATTATAAACTCCCACACTTAAAATAAATTCTCTGTCCACTAAGCAGAAAAATCTTTTAAAAATACAACCATTTTGGGCCATATGAGAAAGCTGCTGATTTTACCAGACACGGTTTGCTGAAAATCTGTCATGATTATCTAGGTGAAATCAGAACAGTAATATGTCAAAACAGCAGAGAAAACTGCTAAAACTTTTTTTAGAAATTTTTTGTTTTTAGAAAATTAGTTTTCATGAAAACTTAAATAGTTTTTTTTTTTAATTTAAACTTTTAAAAAAAATAAAAAAAATTTCTGTAAAATTACCAAAGTAATCTACTTTTTTTTTTTTTAGTTTTGTCAAATATGAGTCGCAATCGTTTTAATTGTATACAAAAATAACACTTTCAAAAAAAACGTAAGAAAGTTTCTTGAAAAAATTATGACAGCAAACTATTTCTGTAAAATTACAAAATAATCTGTAAAAACAAAATAATAACACTTTGAAAAAAACTTTGAAAGTTTTCTTGAAAAAAGAATAAGAGTAAAGTATTTCTGTATAATTAAAAATTAACTGCTAAAAATATGTTCAAAAATATTTTAAAATTCAACAGAATCAGTAAGAACTAGAGATGCGATAAATAGTTTGAAAGTTACATAAATATCAGCAATTTTTTTTTTTTGCAAACACTACACTGAAAAAAATAACTATACTGAAATTAAATAAACACTGTTATTAATTTAAGTAAAATTCAACTTATCTTAATATAAGGTGGTTTTACTTCAAACAAAGAAAATGAACTTGAAGATAGTACATGCTAATACTTAAAAAAGCACAAGAGTTTTCCTTAATTTGTTTTTTTAAATTAAGTTAATTATTCTTTACATTTATGGCGAATTGATTGCATTTAAGAAAAAAAGTGTTTATTTAAAAATTTTGTTTTACTTAAAAGAAAAAAATTTAAATTGTGTGCAAAAAAAATAAATAAGTACGAAGCTTACTTAAAAATAGTATAGACATTTTCAAGACCTTGTATCAAATAAGTACAAATCTTTAATTGCAAATCGCGATTTCTTTAATTTAATCAATTTTTGTTGTAATTTTAGACAAAAGTAATCTTTATTTTATTGATTTCATTGACTTTATTAAAGTCCATATCTTCATCAGTTTAAGAAACAATTTACTTAACTTAAGGAAAAAATACTTTAGGTATTTAGGGGACCCCATCTGGGGGCCCCATGTGGAGACCCCATGAGACCCTAACTTTAAATCCAAATTTCGATTTTCGCGGAATTTTCAAATGCCTATAACTCTGCAAATACTGCAGATACGAAAAAAATTCTAAAGGCATTTTTGTAGTCATTAACTTGTAGAATATGACCGCCGAAGACCCGAAAGCCTTCCGAGTTATAGTTTTCGAGTTATTACATGATCAAATTTCTCAAGACCCCATTCCCATATCTCGAAAACTATGCAAGATAGAGCGATTCTGACCAAAATTGTGGATCAAAATCAATATTGACCCTATAATAGTGTACGCATATACTCATGGGCAGACCCCATATATTGAGGGCCCGTAGGGTCCTCACATTGGGACTCCATAGGGTCCACAGGATCCGTAAGTTTAAGGAAATTTTTACTTATTTTAAAAAAAATATTTTTCCTCTTGATAAAAACAATTAAACTTATATTAAGCACAATTTTACTTACTTTTAAGATATATTTAAGTAAATGCATTACTGTGTTTTAGGAAAAAATATACTTGGAAGAAGAATTAATATCTTTGGAGCCCTAGCATACCCTCCTTTTTTATATTAAGTGCAACATGCTTTAAAAATGGTAAATTTTTTTTTCAGTGTATTTACCGATATTTTCAAAATGGCAATATCTCGAAAACTAGCCATTAGGTATAAAAATCTTTACCAGATTCGTGGTCAGAATGGCAAATGCAATAAGATGTGTGGTCTAATTTTTTTTGTTTTAAATTTTTGAAAAATTTTTGGAAATTTACAATGGGAGTTGGCATTTATTTTCACCAAAAAAAATGTACTTTGAGATAGCAGAATAATACAAATGGATGTAAAACGACAACCAATAATTTTTTTGCTCTGAAATTTTTATCACAGATGGGTATTGCATAGGGGAACTCATTTCAGTCAAATTTGAGTTGGCATATTTTGAATATAGGTTCACGATATACTTTTTGTGCAAGAAATCAAAAAAAGTAAAATAAAAATTTGTTTATTTTAATTTCGTGAGTCTTCGTGAGCGTGATTATTTCGTGAGCGTAAGAAAAATTGTAGTTTCTCACGTGAGCGTGAGTGAACGTGAGCGGAAAAAAAAAATTCGTGCGTGATCGTGCGTGAGCAATATTTTAACATAATAATGTTTTTAGGCTGGTGTCTAATTTTAAAAAAGTTGCGGAACGCCACCTCAGTTTGACTATATACAGTGCCGGTCAAAAAAATAGCACCAATGACAAAATCTCTATTCATTCAATTAAAAAAAATATTGTGTGCGTATTCGTTTAAAGTAAAGCTTGAAAAACTTAGTCACAAGCGATGTTTGTCACCATTAGTGGTTAGGTGTTTGTAAAGACAATGGAAGAAAGACCCATTTACGGCAGCTTTAGAGCTAAAAAAGAACAGCAAATGGCGAAAATGTTCGTAAAAGATTACAAAAGAACAACATTTCCGCTTGTAGATTCGGAAAAGTGCGCCTACTCTCACTTAAGCATGCTGCAAGTCGTTTGAAGTTTGCTAACAGTAACTCAGAATGACCTGCTTAAAAGTAAATCAATGTTCTATGAACAAATGAATCCATTGTTGTTTTATTTGGAGACATGGGATCACATACCTATGTCAGAAGACCCTATAACGCGGAATTCAATCCAAAATTCGAAATAAAAATAACTTAAAATGGTGCTTATGGTGTGGGGGATATTTTCCTACTGCGGAGTGGGGTTCATATATTGGACCATGGCTCACATATTGGACAAGATCAACCGTAGATATACACTTAACGTTTATATCCTCCAGAAAGTAATGTTACCATAAGTTTCTGAGCAAATGCCACTAATTTTGGTCTTTTAGCAAGTCAATTACCCAAAGCATGATGGGAAATTAGCGAAAAATAAGGTCTGGACAATAAAGTAAACGTGATGGAATGGCCTGGTGAGTCCCCAGATCTAGACCAAATCGATAGTTAATGGACAAATATAGAGAAGGGAGTGTCTCGAATACAACCAACTTGTAATGAAGCTCTTTGGGTGGCTGTTCAGCAAATCTGAAACTCAATTTCGAATTGAAGATCCCAAAATCTCGCGAATTCGGTACAAAAACGTTGTGCAGAGGTAATTGTCAACAATAAGCACTCGACAATTATTTTTTAATATTTAAAGATATAAAAACAATACTGAATTCATAATCCATTCGTCTTTCAAATTTAAGAATTTAATTTTAATGCAAAAAGTACTGTGGTGCTATTTTTTTGACTGAGTCTTTTTGAAGTTTTTTTAAAAACTCTGAAAATTTTTAATAAAATAAAAAACCAAATTAGCCTTTTCTTAAATAATATTGTTTCACACTCTTGTAAGTATCTTATGACACGTTTTCAGTGGCATAAATTGAAATTGTTAAAAAAAAACAACGAATAAATTTTTGTTTTATCCTGGTGCTATTTTTTTGACCGCAGCTGTAGAATAATAATAATAAACCCGTTTTTCACCAGCTGGTGAATAAAAAGTAACATAATTATTTTGCAACGAAAAATTTTTTTTTTTTTTCATAAATTTTTTTTTATCAATTTTTTTTTTTTTCATCAATTTTTTTTTTTTTCATTAATTTTTTTTTTTCATCAAATTTTTTTTTCATCAAATTTTTTTTACATTAAAAAAAATTTTTTTTTCATCAAAATTTTTTTCAACAAAAATGTTGGGTTCATTAAATTTTTTTTAACATAATTTTGTTTTTCGTGAAAAAAATCATTTTTTTACCAAAACTTCTTTTTCACCAAGTCTAAGCTTTTCGCATAAAAATATTCAATTTGTTTATCAAATGTACATAAAACAATTGAGAGTGTTATATTCTTTGGTTCCGAATCTTTTATACTCTCCAAAATGTAAAAACACTTTATTTGCACTTATTTTTGAACTCACTTACGAAATGTACAGCTCTTTTGGTTTTTTAATGGGGTCCTCGTCTGATATTTCAATTCGTTTTGCATGGAATAGCAAAGTAATATAACATTATTTTTTGTAAAAAAAAACTTTGCTTTGGTAAGTACTAGAGTTGTCAACCGATTAAGAATAATTCGATTAATCGATCAAACAAAACCAGACTCTTGTTCGATTAATTTAAAAATTACGATTTTCGAACAACGAATAAATCGATTATTTTATGTCAGTTAATCGAACAATTATTTTTTTTTTACCCTCCACCTACGGTATCAAAATATCGGTCTAGGACCCCATAAAATATATATATTATTGATCAGTGAGTGATCGATTCTAAGACATTCAAGTGATGTCCGTCCGTCCGTCTGTTGAGGGCACAATACAGTCCAAAATAAATACTCCTGAAGTTAGGCACGATTATGTCTTATGGTAATAGGCTTGGTAAGTTCGGAGCCAAAATCAGACGACGGGGAAATGTTTCCCTTAAAGAACTAAAACACTACCAGAAAACAATTTTTTTACATGTTTTTTTCTATATTTGTTCAAAAAATTAAATATTATATGTGCATTGACCTACATTTGAACCAAGATGATAAGGAATGCTATTTTTTCGGCCCGCCCACTTTTAACGGCGTGTTTATAGAAAATAATACAAAATAATGACAAAAATGTGTTTTTAAGCGTTAATATCGTAATAAATGAATTTTTAAACATTTATATGATGAGGGAAACGGTGTCCTCCAACGCTCCCCGCCGACTCCCCAACTTAAACAACTTAAAACTTAATAAAAATATTTTTTAATAAACACTTTTTTTATTCGTTATTCTCATCGATTAATCGAATAATTTTTTAGTTTTAATCGTTTGATCGAACGAACAAAAACAATTATTTGAATTAATCGAACAAAGTTGAAAGGCGAATAATTGACAACTCTAGTAAGTACACCCAAATCTTCCGCAAAACATTATCATGATTTAATGTTTTGGGCAAGAGTACAAAATTCGCAGGCATTTTTATTTTGTGAGCGTAAGCGTGCGTGGGTAAAAATTCAATCACGCGCCCATCTCTAGTAAGAACGCAGTAAAATTTCTGTTATTTTCTAAAACTGAATGACAGAGATTTTAGTAAATTTTATCAGAAAAATCTTCTAAAAGTTGCTAAATCAAATTGAAAGTCGTTTTACAGAGTTTTCAACAGAGTTTTTCTTTTGAGTGCGCCAGCAAAAATAAATCGAGATTGTTTCTAAAATATAAATGGAAATTTCTGAAATATAATTTGTATTTTCAAAAATAAAAATGAAATAGTGCAGTCAGAACTTTGAACATTTTCTGACATAAAAATGATGAATTTTTTTAACAATACTACAAAATGAAGTAAAAAATACGTTTTCAGAGGTTGGTTTACATCATTTTTAATTGTATTTAAGAAATATTCAACTGAGTTTCAAGTCAATTGTATTTAAAATTTTCCAATTGTATTTCAAAAGTAGTCAATTGTATTTCAGATTTTCAAATTGCTTAAATCAGCTTTAAAAAGATATATGAATTCCATGCATCTTTATAGCACTTTAATCAGAGATCTAAAGACACGTGATTTCAGTGCATGTTAAGAGCGATTTTTCAGTGTATCCAACTAGCGCTCTAAAGTGTGACATCGCCTTTGAGAATCAAGAATGAATTCAGCATGTTTGGATGCGCTCCTTGACTCGAGTTTCCTTTCCAAAAGCTGCTGCTTCTGCTGGGTAGGTAGCTGCACCACAGAGCTTAAGGTCATTTATCTCATTATTGGTCACAACACATTGGTTAAATTCATGGTAACAATTACAATTCCGTAGAAGATACCTACCTATAACTGCTTATGCAAAGGCCCTGCACTATCTTTTAAAAGATTATTTTTTGGTTCTTACGAGTATATCTTTCAGAATTTATCAGAATTACGAATCAGAATTCCTTGGACCCTACCACCATTTATAAAGCATGGGACGCATAACACTATGCAACAAATATAGACTTTTTGAAAAACACAAGAACTTGACTATATAAGTCCGATTCGACTACCCAAAGGTAGTAAAACCCTATACTCGGCAGTTTAGTAACCAATTCCTTTTCATGGGCCTCCAAAGATTCAGAAAATCAGTGGGACCCTCAAAATATGGTGTCATCAGTTTTTGCCCAACAGCTTAATCAGAGTTGGTACTATCGCTTAAGTATATTTGGCAAAAATGTGGCTAATAGTCCGTTGAACAAATTCTGTTAACATTTTGTGCTACAAAAAATAAGTTTTTCCTGAACTTTTTTTAAAAAGTGCTGGAAAAACTGTGATTAAGCTGTTAGGCAAAAACTGCTGACACCATATTTTGAGGGTCCCACTGCATTTCTGAATCTTTGCAGGCCCATAAAAAGGAATTGGTCACCAAACTGGAAAATCTGAGTGCAGGGTTTTACTACCTTGTGGCAATAGAATCGAACCTATATATAGTCAAGTTCTAGTGTTTTTCTGACTGTTGCACAGTGCAATCGGAACAATTTTGGGATACATCAGAAAAGGAGAGAGGATCAAAGTTTCAAAAAAATCATAATGGGTCACATCATAGCTAATCAATGAACTTAAGCAGCCTATAATAGAGTTGCCATTTCCATTTTGAGAAAAAGAGGACGTCACCATGAAAAAAGGAGGACATTTGACTCAAAAAAGAGGACATTTTTCCCCCACTAAATGTGAACATTTTTAAAAGCGATTATGAAAGTCGATGAAATTTCTCAGATTCTATTCCGTTCGGAAACGGAATTAAACCAATTCCTATCATTTACGCCAATTTCACTTTAAAACCAATGCTCAACAAATCGAAGGTTTTTGGCGTCGTTTTGAGTTAAAATGAGTGCCCCCCATTTCCCGGTTCTCGGTTTTCCCAGGAATACCGGTATTCCCGGTTCTGGTACCGGTTTTCCGGTTCTAGATATATTCCCGGGAATACCGGTATTCCCGGTTCTGATGCTGGTACCGGTTCTCAAAAAACAAAAAAATACAATACCATAAAATATTTAAATTACACCATTTAATCAGTATTTCAGAAATATTTAGTTGTGTTTGTAAAATTTTTTAAAAATCATTAACTATATTTTTCTTAAATTCATACAAAAAATGGAAATGGTGTCTTTAACATGTTTTATATTTTTTTTGGTAAAAGCGAAGAAAAAAATTTAATTCTACACAATTTTATAAAATATACATTCCGGTAGTCCCAGGAATACCGGTAATACCGTCAGAACCGGAATCTAGAATACCGGTATTCCCGGGAATGATTCAAGAACCGGGAAACCGGTACCATTTCCCGGGAATACCGAGAACCGGGAATACCGGTATTCCCGGTTCTACGGTACTGACCGCAGGCACTAGTTAAAATATTTAACATTTCCCAACCAATTTGGCTGAAAATTATTTTTATGTTTAAAAATCAGCATCTGTGGACCAAAATCGCGGTTTTGGAATTTTTTAAATATTTTTTTTGCGCTAAATCCGGCGCAAAATTCCGAATTTTTGCGCGGGATTTGGTCAAAAAATTCGGACATGAATTTTGGCCGAAATACGTAATTTTTTCCAACTTTGTCGACTGAGGATGACCTTGCAAAATTTTTTCATAAATTTTTCCATAACGAGGGGTAGCGTTGCCATCGTTTGGCAGGTATTACGACACGAAGTTCAAAAGTTGAAATTTGACGGGACGCCTTAATGGTCAATCTGTACTGTGATGAGCTTAAAATTTAGGCAAAAACTTATTCTTTTTTATAGGCTTTTAAAACTACTCAAGATATTTCCGGTTTATACAAAAAGTTTTAAAGAAAACTCCAATTTGTAAAATATTTTTTTTTAGTATTTCTTTTAAAAATATCAAAAAACTAAGATAAATTTAATAGTAAAAATAGTAATTTTAAAAGAACCATTTTAAAACGCAAGTGTTACCTAATCAAACGCAATAATTAAAACAAAATGTTATGTTGGAAACCTTAGCCCAATCCTACCACTGCGCTAAAGCGCAGATTTTAATTTCATAGAATGTCTGCAGACATTCATGCTGACAGCATGCTGTGCAGGCTATCAAAAAATGCAAAAACGCCATTATTAACCGTGAATAACTAAAAATCTGGACGTGATGGAAAAATTTGGAGAACAGATTTGGAATCAGGAAATCAAAGACTACAAAAAAATGTTCATAAGAATTCAAATCGGAAAAAGTTTGTTGAGCAGTGTAATTGAAAGATCTATAATTATAAAGTGTTGATGCAATAAAAACAAATTATGGAGAAAAGTGCAAAAAGTAGGACAAACACGGACACTTGCTGAAAAAGAAGCCGGACTGCCCCGGACGCCCCAAAAAAGAGGACGCTGTCCGTGGAAAAGAGGACGGATGGCAACCATAGCCTATAACCATAAGAAATATTTAAACAAATGCAAATCTCCAAAAAAAATCGTTAAGGACACTTTGAAATGTCTACCTTGTCAGTGTAAAACAAAATTCTAACATATTCCACCACGTGACATTATAGATGATAAGCTTATCAAGTAAGTAGTCTTACAAACTAATTAATAATCAACTATTTATAATGGACACACTCTCTAACAAATGATTTCTCAAACAAATGTTTGTGTTTTTTCCTTGTTCTTTTTAAATAAGATGTAAACCTTAACAAGGACAACTTCCAACAAAAAAAAAAAGAAATGAAAAAGTGGATTTGTAAAGAAAATGTATACGATTTTCTTATGACAACATATGTGAGGCTTGAAATTTCTATTTTCATGGTACCGCATGTTCCTCTCTAACAATAAGTATACGTTCACGTTCCTACTGCTTGAATATGGTTATTGTTGTCATTACCATTAGAAACGCGTGCTGCTACAGCGGCACAACAATACTGTGGACAAAAACAAAAAAAACAAGAATAGCTGCTGGTGCTAATGGCTCCACATAAATGACCAAGCAGTTTTTTTATTCCCATTGTAATGGTCATATGTGGATTTCTTTCTTTTTTGTTCAATGTTGTTGAAATGGTTGTATTTTATTATTCATTGGTTTGTTGTTGTTCTTTATGTTATTTTTGTTGTTTGTTTTATTTAATTTTTTTTTGTGGTTTTTATTTGTTTGTCATTTTATTTCGATAACCACCATTTATTGTTTGTAACCAAAAAAAAAAATTGAACAATTGTTTGGTCAATTGTATACAGTTTAACACCCCATCTCCTAAAACACAATCCTCTTACTTACTTCCACTCTATTTACTACAATTTGTCATGAATGTCCTGAATTTTTGTTCATGAATGATTTTAGTCTCCTTTTTAATAATATATCAAAGTGATTTCATCAGGGTTGATGAGGGGAAATGCTAATATTTTATTTAAACAATTTTGTTTTTTGAATGTACTTTTTTCTGTTCCACTGTGATACAATTTTTATAAAGGTATGTGAACGTGAACCTTGATCCTAACCAGAGAGAACACACTACTGAATATGGACTTTACACTCGCTTAAAGGTAATTTTTCTCATCAACAAGATGTCGGACAGAAATAGTGGAAAGGAAGGATTTTGGATAAAAGACACTCCATCTGCATTAACAAAACCGTCACGAAGATAAACAGCCAAGTTAAATTCGTTCTCTGCTTAAAGGAGATTCTAAATCTGCCTGGGATATTACTAAACCCCCAAAGTGATAACTAGACTATTAGCAGATGTAAGCCGTAACAGATCAGTTGAAATTCAAAGATTCTTATTTGAAACTCGAAGATTTTAGTTGTATGCGTATGTTAGTTTGGATGGGGGTCCGCCATTTGGCGAATTCACTCGGAGCCCATAATGCCCATTGTGATTCCCTTAATTGGTATTTCCTTTTTCGTCTCTGATACAAAGACTTACTTTTTAAACCACTCCGATTCCTTAAGATATTCCGCTTCATAAGTCAACGTGATATCATTTAGGAGGTCCAGGTATCGAACAAACGTCGCCTCAAATGCTTGAAGCGATGCTTTATCAGACCCGCACATTTACGAAACAAGTGCTTACAACTTTGCCTCCAAAACTCCTACTATAGTCCATGTCAGATATTTCCATACGTACGGCCACTTGGGCGATTGTATAATGTCCTCTTAGTACACCTACCAATAAGCCGTTTTCCAAATGTAAGAAGACTTTCTGTTCTCTTAAGATTAGGCAGTGGCGACAGACTTCGCGATATCTTACACGTACTCTATGATATACAGTGTATATTATACACCTATAGTTCAAGCCAGACAGATAGTTCAGGTGTATATTATACACCTATAGTTCATTTCATTCCCTTATATCCAGGGAATGGAATTACTAATCTAAGAATGCCTACAAACCCCCTGAATTCATGCATGATTCCTGTGGACGATGTCACAGTTTAAAGCACTATTTGAACGCTGATCTCAAAAGCGCTCTTTTAGATGCAGTGAAATCATGTTTCTTTCCAGTGCTGATTGATGCATTCTTCCGTATTATTCTTTCGTTCTAATGTTATAAGTTTTATAAAAAAATCTTAACAAGAGATTGATAGGTATAATTTCAATTATGTTCATTAACTCCGCTAGAGCAACAGAGATGTCAGGTTCTGCCTGTTCCCACAAGGACTCCGAGCTCCGCCTTTCGCATTCATCAAACCCGTTCTCAACGTCCCCACTATGTCAGAGACCCAGATTAGCTTGAGTTTATGCTGTCGGATTTGGCCAAGGGATTGTGTACAGATCTTTACGATTCCCGATTTCACTGTGTTTGATTCCAAGGCCTTAAGAGCTGCAAGACTATCCACGAAAATGTTTTAACGCAAGGTTGTAAGTCCCTTGTCAATTTATCAATTGCAAGTACCTCTTCGGCTCTGTTCGGTAGTATTAAGCAGGCTCTGATTTCAAGGTATTCAGAATACAATCCCGAACCCACACTCATATCCTTCTTCCACCCATCCGTAAAAATTAAGATTGCATTTGCCGACATAGCACAGTTTTTCGTCCAGTTGTCCCTAGTTAGTGCTTGGATTTCGAAGGTTCTGTCAAAGTTCGTCTGCGGTAAGATAAAGTCGGTTTTCTCTTCTAGTTCCGTCCCACTTAATCTCTTAAAATAAGAACCAATTTTGCTGATCCGCTCTTGATGTAGATATCCATGTATTGAATGTTGAGTATCCAATCTTATAGTACCAGTGTAACTTCTGTAGATTAATTCCGGGATGCGGGATTAATAAAAAATTTTCAGAATTCCAATTTCGATTTTCGGCATATTTAAATCCCGGGATTCTCGAAATTTTTCGAGTTTAAAAATTTTCTGGGTTATTTTGGCACTTCACATACACGCTATCGCAAAGACTTGGAAAGTTCGGTTGAAGTTATAATCTTTGAAAAGGAAAACCATCGAGAGCCGTCATCCGGGCATTTATTGCAATTACTCTTGTGAAGACCATCCGTATTTAGTTATGTTTCTTACATTTCGTCGTGGCTCATTGTTATCAACTTTTTGAGCTTGACTTTAAAAACCTTAGAAAAACATAAAAATAAAACAGTTTAGGTTAGGTTGTAAGTGGCTGCTGACGTTTTACGTCAACACACGTAGACTCTGAGGTCCATTGTGATACCACGGGACCCTAATAGGTTTCCCTACTAGTCCCTGTCGTTAAACCAGTTTGAGCTTCTTACTCCTTAGATATTGAATTTTGACAAATCAGAAAGATCGTACAGCTCCCTAGATCCCAGTGAAGCAAGTCTCTGGCCAGAAAGTGCTGGGCAATGGCAAATAAAGTGTTCGATAGTTTCCAACTCCTCTTCATCCATGCAACTCCGGCAAAAGTCATTCAACGGCATATTTAGCCGCTCTGCGTGCTTCCCTATAAGACAGTGCCCAGTAATTATGGAAACCACCGTCGAAATCTCTCCTCTTGGAAGCGATATCAGCTCACTTGTGCGTCCCTGATTAAGAGAAGGCCAAATCAGTCGTGTTGGCTCACACGTCCATCCATTTGCCCATCTTTGATTAGTCTCCGTCGCAGAACAAAGCCGTAGGTTTTGCTTGCAAGTTTCTAGAGGCATACCAACACATTCCAATTCTGTTGGAACCTGTAAGGTAGTTCCCAGTCTGGCAAGCAATTCCCTGGAGTGTCTCTGTTCCCTGGGACCCATATGAGTCGTATGTTAAACTGCTTGGCCATCTCATTTAAAGACGTGCGGCAGTTAAAGGCAGATCTTGTTTTCAGAAACATTGAATCCAGGGACTTGACCGCGGCTTGACTGTCAGTATAGATGTTGACTACGGTTGTAGACAAGACATTGCAGCTCAACCAGTCAGCCACTTCCTTTATTGCCAGCATCTCCGCCTGGTAAACACTGCAATGATCTGGCAATCTTCGAGCCAGGCTCAATCCAAGCTCTTCCGAATAGACTCCAAAGCCCACTTGTTCGTACAGCCTCGATCCATGTGTGTAAAAATTTAGGGTGGCTCCACTACCCGGAATGTCCCCCATCCAAGACTCCCTGGATGGTATCATAGTGGTAAAGTGGCGCTCAAAGAGGCTCAAAGTCCACATTTTGTGGTATTTTTATCTTCTTCAAGATCGCGCTATGGCCACAATCGCTGCTCCTCCATTGCAGCGTAAGTCGAATTGCCGACGCAGCCGCATACTGCCTACCCAATATGTCCAGTGGTATCAGGTGAAGGAGGATTTCTAATGCAGCCGTATGTGTAATACGAAGAGCACCAGTGATGCACATCGACGCCATTCTCTGTACCTTCGTGATACAGACACAGTTCGCTTTTGTTAAAAAAAAACAGTTTACAACTTAAGGAGTTAAGATGTGTCGAAACCCTTTTCCTCAAACCACCATTAGTTTTAAGAATTTTTTGCAAGCTTTACATTTCGAAAACGGTTCATTTTTTGCTTCCACAAAAAAATGGAACCAGACGAAACTTTTGTCCAATTATTTTTTTTATGAATATGTATATTTTTCGACTTCAAAAAGCTAAAAAGGATTAGTATTTGAGAAGAGGTTAGGAATAAGTAATTTGACTAAGACGGTCGCAAAGAAGGCAGGAGAAATACCAGAAACTTGCGGTACAGCTGAGTAAAGTTAAAACTCGTTTGATAAGAATCAATCTTTTACAATAACAATTTCAATTGTCTCGAGGGAAGCTTGAAATTAGTAGAGAGAAGTCATCGAGAAAATATCTTTGACTTTTTTTGTTTTCAAAATCGGTGGATCTATCTCAGGAATCATGTTCCTTAAAACCGATAACTGACCGTCATTAAAAACTTACAGTATCTCAACACAGACAAATTTTGATAAAACCTTCAAAATAAATACCGACAAGAGAGCAGACGCTGTTAAAAAGAATAACGAAATTTCAGTTTTTATGGATGGCTCAAAGATGGAGATAGAAAGAGATAGTCTTGATATCAAAACCTCTGTGAGGCTTTCGGACAAGTTTAGTATTTCCCAGTCAGATATACTTGAAGTTAATAAAGACATGCGGATAATACTGGCAAGGGGCTTGGATCTTGCAGCAAACATCCTTTTTTTGATGTATTGGTCTCTGAGATACCACGCGGAAGAAAAACTTGCAAGGGATTTGGATCTATGTGTCTATAATATTTTCGCGGACAGTCTTACAGCTTTGAAGGACTTGTAACCCAACACGGTGAAATTGGGATGCGTTAAAAATTGCATAGAATTCCTCAGTAAAATCCAACAGCACATGTTCATCCTAATTTGGGTATCGGGGCATATTGGAATGTGTAAGGAAAGCCTCTGGGGGGAACTGGGGAGTCTGGTAGTTTTGTCAATGACGATAAAGCTGAAGAGATGATGAATATAAGGGTGGACATCACAGTCTGACTACAAAGTCTATTCTCGCAACGAAATTCAACGAGTACAAAACGTCTTGTTGGTTTTGGACAGCGCACAGTGAGTCTACTTGTGGAGATACCGACAGGGCAATCGGCTATATAGTTTTGAAAACGGGAATTTCTGACAAGAATCACTGAGTTTGTGGAAAAGTAAAATAAATTTGAAATTAGTTCAGCATCTGTTATTGGAATTTTCAGGGATGTATGAGCTTTGCCTCAGAAATCTGTGACAGAGACTTTTCGTTGACCTGGACTAACTAAGGGATGTTTCTACTAATGTTATAGAGGAATAAATAGTTAACTCAAAACAAAATCTGACTAAACAAAATCAAAATATTTATACCAACACCTCAATTTTTCCTGGACAACACTAGACTTAGATCTTGCCAAATAATAATGAATTTCTACTTACTCAGTCCAGATCTCTTTCGAAAATTTGCCAAAATTTCAGAATTTGGTATCAAAATCGTGCGTATATAATGATACCAAATTTCTTGTATTTCGCCAAACAATCCTCAGTGTCTAAAGAGTCCAAAATCCATAAAGGATTCTCAAGATATCGAAGCTCTCCAAGGTGTTTCTAACGGAAACCTAGCAAACCTCAGAGACCTTACGTGCTTATACAAAGCATTGTCAGTTTCTTTTCTAAGATTACAAAAAAAGTCTTAGCCACAACTGCTTTTAAGTAGCGGTTTGTTCCAGAAAACAGTTCCTCTGTAACAACTTGACCATCCCAAACAAGCTCACATATGTATAAAAGTGTCTGAGTATAAATATGCCATTGTCATTGTTTACGTACGTCTACATACGTATGAATTGGTATTTAAATAATGAAACATTTTGACCAACAAAATAGCATAACGAATTGATTGAATTGTATTTTGTTGGTTAAAAATCGATTTGTTTCGCCGCGTAGTGTATAGTTTTATTTTTATTGCATTCAAGTGGCTATTGTGTTTTATTAAAAGGGATCCCTTTAGTGTCCTTAGAGGCAGCAGTAATAGTGCCACTCACTTGTGCCAGTACGAGTATTTATATGCGTGTGAAGAAATAAGTAAAACTTGGTTGGATGGATGGTGGTCCTTTTGATTCCATTGTAAACGATTATTGAGGGTGTTTGGTAGTGATTTGTTTGTGGTTTTTGTTACGTACATGTATTTTTTATGATTTTATTCACCTTTTTCTTTTGTAGTATATTGAGTTTTATAGCTTCATTTTCAAGAAGATGCATGGCGCCACTTAGCACCCCCTGTGATGTGATTGAAATATACCGCAAGTATTTTAAAAAAAATATATATATAAAGTAGGTTTATATAACTAAGATAATCAATCATTTTGTTAAATCTTAAACTGTCAAAGATTATAACTTTATGGAAGCGATAAATATGGTGTTTAATTTTTAGCTTAATGAAAGGTCTGCATTTTTGACTATTGAAAGCTTATGGCTAAAGCTAGGATAATTGTTTAAACTTGGGTGATGTAAACAAAGCTTCTTCCTAAGGGTTGCATTGACCTGTTCGTGGACTTGGATTTTTAGAAGAAGATATAAGGTCTGTTCCACAACGTTACCGCGGGTGCCCGCGGGTACCCAAACCAGCCCGAAAAGCGTTCCCGTACGCAAAAATTGGGTAAATGAGAGAGTTTTTGAGAGAATAAATTAGTTTCTCATTTTACCGAACTTACCCGCACTTTTTTTTCGGGTAAAATGGTAACAGTCAGATGTTGAAAAAACAGCTGATTTTTTTTGTGAAGCTAAATTGGAAATTTAAATAAAATAAAGAACTAAACCAAGGAAATGTGTTATTTCAATACAAAAAAAGATAATTTGTTATTAAAATAAACTTTTACAATTTGTTTTCTTGTTTAAAGTAATTTTTCTTACGAAAATATTTTAGCGTTATTGGTTTGTTTACATTTTCTATTATTTTGGGCTTGAAATGTGGTTTTTAGCGTTCCCGTACTTTTGTGTATTTTTGTGGTATCGTGAGAGGTTTTTTGATTTGCTCTCATTTTACCGAACTTTACCCGGAAAGTTCTGGAACACACTTATAGTGTATGGAAAACTGGGGTTGCAGTGTATGTATAATATACCTATCTGTCGAATTTCAAGTTGCCAAGTGTTGCACATAACTAGAAAGTGTTCTTTCGCCTCTGCTTTGAAAATTCGCACTATAAGAACTAACAAGATAGATCTTTCAATGCGCACAAAGCGATTGTCCTGAAATTTATAAATGTATGTTATAGGGCATTATAAAAAAAGGGATACGTAAAGTTTTTATGCTTCAAGTCCTCTATTGTCGTCTGCCGATATTTAGGAGATCATAAACAAAAAAGAACAACCTCACCGCCAGCCACTACAAATGTAACCACTGGAGCTTTTAAAGTATTATTACCACTAGAAACCGTACAGGGAATCGTGTTGTTCTTGTTTTCAGTTGGCACAAATAGATTAACACAACTTAACTAATAAGGACAGTATTCCAATCGTTATGAACCGAATTGCCTGAAACTTGAAATATATGTTAACGAGACGAATTTAAAGGGTGTGTCGGCTTATGGGCCATATCAGTGTTTAAAAATATCGTTGTCCCCTTATAAAACAATGTGAACCTTCCGAAAAATTCCGATAACCCCCGAACTAACAGGAATATCATGTAAAGCAAAAATACGTGTTGACTTAATAAAAATTATTTCGTATTTATATGGATATCGTAGATATATGTCTTCACATAAATATACCCCAAATAGCAGACAACTGATTACATCTCACCAGCGACAAGGTTTGACAGAACCTGAGAAATCCAAGTGCCGACTAGATAAAACTAGGCAGCAAACTCTTTTACGACAGAGAATGCGTTCTCAATATTTAATGACGGATGAAAGATGGTAATAGGTACGGGATCAGGAGTGTGCTCTAAGCGCCTTGAAATCAGGGACCCATTCCGGGCAAGTGTAGTCTTTTTCAGGCAGATGTACTTGCCATTGATAAAGCCACGCAGGTAATAATAGCAATGGGCATCCTTGTGCCATAAACATTTTCAGGAATAGCCTTGCAACTTTGAAGACCTTGAAGTCCAACACGGTAAAATTGGGCGTTATTATTATTTATTGTTATTCAATGGGAGATCTAGCCCTTACGGCCGGTACTGCGACCTTTTTGAGTCCAAAATCTATAAATATAAATCAAACTCTGTTCAATGTTTTTAATGAACATTAGAACAGATAATGGAGAGGCCAACCTCATATCTTCAAAATTAAGTATTTCCCTTTCTAAGAATCATCTTTGAATTGCGAATTTGGACGCATTCGCGCAATATGGGTAGCGTTGTTTCTACTTCCTCCAGATAAAGTAAAGTGATAATTTACTTTATGACATTAGTAAACTAATGTCACTTTTGGTGTGATTAAGAATACTTTCATATGATAGGGTCGCGATTAGATTGTCCCAAATTTTCCCACAAGTTTAAAAGACTGTCCTCTCCAAATCTCTAGTCAGTCGAGAAGGTAGAGGAATTCACACCACAATAGGGTTTGGCTCCGGTCATTGGAATAGAGGAGGCATTCCTAACAAGCTCATCCGCTATCTCATTACCCTTGAAACCTCTATGACCAGTGATCAAAAACAGGGATGTTTTGTTTCTCCCGCGGGATGCGTTGTAAAGCCAATTCCGACATCACACAGTCCTGCTAATGTTTGTCCCTGAACATAGTGTGGTTACTGGGAACCACTTGGTAAAGTCGGGATGCTTTGCTTCGCCAATTCCCAAATCACACAGTCCTGCTAATCTGCGTCGATGGACATAGTGTGGTTACTGGGAACGAATTGGCACAGAATGGTTTTGAGTCGTTGAGTATTCAGTTAGAACCATAACATCTCAGTTTTTCTAGTACAGGTAATGAGCAGAATCAATGATATAACTGGAAATGAGATTAACAATTAGTGGATATCACTGACTACGTGTAGGATATCGTGATATATCGGACATATGGTCACTACCAAATCCTAAGAGGACGAAAAGTCTTCTTATATCAGGACAATGTATAATCGGCCGAATGTCCGTGCATATGGGAATATCTGACAGAATTTATCGTTGGAGTTGTGGAGAACAGAAATAGGAGTATTCAGGACAGCACTTATTATGCGAATGTTTAGGATTGAAGCCACGTGAACATTTTTCGATGACCAATATGATGTCTAGTTGACTTCTCTAGCGGTATATTTAAGGTAATTGAGGTGATTAAATAAGTAAAACTTTTTACCATAGAAAAATAATCTAGGAAATCACAATACGCCTTAAGGCCTCCTAGTTTACTTGCCCGACTAACCTAACCTAATTTTTCCAAAATGGGTTACAAATAGGCCCTTACCACAAGAAAACAAAAAGTCTATTTTAACAAAAGTTTTATTTTAAATTTCAAATTTTCAATACATTTTTTGAAAGTCGATTTTAAAAACAAAAACAATTTGTATGGAAATAAAATTAAAAGCTCATTTTAAATTTATTTTATTTTCTTTTGGTAAAGCTGATAATTTTTTATAAATTAAACCTAACCGAGAACTGGTAATAATGACCGTCGTCTAGTTGTAGAGAAATCTACCAAGGGTTTTGGTGGGAAACGAATCCACGACCCCCTGTTTCATAGGCTAGCACGCTACCAACTAACTTACAGGGCCCCTCTATAGTTATGTTGAAGGTGCGTTGAAGAAGTTTAAAGCTAGGCAAGTCCATGGCGCTCAGACTTAAAATAGTCCTTTTTACCGTACACTGAAAACGAAAATTAGTAAAGCATGAAAGAAACTTTAAAGTGTGTGAAAGGTGCTCGCTCAGAACTTTTCAATTGCTTTTACAAATCTAAGAAAGTCAAACAAGAAAATTCCATGGACCATGTCCATGATATAATATCAGAGCCCATTATCGTCAGCTTTGCTCTTGGGAACGCTGGAAAACAACAGGCGTTGTGTTTTGTTGAGTACTCATCCTCAAGACAAGCTGCATTAACTGCAGTTTAGCTCTTGAGAACGCTGGGTAACAACACGCGTAGTGTTTTGTTGAGTACTTATCCTCAAGACAAGCTGAACACAGATGGTCCGATAAGACACCCAGTTTCGTTATATGACGAGCACAGGCATTACGTCCCGTAATTAGGCTATTAAGATTACGACAGTCTATTCTACTCAGACTAACAAGGAAGGTCTTTCACAGGGCACCTGCAAAATATGAATTACCTGTTTTTTTAAAGCTGCACAATCTCACATTTAGCGGGTCAAAATTCACCAATTCGGTGAAAGCAAAGCAGTTGCTCTAGATATTTCTGAAGCGTTTGTGATTTCTCTCAATTTATATCGAGCTTTCTCAGAGACCGATCTATACGAATTGTTATAGATGGGTTCTCATCAGATGAGTTTCGTTTAAATTCAGGGGTACCGCAAGGCTCTGTTCTTTCTCCTACACTTTTTCTTATTTTTCTTAACGACCTCCTGGGTCTAACTTCCAATCCTATCTATTCTTTCGCAGATGACAGCAACATTTGTCATTCATTTTCCTTTAATCATAGACCAAACCTTACTGAGTTTGAAGCTATGAGGCAGAACATGAATGACACACTCAATCATGACCTTACAACAATTTCCGAGTGGGGTCTTGCGAATCGGGTCGATTTTTATGCTCGTAAAACCCAACGTTGTATGTTGACCCACAGAAGGGTTGTGGAATCAGTGTCATCTGTATCCATGGGTAGTATAGCTATTAAGGAATCAGACACTCTTGATGTTCTAGGCATGAGGATCGCTGGAACCAACATGTTTTTCAAGTGTCGAAAGAAGCATTCAAGTGTCTTGGTTTCTTAAAACGGTGCAAAAATTACTTCACTCCATTTGATCTCACTATTTATACCGCCAATATCCGACCGAAAATGGAATTCAACTCCAATATCTGGGCAGGTGCTTCAAGGTCTATCTTAAAGCTTCTGGACCGGGTGCAAAGGAGTGCGTTGAAGCTCATCAATGACAGTAGGGTATTCAGCTCTATTGATTCATTGGAGCATCGTCGGAATGTGGGTTGTGCGTCACTGTTCTATCGATATTACCACGGTGTGTGTTTAGCTGAGATGGGCGAACTCGAAATTCCTACTAGTTCCGCTTTTATACGGATTTTCCCGAAAGCCCTTAATTTTTCATAAGGTGGCAACCCTTTTTTAAATTTGATATTGGGCGGCTAAAAAAACAGGTAACTCTTATTTTTTCGCCCTCATTCCCATATTAAAGTTTCAGGACAATCGGTGGGTGCCCTGTGAAAGACCTTCCTTGTAAGTACATTGATTGCCACTTATTTGTCTGGTCTGATCACAAAACATTTGGAATTCTTGCATGTCGAGTTGATCCAACGCATCGTCCATGTCAAGCCTATACCAATCTGAGGCTCTGGATTGTGAGAAATTGTATCGGAGCCAATGGTTGCCAAAGAATCGGCAATCTCATTTCCCCCGTATTCCCCTATGAGCCGGAACCCACACAGACAGAACCTGTTCTCACATGAGACCGAGTTGAGTCTGCGCCTACATTCTTGTACAATTTTAGATGTTGTGAGGTCATAATCCAGTGCTTTGACCGCAGATTGACTGTCACTACAGATACTGATTCCCCTATCTATCCATCTTTTTTCAATTATCCAAGTCACTATGACCAAAATAGCAAACCCTTTAGTCTGAGAGTATTTGATTTCGTCATACTCTTTTTGGTAATGCCCGAAGCAAATGGCGCCCAATATGGAGCTCCTTAACAGTGTCACTGAAAATTGGTTCTAAGGTAAAATCTTAAAACAATTTAAACCATTTCATATAATTTCAAGGTTATTTCGACACGCGCTTATTATTTTAAAAGAAAACAATTTCTTAAGAATTTGTTGAGATTTGACACTTTTTTGTCAAATGTTATGTTCCAACAATTATCTACATAAGTGTGCATGTTAATTTAGATTTATGACTTCTTAAAGTTCTCTGATGTTAAACCGCACCCACTTAAACTTTAAAGATACAAAAAAAAAATCCCCAAAACCAGCATCTAAGTGCCACAAAATTGAGTTCGTGGAAAATTATTTGACAGCTATTTTGATCAGTGATCTAGTAAATAATAAACGAAATGAAGTTATTATATAACAAGTGTTTCAGAACCACTTAAGAACTACTAAGTAGCCCTTTTTTTTAAAACACAAAAATTTGTTGTTCAACACATTTTAATAATTTTTATTTTTTGTGTAATCCTCAAGTACTTATTGTGGTTGAAGAGAACCTGCTCAGGATCATCTTTATGCAACAAGAAAAGTCAAAATGTCAAACACAATATATTTCAGTAGAGATCTTTGTGTTTCATTTTACAAACCGCCTTTTTTCTTAAGAAATCTAGATAGAATTTCAGTTGTCCTTGCAATTGTAAGTAACCAAAGAAAAAGGACATTTATATTAGATTAACTATCTATGTATTTCTATGTGTTTCTGGTCAGATAAGTAACCGTAACCAATGTATAGTACAAAAGAATGATAATTTTCTTTTTTCTTCCTATGATCAAGACTTTACTAGAAAGTATGTCTCTTTCAAATTTTGATGTAACTTATGTTGCACGTAGACTTTTTAGATTTTTTTTCATATTTTTTTGTGTAGTGTTGTGGGCGTTACTGACATCACTTGGTCATATTGCTCTATTCTTATAATTTATGTTTAAAGGTTTGGTTATTGTTTTTTGATTCTTGTTGTTTTTGAAGATCCTTTTTTTTAATAAATTGGTCAATATTTTTGTTGTTTTTTTGCATTATTTATGTTTATGAAAAATTATTACAACATATGGTTTGTATGAAACAAAAGAAGAACATTATTAAAAATATTGTTTGATATTTTTTTTCTATTCAAAAGATCATGGACTGATGTGGTATCAGTAAATCCATAGGTTAGGTTAGAGGTGGTGGAGCTCAAAATTTTAATTCCTGGCATAGACCGGCTGGTCCATAGCTATACCATATGTTTCTTCAGCGACGTGGATAAAACGCGTTAGTCCATGTTGCAAACAGTTTAACTGACATAAGGTCCATAACTGCGACATCTTCCAGATTCTCGAGTTCTGATTTTCCTAAAATTCTCTCGCGTTTCCTTGACAATGCGGGGTATTTGAGCAGGATATGTTCAACACATCTTCTGCAATTGGAATTTGAGATGAATCCAATCGTTCTTGAGTGAAAAGCAATTAGGCAGTGTCCTGTGACCACTCCCGCGAGTAAACGACATTCCCTTTTCTTAAGAGTAAGTACACTCAAAAAAATACGTTAGTAGATTTACTAATTTTTTTTTGCTAATGCTAGTTAGCTAACTTTTAGCAAATTTTTAATTGACATTAGCATGTTAGCAAAAAGTTCTTGTAAACTTCATTTAGCACATTAGCAATTTCAAACAAACTTTGAACTAATTTCTTTTGCTAAATTTGAAATTGAGTTGACAACATTTTTACAAGATTTTTTGCTAACATTAGCAAGATAAATGGTAAATTTTTTTTTATTTTCAGAAAACTTAAAATGGCGCTATCTCGGAAACTAAGCCAGATAGAGCAAAATGGAGGGCATTTTTGGTTCTTAGAATCTCCATACTTTCGCGGGTCCTCTTCACGTGTGTGGACCCTAATGGGCCCTAACTTTGGATCCAAAAAAGTTAGCATTCCCGAAAATTTTAAAATGCTCATATCTCGGTAAATATTGCCGACACAACAAAAAGTCCAAAATCAAAATAGTCAAAAGCTCTCCGAGTAATATTTTTGAAGTTATCGAGCTTTTTAATTCTCAAGACCCCAGTGGTCCCCTATAATCACGTATCTCAAAAACTAAGCAAGGTAGAGCGAAACGGACACAAATTTTGGATCAAAAACTATGATGATTTTTAAGGAACCCAACTAGGCCTAGGCCCATCGGGGTCTGGACCTATCGGGTCCGAACCCAATGGGGTCCACAAATGTGTATGAACTAAGTCAAAAAAAAAAAAATTTAGTTAACTAATTATTGGCAAAACATTTTTGCTAACTTTAGCAAAAAAATTTTGGGTTCAAAATCAGCAAATTTTCTTGTAGGTTTACAAGCTTTTTTTTCTAACACTACAGTTTTTTTTTTTTTTTGAGTGTAGGTAGCGAGTTCTTCTAAGGTCGTAACGCGGCAAGATTATTATGGTAATTCAGCTTGTACTTAACTTTCTCCATTTTCTGTTCGCCATGGAAATACACTGGCAGTCACTTCTAGGTCTGACCCCCACAAAGTGCCTAATTATTTTTGATCTTTAACAACGAATATCTCAAAAACGGTAAATGCTAAAAAAAAATTGGATAGTAGATTTGGAATCAGGAGGCCTAAATCTGTAAGCACCAATTCGATATTATTGGTATTTTGACTTTTTAACAGCGAATATCTCAAAAATGGTGCTAAAAAAGTGCTAAAAAAAATTAGATGACTGATTTGGATTCAGGAGGTCAAAATCTATAAGAATCAGTTTGATATTACACTGGGAGGTTTTTGTTATCGAACAGTGTAATTACACTACTCAACATAACTGAACTCTTTTTTTGCACAGACTTCTAAGTACATTTTCTAAAGTATTTTGGCCTAGTAAAAACACATATCTGTCATCAGAAAAGTTGTATCAAATCGCCTTCTCGAGATATAGGCATTTTCATTTTCTGCGGACCAAGCCATCACAACAGACAAATTTTTTAATATTGGGAAAGTGTATGTTAAAGTTAACTTTTGCAAAAAATTCGGACTCGGTACGATCAAGGATACCATCAGGACATTAAAGGGAAGTTCAAAATGTCCTGTTTTTGGTTATGTCTTTATAAGTATCCGAATTTTGCAAGAAACTTCCTGTTCAAAGCAGATATGTAAAGTAGGCACTCCAATAAAAAGAGAACCTGGGACTTAAACCCATTGAGTATATCCAGAAATATTTGCAAAAGAACTCAAAATTTTGAACCACATCTGCATATTTTTTTCATACATTTTTTTGTACCAATTTTTATGGTTTTTCATTAAAATTAAAAAAAAACATAACACACGTTTCTTAAAGTATTTTGGTCTCCTAAACACGAATCTGTCACCAGAAAAATTTTATCGAATCATCTTCTCGAGATATAGACATTTTAATTGTTTGCGGAATAAGCCCTCGAAAACAACAAGGTTTGTTTTTTTGCAAATATTTCTGGATATACTCAACGGATTTTAGATTTTAACCCCACATTCTCTTTATTGGAGTGTCTTCTTTACATATCAGCATTAAACGGTATATGTAAAGATAGTTATAAAGCTAAAACAAAAAAACGGACTTTTTCAACTTCCTTATATCGTCCTGATGGTATCCTTGATCGAATCGTGTCCGGATTTCTTGCAAAAGTTAGATATTTTTATTGGTAATTCGAATATAAAAATATACAGTCAAACCCGGTTATAACGAACTCCAAGGGACCAGTGAAAATAGTTCGTTATAGGCGAAGTTTGCTGTAAGCGGGGTATATTTTATATCAACCAGAGCTTCGAAGGATTTCATTCCTTAATTCGATTTGGCATTCTGAATGAAAATTTAGTGACTGCATTCACCAATCACATTTTAGCGAATTGAATGAATTCACTTTAGACTCATTCGATTTATAAATATCGAATGCATTCGATTTATTTTTCATTCGACTTTCAAAAATCGAATGCATTCGATTTTTTTTTTCATTCGACTTTTTAAAATCGAATGCATTCACTTGCGAATGCATTCGATTTTCTTTTCATTCAATTTGAAAAATCGAATGGCTTATTCATTCATTGCATAAAAAACTTAAAAAAACTAACTAAGATAGAGCAAAATACAGCCAATTTTTTTCCCCATAGTATCGCCAGCACTCTTCATACTTTTTGTCGTTTCGGCAGTTAATATGTGCATTTTTTAAATTTTCGGGAACACCAATTTTTTTGGATTCAAAATTAGAGCCCATTAGGGTCATCGTATGAAAAGAGAGTCGGCGATAATATGGACCAAATTTTGGCTCCGTTTTGGTCTATCTATTTAAAAAATCGATTGCATTCGCAGTGGAATGATAAAAAATCGAATGCATTCGATTTTTCTAAATCGAATCAACATGAAATCGAATGCATTCATTTTTTTCCATTCGACCGAATGAATTCCAAGGACTGCATTCAATGTTGATTTATGAAATCGAATGCATTCACTGACTATGAAAATTGAATGGATTTTTTTTTAGAATTCATTCGAAAAGGATTTCATTCTTCGAAGCTCTGATATCAACCTAGTTTTATTTTCAAAAAAAAGTTCCAATTTTGTTCTATTTGACGTTTTTCTGAAAGTAAACTAATAATTTGTAAGAAAACATTAAAAATATAAATAAGTTTTATCAAAATTTTAATATTGGCCAAAAATGTCTAACCATTTGTGGGTTTGGTAAATATAATTGCTGCAAATTTCAAAATATTTATTAGAGTTCGTTATAAAAAGGTAAATATACATGAAATTGTGTTCGTGGGACCATACACAGAAAAAAATATTCAATGGAAAAAAACAATTAAATATTTGCTCAGCTTAAAATTTGACATTTAATTAAATTTTACTTGAATCAATTAACCATTTGCTCAAATCTGAAAAATTCACAAAAAAATTCACAAAAACAAAAAAACTCATCATAGTAGGCTTTGAGTAACAATGCGATGAACGCTGTTGCGTTTTTTGTTTTAGTTTTAGTTAGTCGTCAAATAGAAAAGTACTTTCACGCACACAAGACGAAAATAAACAAAATAATATAAAGCACAAAAAAAAAAACAATTTAAACAAAAGACTTGAAAAGACTGACAAAAAACACTACAACTGGGCCATTCCAAAAAATTTAGCTCAAATTTTAGTCATTTTTGGAAATGGTGTCTCAGATTAATTTGAACCTTGACACATAGATAGCCCTCATAAATATGATATATGTACCATATATCGTTTTTTTACATTTGGTGTATTTAACGAATTATGGCGGGTCAAAGATTGACTTTTTAAGCAAAAGTAAGAGAAATACATCACGTTTAAAGAGCTGTAACTTCTTAACCAATGACCCGATTTTCACAAATTTAGGTTCATGTGAAAGTTGGGGTTCTTGTTTTTACTTTATATTTTTAAAATAACGCAGTTTTTTTTACAGAAATGATGCAAAAATGCAAAAACATTTTTTCTTTTCGAATATTTAAAAAAACACATCTTCGATTTTTTTTAAAAAAATTCTGGTGAAAAATAACAATGTTTTGTATAACATATTCAAAATTCAGAGTGGGATCTCCATGGGATCAAAAAATATTCTGTTTTAAGTACGAGTTTCTCATATTTTTCCCTTAGAAAATTTAAATTTCTAATGTTTTGAATGTTTTCAAAATTTTAATAGTATAATTTTCTTTGAAAATTTAAATTTTTATTTTAAAGAAATATAAAATTTTAATATTCTAAGGTAAAATTTAAGAACTTCGTACTAAAACCAGAATATTTTTTGATCCCATTGGGATCCCACTCTGAATTTTGGATATGTTGTACAAAACAGTATTGTTTATCACCAAACTTTTTTTAAAAAAAATTGAAGTTGTGTTTTTTTAAATATTCGCAAAAAACAATGTTTTTGAATTTTTGCAACACTTCTGAAAAAAAACCGTATGCTTTTGAAAATATTTCCTAAAAGAAGAAGAATTAAGCTTTCATATGAGCCATTACTTGTGATAATCGGATTACTAGTTAAAAAGTTAGAGCACGTTAAATGTCATGTATTTTCTGACTTTTGCTAAAAAAGTCGAACTCTGACCCGCGATAATTTGAAAACTACAGCAAATTTTGAAAATCCAAAAATGCAACATATCTCATATGAACGTGGATATCTATGAGCCAAATTTTCAGTGGCGTCCAAAGGCATGTTTCCGAACAGTGGGGCGAAAATTTTTGGAATTACCCAACTGTAAAATAATGATTAACCATTCACTCAGATCAAGCATTGGATTACTCAAAAATAACACAAAATTATTGATTAACCGCTCACTCAAATCAAGCATTGGTTTAATCAAAAATTACAGAAAAATAACAATTAACAAATTACTCAAATCAAGCATTGGTTTAATCAAGGAACAGTCAATGACTGACCTACAATTTTCGTGCTTGATCCAACAATTTTCCTCATTAGATGACTTTTAATTAAAATAATGCTCAACCTGGTGTAATTCGTGCTTGATCTAACAACTCATTTTTATCTGTGCAATAAGTAGTTCGTTTTAACCGAGGATTCGTTATAACCGAGTTCGTTATAAAAGAAGTATTTTGGCTGAAAATTGGTGCAAAAACGTCGGGACTTAAGAATTAGTTCGTTATAACCGAGAATTCGTTATAACCGAGTTCGTTATAACCGAGTTCGACTGTATATAACTTTAACATACTCTTTTCTAATATTGAAAAATTTGTCTTGGTCCGCAAAAAAGTAAAACGCCTATATCTCGAGAAGGTGATTTAATACGATTTTTCTGATTTGAGGCCCTATGCTCCTTATAGGAACTACAGGAACCAATATATATATATTTCTGATGTCAGATTCGTGTTTAGGAGGCAAAAATATTTTAGGAATGTGTTTTACATTTTTTTTAATTTTAACAAAAAATCATAATAATTGGAACAAAAACAAGTAAGAAAGCTATAGTCGGTCAAGACCGACCATATGATACCCTACACCAGTGTTTTCCGGAAAATGGGTCCCAAGGCCAAACATGGACCGATTGGATCTCTCTTTTGTTAGATCTTTATTTAGTGTAGAAAACACACACAGATCAAATTTTAGTGGAATTGGTTTATTTTTTTGTCAATAGGCCGATTTAACTGAAAATCGGTTGAAATTTTTATATGTATAGTCCAAAAATTGTACAATTATATTCCGATTTGATTAGATTACTAAAGTACACGTTTAACACCTAAAAATACATTTTTTATCAAATATTTCCATTTCATGAATTTTGAGGGATTCATGTGAATATGGGAAGGGTGGTTCGTATAGGGACTACTAGAAGGACCGACCCGATTCCTTTGAAATTTGGAATGAAGATTCGTGCATACAAAATTTTAATTACCTGCTAAATTTCAAAGCGATATCTATTATAATACGGTTATTAGAGTCATTTAAGCCGAATTCAAAGGGCGCGTTTGTATGGGGGCTAGGTCTTAACATTAACCGATTTTCTCCGATTTCAATAGGCTTCGTCCTTGGGCCAAAACATGCCTAAGTTTCAAATTTCAAGTCAATTGATTGAAAATTGCAATAGATGGACAGACGGACGGACGGACATTGCTAAATCGACTCAAAAAGTCATTCTGAGCCGATCGGTATACTTGAAAGTTGGTTTAGGACCAATATTTCGGGTAGTTACAAACATCAGCATAAACTCATTATACCCTGTACCACAGAGTGGTGTAGGGTATAAAAATTATGAAAATTTGGTTCAAAATTTTGTCTTCTTTTGTAAATATTTCTAGATATACTCAATGGATTTTGGATTTTAGCCCCAGGTTCTCTTTGTTGGAGTATCTTTACTTTACATATCTGCTTTGAACAGTAAGTTTCTCGCAAATTTCGGATAGTTATAAAGACATAACCAAAAAAAAAGGAGATTTTAAACTTCCTGATGGTATCCTTGATAGTATCGAGTCCAGATTTCTTGCAAAAGTTAGGTAATTTTAATGGGAATTCGAATAAAAAAAATATGAATAACTTTAACATACACTTTGCCAATATTAAAAAATTAGCATGTTTGGTACACAAAAAATGGAAATGCCTATATCTCGAGAAGGCGATTTGATACAACTTTTCAGATGACAGATACGTGTTTAGGAGGCCAAAGTTCTTTAGAAATGTTTTCAAAATGTCTGTGAAAAAATTCCACTTTTTGTTTACCTAATTTTTTCTCAAATTTAGTATATTTCCTAATTTTTTTAGTTCCCTTTTTTAAGTGTGTGGTTCAAGAGTATAAAAATACAGTTTTCTCCTAAAAACTTTCAGATTAAGTCGTATTCTTTCTATATTTTGTACAAAACATTTTCTGAATAAAAACTGTAAACAATTGAGTCGCATTCTTCCTTTATCTAATTTTAAGATACGGGCCACTATTTCTAGAAAATTATAAGATTCTGAGACATTTTAAATTAAGTTTGTTAATTATCCAATTGTCAAATTTATTTTTAAACTATTTTCGGATTTAGAGACATTCAACACTTTTATTTTCTGAAACATTTTTTCAAAGAAAAATTTTCCGATACTGAGACATTATGAAAAAATTTTCAAGAACAGTTTTTCTAACATTATACTGTCAACATTTTTATACCCTCCAACCACAGGAGGCTTAGTGGTTAGCGCGTTGGACTACTAGCCAGCAAGCCTGGATTCGATTCCCGGCTCAGGCAGAACAACATTTTTTCAGATATTTATTAGTTTCTACTTATAACTAATATCTATCGCAGCACCCTCCTTCGTTGATAAATAGCACTAAAACGTCAACGAAGTAAAATAATAAAATAATGGCTATTAAACACAGCTTCAAAAATAATTCGCCAGATCAATAACAGATGGCGATGCAACAACTGTACTCAAAATTATCAACACGCGCAATTACAGTGTTGCCATACTGAAGCCCTTCTAACTTTCAAATCTTTCATCTCTCTTCTACCCCTTTCCGAAAGAAACATCATGGTTACATTAGTAATTGATAGGCAGCATTGCCTGAGTTTTGTTTCTTTAAAAAAAAAAAAAAAAAAAAAAAGAGCTACCCTCCTTAAATTTGGCACGAATATGTGGGCAAAATCGGACCACGGGGGAAAAAGTTCTCCCTTTAAGAACTAAACCAACCTCTGAAAAACGCAATTTTTTATGTCAGAAGAAGTTCAAAGTGGCTCCACCAAAGAAACACCCCCCCTCCCCCTCACCAAAAAAAAAATACGTCCCTGTTTTTTTTTCTTAAAAGGTGTTGGAATTTAACACACTCACTTGATTTAAATGTTTTTGCTATTCCTATGTAGTAGACAAACATTTCTTACGTCAAACAAATTCAGAACTCAAAATTTTCGGATTTCAAGGTTTATTTCCTAAGAATTTTTTTTTTAGAATTCGGTTTTTGGGGGATTTCCCCATTCCCTCCACACAAAAATTATGTGAATCACCATTCTCATGTGAATCACCTGCATTCTTAAAAAAAATATTTAAAATATTTTCTTTCTTTATTTATTAACAAATAAATCTTAAATTCAAATAGCACAAGACACTCTTAATAAAATTGATTTATATCCTCGTAAAATGAAGAATTAACTATAAAATTTAATTCAATTCTTAGTTCAAAAAAATATTTAACAAAAAAGAAACAATCAAAGCGTCACATATGATCATATAATTTTTTAACAATGTTTGTTAATTGTCATCCAGCGTTTTTTTTTTTTTAGTACGAAGGTATTGTTTTAATAGCAAGGCGTAGACCTGGCTATAAAAAGCTAGTAATTATTAAATCACATTTAGCCAAGGGCCTAATCAAATAATTTTTAACATACAAAACCATAAATTTTCTATTAACCAAAAAAAAAAAGAAAAGAAAACCTTAAATAAACTAACAAAAAAAACAAAAAGATGAAATTGAAACAAAAAATTTAGAAAAAAACATCAAAAACCGATAAACTTTTAAACACCTCACTAAACACGAAACTAAACATTTGAAAACAACTGGATGGAGCAGGGATGATAATGATGGTACAAGTGATTTTTTTTAAATTTGGTACAATTGGAATTTGAAAAATACTTATATTGGAACTATAGGATATAACACAGCAAAACAACCAAAATCGGAATGGGATGAATGGGATTCTCCAAAAGCAAATGAAAGTTGACATATTCCGTAACAAACCCTCATGGATTTTTTTTAGGTCAGCGCTAGAATTTTTTTCACGCATTTGAAGTTGATGAACTTTTATTATAATTATGTACAATAAGTTCTTGAAGACTGTATAAGTGGCGTATGCTTAATTTTGTAATTGCCTTCAAATAACAATCATACGCAATGGTGCACAGTGGTTTATTTTATATAATTTGGCTATTCAGTAAGTAGGTACAGGACCGATTGCAGCGAAATTCATAATGGTTATAGCTAACGTAATTTTGAGCTTTAGTTTGAACGCTGGACCCAGCATGTCCAATAAGGGCACCACCAGGTGCCCCTAAAGTAGGACATGCATAGCAAAAACTTTAAGTACTTTAAAATCACTAACGTTAAATGCGTATAAAAAATAGCTAGCGCTGAACTTTAAAAATTCTTGAGAGTTTTGTTATGTAAAATGTCAATTTAAATTTGCTTTTGGTTTCATCCCATTCCGATTCGGAAAGTTTAATTTTGTAGCACTGTGTACTTAGGAAAAATTATCATGAGTTCATCCCATTCCGATTCGGAAAGTTCGAGTTTGTATCACTGTGTAATTAGGAAAAATCATCATGATTTCAAATTATTCTGATGTTAATTGAACAAATTATTCTGAAGTTTGGTGAATTTTTGACTGTGGGCCAGGAATTCCATTTTTTTTTTTTGGCCAATTAAGGTCTGTAGGGCAACACATATTTAAAAATATTTTTCAGAATGTTGGCATTTTGAAAATTGTCCACCTTTATTATCTTTTTATTGTAGCTTAAAGGTTTTTTTTTTGCATGAGGTTAAAGTCAAAATTTGAAATTTTTTATATTTATATACCCTACACCACTCTGTGTTTCAGGGTATAATGAGTTAGTGCTGATGTTTGTAACTACCCGAAATATTGGTCCTAGACCTGCCTTCAAGTATACCGATCGACTCAGAATGACTTTTTGAGTCGATTTAGCTATGTCCGTCCGTTCGTCCGTCCGTCTGTCCATCTATCGGTTTAAGCACGATACAGGTCGCAAATTTCAATCAATTGACTTGAAATTTGAAACTTAAGCCTCTTTTGGCCCAAGGAAATTGCAAAAAATGGGTCCATGCGAAGACCTAGCCCCTATACAAACGCCCCCTTTGGATTCGGCTTAAATGACTCTAATAACCGTATTATAATAGATATCGCTTTGAAATTTAGCAGGTAATCAAATTTTGTATGTGCGATTCATCATTCGAAATTTCAAAGAAATCGGGTAGTCCCCATACAAACCACCCTCCCGATATTCACATAACTCCCTCAAAATTCATAAAAATGGAAATATTTGATAAAAAATTTTATTTTTAGGTGTTAAACGTGTACTTTTGTAACCTAATCAAATCGGAATATAATTGGACCATTTTTGGACTTAGTCCCCCATATAAAAATTTCGACCGATATTCAGTTAAATCGGTCTATTGACAAAAAAAAAACCAATTCCACTAAAATTTGATCTGTGTGTGTTTTCTACACTACATAAAGATCTAACAAAAGACAGATCCAATCGCTTCATTTTTGGACTCGGAATCCATTTTCCGGAAAACACTGGTGTAGGGTATCATACGGTCGGTCCTGACCGACTATAACTTTCTTACTTGTTTTTCATTAATATTTTTTTTTAAGAAATTTTTTTCGTCAAAATTTTTTTTTTTTTCATAAATTTTTTTTTTTTATCAAAACCTTTTTTTTCTTCATTAAAATTTTTTTTCTTAACATTTTTTTTTTTTTTTTTCATAAAAACTTTGTTTATCATTAAAAACTTTCTTTTCATTTCGTCTTATTTTTTTCACTGAAACTACTTTTTCACCAAGTCTTAAATTCTTACATAAAAATGCTCCATTTGCTTAACAAATGTACAAAAACAAGTGAGAGTGTTAAATTCTTCTGTGCCGAATCATTTATACTCTCCAAATATAAAAAAAACTTTTTACACTTAAGTGGGGACTTGATTATCAGAATAAATGTCGTTTTGATAATGCAAAATGAAAAGAAGAAATGGCGTTCGATTTTTAAAACTTTGGTCGTTTTTAAAACGTTGAGTTGCTAGATGAGGTTAATAATTCTGTTTTTAGGACCTACGGTTATGCGGATGATATCGTGATATCAGTCTGTGGGTGGTATACACCAACGATCCCCGGTCGGATACAAAGGCATTCAAAATAACCTTCAAATGTTGTCAGAAAAGGGGGTTGACTATAAATCCTTTAAAGACGACTCTGGTTTCCTTAACTAGAAGAAGGACGGTTAACTTTTCTATGTCTGAAATAAATGGCGTCAAAACAGGTTTTCCAGATAAAGTGAAGTATTTAGGGATTTCTCTTGATAAATGACTGACTTGGACTCCTCGTCTTAACAATGCAACCAAAAGAGCCTCTACGACAATATACGTCTGCTATTTGCTAACATGGCTATTTGGAAGAACATGGGGGAATTAGGTCTCACTGGATCTATTGGTAATTTCTTATGAAATGAAATATTGGTCGCAAGACCAATTCTTTAAGATGGACCAATGCAAGGTCAGATCTGTACACACAAAAAAAAACCTTGTCAAATTACTATAAAAGTCTCGTAATCCCATTTTACCAATAATTGACAGTTTTCCTGTTTTTTACCAAAAAATTTTCGATCGAAACTTAAATTTTTTTTGTAATTTTACAATTTTTTTTGTAATTTTAGAAGTTTCCAAGGTTTTTTTACAAAAAAAATCTAGTAAATTCACGAGATTTCCTTTACGAAAAAACTCGTAATTTTAACTAGGAATTCTCGTAAAATAGGAGGTAGCAAAAAATTTAGTAAAAACACGAAACCTTCTTGTAAATTTTATCGCGTCAAAAAAATGTAAATTTACAATTGTATTGGTAAAAAACTTGTAAGATTACAAAATTATTGATAAAAAGCTTGTAAAATTACAAGGAATTGTTGTCAAATAGGAGGTAGCAAAAAAAACAAGTTACAAACTTTTCTTGTCGTTTTACAAGGCTTTTTTTTAGTGTACTGGACATATTATTGGGGGGTATATTCCAAATATGGAGCAAGCGATTTTAAACGCATGTAACCTACTGGAATACATATGATCTTAATGAATAAATTCTCTTTTCTCAGCTTAGCACAACCGAATCAAATATTTAATGAGTCTTTGTTCCCAGTTCTAAGATTTCTTTAAGATCTCAAAACAGATCATTGGGATAGCCTCAATTCGGACTCCCCTTAATATCCACCGAAAATAACTTCTTCCTGTTGTTTCACTACACCGATTGATTTAAAGCACTCCAATTGTCTATCGTATAACGATTCCCCAATTGTATGTATCCATTAGTACCTAAAATTTTTCGGCACCATGAAAAATGACCCCAATGCAAAATGGCCCCAAAACGAAAATGAAAAATGGCCCCAAATTTTTATATGGAGTACAACAACACGAAAATTTGGGGTAATTTTTCCTAGTTTTTTGGGGTAATTTTTCCTTTTAATTTTGGGGTCATTTTTCATTTTTATATGACCCCAAAATTAATAGGGCCATTTTTCATTTTTTGATTTGGGGTTATTTTGCAGAATGAATAATGGCCCCAAATTTAATAAAAATAATAAAATTATTTCCACATAATCCCCGTCGTATTTAAATTAAGACTTTTAACAATTGGCATGCATTTATTAATATGTGTACAAAATCTGAGTGAAAATTTTTTTTTTTTGCTTTAAAGTTTTTCTGCGTAGCCGGCCTTAGGTCGGCCTTAGGTCGGACTTAAACTCACCCTCTCCGCAAAATAAAGTTTTTTTGGACAGCAGTACTTTATATTTTATTATTTTAATACAACAAAACAAAAATCTGAAGTGACAAAACAAAAAGTAAGAAGGAACTTGGATTGGTTATTTGAAATGTTAATTTCATTTTGGTATAGGTTTTAAGTGGTTTCTTACGCTTTACGTCAGCACACATGTACCCTGAGGTCCGTTGGTCTTTAGGTATTATAAAAACCTACTTAAATTTTATTTCCGAGTTACTTAAGTTAATTATTTAATTTTTTTTAACATTAAAAGCATATAGATGTGAAGAAAGCGCCGCAGGCGAAAAATTTTTACAAGAGATTTTAACAAAAAATTAAAAAAAAATCGCGCGATTTTTTTTTAATTTTTTGTTAAAATCTCTTGTAAAAATTTTTCGCCTGCGGCGCTTTCTTCACATCAATATGCTTTCAAAGTTTTTCAAAAGAAATATGTATTATTGCTACTGCCATTATACAGAATCCTAGAAACGATATGTCATCAAAGAATATATTTGATTCCAGTGGGTTAATTCGAGTGGGTTAATAAAATAGAATATATTTTTTACCTTTGTTAAATTCACTGAATTATATGGAAGAACTTACACGGGTGCTTTTAAGATATGAATAATCATGAGAACTATAACGGGTGCCAAAATCAAATCATACCGAAAATCCAATGATGTAAACCCACCATAAGTAGCAGCCCGAAAGCGTTAATAATATCTTTCATGTCGTTAATACAACTCAAAAGTTTTAAATAAAAAAAAAATAATTTCATTGGGAGTTATTTTAAATTTATAATTATTAATTACAATTTATAATTATTGACTGAAATTAAATGAAATTGACTGAACGAAAATTTTATTTATAATGGTTTGGGAAAAATACATATTTTTTTTGGGGTCATTTTTCATATTGCAATTTGGGGCCTTTTTTCATTTTCAGAAAAATGGTTCTAATTTTTTGGGGCATTTTTTCACACAGAATTGGGGCCATATTTCATATTTCAAAGTGGGGTGAAATTTCATTTTCAAAAAGACCCCAAAACTGGGGCCATTTTTCATTTTTGGCGTTGGGGCCATTTTGCATTGGGGCCATTTTTCAGGGTGCCAAATTTTTCTAACTTTATCATCTCTGAAATAGATGGATAAAGTAAAGAAGATGAAAAACTATTAACTGCGTTGACAGTTAAACACATTTTGATGCATCATGTCTGATCGTCGTCGCGGTAAAACAAGATTTAAACCAAAAATCTTACTAGAAAAATAAAACATCATTTTTGGTAATGATATAATGCTATGGTGGTTACCAAAGCAAATGGTGTTTGCTTATTTTCGGGTGAAACATGAGAGTCAGGCAGTATTAGATTATGTTCTTTAGCTCTGTTTGTGGTTTGATGTTTTTGGGAGTTACCAGAAAAACACGCACTTTATTATAATTTTTTTCTCGTAAAAACCAAAAAAAAAAAGAAAAGAAAAAGTCAGTTTAAGCGCAAATTTAAGCCTCTAGCTAAATACTTGTGTAGTTAAATACCAAAAAAATATATTTTGATTGATTTATAACTCAAGTAACGTAAAAAACTATATATACATAAGTAGAAAACTCTTAAAAAATCATGTTTGAGTAAAGGTTATAAAACGAAGAAAAAACCAACTGTATACTATTTTTTCTTTTGGTGTATGTAGCCTTAATATATGTACACTGCATTGGAAGATCTTTAAGAGGTTTGTTTTGTAGTCCCAGTTAATTATGATTAATGATGATGTTATGATGCGTTAATATTTCTTTGGTTTTTAAATCTCATTTGTTTTGGAATTTTATGAAGTATTTTGGAAAATATATAAAAGGTACACAAATATATGAGTACTCTATAAAAATTATTTAAATTTATGTAAACATTTTTACAAATTTATGAAAAAAAAAAAGAAAAAGTTTATTATTTTTAAATATTTTGATATCATAGCTATTAACAGTTTAAAAAAGATAACGTAAGAAGGTAATCGACAAGCCCTTAAACCATTATGATTTGATATGATTGCAGCAAAACAAATAATATCACTAGAGTTTCTTATAAAAATTTTCTAGTAAATGGCGCCCAAGATGGGGCCAGATGATGAATAATGAATTATAATCATGGTTAACTCAGCTGAACTTAAATGTTTCATCAGAAAGGAACATTCAAAATATATAGATATAGAAAAACATATTTAAAATAAGTGATAAAACATTTGAAAACCATTCCAGTAATTATTCATTTGTTTTGACAAACATCAACATTTACTTTTTACTGTTAATAAAATTTTCTAAAATAAATAACATTGAACATTAAAAACTAACGTCACTTTCTTTTTTTACCAACAAATTCGAAAAAAAATAACCTACAGAAACATTAAAAATTAATGATTGTTGTGTTATTTTTACCAACATATTCAAAAAAAAAAAATACCTAAGAAAACATTAAAAATTGATGATTTTGTAGGTTATTTTTACAGTTTTTCTATTGAATTTTATTTAAAAAAAAAATTAATAAAATTTTTGGGGAATCGATCCCGCAATCAACTACATTCTGGCCATCATGCCGAAGTCACTTGATACAAATATGTTTTAATATTTCTATAAATAATTTTTTGAATTTTTTATCTACAAAAAAAATAACCCACACAAGTAGGTAAAAACTAATGACTTCTCTTTAAAAAGTGCCAACAATTAAAAAAAAAATAACGTACACAAATCATTAAAAATTAAAGAAGAATTACTTATTTTTACTTACATAATAAAAATAATGACTTTAAAAATTTAATGCTAATAAAAACCTTTATTTTTTATGTTGTTATTTTTAAAACAATGAACAGAAATAATCATATGAAAAAACTAAACATTGAACAAATGGTTTTTCTTTTAAAAACGACAAAACGTAAAACTTTTTAAATAATCAAAAATTTTTTTGATTTTTATTTATTTTTTCCATTGAATTACAAATTATTTTTAATAGCGAAATCTATCAAGAGTTTTGGTGGGCATCGAACCCAAGACCCCTTGTTTCATAGGCCAGCACGCTACCAACTAACTTACAGGTGCCCCCGATATGAAGGTTTACATTTCTGAAAATATCGTCTCTAAAACAGTACCACCAACGCTCCACTAAGAGACAGTTCTGAAAATATCGTCTCTAAAACAGTACCACCAACGCTCCACTAAGAGACAGTTACCTACGGGTACCAATATAATATCCAATTGGTTTTGAGGTTGTGAAACCGAGGTTTCGGTAACGTTTCAAACAGAAAGAATTTTTTTTTTAACATTTTGCCTTTAGAAAATCAGCAGATGGAACAGCAATAAACCTTTAATGTTCAGCGAAGTGGAACCTCAAAAAAATATCCAGGTTGCGAAAAAATTCTGATTGGAAGAGATTGGTTGGGTTACCTTACGTTAGATTTTATGTCGCTTCTGACGCTTTACGTCAGTACATATAGACTCTGAGGTCCGTTGTGATACCCGTGACTTTAATGGATTCCCCTACTAGTGCCAGAGATGACAGAAAATTCTCAATTTTATTTCTTAAATGTGGAGAATGATTATGAGGAAATTTGACGCACGAAAGGGACAGTTAAATTGAATTGCATTTGGGACGGGGGCTGCTTTAAATACTGTGTTAAATACACTTACCTTACATGTCTAAGGGGCATAGCATGAGGAGTACAATGTAGGGCATCGCTTTCGGAACATCTGATGTTTTGGGTAACACGAACTCTCACAATAGTACGACCGTCAATGTAATCTTGAACCAATGACCTTTTATTAACTGACGCCGTTGATAACTCCAACCGTTTTGCTAAATTTTTTGCAAGACATTCATACTTATCGGTTACCTGTACTATAACGAAGATTTTCTTCCAAGCAAGTGCAGTTAATAGAGTTATTAATACTGTGTTTTTGACAAATAGTCTTCCACTGGTACTTCTTTTCAGACCTTTCTAACCGCAAAGGAGTCTCAAGTTAGAAGACACGCTTTCAGAGGTAATAGGAAGTATAATTAATTACCATTCTTAAATTATCTGGAAGACAAATTACCATCTTAATGACAGATAGTATGACATTTGTAAAAGTAGCTGCAGAATAAATTTAGGAAAAGTTGGAGTCGTGTTTTACATCAATCGTAGAGGACAAAGTTACTTCCTTCCAAAGCATTCGTTCGTGTATGAAACGATGCACTTTTCTTCAAGCTTAGTGTCGAAAGAATCATTCTAGTGTCCCGATTCCTTAAAGCGGTGTAGTAATTACTCTACCTGATCCTATCTCCTCACTACGTTTCCTCATCCTATCTCCCCACCATTAGTTGAATTGGATCCATTTGGTGAGTTCACTTAGAGGTCATAAGATCTATTTTGATTCCTTTGATTGTTTTCTCTATTTCCCCTATACTAAAAATGTTACTCCTTTAACTACCCCAATTACCTGATATATGCCGCTACAGAAGTCATTGAGACATCATATAGTTCGGGTCGTCGAATAACCTCTGCTTAAAACAAAGAATTCGGTCGATGCAACCAAAATATTTGATTGGCGACAAATTCAGTTATCCCAACAAATCTGTTGTTTCTGTAAAGAATAAATATATTAGAACATACACAGACCCTTTTAGGGATCTATGATGAGACCCCACCTAGACCAACACGAATATTGGATAAGAAACTCGAAATAAATGAAGTTACAAACGACACCAAAACCAGTAAGCTTTGATCCGAGTACCACAAACGAGCGTATACCCTTTAAATATCCAAAGCAACCACTTTATTAGAGAATTCATGGCAGACCCTGCCATGAACTAACTCTAACTCTTTTTCCTCTATATTCTTTTTTTTAACATCACAATGGATCTTATGGTCTCCAAGAGTGCTCGGTTTTACGCTCAGTTTCTTGAGTAATTAATTACAATCTAAAGTTGTTTTTAAGAGTTGCTTTCGAATGTTTCGAAAATAGCCTAAATCTATCGAGCAGTAAAATCCTCTCTCTAATGTAAGTACCAGATCATAACAAAATAGAAGAAAGCAAGGAGGAAGATCAAACTTATTAACGGAGACTCTCGTGAGGTCATGATTGAGTGTGTCATTCATGTTCTGCCTCATAGCATCAAGACTTGATCTATGAAAAAGTGTAAGAGAATGGACAGAACCTTGCGGAACCTCTGAATTCAGATGAAACTCATCCGATGAGAACCCATCTATAACAACACGAATAGAGCGATCTCTAAGAAAGCTCGATATAAATCGAGAAGAAGCATCGATTGTGGCCATAGCGCAATCTTGAAGAAGACAATTATACCACAAAATGTGGACAGGTTCCCTCTATGAACCTTTTTGAGCGCCAATTTACCAACGTGATTCCATCGAAGGCGTCTTGGATGAGGTGCTAGAGGTGAAGCTAGACGAACAAGTGGGCTTTTGAATCCATTCGGAAGAGCTAGAGTTGAGCCTGGTTCAAATATCGCAAGATCATTGCAGTGTTTACCCACAGAGATGTTGGCAAGAAAGGAAGTGGCTAACTGGTTGAGTTGCAATGTCTTGTCTACAACTGCAGTCAATATCTATTCTCACAGTCAGAGTCAAGTCCCTGGAGTCAATATTTCTGAAAACAAGATCTGCCCTTAACTGCCCCATGTCTTTAAATGAGATGAGATGGCCAAGCAATATGACATGCGACTCATATGGGTCCCAGGGTACAGAGATATTCCAGAAATTTTCAAAGCCGATGAGCTTGCAAGACTGGGAACTACCTTACAGGTTTCAAAGAATTGGAATGTGTCGTTAAGCCTCTAGAAACTTGCAAGCAAAATCTACGGCGAAATCGACTAATTAGAGATGGGTACGTGGATACACATGTGACACAACACAACAGATTCGGCCTTTACTTAATCAGAAGTGATGATGGCAAACCAGATAAAGACATAAATTCTAGAATAGCAGCAACAAGCCGGCTTTATTATGCTCTAAATAAGAACTTTATAAACAAGCAAAAAGTATCAAAGATGACAAAATTAGCGGTTTATAACTCAACATACGTCTTATCACTTACTTACGCCTGTGAATCGTGCACAACAGAAATGAAGGGGCCTACGTAGAGTGGCTGGTAAACCCGAAGAGATAGATAGATAGAGTTATTATGAAATTAGGAGCAGTTACAGGTGGATCCTCTTGAAAACAAAATTGACAATTGCCAGGCCAGATGGTATGGTCAAATAATAAGAATACCAAATTCCAGGATTCCCAAACAAGTTTTCGAAACGAGACCAATTGGAACACGTCCAAGACGGAGAAGAAGAATAACCTGGTCGGACTCCGTAAATGAATTTTTTGAGAACAACGGTATTGATCCCAGAACATCTAGAACTGTAGTTCAAGATCGAAGCAATTGGCGATCCCTTCGACGTAACTCTACACTGCAAGGTAGCAGAGATCAGGAACAAGTAAGTAAGTTAATCAGGAGCGCACAAATGAGCTGAAATCGCTTTCAAGAAAAGAGATTTCGACAGTTGTTGATGTAATTACCGGACACTGTCTTATAGGAAAGCACGCAAAGCGATTGAATGTGCCGTAAAATGAATCTTGCCGGAGTTGCATGGATGAGGAGGATTTGGAAACTATCGAACACTTTATCTGCCATTGTCCGGCACTTTCTGGTTTGAAACTTGCTTCACTGAGATCTTGGAAACTACTTATACTATCTTTTTGATTTGTCGGATGTCAAAATATAATATCTTAGAAGTTTCATTAGGAGCTAAAATTTGTTTAACGGCAGGGTGTACTAAGGGAACCTATTACAGAGACCTTAGATTATATGTGTGCTGACGTAAAATATCAGCAGCCACTTACAACCTAACCTAACCTTCTTCCTAAGTAAAATTAAACTCTCAAAACTTTGATTAAAATTTTTTGTATTATATTTTTTTTTTTATTGTTATTTTTTTAATTTATAATTTGTTTAATATCTTAAAGACAATTATATATGAACATAACAAGAGTATTATTATTTATTAGGTATTAATGTAAATCTTCTGTGTGTTTATGTGTTTTTTTAAATATTTACAATAAAGCTTAAAACTAAACAAACTATTCAATAGCTATTTACAATATTTTTTTATAAAAAAAAATTTAAATACAATTGTTAATAAAAAGAAAAGTGAATTACAAAATCAAAAAATTAAATAAGCAACAACGAAATATTTCAATAAAAAGCGATGACTTAAAAAAACAAATGAAATTAAACAATTAAGCAACAACAAATTCTATTATAACTATTGGAAAACGATATACCACAACAATATCCTTATCAAAAAAACGGTCAACCGTTTAGAGAGTTTTATCCCAATTTATATACACAAACACTTTCTACAAGAACATGTTCTTCAAACACTTTCTTTTTCATTAACTTAAGCTGTGGCATGATGAGGATGTTGATAAGCTGCCGCTGCCGCCCAAGGATTATGTGGATGATGATGAAATGCTGAGGAGGGTGTAGGATAAGAGGAAGTTGTTGAAAATTCAGGATAAGAAGGATATTCAGATTTCATTTGTCCTATTAGATTGGAATAAGTTGAAGAATGTTGCATATGATGATGATGGTGGTGGTGAGGATGATGATGATGGTGTGGATGATGTGGATAATGATGGGCGACGGCTGTATGTGAATGACTTAAAGGCGATGTATTGCCATTATTTGAATTGGGAGAAGACATGGTTATGCCATATTCGGCAGCTAATTGGGATTCACTTTGCATTGCTAATGCATTATAATGATGTGATGTTTGTGTATTATGTTGTTGTTGCTGTTGTAATGAGGGGGAAGACTGTTGTTGTTGCTGCTGTTGTTGCATATTGGTCATATGTTGTTGATTATTTGAGGTAGCGACGGTTGCTGTTGTTGAATTATTATTTGAATTTGACTGTTGGTGTTGTTCAATGGCACTGCGTGTTTGTTGTTGCTGCTGCTGTTGTTGTTGATGGGTATTCCATAATTCAAATGTTGGTGGTGTATTTGGTACACTTTGTGTGGTAGAATTTGTGGAACCATATGAGGAGTTTGTATTAGCTGCTGCTGTTAAATGAGGTTGAAATAGTGAGGAAGTTTGATGATATAGATTTGAGTAGGGTGTATAATTTGCTGGTATATCAGGTTGTTCAGTTTTTAATTGTAATTGAGGCTGGGATTGAGATTGTTGTTGACTGCTAGTTTGTAAAAGTTGTGAATTATTATTTAAACGATTATTTAATGATAAAGGACTTTTAACGGTGGTGGTGGTGGCCGCTGAAGCAGTCGGTGTTGCTGGCATACCATTAGGCATTTGGGGAGACTTAACAGGACTTGATTTTTCCTGTTGTTGTTGCTGCTGCTGTTCCAAAGGTTTTTCTTGTTTAATTGCTGCCGCTTGTTCTTTAGCTTCTGCGGCTATGGCTTTTTTACTTTTCTTATCCTTAAAGTGAGTCTTCTTATGTTTACTCAAATGATCACTACGTGAGAATTTCTTAGAGCATATAGGACAAGCATAAGGACGATAATTGGTATGAGTACGACCATGACGTTGCAGTTCATCGGAACGTGAAAACCTCTTACCACAAGTCAAACATAAAAATGGTCTTTCACCAGTATGCCAACGTAAATGAGTCTTCAAATGCGAAGCTTTACCATATAAACGTTCACAACCGGGTATATGGCAAATATGTTGTTTACGTCCTCTCTCATCTGGTCCTACTATAGGAGGTAATCCCGACATTTCATTGGTACAATTGGGACAAGTACAACGTACTGAACGTCTTTGCAATTGTGTCTGAAATGCTATATCATCAAAATTGAAACTGGGATATGATTGACCCGACCAGGGCTGATATAAACGATCTTGGTGGGAAAACCAAGCTCCAGCAGCTGCCGAAGCCGCAGACATACCCACGGCATTGCCATAATAATCTGAAGCATATTGAGCATAGGGAAATTGAGATCTAAAATGAAAGAAGAAAAAACCAAAAATTAGTATATTGCATATAAGAAGATTATGTGACAAAAAATGTTTGTCAAATAAAATTTAAAAAAAAGATTCATGACAAACATGTTGTCAAAAAAATTGTAAAAGAAAATAATTTTGACAAACGAAATTTTTTTTTCACAAAAATATTTTTTTTAATTTGTTAGGATATGTAGAAGGCACCAAAATTTTCGAGGGGTCCTTAGATTCTCCTTCAAAACTTTTGAACAGCTGAACCTAAGTCCCTCGAATGCAATATCAAACTTTTCAGAGCATTAAGAAATAGATATCCTATAAATACAGCCAAATCTGTGAAATAATTTTGGGCGTGATCGCCATTTCAACAGACGGACATCGCTAGATCGTTTTAAGATCAATCGAGGATCACAGATATTTCGAAGTGTTACGAAATGACAAACGTTGTAATTCTTCTTCCACGTAGGCCTAGTTTTTGGAATGTGAATCGAATTTCTCAACTCAAAATTTGGTTTCGCTCACAATATTTGGCTGTGACAACCCAATTTTTCGGTTTCCTCAATTAAAAGCCAGTTATAACAACCGAATTCAGTTGTGACTACCGATATTTAGCTGTGACGTCCTATTTACAAATGTTCCAAAGGATTTTTGGTTGCAATGCAGATGGAAATAGACAAATTCGTTTTCTGTGTGTAGTTAAACGTACCGGCATGTCACAGAGTCAATTCCACTTTCAATAACCAAAGTGAAATTGAACTTCATGAAAGGAAGGGGTTTCATGCCGAAAAAACATTTCGTTAAACATTTTAAGAAGAAGCATTCAATTCTACTTCCGAACGGATTTGACTCTGTGACATGACCCGTAGTCTGGAAGTAGGATGTTGCCGACGAAGTGTAGATTATTTTATATTTTTTTAATTCCGCCAAAAGTTTTTTTGCAAACTTGGTAATGAGTGAACAAAACTGTTCTCAGAATTGAACTAAGTTATACTCGGATCCTAAAAACTTCTCGACTCAGTGGCCTAGTTTTTGGAATGTGAATTGAGTTTAAACTTAATTAAACGTACAGGCACGTCACAGAGTCAATTCCGTTTGAAAGTCGAATTTAATGTTTCTTCTGTAAACGCAAAATGAAATATTTTTCGGAATTAAACCACTTTCAATAGCCAAAGTTGTTTCATTTTGAAAACATATTTCGTTAAACGTTTTTAGAGGAAGCATTTAATTCCACTTCCGAACGGATTCGACTCTTAAGGCATGACCCGTAGTCTGAAATGCAGCCAAAGAAGTGTGGATTACTTTAAAATTTTTTCAATTTCGCCAAAACTGTTTTCAGATTAACTTAATAAATTTTAACTGAGATCCCAAAGACTTCACGACGGAGTGCGCTTAGTGTTTAGAATGTGAATTAAGTTTAAACAGGCATGTCACCGAGTCAAGTCCGTTTGAAACTCGAATTAAACGTTTCTTCTGAAAACGCGGAATTAAACCGCTTTCAATAACCAAAGTGGAATTGAAGGAATTGGTTTCATTTCGACAAAATATTTCGTTAAACGTTTGTAGAGGAAGCATTTAATTCCACTTCCGAACGGATTTGAGTCTGTGACATGTCCCATAGTCTGAAAGGTTTTTACAAACTTGGTAATGCTTGAACCAAACTGTTTTCAGATTAACTAAACTTAGATTAACTGAGATCCCAAAAACTCTACCACTGTCAATGAGTGGCGGAAGTTTTGGAACGTGAATCAAGTTTAAACTTAGTTAAAAGTACAGGCATGTCACAGAGTCAATTCCGTTCGAAAGTCGAATTAAATGTTTCTTCTGAAAGCGAAAAATTAAATATTTTTTTTTCGGAATTAATCCGCGAATTGAATTGCGTAATTGAAAGTGGTTTCATTTCGAAAAATATATTCCGTTAAACGTTTTCAGAGGAAGCATTCAACTCAACTTCCGAAAGGATTTGATTTTGTGGCGTGAACCGTAGTCTGTTGCCGAAGAAGTGTGGATATATTTTTTCAATTCCGCCAACAGTTTTTTTACAAACTTCGTAAGGCTTGATCAACGGTTTTTAGAATAACTAAACTCAGTTTAACTAAGATCCCAAAAACTCTAAAACCGAATGGAGGTCGTGGTTGCCATATCAGCAGACAGACATCGCTAGATCGTCTTAAATTGATCACAAGTATTTTGAGGTGCTACAAACGGAATGACAAATGTTTTTCATATACTACGTAGGCCGAGTTTTTGGACTGTAAATTAAACGTACAGGCATGTCACGGAATCAATTCCGTTCGGAACTATATAAATGTTTCTTCTGAAAACTCATAATGAAATATGATTTCTCTCGGAATGATATCCATTTCAAATCCAAAGTGGAACTAAGCTGCTTAAAAGGAAGTGGTTTCATTATGAAAAAATATTTCGTTAAACGTTTTTAGAGGAAGCATTCAATTCCACCTCTAAGCGGATTTTACTCAGTGACATGCCCGGTAGTCTGAAATTAGGATGCTGCAGAAAAAGTGTTTTATATTTTTTAATTCCGCCAAAAGTTTTTTTACAAACTCGATGCTTGAACAAAACACAACCATTTTCAAACAAGTTTAGTTTGTGTTAAAATGATGAAAAAATCGGCTGATGGCATTTCACTCCTCTTTATTTTGAACTTTAAAAATTAACACGAAAATTCTACCTGATCCTGTTTTTGAGTTATAGCTAAATAATTACACTGTTTGACAACGAAAATCTACACTGAAAGAATTATTGTTCATTATATCTATGAACAAATTTCATAAAACCAAATTCATAGATTCTATGAAATAATTCATTGGCCGAATGAATATTCATTAGTATTTTGAAATATTTCATAGAATTTTATTCATAGATTTTATTAAATTCATAGAAAAAATTCATAGAATTTATGAATGTCATTCATAGAAGAAAATGCCATCAATATGCCTTTTAATTCTTTTAATAATTAAAATAATGTTACAATAATTAAAATAGTTGAATAAATTTATTAAAAAAATAAAAAAAAACATTAAAAAAAAATATCATTGCTGCCCTGACCGGGGTTCGAACCCAAGACCTACCGGCTGAAGTGGTAATTGTCGACGCCTTAGCTATCAGCGCCACCAAAGAAGAAAAATCTCGCCAACTAACGCATGGTTTTATAACGCTTCATTTTTGTAAATGCACAAAATATTTGTTTTCTACAAACACACACACAGCTTTTGGCAGAGCATTGTGACAGAGCATAAACACAAACTCAATATATTAATCAAAATTCATTTTAAGTGTTGTTACTTGTTTATATAATTTAGCTCAGTGGCTAGAGACTATGCTTTACGAACAACAGGTTCTCTGTTCGAATCTCGGTGGGGGGGATAAGTTAAAATAAAAAAAACATATAAATTTTTAAAATTAGAAAATTGTAAATAAATAAAATAATAAAAATAAATATAAATATAAAAAAATAAAATTAAAATAAAAAAATAAATAAAAATAGAATTGAATAATATTTTTTTTTCCATAGCCTATGAACTTTTTCATAGGTTTCTGGTTTCTATGAATTTGATTCATAGATTCTATGAAGGGCATCATTGGCTCACTTCTAATGATTTTTTTCATAGAATCAATGTACGTTTTCATAGCCGTAATGAACAAAATTCTTTCAGTGTACCAGTGAAATATCCAACTGATTCTTATAGATTTTGGTCTCCTGAATCCAAATCACCCACCCAATTTTTTCTAGCACGTACCGTTTTTGAGATATTTGCTGTTTAAAAGTCAAAAAACCAATAATTTCACACTTTTGGGGTTTCACTTTTAGAGATTCTTACAAAAATAGGATTTGATTTCATTTAAAATGGGCCTACTGGTTCCAAACGGCAATCCAAATTTTTCTAGCATGTTCCGTTTTCGAGATATTCGCGTTTGAAAATTTTTCCACGCAAATATCTCGAAAACGGAACATGCTATAAAAATTTGGATTGCAGTTTTGGAATCAGCAGGTCCAATGTATATGACATCGAGTTGTATTTGTTGGAAACAACATAACAGTGGAAATTACGTGCCAAATTATTGTTTTTTTTTACTTTTTAACAGCGAATATCTCACAAACGGTACATGCTAGAAAAAATTGGGTGGAAGATTTGGATTCAGGAGAGCAAAACCACCTATGTGAGGTTTTTGTTGTCAAACAGTGTAATAATTATATTATTTAGCAATAACTCGAAAGCAGGATCAGCTAGGATTTTCGTGTTATCGGTTTTAAAAGTTCAAAATAAAGAGGAGTGAAATGCCATTAGCCGATTTTATCACCATTTTACCACAACCTAAACTTGCTTAAAAACTGTATTCAGATTAACTAACCCAAGTTAACTGAAATCCCAAAAACTCGTCCTAAACTTTCTTGAAAACTGTTAATGATTTTTAAAGTTCAAAATAAAGAGGAGTGAAATGCCATTAGCTGTTGTCGAACAGTGAAATTATTTAGCAATAACTCGAAAACAGGATGGAATAGGATTTTCGTATTAAAAATTTTTAAAGTTTAAAATAAAGAGGAGTGAAATGTTAACGATTTTTAAAGTTCAAAATAAAGAGGAGTGAAATGCCCTTAGCCGATTTTAGCACCATTTTAACACAACCTAAACTTGCTTGAAAACTGTATTCAGATTAACTAACCCAAGTTTAACTAAAATCCCAAAAACTCGTCCTAAGTGAAGTGTATAAAAAACAGTTAAATAGGAAACGGAAAAAGAAAAGCTCAACTAAATGAACATCCTTTTCCTTTAAAAAAAAGAAAAAAATGCATTTTACAATATTTTGCACTATAGGTACTCATCAAGTAAACTTATACATACCTTGAAGGCAATGCTGCAGTATAGGCAGCCGTATTCCATGTATAAGCAGCCGAGGCAGCAGCAGCCGCACCCAATTCTGTATGTGAGCCGGATAAGGGTGATGCTGATGTTGCCGAAGCAGGCGGACTGGAGGAAATTGATGCAAATGATTGGGCGGGTGAGGGAAATATACTAGGTGACACTGAGGCCGATGATGAGTTAGCCGATTGTATACTTGAATTAGGTGAAGCCGAACCTGTAGAGGATGATTGTGGCGGATATTGCATTTCCAATTTCATAGGATGACAAACTGATGCTGATGATGAGGATGGTGAAGTGACAGTTTTATTATATAAAGCTGATGCAGCAGCAGCCGCAGCTGAAGATGATGATGTTGAAAAATCATTAATATTTGTTAGTAATCCTGTCGAGGAAGACGATGCAGATTGTGTGGATATAGCCAAGGAAGCCGAGGCATAAGGATTTAAATAATTACAAGCCGCATCAATCATTGTGTTTAAAGTTTGTTTTTTGTCTTTTAAAAGTTGAGAGTAATTTGAAATATATTTTTTTTTAAGTTTTAAAGAAATTTAAAGATTTTTATTTTCTTGTAAATTTTCAATTAAACATGTTTATTTATTTTTTTATTAAATTATGGCACTTTTTTGTTTAATATTACACTATTTTTAGTTTAATTTCAATTATAGTTTTTTGTTTTGATTCTTTATTTTCTTTTTAGTTTAACAAAAGTTTTTGAAAGAGTTTTTTCTCACTTGTTTTGGTATTTTTATTCAAACTATAATTAATTATAATTGATCAATTTTTTGTCTTAGGTTGCAAAAATATAGTTTTTTTTTGTTTTCTTTTGCGATTTTATTTTGTTTCTTTATCGCTCACTACTAATAAAATTTAATTGCAGGAGTCGAGTCAATTTTGGTTTTGTACTACTACTGCATAAAACAATTTCATTGCCGATAATGATGATAATAATAATTTCCAATAATGTGGCAACAGTGGCTGGCAGCACTATTTTAAGTATATGGTTTAAAAGTTTTTTTTTTTTTTTCTTAAGATCTTTTTTGGTTGTTTTTTTTTTTCTTAAACACATTAACGACGTCCACGATACGTCCACCGGTAATTATCGATGCCGACTGAATGTTAAAACGCAGCGAGAGAGTTGTTTAACGTATGAAATGTTTCCAAAATATTTTGCTGTCATACACAACTACATGTAAAATTGCTGTGAATGAGGAAAACTAAACGTAGAGTTGTGGATAGAGGTGGTATGGTGTGGTGTGTGGTGGTGTGTAGATGAAGAAGTCAAAGCAGAGAGTGTGATGTTAAATGTAAAGAGCTGCGCATTTTATAATACTAATGGATAGAGTATAACAAAAACAATAAACAAAGACTGAGTGAAAAAGAGAGAACAATATACAATTATGTATCCTTGTCTAACTGTGGCCGCAGGATATAAGCACGCGTGTTGTTGTTAGTTAGGTAGATTAAAAAAAAAAAACACAAGAAGAAGATAAAACAACAACAAAAACATAAAAAGAATAACACAAAGAAAAACTTTGTTTGAATGTTTGGTTTTGAATTGAATATTTTTTCTTTTATTTTGTTTTTATTTGTATTTCTTTTCTCTTTCTAACATTTATCATAAAATACTAAAATGTCAATGTAGTGATGATAAGTCAAAATGTCCAACATTGCACCAACTTGTTTGTAAACAAAATGTACCTTTAAGGATCCCCACATTTGGGGATGATGGGTCTCAGACAATTTCATTGACTGAACTGAGATCTCAGTGCTTACGAGGTTTTGAAGATGCAGACGGACCCAGACTTGGGAAATTTTACTGAGGAGCTACATAGTTGGAGTTCTAGGAAACTTCCCAACAGGGGCTAGGTTAGATCTAGCGGTGTTTAACACTCCTCACTTAGACCAGAAACCCAGTATTTCTTCGGCCATGTTAAAAGACGTTATCCCCATAAAAGAAATGGGGATTATGACCGAATACAACATGGTCATAATCCCGATATTACTTGTGAAGATTATGACCATTTTCAAAACGGTCATAGTTACCATTCCTATGGGCCTATGGGAACGAATTTCAAAACAATTTCAGTCATAATCGCTATATTTTGCGGAGACGCTGGGTTTAATGCATGGAGCTTGAAATCCGAAAGCCTGGTCGAAGGCCTGTCTGCTTTCCCATTTAAAATTTTCTTGGACTTACAAATTTTCCTTAATTTTCATATAAATAGCATTCCAGGCCCAAGTGAACGTCGGTCGTAATTGCGTTTGGTGGTAGAATTACGCCCGTACGAGCTAGCTCGTCTGATTTTTCATTTTCTGAAATATTTTCATGAATTCATTTCGGTCATAGTCCCGATAACGGAAATGGACGTTTTGTCCGTGCAGACTATTTCATGTCACCTAATAGAACGCGTTAGTCTTCCTCGTGAATTGTACTATTTATTTTAGGAAAAGGAATACAGACAATGAATGAAATATGGTGGAGTGCAGTGGATAAGAAAACATATCTATAACCTACAGAAAGTACAACTACTAGTCTGTGTGGGTATCACTGGTCCTATTAGATCGGCAGCCCAGGTCAGCCTGGAACTGACACTAAACATTAAGCCCGTGGATATCTACATCAAGAGCACAGCAGCGAAATCGGGTCTTAGGATATGAGAGTCGCAAATGCTTGAGCAACGCTCTTAGGGACATTTCAACATATTAATTACGGTGGGTGGAACGGAACTGAAATATAAAACCGACTATATCTCACCGCAGACGAACTTTGATAGAACCTTCGAAGTCCAAATACCAACTAGGGAGTACTGGGCGGAAAAATCTGTTAAAACTCAATCCCAATCTTTACGAACGGATGAAGATGGAAATGGGTACGGGTTCGAAATACTCTGAATGCCTCGAAATCAGGACCTCATTAAGACTTCCGGAAGTACTTCCAGGCGGAAGTACTTGCAATTGATAAAACCAAACAGATGATTATGACAAGGGACCTATGTACATTAACATTTTCGTGGATTGTCTTGTAGATTTGCAAGCCTTAGAATCAAACACTGTAAAATCGGGAATCGTTAGGAACTGTATACAATCCCGTCGTCGAATCAGTCAGAACACAGTCATTCTAATCTTGGTCAATGGACATAGTTTGGTCACTGCGAACGAATTGTCGGATGAATGTGCGAGGAATTTCTCGGTGGACGAACGGGTTGAACCTGACATCAGTGTTCCTATAGTGGAATTGATAAAAGAAATTGATAGGATAATAGAAAATAGAATGCAGGATAGGTAGATATCCCTGACTACGTGCAGGATATCGCAGACCCTGTGGCCACTGTCAAATCCTAATAGAACAGAAAGTCTTCTTACTTTTGTGGGAGTACTGACAAGACACTGTGAGTGTTCTGGTCTGATTAGGCGCTGCCTTGAGCATTTTGGGCAAAAAATTGTTGATGAATATCTTAGAGAATCGGGGTGGTTCAAGAAGTAAATCTTTGTCTCAGAGAGGGAGTAGGGAAATAACAATTAAAAGGTCTTATGGCCTAAGAATTAATTCGCCAAATAACGGACGTCCTTCCATCCTAACGTAACCATTAGGTCGGCATGTGGCAAAGAATATGTTTCTACAGCTGGCATCAGCAACAAATCCCACTTTCTTTCTGTGATGGCCTATTAGGAAATTCCCGGTGATATCTTCAATAAGTGTACGACAGTCCCATCTGGTAAGTTATAGTAAGTTTTCTTTAGTTTGTATCGTGGCCGCAATCTTCTACTTGTTATGCATCTTCTTAGTTCTCTTCACATCCTTTTAGTAATTGTGGTGTTTATATCTTCGCAAATCGATCTGAAGTGTTGGATTGGCGGATTTGTTTTGCGAGTTTGTCAGCTCTTTCGTTCCTTTGATTACCTATGAGATATGGTACTCCGATATATTTGCTTTGCCTTGTTTAAACTCCTTAAACTCTGTAAGTTCTCTAAATTCTGTAAGCGACAACTAATTGCGACTTCATACAAAAGCTTCGAAAGCTATTAAAGTTTAATTCACTATTTATCTTACCGACAATCTGTAAACCTGCATTGCTTATGGCAACTATTTCTGGAAGGTGCTATAGTCCAAACAGATTAAATTCGATCGTTTACTGAAACGGAATCACTGAAAATATTAATAAAATAATGATTTCGAAAAAACATCTGATACATTTAAGCTGATTTTCGCGATTCGAATTCTCGATTTCGTTTCTTGGCTTTGACTTATTAAGCTATTAAATCCAGATATATAAAAATTGCGCCCAAGCAGGGGCTCAACCCTGAATTCCAAATCGAACACACATAAACTATCTAAATTGGGGGAGAGGTAAACAGGTAAACTTTGCGACAGCTTCAAGAAAAACTCAACAATGTATCAACAACTTTAAATAGTGATTCCCTTGGCTGGGTTTATTTCCACGAAAAGAAACAAGACGACTTATTAGACGACTCGGGAAAGCTCTAAAATGGATTGACGACCACTGAGTTAAGCTCATAAAAGTCGCGTAAGTATAAAGTGGAACTATTCTTAAATCAAAGAGATACTTATCCCATTTAGTTCTCAAGTATGACAAAATTGACTTTTCCAAATCACAAAAATGTAAATATTTATAAGAAAATTGAGTTATATGACTTAGATGACTAAATGGGTAGGCTCTAAAAAAAGCTCAATAATGAAGTAATTAGGTACGTCTTTGCGAAAGGTGAGGCTTATTAGACAGTCCTCAGATTTAAGGAGTGGCTCTAACGTCGAAATGTTTGACAAAGTAGCATGGACAATTTGGCGCACGTTGTCTCTGACTCCAATGTGCCCAAATTACTTTTCAATCGGAAATTTAATATTGAATTTTCTACTCGAGAGTTTTGGTCGAACAGGCGTTGCGCATCAATTGACGCTATAGATATCTTCACAAACGGCTCCAAACAATCGAATTAAGTGGGATTCAGTTTTACCACGGAGAAGTTTTACTGTTACATAGAGAAGTTTTTTATTCTACTTTTGAACTTAAGTATTTTCCAGGCTGAAATTTATGCTATAAATAAAATATTCTTGCGTCGACAGTCAAGCTGCACTATGGGCTCTAACGGACTTTAGTATAGATCGAAAAGCGTTATGATTGGGACGAAAATCTTCACAAACTATTCGGCAATAATACCATAAGGGGGTAAACGGGAGCTAAAAGTCTCGTAAGCTTACTAAGCTTGTAGAGGATGGTGCAGTAACTTTTTTTCATATTGAGACCCTGATTATTTATTATTATTATTGAACAAGAAGTAAATGTCGCGGCCTTCGCTACCTAATTTCTCTTAAAAGAAGGAATTGCCGTTTACTTACGGAAGTGGTCCAATTGCAGAAGATATGATGAACCAAATACAGATGAAACAGTTGAACATATTTTGTGCAAATTCTCCGCATTGAATCGCAGCTATGGGCCTTACACAAATAAAACATTTCGTAAGGTGGACTAACGAGTTGTATTCTCATTGCTGAAGGAAAATGTGGTATCACTATGAATCAGCCGGTATATGCGAGGAGTTAAAACTTTAGACTCCACCAACCTAGGATTAGACAATGACCAATGGCCACGGGATTCGCTGTATCCTCTAAGTATTTAGTGATATGCAATTTCTGCAATAACATCTAGTTACCTCAACTCGAGGAACTAAGATGTCAGGTTCTGCCTGTTTCGACGCCGACTCGGAGCCATCTCTTCAACATTCATCACCAATTCGTTCACAGAAACCCCCCATTGTCTAGGGATCCCAATTAGCCTGTGCTGTCGGATTTGTTGGAGGGGTCGTATACAATTCGTATCGCATCCTTATTTCAACGCGTTGGATTCCAAAACCTTTAGAGATGCAAGACTATCCATGAAAATGTATATGGTGCAGGAATGTAAGTCCACGCAGCATAGTCAATTGCAAGTACCTTTGCCTGGAAAACACTACACTTCTTGAGACCCTCGTTTTTTGTATCCTGTACCCTGAGACTCTCGTTTTTTGTCTCCTGTACCCATCCCCATCTTTGTACCATACCATTCAAGGGAGTGCATAAAAACCACTGGTGTTTGTTGGAAGATTTTTCTACAGTCCAAACTAGAGATGGGCACATGAGCAGATTAGAGCGTGATCCACGTTATTCACGCGTGATCACGCGTGAGTGTGACTGAATTCAATTTTACTCACGTGAATGTGAGTAAATGTGAGTGGAGCAAAGAATTGCGTGAGTGAGTGTGCGTGAGTAAGATTTTTGCGTGAGTGAGTGTGCGTGAGTCGATTTTTTTGCGTGAGTTTGCGTAATTTATTTTCTCTTCATATTTCCTTTCATATCAAAAAAAGCAACAAATAATTTTAAAATTTGGTTAAGCCATAAGATTTCGTCCCGAAAAAATTAAAAAAGAAAATGTAAAATTTCGCTGAACTTTAAATTTTAATGAAAATTTTGAAAGTTTTTTCTATACATAAGAGTTTTGTGAGTGTGAGTCAACGTGAGTGTGATCGAAGCTTGCGTGTGTGCACGTGAGTGTGAGTTGTCTTAAATCACGTGATTGTGAGTGAGTGTGTGTAGAAAAAATATGCTCGTGAGTGAGTGTGCGTGATACTAAAATTCCTGTAGTGAGCGTGAATGGGTGTTTTGGTCATTATCCCCATAACGTAAATGGAAATTATGTCCGTGGGGATTATGTCATGTCACCAAATGTAAAGCAGCTAAAATCTAAATTTTTATCAACAATTTTATCTTTCATTTTCTTTTAATTTTTTTTTTTTAATTTAAGTGAATTTTGGAGGTTAGGGTGGTTTTCAAAAGGACTGGAAGTAAAAATGGTCCGTTCCCGTTAAATTCTGGAATGATGTTTTAATTGTTTACATGGACAGACAGACGTGCATCCTTAAATCGATTCAAAAAGTGATTCTGGTGTTTGATTTAATACGGAGTTCACACTTGCTGTTTTGAAGTGTTTAAAAGTGAGATGTTTAAAAAAGTCTTTGTTCTGTATCCATTACGTTTTTATTCTGTTACTGGTGTTTTGTTAAACAACTTGTTTAAAGTCGCTAGTGTGAACTCCATATAAGGTGGTTGTTAAAGCTTTATATAAGCACACAAAGATTCTGATGCTCGTGGCATCCCGCGAATCTGAGTCGATCGGTATGCTTTAAAGTGGGTAGAGGATCAATGTTTTGGGTAGTTAGAAATACCGGATCAATCTTAGTATATCCTCTACCACAAAATGGCGTAGGTTAAAAAAATGCCATTAATTTTTTTTTTATGAAAGTTTTCTTAAACATGATAAAATATTTCATAGAATTTATATAGCACCTCAAGAAATTAAGAAAAAATTTAAAACAAAGCATTCCTTTCCGTTAAAAAGTACTAATTTACTTTAATGGTTACAAACGTACCAAAAATAAAGTACAATAGTACCAAATATATCATATCTTCGTCAATATGTTTTTTATGTATAATTGTTGTTGTTTTGTTTCTCCTAAAAGGATGCTCACGCACTCTTTATGCTTTATATGTGTTTTTGTTATATCAAGGATTTTACTTCAACATTGTTATTACCCTCTCCTTTATGGCCTTATTCCAATGAGTACTTACTCTGGGTTACTCCCCCCAATTGTTAAATTAAATAGTAATACATTAATAAAAGGAAAATTAGAAAATATTTTTCCAAAAATTTTCCATAAGGCCTTTTGTACGTGCACCCATGAAATCTTTAATTTTTACGGAAATTATTAAAAACGGAAATACTTAGTTTTTGTTAAAGTCCTATTTTACCAAATCCTATTTTTAAAAAATTACCAAGTCATGGTTTAAATATTTGTCTTTTTAATTTTATTCTAATTTCTTTTTTGTTAACACGAAAATCTTTCTTTGGTACGAGTACCTACTACTCATCTTTTTATATTGAAGGAAAATGAAAATATAATTCCGTTTTATTTTTTTTTTTTTTTCGTGGTTGCGCCCAATGAAATAACTGTATTTAAAGGGGCGTTACCAAACACCATCGCATTTACCATATAGTCACACTGTTGAGCATACACCAAATATGTACATACATTTTTTTGTTTTGTTTTTGTATTTATAATAACAACAAACATGCCACCAAGTAAGTAAGCAAGCATTGCTTGCTTATCATGGTCACCCCGCTTAATCTTTAAAACAAGTCGATTGTGTTTTTTTCTTCTTCTTCTCAATCTCTTTAAGCTTAAGAGTTTTTTAAAAAATGGGGGTTTAGTGGAGTATTGCCAGATGATTGTGGACGCCAAATATTAACCCCAAAAATATATTGCAAAATCTCCGAAGTTTTTTGTGGTTGGCTTGCTATGGTGAGTGGAACACACTTAGAGAAAAAGATGGTTAAAGAGCGTTATAATTCAAATTCGACTTGGCAAAATCCATGAATACCCTCCACAATGCTCTTTTTTTAATTAATAGTAAATTTTCTAACGTGAAAAAAAATTAGACATTTTTAATTAAAAAAACTTGTTTTTTATTTTTGCATACAAAAAATTAATTTTTTTTAGTGTAAAATTTGTAAGAGTTTGTGTTGAACCAGACAGTAATGCTGGCAATAAAGTTGCTAACTGATTGAGTTGCTATGTCTTGTCTACAACAGCAGTCAACATCTAATCTGACAGTCAAGCCGCGGTCAAGTCTCTGGAGTCAATGTTTCTGAAAACAAGATCAGCCCTTAACTACCGCCCGTCATTAAATTATCTGGCCAAACAGTGTGACATACGACTCATATTGGTACCAAGGCAAAGAGACATTCCAGAGAGTTGCAAAGCCGATGAGCTTGCAAGACTGAGAACTACCTTTAAGGTTCAATGCATCTACACACAGAAAACAGATTTTCTAATTTCAAACTGGGTTTTATTTGAAACAATCATAAAATTCGGTTGACACAGCTGAATATAGTAGCAGTAACCGAATATTGAGTTGATACAACTGAAAAATCCGATTGGAAATTTATTTTTCTAAAGCTTTGTTCCGCGACGGAGACTAATCAAAGATGGGCACATGGATGACCGTGTGAGACCACACAACAGATTTGGCCTTCTCTTAATCAGATGCGACAAATGAGCTGATATCGCTTTTACGAGGAGAGATTTCGGCTGTGGTTTCCGGAATGACCGGACACTGTCTTATTGGAAAGCACGCTGAGCGGTTAAGTGCGCTGTCAAATGACTTTGGCCGGAGTTACATGGATGAGGAGGAGTTTGAAACTATCCAACACTTTATCTGCTATTATCCGGCACTTTCAGGTCAGAGACTTCACTGAAAGAATTATTGTTCATAATATCTATGAACATATTTCATAAAACCAAATTCATAGAATCTATGAAACAATTCATTGACTGAATGAATATTCATTAGTATTTTGAAATATTTCAAAAAATTTTATTAATAGATTTTGTAAGATTCATAGAAAAAATTCATAGAAAAAAAATGTCATTAATAATTTTTTAAAAATTAAAATAATGTTACAATAATTAAATAATTTGAATAAATATATTAAAAAAATATAAAAAAACATAAAAAACGTAAAAAAAAAAAAAAAATATTGCTGCCCAAGCGGGGTTCGAACCCAAAACCTACCGGCTGGGAAATTTATAATCGACGCCTTTGCTAGCAGCGCCATCAAAGGAGGGAAAACCTCGCCGACTAACACTTAGTTTTGTAATGTTCGTTATTTTTTTTTGCAAATACACAAACATTTTGTTTTCTACAAACATACACACAGATTTTGACAGAGCATTGCGGCAGAGCATAATATTTTAAAGCAGGATATTTAACAAAATAGATTTTAAGTGTTATAACTTGTTTATTTACTTTAGCTCAGTGGTTAGAGACTAAGCTTCACGAACCACTGGTATTGTGTTCGAATCTCGGTGGGGATCACTTAAAAATAAATAAATTTTTAAAAATGAATATTGTAAATAAATAAATAAAAATAAAATAATAAAGTAAATAAAAATTAAATAATAAAATAAAAAAAAAAAATAGAATTGAACAATAAAATTTGTTTTCCATAGCCTATGAACTTTTTCATAGGTATCTGGTTTCTATGAATTTGTTTCATAGATTCTATGAAGGGCATCATTGGCTCACTTCTAATGATTTTTTTCATAGAATCAATGTACGTTTTCATAGCCGTAATGAACAAAATTCTTTCAGTGTTGTTTCACTGGAATGTAAGGAGCTGCACGATCTTTCTGATTTGTCGGATGGCGTAAGACGTTAACATTGAGCAATAATAAATTTACTTTATAGGAACCCAGATCGATATTTAAAACGTTACACACGGAATGATAAAGTGATTATAACCCCATACAGTGATTGGAGTGTATCATAAAGTCCAAATATAGGATTGATATGGAATGATAAAGTGATTATAACCCCATACAGTGGTTGGAGTGTATCAAAAATCCCAAACATAGGATTTTACTACATAATAAAATAAACTCCAAAATTAATTAGACCCCAATGCAAGAGTCTCCAAAAAATACGGAATAAGTTAATTCTATTTTTGCAGATTTGAAATATGTCTCCGTTCAACCGTTTGGTATCAGGTCTTTCGAATGATTCGTCACTTTTTAATCATCTAGTCACTTTTTAATCAATCGCTTTGTACCAGTTCTTAAAGCACTCATTGAATAATCAATTTGTTCGTTGTTCGCCAGTTTTTTGATAGATTTTGGCGAATTCATTTGGAGACACCATCCCGATTCCCTGATATAATCCGCTAGAGGAAACAACAAGACATCGTTTAGGCAGTCCAGGTCATCTATAAATCTTTGTGCCTAATCTTGACGCGATGTTCCCTTAGTCCCGGACATTAACAAACCAAGTGCTGCATTGATTTCTCCTCTACTTCTTCACAATCCGACAATAATAACTACCAGAGATTTCCATACGCACGGCGACTCTGCAGATTCTGCAATGGTCTGTCAAAACTAAATGTAAAAAGACATTTCGTCCATTAATGATTTAGCATTGGCCAAAGGGTCCCAGATACCCTACATGTAGTCAATGATATTACCTTATCGTGTCATTTCTAGCTATATTATCAATCCTCTTCATTGACTCTACTAGAAGAACCGGTTTTAGGTTAGGTTGGATGGGTGTCCGCCATTTGCTAAATTTACTCGGAGGCCATAAGACCCATTGTGATTTCCTTAATTTTTATTTCCCTACTCTCTACTTCTGAAACCACCCCGATTCCTAAGATGTTAATGAGACACCGTTTACTCAATCCAGATCATCTAAAAATCTTTGCCCCTGAATGCTTAAGGCGGCTCCTTATCAGACACGGATATTCACATAACAAGTGCTTCACTGACACCTCCTCCTCCTCCACTTCCCCAAACTTCTAGAATAGTCCCTTTTATAAATTTCTATACGCACGGCCATTTGACCGATTATACAGCGTCCTGTCAGCACTCCCACTAATAGGCTTACTGTCCGTTTGTCAAAAGTAAGAAGACTTTTTGTCCTCTTTTGATTTGGCAGTGGCCACAAGGTTCGTGATATCCTGCACGTAGTCAGTGATATCCACCTATCCTTCATTCTGTTCTCTGATATCCTATCAATTTCGCTCATCAATTCCACTAAAGAACCGAGATGTCCGGTTGCACCAGTTCCCCCTCCGAATCAGAGCCATTTCTTGCAGATTCATCAGCCAATTCGTTCAAAGCGACCCACAGTGGGAAAAATTGCCAATCTAGCGGGAAATAATTCAAAATATAACTAACAGATTTTAACAAAGTTATAATTCGATTTTAAAGTGGGATAGTGACTGCGTTTTAATCCGTTAAGAACTTATAGTTTAGTTAACCCATTAGGGAATTACACACTATCAAATGTTGACAATTTATTGGGCTCTCACAGTTAATTGTTTATAATAGTAAACTTGTCATCGCCATGCATCGGAAGGGGTAAGCCGTTACCTTCCAAGTCTTTGATTTCTTTTAAAGGATGCTATTAGGTATATTATGTATAAATTTCCATACGTTATCTGTTTTGCGAAGGCTCCCTCGTAACGAATTAAATAAACAACGTTTTTTTAACTTGTTTAAATTCTTATGGAGCTACAAAAAAAACGCTGTCAAATGCTGCTCAATCTTTAATTATAGATTATTCTACATATAATGAAGTATTACTATTCAAAAATTTAGCTGCGTAGGCCTGCGTAGCGATTTTTTTAAATTATTTTTGTAATTTTGGTCTTTCAATAATTATAATTCTAAACCTAGGCAGCGATGAACGCGACTCATGTATATGTTGAGAATCGCGAAGGATTGTTAGTAATTTGTTTTTAACATAGTAGAGCGTCGAAATCTTGAAAAAAGTTCGTGCTGAATCAAAATTATTTTTGATTTTATGATTTTTAAATAACCGATTTAAGTCGCATTCAGTTGGTGAAAAAATTCTTAATAAAAATATTGTTATAAATAATAAATTTAATACTATCATTTGAATTGGTTAATAAACTCTTTGGTTTTTTTTAAATTTGTTTGACATGTCATTTCAACGGAGAGAGATATTTGAAGTTTGGCGTAAAGGCGACAGTGCTTCTGATCGGAACTCAACAGTTATCAATTATATCTTGTCCAAACTTGGAAATAACATCTGCAACGAGAATGATAGCTATAAAAACTAACTGTTAGTGTGCGAGATTTATGTAGTAAATTTAAATGTAGATTTGCCAGTGTTTCTCGCAATTTATATAGTTTTGAAAATCATTACAATATATGGTTGAATGACAATATAGATTCTAGTAGAAGACGAAGAACCAGGACCGTCACAATCTCGAGGGCGTCCTTTGAAGACTTTTTTGGAAACGACAAAAAAATTCCAAGAGGAGTCGTGTTTCGGATCTTGTACAAAATAACATCAAGGAATAATTATTGGTCGCTACGAAAGTAAGTCTGTACAAATCTGGAAAGAGAGATGCAGCCCAATTATTAGATGAAATTAAAAAAACACCAAAAAGGGCTACAAAGATGAAAAAAACGTATTTTACCCCTCGGAAGCACCGACATAATACACACCAGAAGGGGCAATGGCACTATACATTGACAAAAGGTTAACTAAAAATTCGTATATGCTTATGCAATCAGGTGCTAAGACTCCTATTTTAGTTATATGCTGGATGTAGGGTATATGTCCAAATGTTATCAAATTTCACTTACAATATTTGATAACCCTATTTACTTTTCAAAAAGTATAAAATTCTTATTTTAAACATAATTTTCCACAGCTAACAGGTACAAAAAAAAAAATACTCCTGAGGTAGTCGTATATAACACCTTTAGGGGCACCCTGTATTGAAAAACAGTTTCTTATTATTCATTATACAAAAAGCTCATATCCTTAGCTATAAAATCTCCAAGTATTGTTATCGGATCAGACAAATAGTTTAGAAGATATGATTTTTTTCCTGCCAGATTGGCGTTTTTTCCCACTGTGCGACCCCACTATTTCCAGGAACCCTAATAAACTTGACTGTGTGCTGACTGATCCCTAACAGTTCCGGATTTAACAGTGTTTTATTCTAAGGCCATCAGATCTTCAAGACTATCCACGAAAATATTAATGGCGGCTTTATCAATTGCATGTACCTCAGCCTGAAAAACACTGCACTTGTCCGTAAATCTCCATTAGGCCCCGATTTCGAGGCATTCTGAGTATACTCCCGAACCCGCACCCATCTCCATTTTCGACTGAAAATCACATTTTCTGTTATGACAGACTTTTCCGCCTAGTCTTCTCTAGTTGGTATTTGCACTTTGAATGTGTTATCAAAGTTAGTATGTGATGAGATACAGTCTGTTTTCTGTTTCAGTTCCATCCCGCCCTCCGTACTTAAAATCAGAGAGCTGATTTTTTCCTGTGCTCTTGACGTAGATAACCACATGGTGAATGTTTAGTATCATAACCAGGCCGGCCTAGGGTGCTGATCTAATAGCACCAGTGATACCTACACACGCCAGTCGTTGTACTTTCTGTAGGTTGCAGAGATATGATTTCTTATCCCCTGCAAGGGTACCATAGGTAAGTATTGATATAATTATCGCACCATGCACCCAGTGGACAATCTACGGTTTTAGACCCCATCTTCTTCCGTTAGTTCTCCTGCACATGTAAAAAGCATATAACTACTATTTCATCATTTCCTCTGTATTCCTTTTCCAAGAAATTTTGGATCATTAGATAGTTCCAGGGTGACTCCATGTAACTTTGGAAGGACAAACCTGTCTAATGTAGTTCTTTTTGTGAACAAGACGAGTTCGGTTTTGGCGGGATTAACTCCTAGACCGTTGTCCATTGCCCACGTCAAGAGTATCTTAAGCGCTGATTCCATGAGGTCATTACTTTTGATTAGAATCACAACGTCATCAACGTAGGCAACAACCTTGAAACCAATTCGGTTGAGTGACTTGAGGATCTTATTTATTACAAGATGCCACAGAAAGCTAACTCCCTCGTTTCTAGCTGTCTCTTTACTGACTCAGAGAAATTTCTTGCATATTTCCAGCAACCTGCTAATCTCGATTAAACCATGTTAGATTACAAGTCCTTCAGAGCTGCTAGACAGTCCACGAAAATGTTAATGGCACAAGTATGTAGGTCCCTTGTCTCAATGAGGTCTCAAGTTGTTCCCTAGTCGGTACTTGGATTTCGAAGGTTCTGTCAAAGTTCGTATTTGAAAAGCTTGGCAAAAATGCTTCATTATGTTAGGCTGAATATGTGTTTATTTAAACTTTAAAAGCATCGCTTTCTAAAATCTAACTTTATTTACACATTTTCCTTTACCTGGCATCTCTTAAAGCCTAACTCATATAATCAAAAGAGCTTGCGAACATATAACTTATTAAGTTTCACTCTCTTTTTAAATCCTGAGGCTTTATAAAAATTATTGTGTTTTTCTTTCTTGTTATTTAAAAGATAATGTATCTAATAGCCATGTGTGTAACATATAATGAAACGGAAGATACAATTATTTTTTTTTTTTTTGTAAAAATAATAAAACATGCTTAATAAAATATCAATTCATTTCATACATTTAAATGTCCGTCCATCATACCAACCAACTAACCAACCATCCTTACAACACAATAAATTGTATGTCTGTCTGTAGATGATAGGGCGTGATTCTTTGTAGATCTTCTCACAATCTTTTTTATAAACTTTATAATAGAATGTGAGCGGGTATCATAAGTTAGTCATATGATTTGTTGCACTTTGATTTAAAAATATTAATGGTGTTATTACTTATAGAGACAATGCAATTTTGAACGAATTTAAATAAGAACTAGAATTGTGAAATAAATTATACGTGCGCAAAACCGGTTTAAAAATCGATATATTGAAATTGGAATTATCCCAAAATCAACTGATTTTATGAATCAGTTAATTCTAGTTCAGTTATATCTTGCATTACAGACTTGCAGGAATGTAGTTAGATCCAGAGAGGATGTGTTCAGAAATTGTCTTGATATCGAAACTGTAATACTGATCTGCTAAGCAAACAGACGAAAAGTGAATGTACCAGACTACGTAGTCGCAAAATTTCTTCTTTCGGCTCTTCGAATTAGTGAGAGCTTCTGGTAGTTAGTTCTCTGTAAGCTGGACTCTTTAGAAGAAATCATTTCTTGCCGAAAACTAATTAGCCACTGTCCGAACTTAACAGAGTACTATGTCTGGGATATTCTTTCGAGCTCGAGCAGCACGGGAGTCTCCTCTCATGCTACAAGATTGCCAATATTTAGCCTGATAATTATCATCCAATCTTCATTGACTGTACGAACTCGAAATTCATGTGGAGCATGGTTAATAACCGTCTTGTTAAACTTCGCCTTAACAAAGTTTTTATGTACATCGTTCACGAAATAGTTACACATGTGGGTTTTAGGAAGGTGAAGGTTAACGATCTGGAAATTAATACATCACTAAATAATCAACAGCATCATTTACGAAGATCTCATCGAAGATATGTTGGTGGTACTTTCAGATCGTTAGAATAGATTCTTCCAAAGTTATGGGAAGAGTAAAGTGGTTGATTTAGCTACTTCGGTGACACAACGCTCTTATATTCAAGGCTAACGCATTGTTCAGTAGTTGAGAGTGTCAGAATAAACGTGTTCTGAAAGTCAGTTCCACCCACGTATGTTTTAACTAAAGACGAAAGTTTCTATTTTCTCCCACACATGAATGAACTCTGCTTGGGTAGTGCGGATTGCGATTAAAAAAACGACAGCAGAAAACTTTATTTCCAAAGAAGATATTAAAGTAGGTGTCTTAACATCCGGTTAAGAGGTTATTCAAATGATGTATCATGGTTCATTAGTCTAGGTTAGGTTGTAAGTGGCTGCTGATGTTTTACGTCAGGATACATAGACTCTGAGGTCCGTTGTGATACCACGGGATGGCAATGGGGTTTTCCTTCCAGTCCCTGCCGTTAAACCAATTCAAGCTCCTTATAAATCCCCTTAGACATTATATTTTGGCATCCAAAAAGTCAGAAAGATCGTGTAGCTCCTTTGATCCCAGAGAAGCAAGTCTCTGACCAGAAAGTGACGGGCCGATAAAGTGTTCTATAGTTTCCAACTCCTCCTCATCCATGCAACTCCGGCAAAAGTTTTTTGGCGGGACATTCAACAACTCAGCGTGCTTTCCTATAAGGCAGTGTCTAGTAATTACAACAACCACCGTCGAAATCTTTCATTTTGGAAGTGATTTCAGCTCACTAGTGCGCTTCTGAGAAGGCAAAAACTGTCGTGTAGTCTCATACGTCCATCCATTTGCGCATCTCTGATTAGTCTCTGTCGCCGAACAAAGCCAAGTTTCTAGAGACGTACCAACCAAATTCTTATGCCATTGGAACCTATAAGGTAGTTCCTAGTCTTGCAAACTTATCGGCTTTGCAATTGCAGGTAATGCTTCTATGCCCTGAGACCCCATAGGAGTCGCCTGTCAAACTGATTGGCAATATCATTTAAAGACGGGTGGCAGTAAATGCGGTTGTAGACACCAGTCAGCCACTTCCATTATTACCAGCATCTCTGCCTGGAAAACACTGCAATGATCTAGCAATCTTTGAGCCATGATCAAACCAAGCTCTACTGAATAAACTCCGAAGCCCACTTGTTCGTGTACACTCAAAATAATTCTACAGTAAAAGGTTTAGTGAGTGATTTTGTACCAAAATCTACTAATTAGTTACTAATTTTAGTATCTTCAAAGTACTAAAATTAGTAATTTTTACTGGTTTTACATAATATTAGTAAAAAATTGTAGTATTGGTTACCAATTCCTGCACTAGGTTCTTTTGGACTAAAATTTAGTTAAATTTTTAGTATTGAACCCACGTTTTTTATTTGGGTGTAGCTTCGATCCATCTGTGTTGCAATTTATAGAGATTCCACTAATAACATCTCCGGAATGACCCTCATTCAAGACTCCCTGGATGGTGTCATAACATGGGTCTTACTTCAAATTGATTTGATCTTTGCCCAAAGGGAAGTGAGTGGCAAATGTTATCCTCAAAAGATTAAATTGGGCATAAAGTAAGACCAAAAAGTTCTTTCCGAATTTCGGGAATAAAAGAGAAAAATAAAGGAGTGATAACTGCAGTATTTAATAAAAAGTCACCATTTACAGATGTAATTCGAAAAATATCAATTATAATTCGATAATTCTATTTGTAATTCGCAGATTCTATATGTAATTCGAAAATTTCATTTGTAACTGGAAGATTCTACTTGAAATTCAAATAACAATTGATCTTCTTCGCATTACAATTGATCTTTTTCGAATTACAATCGATCTTTTTCGAATTACAATTGATCTTCTTCGAATTACAATTGGAATTTTCGAATTACAAATGCAATGTTCGAATTACAAAAGGAGTCTTCGAATTAGAAGTAGAATCTCCGAATTACAAATAGAATCTTCGAATTACAAATGGAATCTTCGAATTAGAAATAGAATTTTCGAATCCGAATTGATCTTTTTCGAATTACATCTGAAAATGGTGTAGAAGAGAACCCATCTACAATATCACAAATAGTAAGATCGCTGGGAAAGATAAAACGAGTGAAATTATTACCGCCGAATGCTTTTATTTTATCTTATGGAAATATCGGGATTTAGAACCTTAATCTCTCTTAAAGAGAAACACCGTCAGATAGCTGTAGAATGACCCTTACGGAAAGCATACTCTCTATCATTAAACAGGTAATTGAACTCTAAATAATTTATAGACTGGAAGTCCACCATGATCACCATCACCTTCGAGAGCGCGGATCTATCATTAAACAGGTTATTGAACTTAAAATAGTTCATGGAATGGAAGATCACCACGATCTCCATCACCATTAAGAGCGCAGATCATATGGTGTTTGGATGATGATTTCACAGGGCTTGAGATTAAAATTTATTCGGGACTAGGTGTTAAACTGGACACTTTGCAGCAAGAAGGAAAACTACCTGCAGCAAGAAAGAAAATTTTATGAGTGGTGTGAGATACTGAAAACATTCGCGAAAGACGAAGTAGACAAACTAGTCACTTCTTTAAGTCAAGTGCTAAATAGCATCCGGTCCCGAAATTAAAATTAAAGCTATGTTTACACCATACCACTGAGTCGGATGATTTTCATAAAAAAGCAAGATTTTTTTTATAGCATAATTTTAGGCATGTAATATATGAGCAATTGTTATTAACTTTTAATATTTAAGAAAAAAAAATTGCGATTTTTTTTTCGTGGCACATTGATAAGACTTTGTAGGTAAATAACATTATAAATAAGTAATTCAAGTCCGTCCGCGTGCATTAATTTGAGCGATCGCACCCAAAACTATGGCGGTTTAAAGTTAAAATTTTTAAAAAAATTGTCAAAATTACATTTTTTATCCGAAGTTAACCAAACGTACCATTTAGTATTATGCTTACCCAGAGCTAAAATACATATTCAAACATGCATAAAATCTTTGCTAAATATCGAGATATTTGCATTTAACCAATTTTTTTTCAGCACATTTTTCAATATTTTGGAAATAAAAATGTTTCCAGCGGTTTTATTTTTTTTTTAGAAAAATATTACCAAATGCATTAACAAAATCTAAACAAATTCTTGGTTAACACTATTATTCTATCTCTAATAGGTAAAAAATTGCAGTGGTTTAAATGAAACATTTTTGAAAAAAAAAAATTAATAATTTTTGATTTATTTTTTTTTTTAATATTTAAAGTCTGATTTTACAGTGTTGTCCTTCACTGAATATTGAAACTATTCAAAGTATGATTAATAATGCTAATATTAAGGTTATTACGAAATATTTTAACGTTATTACTAATTTTATCAAGGTTATAAAAAATTTTAGCGATTTTTCGCGATTTTCGCGACTGCAAAAATCAATGGACTAATTTTGAAATATAATTTGAATAAGACATGTCAAAATCTATCAAAATACATTTCTTTTCTACTTTATTTAAGTAATGTAAGATTTTATATAACCATTAAATTTAAAGGTATCAAAAATTTAAAACCACCGAAAAACCGTTTAAACGTTAAATTTTTTCGGGTGCGAATTTATTGAAGATGGAGAATTAAAAAGACTACCAAACGCGCCTTTCACCGACCAATTTCTATAAGCGGCCTGGATGTGCCTTACAAAAAAGTGAAAACTGAAAAACACCGCGGAATTCACCAATATTGACTTTTGATCAATGTTGCTTTCCATGATTTATTATATTTGCACATACCATTGTTTCTACATGTTCAACTTTCAGCCATGCACATTTGGCTGTCAAATAATGCAAAACTAAAATATCGAAATTTTGGAAAAAATTTAAAAAGTTCATAAAATTTTTGCAATTGAATATTTTTTGGGTGCGTTTGTAAATCAAGTGGGAAATGGTAAACTATAAAGTTCACAAAGCATTCGGAACCATTCGGAATAAAACTGGGAGTGTGCCCCGCAAAAAACAGACTTTTTAAAAAATTCACGATTTTTCTTCCCATCTTTGAAGAGCTGCAGCTTCGTAACCATTGCGAGCACATCACTCGAATCAGTCTCAGATTGTGCATATTTACAAGGGCTTTTACCATGTGTATTTGAATTTTAAAATTACAGTTTGCACCAAAAGCTACAATCAAAAAACCTCGAAAAATTGAAAATTGAACCTTCACCAAATAATTGCCCAAGTCTACTGATTAAACGGTATTAAATTTGGAGCAATAGCTTTAACGCACCCAACAATATGGAACTTTGAACGAAAAATTTCATGAGAGTATCAAGCGATTTTTTTACATTTTTAAACTTTGCACGTTCCTTACCATGAGATAATGAGACTATTTGCGCTGTGCCTTTGCAGAATTACTCACTATGGTTCCCTTAACATATCTACATTCACAGGTACCACCTAGTTTACAAATAAAAATGTTATTGCGAAATTAGTAAAATATCACAAGCGTTAAAAGTTAATGACAAAAGTCCATATATAGGATTGTTATTTAAAAGTGACAAAAAACTTTACATATTGCTAAATTTCTAAGCTTAAGATTAAATAAATTGTTATATTTGTTTATAAATTTAGCAATATCTAGAGTTTTTTGTCGCTTTTTAATAACAATCATATATTTACTACATGCCTAAAATTATGCTATAAAAAACATTGCTTTTTCATAAAAATCATACGACAGTGGTATGGTGTAAACATAGCTTAAGCTCATTAAAAACCTTTTTGACAATTTTTTAGCTAATATACTATTAGAATTAGAAAATAAATTGGACCTAATTTTTTTTATTCCTTTAGGCTAACTGTCACGGTGGTTTTCAATATTAGGTGTATAAATGTAAGGAGTTTTTAAAGCATAATTTTAGGCATAAAGAAAAAACTTAAAATTACGTATTATTTTCGACCAGGGTCTTATTCTCGGAGTCGATAGTGATTAAAATACAACTCTAACATACAATTTTTAAATTTTTTTACGCCTTAAATTATGCTTTGATAATAAATACAAGCTTTTAACATGAAAAACTTGCAAAAGCTTGTAACATGAAAAACTATAAAAGCTTGTACTAATCAAAGCATAATTTTGGGCATACTGAAAATTGACAAATTTCACGTTCTGGTCAGATTTCGATCGCTATTGACTAAGAAAATTAGCCCCCAGTTTTGAAATTTTACTAAGAATTTCGAAAATCCTTCTACTCACTTGTATAGGAAACAATTAACTGTTAAAAAATTAAAAGAGTAATAAGCTCTTAAAATTAAATAGGGCACCCAAAATTCGACTTATTCTAGAATTATTTTCTACTGGTATCTTATTTTTACATTAATACTGTTGCTTAAGTACATCATACACGTTTTTTTGTCTTCGTTATTAAATACATGGGTTTAAGAGATTTATTGTGCTTTTATAGCCCTTTTTATAACAACCATCAACTTTAAGTGATTTTTTTACTTACTTACACACTAACTAACTTTTGTCTGTTTTTAATTTCTAGATTGATTGTCATCAATTAAATGAAAATATCTTTTATAAATGGAATTTTATAAAAAAAAGCGTTTGTTTCAATGGTGGTCTATAGTTATTCTCCGTTTAGATTGTTTTTTTGTTTTTGTTACTGGGTCATGGTTTTAAAATTACTTTATTCACTTTTTAATATTTTTATTTTTCATACACGTACTTTTATATTACATTCAATGTTTTTTTTTATAAATGGGGTCTTTAACGTACCGTATGGTTTTATGAGAGTTGTTTTCTACTCGTGTGTTTGTGATACCATATTCGTTATGGCTGGCCATTGTGTTACTTTGTATGCATGTGTGTGTACAATATTGTGTTACCACCACCTGCACTATCAAATGTTGTGGGTGGTTTTAAACATTTATTGAACTGTCATATAGAGTAGGTTTAAACAATATGATATTTTGGGTTAAATGTCAAAACAATGTTAAGAATTTGTCAATGAGATTTTTAAAGTTAAAAAAAGCATATTAAATTCCTGAACACTTAATGAATTTCGTTAGTAGAATGAACTTCTGAGTATGAAATGAGAATTAAACAAGAAGAATATTCGTTTCTCATTTCACTGTTGAACAAATTCATAAAAATTCGCAATCCCTTGAAGTAGAATACATGGATTAGATAGATTTTGACCTCCTGATTTCAAATCTGATTTCCAAACTTTTCTTTCACGTAACGTTTTTAAGATAAGTGAATTTTGACTCACGCACATTCACGAAAAAAAAAATATTGCTCATGCACGAAATGGTTTTTTTGGTCATGTTTACGCACGCTCACGTAAATAACAAAAATTTTCTCATCACGAAATAATAATGCTCACGAAATAATAATGCTCACGAAATTAAAATAAACAACTTTTTTTAATTTTTTTGATTTCTTGCACAAAAATTATGTGTATAATTTCCTAAAAATAATCATAAAAGTTTATTTAAATCACAATTTTGTTTTAATTACCCAGTAAATTCAATATGATGACGAGTTTCTTACTTGTTTTCTGCTTCAGAAAACACAAAACAATCACGCAAACTCACGAAACAAAACTTACTCACGCACGATCACGTGAGTAAAAATTAATTTCACTGAAGATCACGCGTGAATCACGAAAAATTTGTGTCACGCGCACATCCATACTTTAAATATTGAAAAAAAAGCTAATTTACCACTTGTTGAGACCCAACATCAACCTCTGAAAAAACGCCATTTTTATAAATTTTTTGTAGGAAACATTTCTATGCCAGAAGAAGTTCAAAGTCCTGCAGTTGGATCCAGGAATGTTGTTTCCCACCGCCAAAACCTCTTCCCCACCCAAAAAAAACGCCCCTATTTTTTTAACGTGTTGGAGGGTACAAAAGATTCGGCACAGCTTTTGCTTCCACAAAAAAATGATACCAGACGGAAGTTTTGTCGGATTTTTTGTGTTCCACAAAATTCATATTTTTTACAAATTATTGAAAAAAATAATAAAAAAAATAAAAAATCGAGATCCCGAAAATCCCGGAATCCCGAGATTCGGGATTCCCATAACCCCGGGATTTCCGGTATAGGGATCTACCGATTGGAAGCAATAGTATCTACTATATATGAGCAAATTTGGGGAATGGGGTTTTTCACAGAGGTGCACTTGTGCGGAAAGCTATCTGTCTGTCATCCACTTGGGGATGGCAAGAAGCGATTCCTCTGTTTGAAATTCTCAAGCAGCTCACTACTTCCGGTCTTATACCAAGTATCCCCTGGATGTGCCTTTCAGACACCCGTCTGTCGGCAGCTAGAGTGAGAAGGCACACAGTTAAGTAACCTGTATGGCATTCCAAAACCGATACGTCTCAGGTAATTAGGTGCTATCCACTGAAACTCAACTGTTATTTACCTGCCTAGCGGTTGTTGGCAGCCCCAACACTAGGATCGGATGGGAGGCCTAATCAGTCACTCAATCCTAAACACCAATGATTACTGAAACCACAACAAATAATTACCAACGGATCCCCAAGATGACGACCTTTAACATGAAAGAAATGACTCGAATAGGAACATGAAACTTACGCACACTCCTAGATACATCTAAACTGGCCCAAGTATGCAGAGAATTTGCCAACTACAACCTGCTACTTTTAGGATTGTGCGAAACCAGATGGCCAAAAGCAGGAGAATTCAATACCTCCGAAAACCTTACTTTTTTATACTCTGGTAAACCGCTAAACGAGCCAAGGTCGAGCGGAGTCGGATTACTCTTATCCAAGGAAGCCCGTAGTGCACTGATCAACTGGAAACCATATGGTGACAGAATAATCACAGCCAGATTCCGCATTAGGGCTAGAAACCTTACCTGCGTGCAGTGCTATGCACCAACAGAAACATCTGAATCTTCGGATAAGGAAAATTTTTACAGTCACCTGAACAGAGTGCAGTCATTAATACCGCGAGGTGATATCGTGATACTCATGGGTGATTTCAACGCACAACTTGGAGCAGACAACACTGGAAGAGAAACCATAATGGGGCAGCATGGCATCGGTAGAATGACGGAAAATGGAGAGCTTTTTACGGAAATATGTAGCAACAACAATCTAGTGATCGGAGGCACCATATTTCCCCACAAAACTAGCCACAAAGTAACGTGGGTATCGCCAGACAGAGTGACCGAAAATCAAATCGATCATATTGCTATAAGCAAATCATGGCGCAGGACTCTTCTGGACGTACGTTCCAATCGCGGTGCAGACTGTTCCACAGACCATCATCTTGTAATTGGAAATATTCGCCTAAAGGTAGCTGCGATCCGTAAACCACCATCCGCTGAACGAAAATATGACGTACGCAAACTGAAAAACGTTCAAATACGTCACAATTACGTGGACGAACTAAAAGGGGGCCTTGTTATACAACAAGCACACCCGAAGATATAGTGGCAAAGCATAAATAATAACTTCAACGATGCTGCCAGGGAACATATCGGTTACAAGACCCCCAAAAGAGCACAGTGGATGTCGGATGATACCTGGAAGTTAATTTTGGAAAGAAAGGAAATAAAGGCAAAGCAAAATATAGCTAGAACACGCGGTGAAAAGATAACGTTAGGTGAAGCCTACAGGCGTCACGATATGCTAGTGAAGCGGAGTGCTAGAAATGACAAGAGAAGATGGCACGAGGAACTTGAGTGTAATGCCCAAAAAGCATCTGAAGAGCATTGGCCCAAGGATCTTTACGCAATCACTAAAAAACTCACAGGTAAAAATTTCCTTAACACAAAACCACTAAAGAACAGTGAGGGAGTACTATCAACATCCAAAAATGAACAATTGAAAATATGGAGACGACATTATTCTTCAATGCTTTCAAACGCTCCATCCAACCTTTCGAACATTTGCTCATGCGCAACCCACACAGTTAGGCAAGACATCTCAACTAAATGCCCGGACATTTCAGAAGTTTTAAACGGTATTAATGCTTTGAAGGCAAACAAGGCCCCCGGTGCCGATATTATAGCCCCTGAAATGCTTAAAGCTTATCCCCAACTAACAGCCAACATTCTGCTACCCCTCATCGAGAACTTTTGGCTCACACTCGATCTCGACTCAAAACTTAAAGAAGGTATCATTGTCAACCTACCAAAGAAAGGCAACCTTACCGATTGCAAGAACTGGAGAGGTATCACAATTCTTAGTGCAGTAAATAAGATTATAGCACATATTATCAACAAAAGAATATCAGATGCTGTAATGGATGATATCAGGCCTGAGCAGGCTGGCTTTCGTCCACAAAAGTCTTGTGTTGACCATATAAACACTTTGCGAATAATTATTGAGCAGTCCGCCGAGTGGCAGTCCCCCCTGTACATGATCTTTATAGATTTTGAGAAAGCATTCGACACCCTGAGCCACGATGCGATATGGAGTGCTCTCGCGTGTAAAGTTGTTCCACCAAAGATTATCATGCTTACTCAAGCTCTGTATAAGGATGTTAGATGTCGTGTTGTCCATGACAACGCACTAAGCAACAATTTTAACGTTGTAACCGGAGTGCGGAAGGGATGTATACTATCCCCTCTTCTCTTTAACATCGTCCTAGACGTCATGGTGCGCAATGCTACTCAGGACAACAGAGGTATACGATGGGGACTTACTCAATAATTCGAGAGTCTGGAGTACACAGATGATATTTGTCTTCTGTCTCATAGCTATCGGCATATGTCAGCTAAACTTAAGTTCCTCGAAACCGAGGCTGCAAAAGCTGGTCTAAAAAGAAATATTAAAAAGAGTAAGGTAATGCGCTGCAACACCTTTAATAACAGCAGATTCAAAATACAGGATGTTGAACTAGAGGAAGTAAGGTCGTTTTGCTATCTTGGTAGCATTTTAACTCATACTGGCGGCTGCAGCAATCACGTCGCCTATAGAATGTCAAAGGCCAATCAGGCATTCGGTATGCTCCACCCTGTATGGAAATCTGCTGTTATTTCAAAGCACACTGAGATCAGCATTTTCAATTCGTGCGTCAAACCGGTGCTCTTTTACGGTTGTGAGCCATGGAACACAACATCAAGTAAAATAAACTCCATACAAGTGTTTGCTAACCGCTGTCTACGAAGGATCCTTAAGATATTCTGGTCAAGAACCATATCAAATACCCAACAAACAATTCCAATCAACATTGAGATCCTTAAGCGAAAATGGCTCTGGATTGGTCACACGCTCCGTAGACCACAAGGCGACCCTACTAAAACTGCTATTGACTGGAATCCCCATGGAAATACACGAAGAGTTGGACGCCCGTCGCACTCCTGGAGACGCCAACTCGAAGCTGAAGTAATCCAAAGTGGGCTAAGCTGGAGGGTAATCAAACACCTAGCATCAAACAGGATCGAAAGGAAAGAGTTCGTTGTGGCCCTTTGTTCCTTATAGGAACCACAGGACATAATATATGAGCAAATCCATGGGAAATTTAACTGGCGGATCACCGATTTTGTTTATTTTTGGTTATTTGATAGACCTTCGTAAATGATTAAAAACTATGGCCCTTACCACAAGAAAACAAAAAGTCTATTTTAACAAAAGTCTTATTTTTAATTTAAAATTTTCAATACATTTTTTTAAAAGTCGATTTTAAAAACAAAAACAATTTGTATGGAAATAAAATTAAAAGCTGATTTTAAATATATTTTATTTATCTATGGTAATGCTGTATATTTTTTTTGGATCTATACTTTGGAAGATGTGGGAGTTGAAAAAAGCGCTTTTTTGGACAGTTTTTTAACATTTTTGTGCTCCGAAATCGTAAGGCGTACGAAAAAACTTATAAAAACAACATTGTTTATAAAACTATAAAGATTTAAAATTTAGAAACAATTTTTTTTTTTTTAATTTCAACAAAAAATTTTGAAAACCATATTTGAATGTGTTTTTTTTCTGGGAAGGACACCATGGATTTCCAAAAACAAAATTTTGTAAAATTTCCAAAAACTAAAATAAACAAAATCGTTTAGAATGCCCTTTTAACGCTATTAAAATTTCAGAGAGGTGTTTTTTCGTATTGTTGAGTTATACATTTTCAAATTTTGTTAGATAGCCAAATATTTGATTTTTTCAGACAGTTTCAGACAGTTTACTAGGAAACCGTTAGTTGTACGAAAAAACTTTATGTAACAGTATTGTTGATAAAATTATGGAGATTTAAAATTTTAAAACAAAAAAAAAGTTCGAAAAAAAATTTAACAAAAATTTTTCAAAACAATATTGGAATGTCCTTTTCTCCTGTCAAGAACACCATGGATTTCCAAAACCAACATTTTTTATTAAAGTTTAGAATATCCTTTTAACTCAGTTAAAATTTCAGAGAGGTGTTTTTTCCTGTTGTCGAGCAATAAATTTTCAAATTTGGTAATAAAGCAAAATTTTTGATTTTTTGCCAAATTTTGAAAAAAATCAAATACTTGGCTCAACAATACGAAAAAACACCTCTCTGAAATTTTAATACCGTTAAAATCACATTCTTAACTTTAATACAAAATTTTATTTTGGAAATCCATGGTGTCCTTCCCAGGAAAAAAAGACATTCAAATATGGTTTTCAAAATTTTTTGTTGAAATTTTTTTAAAAAAAAATTTTTGTTTCTAATGGGGCTATTCTAAAATTTTATTATTATAATAAGTGCTATTATTAGCAACCCAGAATTTTATTATAGATGCCAAAAATTTCAACTCTAAAAAAAGCTTTATCAACTTTTTGTTGTTCTAAAACAATTTAATTTGAAATTTGAATTTAGACAACAAAATTTTATAAGCACAATAGCTGTATGGGTAGGTGGGTGGTTTTGATATTTTGTTATTTTTGGAGGCATGGGTTCAAATCCCACCCATTTCTTACAAATATTTTTTTTTTTGCCAATTTTTATTTTTTTTTATTACAAATATTATAATGCAGTTTTTTTTAATTTTTAAATTTCGCAATTTTTAAAAGATGCAAAAAAAATAGATTTTTGCATCTTTTTTTATCTGAAATTATTATTATTGTATGGTTTTAATTGGATATTTCTCTCGCAAAAAAACATTATAATTGTCTTTAGAGGAAAAAAAATAATATTTTTTTTAACTACACTTTTTTGCATGCAAAAAAAATTGCAATAATTTTTCTAATAATATGTTTCTTATTTTTGACTACAATAATGCGTATTTTGACAAATTGCAAAAAAATACGGAATTTTGACGAAAACAAAATGTTGGTTTCTTGTTATAAATGAAAAAAAAAATTGTTATAGATGACAAAACTTGTTATAGACTGAAAAGTACATAACAATATTTTGTCATCTATAACAATATTTTTTTTATTTATAACAAGAAACCAACATTTTGTTTTCGTCAAAATTCCGCATTTTTTTGCAATTTGTCAAAATACGCATTATTGTAGTCAAAAATAAGAACCAAATTATTAGAAAAATTATTGCAATTTTTTTTGCATGCAAAAAAGTGTAGTTAAAAAAAAATATTATTTTTTTTCCTCTAAAGACAATTATAATGTTTTTTGCGAGAGAAATATCCAATTAAAACCATACAATAATAATAATTTCAGAAAAAAAAGATGCAAAAATCAATTTTTTTTGCATCTTTTAAAAATTGCGAAATTTAAAAATTAAAAAATACTGCATTATAATATTTGTAATAAAAAAAAATAAAAATTGGCAAAAAAAAAAATATTTGTAAGAAATGGGTGGGATTTGAACCCATGCCTCCAAAAATAACAAAATATCAAAACCACCCACCTACCCATACAGCTATTGTGCTTATAAAATTTTGTTGTCTAAATTCAAATTTCAAATTAAATTGTTTTAGAACAACAAAAAGTTGATAAAGCTTTTTTTAGAGTTGAAATTTTTGGTATCTATAATAAAATTCTGGGTTGCTAATAATAGCACTTATTATAATAATAAAATTTTAGAATAGCCCCATAAATATCAAATCTTCATTATTTTATAAAAAAAATCTTTTTATAAGTTTTTTCGTACGACTTACGGTTTACGAGAAAAAAAAATTTAAAAAAGTGTCTAAAAGTCAATATTGTCAAAAAGCGCTTTTTTAAACGCCCATATCTTCCAAAGTATTGATCCAAAAAAAATATAGTTTTTAATCATTTACGAAGGTCTATCAAATAACCAAAAATAAATAAAATCGGTGATCCGTCAGTTAAATTTCCATGGATTTTCTCATATAAGATTTTAGTACCGACGACTGCTATTTGTTATCCATTCCATAAAAGTTTTTATAAAAGAACCTGCTCCAAAATTGCTACCGAAGGGAACCAGTTTTAAATTTTAAAAAAAAATCAAATACACATTTTTCAATACTTAACTATTTCACTCATTTTCAATACAATACAACACAGAACAAAAGATATCTAAGAAAAAGTCAAATTCATTTGAATTCATGAAAATGCCTTTACAAAAGTTAACTCTTTCTTGACAAAAGAATAAAAAGAAAACCAATAAAAAGGACAATTCATACACATTGTAAGTGCATAGTAGGTATATTTGTTCGACAGCATGACTTCTGCGAGTCAATTGCCGAAAACCCCCAGATTAAACAATGATTAAGATGGTAAATCGCCAACATGCATGCAAACCTACAAAACTCACAAAATATTTGCTTACACTGCAAGGATTACAGCGCGACTTGAAATATTAATCCAATTAACAAATCTGCATATCGACGAAGATATCGCAAAACTAAGAAACTATGTCAACTCTAGCAGTTTCACATGTGGAAGTCATCATGTAAAGGCTTGCATGCCTTTGTACAGTGGCAGTTTGCAATGTAAGGGCTTAAATATATTTTTATTTTTTGAACAAAATGTAAATTAAATTATTTCTATTGTTACAAATCGTTGATCGTTGGCCATTCCCATAACAGTTTCTCTTTTAGTATGGGAGGAAGCAATTGCAAAAAGGGTATTTTGTGTGGATGTATGTGTTTGTATGATCTTGTGGATTACCGCAAATGTATCCTTTGACTTTTCCTGTTAAGCACAAAATTTTATGACGAGCTTATCAATGATTTGTACAATTTCATACATTGTTCAACTACCTGCATGATCACTTTAGGCGTTCACTGTGTTTGTGTGTGAGTGTGTGTATTTACCACCACCGAGTAAGGGTGATTATGACCTGTGGTTTAATCCGAGACCACCACACACAACTATTTACTACACTGCGAGATGAAAGGATTAAATTTGTTTGTCGTTTTACACTTTACAATAAAAACAAATTTCTGTTATCTTTCACACGCTCTCCTTCGCTCTTTCCCTTGCTTTCCTTTGCCGTTTTTTTTTTCAAAGATAAAACCTTCTTGCTTAAGATAAAGATCAAACCTTTTTGTTTAAATCCTAGAAAATGTGGGCTTAACTTTTCAAATTTGATCCTCACAAATTGATGATCAAGCGTAACGCTTAGTGGAGATTTTCTACGAGTGTAAATGTTTTGGTGATTATTTGAAACATGCGTACACATCTCGTTCAAGTCCCAAGCTTACCGGCGTATAATCCTGAGCTCAAGCTGCAAAATGTGCAACGATTACTTGTTTAAATCTTCGTCCAAGCTTAAGCTTACTAGTTTCAGTCTAGGCTTTGCAGCTAAATGCCTGGTTCATCTAGGAGGATTGTTAGGAGAGTCTACATATTTGACTACATCATGTTTGTTGTGTTGTTGATTATAAATCAGAATCTATCTGATTATGTCAACGATATCATAGATAGGATGTTGGGAATTAAATTGTGGATAAAGGGCGTTTTTATTTAAAGTCTTAAAGCAAATAGGAAATATTTATTAAGCTTAGAAGTGTAATTAAAACCGGAAGAATGAATGACATTAAACAGAAGATATTAAAAATTTACGTTTAACAAATTCAGAAAAAAATCATACTCCCTGAAATCTTAATATGTACAATAGGGTGCTCCAAAAAAATTAAGTTGTTAAATATTGACCGTAACTTCCCCTAGAAATATGCATTTGAGTGTAAAAGTATGCTTCACAAAATTATAGGGTAATCGGATGTGGGTAAGGCGGGCCGCATCGGCATAAATTTTTTATATCTCAATTTCGCCCTAGTTTTGCTAATTGAAGTATTCTATCTCGTGTTGATAAAATTCGGTCCAAAACATATGAAGCTTGTAAAAAAACCAAAAAAAAAAATAAATGAAAGCTAAAAAAGGGCCAAAAATCACTACTTTCCCGAAATCCGCCGAAATTACATCACTGTAATAGCCAAATGAAAACAGCACAGCCTACAATTTTTTAAGGTTTTTATTCCTTCATATGTGCTTAACAAATCCTTAAACTCCAATAGTCGATTTTATAAAATTTCTTTAACAAAAAAAATAAAAATTTTAAATTGGAGATTTGAAAATAGTGTTGAAAAATTCAGACCACTTTAGCATTTATTTATAACAAGTTAGCAAAACGCAACATGAAAAATATTTATCTTCTTAGTAAATTGGGACTTGAAGAATAAAAAATTTTGTTACCGTAGATAATTTCAAAAATTTGAAAAATGGGGCTCGAATTCCTTGATCATGTGGTTTGCCACACGTTAGTTGCCGGGGGAAGCTGTAACAACTCGGCTGATTTTCAACCGATTTTAATTTTTAATGCCTTATTAGATAGACAATTAACTCTTTATTTCTTATATTGATTTGAATTCAAACTTAACTCAAAATATCGAAAAAAAATTACAAAAAAAGTCATATTTTCCCCTTGTAATCTGTTTTTCAAACTTTAGGGCCGATGCGGCACGCCTTACCCAAATCCGATTACCCTATAATTTTGTGAAACATATTTTTACACCCAAATTCATATTTCTAGGGGGAGTTACGGTCAATATTTAACAATTTAATTTTTTTGGATCACCCTAATGTACAATGTGCATTACGATGGCAGCGAAATGTATGGGGGAAAATCTTTTTGATATTTGTATCGTCCGGGCGGAATATTGTGGCACATGGTCTTAAACTGGTGTAGGATAAATTTGAGCCAATAGGAAAACTTTAATCCGTGCCCATTTTGTTGCATCAACTAAACCGCTAAGTTTTTATACAAGTTATGTACATGGTTGAAAAGAGGATTACTTCTAGATATCAGAAACGTGGAAAACATATTTACGTAGTGCAAAAATTTTTCGCAAATTTTTTTAAAGTTCTGCACATGGTAAAAAAGAGAATCACTTATAGATATTAGAAACGTGAATAAATATATTTGCGTAGTGGAAATATTTTTCGCTAATAGCAAAAAACCAAATGAAAAATTTTTGGAAACAAAAATGGCAGAAACAAAACTTTGGTAAATGGAATATCTTAAAAAGCAAAACGAAACTAGTTTCGGCAGTCTTATATATTAGATTTGCCAAATATTTGTAAAAATTCGAAGACTTAAGACCGAACTTACGTTACTGAGATGACCTACTCTGGTCCCAGTATTTACATGCTACAGGGTCATGATGAGGAATTTTCGCAAGGCACTTTGACAATGTCATTAAAGAGCCTACTGATGTGTGGTACACTCTATGCTGATGTGTGGTACACCCCTGTATCTTTTGCGCAATAGGCAATAAATCGCGATGTCGATACATCTGTATCAGCAGACAAAACTGTGGAGTCTGAAGTGAAAACGGTTGATTCATAGTCAAACCAGGGGAAAACCTACACCGAAAGACAAAACCATATCAGTAAATAACATTATGCAACAAATTTGTGGTCTTCGAGTGTATCTTGAACGGGACCAAAAAAATTAAAGTATACAATAGTATACCCCTGAAAGGTTTTGAAAACTTAGCTCGAGTAATTTTTTTTGAACCACTGAAGTTATTAATTTTTTTTTCAAAGGCGTTTTGAATAAGTCAAAAAATAAGTTTTAGTGAAATTTGATGCAGAAATTTTTTGTAGAAGATTTTAACCCTTTAAACGTACGTTTTTTTTGGTGTTCTATGAGGATATTTGAAAAAAGGACCAAAATGACCCCTAAAAATTGGAGATATAGGGTAAATATATTCTAAAAAAAGAACCGCTATCAAATTTTACTGAAGACATGTCCTAACATTATTTACCCTTTGAATTAGATTTAATACTTATTTTTTGAATTATTCAAAACGCCTTTGAAAAAAAAATTAAAAACTTCAGTGGGTCATAAAAAAAGAACTCGAGCTAAGTTTACAAACCCCTTCTGGGGGTTTGCTCTACTGTTGGTATACGTTCATTTTTTTTTGTCCCATCCAAGATACAAAATCATGCTGCACAGTGTAATCAGCTGACAAAAAGACAGCGGAAAAGGATGAGGCTGAGAGCAAAGCAGTTTGCTATACTGATGCTAAGAGAATATCCTCAACCTTCTCTCGGGCTGGAGAAAAAAAAGGCTGAGGCTGAGAGGTAAGCAGTCTGCTAAAAGGAAACTTTCAACTGATGCTAAGCAATTATTCTCAGCCTTCTTGCGAGCTGGAGAGCAAGAGCGCCCTAGCGGTGATAACGTTTCGTCCCAAATGGAATGCTTCGCTGATGCAAGACAGAGTATTGATACTTTGAACGCAAAAGGTAAGCCGATCAGGCCGGATGAAATATCTTCACTTATTGAAGACTCTTCCAATTTAGGTTCGGTCGCTGCAACAGTCGGTAAAAAGAGGAAGAAGAGAAATACCAATAAATCGAACTTCTGATCTTCATCTTTTTCCCTTCTGAACTCGCCAGCTGCATCTAACAGGACCCTATCTAAAAAGGACATGGTGCCATCACGAAAACACAAAGAACATCTTTAAAAAGTGTGCAGACCAACAAGACTGGTTAAACTGCGCCTAAACGGGCTAGGAACTCTATAGTGGGTGGGAGGAAGAGAAATAGTGAGAGAAATGATTCAATTCTTGAATCAGGTTCATCCTTTTTATACCGTTCTCGATTGAATGATGAAGCTGTCAGAACTGATATGATTGGCTGCCCTTCACAGGGTGCCTTTTTTGGAAATCAAGCGGGTACTAACCAAAATCTCGCAGCTATTGCAAGCGGCAAGAACCCAAAGCTACTCTAATGTGGTAAGTACTAATTGTAAGTCTATTGTAATATTACCGAGTAGGGAAGACTGGGGCCCACCAGACCTACTCGAATTTTACACGTATACTTTCAAAACAGATGGATCCAGTACCAAAAATGACTCTGGGTCTGGTTGGTATTTGAACGATGCGACCAAATGCAATATTGCTATGTAGAAAATTGCTACAGTATTTTAGACTGAAGTATTTGCTTTTTTGGACGTGGCGACCTAGATAAGTGAAAACAGATGGAGGGATAGAAGAATCAGTTTTTGCAGTGACAGCCAGGCTGCGCTCAGTGAACTTGAATCTCCAGTCACTTTATCTAAAATTGTCCAGCCACTTCATCTAAAATTGTCAATGAGGGTAATATGGGACAGTTTCAGTCTTTTGTGGGTTCCGTGTCATAGGGGAATACGGGGAAATGAGATTGCCGACTCTTTGGAAAATGTTGGCTCCTATACAGTTCCTCACAATCCAGAACCTCAGATTGGTATAAGCTTGACATGACTGATACGTTCGACTCAACTCTCATATGAAATCAATTTTCATGGAATGATGGTCAAACGAGTTAGCATGCAAGACGTTTTGTGATTAGACCATTTTTTCCCCCACTGTGCGCCTCACCAGAAGTGAAACGATAGAACATAAACTTTGTCACTGCCCAGCGCACAGTGGGTTCGATGGTACCCAAAATGGCGATTAATTCAGATAAGCAGTAGTTTTAGAATATTATATTTTTTTATTAATGAACAAATATAAACACGTAAAAATACACATTTTGGAAAAAAAAAAATTGGAAAAAAAAAATTTTTTAACCTGTTAGGCGTTTTTTTGTTTTTCGGGAAAAAGGGTTATAGTTCACAATTTTTGCTGTAACTTTGGAATGAAAAGCGATAAATTAATAAAAAAAAATTGAAATTAAAGTGTACATAATGTGCTATCAAAGTAATCAAAGAAAGAACGCATAATATGTATTTATATTATTATAAATTTTATTTAAAATCCAATTTTTGTTTTTCACAAAATGTCATAAATGTACAAATGTATCTGAAAAAAGTGATTTATGGGAATATTGTAGTTTTTTATTAACGAATTATCAAAAATACATAAAAACACAGAATTTGAGAAAAAAAAAATTTAACAAAATGTTTTTTTTTTTAATCTTTTAGTCGTTTTTTTTGTTTTTGGAAAAAAAACGAAACCCTTGAACATGTAATAAAGCTATAAAAAACAAATAGAGGGGACGTTTTTTTGGCGTAGGGGGGGGGGGGGGGGGGGGTTTACCGGGAGACTATGGGGGACACCTTCCCCTCGCGATAAACGTTGCCAAAAAATAGATGTCAGTTTTTGCACCTAATTAATAAAAATTTATCATTATTTAAATAATTTTTTCTATACACGCCCCCAAAAAGGGGCGGACCGAAAAAATTCGCTTTCCTGATCCCCCTTGGTTCAAATTCAGACCGATGAACTTCATTTGGCATTAAAATGTTTCATTTATTAAACAAATATACAAATAAAACTTGTAAAAAAAATATTTTTCTGGGGTAGTTTTAGTTCTTCAAGGGGGAACTTTTTCCCCCCTAGTCCGATTTTGCTCGTTCAAGAACTTAACCAGCCTATGACCATTATACATATTTGTGACAAACTTCAGGATTCTATCTCTTGTTTTATGTACTTTATAGTGTGCTCAACAACAGACGGACGGACGGACACACTGTTAGTCACAGAATGTCTTAGAATCGATCAGTGATCAATAATATACACTTTATGGGGTCCTAGACCCATATTTCGATGCGTTACATACGGAATGACAAAGTGAGTGTAAGCCTATACTGTAGTTGAAGGGTATACACACACATATAATGGTCTTGTTTAATAAACGATACCCAGACTTTTTACACAAAAACGGGAATAAAAAAAAAGGGCCGGGCATTGTCTGTACTTTTTTTTCTTTTAAATAAAAGCTGATATCCTATACTTTTTTAAAATCCACAAAACTAAATCCAACTATTACTAACTTAATATATGTGGCCCATTAAATGGGGAAAATATCTCAATTTCGGGTCCTTTTTAAAAAAATTATTAAAAATGTTAAGACCCAATTTTTATAAACAAAAAAAATTTTGCAATTTAGTTTAATACCTGTTGTTTAAGGTTCCATTATAAAAGATTTTCTTTTAAAAGATTTAATACTACTAATAATCGCTTGAATTGTAAAAAATTTGATTTTTTTTACTTTTTTCAAAGACTGCAATAATTTGCTAACTTTGACAGCTCACCGAAAAAAAAGTAAACAACTTAGTATATTGATTTTGATAACTAGCGTTGCATAATTTTATCTACTTTTACCCCATACCAAAACTTATAACAAAAACATCATTTATAAATTTCAATTAATCGCCACTTTGGTACCATTTGAACCCAACGTGCAGCGGTGGCAAGGAGTCGCCGATCGATGAACCACGAGGACTATGCGAGGAGTAAATCGGACAACGCCATCCTAACCTAACTCCTTTCATATTATGTTTTCTATAAAAATAAACTGACATCCACTTCTCGATCTATCAAAAAATGGCCCAATTATATTTTGAGGTTGATTAACTATTTCTTTATCGAGTAAGCTCGGGTTTAGAATAATTATTTTTTTTTAATTTTCGTTTTACGAAGACTTAAATGGAAATATTTTTACTCCTATTATTCAGAATACAGCTGCATATCCCAGGAATTTTTTTTGGAATAGATTCCTAAATATATTTAGATTCTATTTATCGAAAAAATTACTTGCTCTAAAAAACGATTGTTTTCGGTACAATTTCAAACAAAAATCATAGATTCTGGAATGTTAAGTAGAATCGATTGCAGAATAATATGATAAATTCTAGAACCAATTATTTATAACGGAAAATTTTTATGGAATATATTGCAATAATACATTCCACAACGGCAAAAGCAATGATTCAAATTTGAATCATAAACATATGTTACATCATAAACATAAATTTAAAAAATGTTGTTCCATCACAAACAGTAGCCATATGTCAGGGTCTTCTTAAACAATTAAAACCAATTAAGGCTAATAACTCCTTTTTTTAAGATATAAATACTTATATTTAAAGTCAATAGACAACAATTTCTACCACACATGAGGTCACCCAAATAATTCTAAAGAAATTTTTCTAATCCAAAGTCTAGAAATCAGTTTAAAAAAAAAAATTTATATCAAAAGTACCATCGTATACTATGAGAGCGAAGGGGCGTACAATAAATTCAAATAATAACAATCAATTGTTTAAACTAAAAAAAAAAATTGAAACTAACCCTCCTAATTTATGACCAAATCTATGACAGAAGAAATAATAAGAACAAGAGCATTTCTTTTCTTTTTTATTAAAGATTACATCAGAATCATCGTTGGCTATACAAGTAATAAGAAAAATGTATCATCATAAAATTATTTCAAATTTGTTCTTATTTTCTACGATTTTTTGCGGCTTTTCATTACATAAGTACATAAATATGTATCAAAATTTAACAAATTACTAGGAATTACGAACATCTACGCTTTCTTTTACTTTCAGCAAATGCCGCATTATGTTGTTGTCTTTTTATGTTTTTTTTTTTGTGTGACCCATCCTTATTATGTCACTTGTGCCGCACTTGTGTCTCATGAGCATGTGCAACCCCCATCACACAAAACAAAAGGACAAAATCTATAGGGAACACTACACCATTTCCAATTGTATTTCAGAATCTTTCAATTGTATTTCAAAAATTTTCAATTAAATTTCAGAAGTTATCAATTGTATTTTAGAATTTATCAATTGAACAGTTCATGCGAATAAGGACGAATAGACCATTTGAATAATTTTTCAAATGACCATAAAATCGCAGTAAACGGTTAAAAACTAATATTTTTTTCTACTTTTTTGCATAATGCATTAATCCATTAATGCAAAAAAGTTCACAAAAAAATTAATTTTTAACCGTTTCCTGTGTTTTTATCGTCATTTGTAAAATTATACAAATGGTCTATTCGTCCTTATTCGCATGAACTGTTCAATTATATTTCAGATATAAACAATTGTTTTACAGAAGTTTTCAATTGTATTTCAAAAATTATTAAATGTATTTCAGAAATTATCAATAGTATTTTAGAAACTAACAATTGTACTTCAGAATTATCAATTGTATTTAAGAAATTATTAATTGTATTTCCGAAATTATTAAGTGTATTTCAGATTTTATTAATTACTAGCTGTTTTGCACCCGGCGTTGCCCGGGTTGAAAAACATATATAATCAATGAGTTATTTATTAGTCAGTTTAATTACTGCTTCGTGACTTGAGGTTTGGTCGATTTTTTCTATTTTTCTCAGCGTGGGGAACATGGTATGTATGTGTTCCTCCGTCATGGGAACAATCCTAATATTAATGTATTTCTTTAATATTTATTAATGTATTTCTTTAATGGCTTTTAAAAGGAACCTACAGTTCCCTCCTCGGTTAGCACTTTATGTGGTGAAAACTTCAATAAAGACATAGCTTTCACTGAAGTTCAAGTGGGAGTGGCATTTAACGCATTTAGTTAAATTTTGGTCTCATGTGACCTATAGTTCCCCTATTGGTTAGCTCGTGAAAAAAATTGCAATTAAATTTGCTCAGCAGTTTTTCGGACAAAGAGGCGTGCCATTATATGCCTTTTTATCAGTCGCTGTTTAATATTGCCTACAAAGTGGCGTGCCATTATACAGAAAAAAATATTTTTTAATTTAATACAAAGGGGTGCTGCATTTTAAGCCCCTTGGCCCGATCGACACGGTAAATACCATCTATGGTGAAAATTGTTTTTAAATTTGTTTCACCGTTAACGCGTGAGTACGGATCAGACAAAAATAAATTGTCTCTAGTTTCCGCCTCAATAAGTACTAAATAGCTGTGGTAAAAATTGTAATAACATCGGGTTCGCCGTTTAAGCGTGATTACGGAAAAGCAGAATAAACTTTCAGTACCTTGCAAAAGACATTGCAGTTGATACAGACTAAAGTTCCCGCCTCTGTTAGTACTGTCTTTGGAAAATGTTTTGTTACAATCGGCTTAGTAGCTTAAGCGTTATTAAGGAACAGACCTAATCTAATACAATAAAAAGGGGCGTGCTATATTATTTTTTATTTAAATCGGTATAGTCGTTTAATCATGATTACGGAACATTCCGAAAAACGTTCAGTATAGTACAAAGGGGCGTGTCAAAGACGCGTGACATTTTCCGCCTCTTTGTTCAAATGCGCTCTATTTATAATCTATAGTTTTCTCTTCGGTTAGTACTATCATTGGTAAAAATTTCACTAAAATCGGCTCAGCCGTTTATGCGTGATTACGGAACAGGAAGAAATAACGTTCAATATAATACAAAGGGGCATGCCATTTTATGCCTTCTTTTTTGATCGCCCTCTATTGTGGCTCATAGTTTTCGCTTCGGTTAATACTATCTGTGGTGAAAATTTAATGAAAAACAGCTCAGCCGCTTAAGCGTAATTGCGGAAAAGCAAGAAATAACTTCCAGTGTAATAAAAAAGGGCGTGACATTTTGCGCCCCTTGTTTCAATCGCCCTCTACTGTGGTAAAAATTTCAGTGAAATCGGTAAAATCACTTTTCAGTGATTGCGGAACAGGCAGACATAGTTTCTGTATAGTACAAAGGGGCGTGGCATTTTACCCCCATTTTTTCCGATCGCGGATTTTTCTATCTCTGGTGAAAATTTCATGAAAATCGATTCAGCCGTTTTTCTGTTGTTGTCGGACAGGCAGATATAGCTTTAACATGGTACAAAGGGGCGTGGCATTTTACGCCCCTTTGTCCGATCGCGGTCTCTTATGTCCTACAGTTCCGGCCTCGGTTAGTACTATCTGTGGTGAAAATTTCATGAAAATGGGTTAAGCCGTTCTTTACTTATTGCGGAACAGGCAGATATAGCTTCAGCATGGTACAAAGGGGCGTGGCATTTTACCACCATTTTTTCCGATCGCGGATTTTTCTATCTCTGGTGAACATTTCATGAAAATCGATTCAGCCGTTTTTCCATTGTTGCCGGACAGGCAGATATAACTTTAACATGGTACAAAGGGGCGTGGCATTTTACGCCCCTTTGTCCGATCGCGGTTGCTTATGGCCTATAGCTCCCGCCTCGGTTAGTACTATCTGTGGTGAAAATTTTATGAAAATGGGTTAAGCCGTTCTTTACTTATTGCGGAACAGGCAGATATAGCTTCAGCATGGTACAAAGGGGCGTGGCATTTTACGCCCCTTTGTCCGATCGCTGTCGCTTACTGCCTATAGTTCCCGCCTCGGTTAGTACTATCTGTGGTGAAAATTTCATGAAAATGGGTGAAGCCGTTCTTACTTATTGCGGAACAGGCAGATACAGCTTCAGCATGGTACAAAGGGGCGTGGCATTTTACGCCCCTTTGTCCGATCGCTGTCGCTTACTGCCTATAGTTCCCGCCTCGGTTAGTACTATCTGTGGTGAAAATTTCATGAAAATGGGTTAAGCCGTTCTTTACTTATTGCGGAACAGGCAGAACAGTCTTCAGCATGGTACAAAGGGGCGTGGCATTTTACGCCCCTTTGTCCGATGGCGGTCGCTTATGGCCTATAGTTCCCGCCTCGGTTAATACTATCTGTGGTGAAAATTTCATGAAAATCGGTTAAGTCGTTTTTCTGTTATTGCCGGACAGGCAGATATAGCTTCAGCATGGTACAAAGAGGCGTGGCATTTTACGCCCCTTTATCCGATCGCTGTCGCTTATGGCCTATAGTTCCCGCCTCGGTTAGTACTATCTGTGGTAAAAATTTCATGAAAATGGGTTAAGCTGTTCTTTACTTATTGCGGAACTGGCAGATATAGCTTCAGCATGGTTCAAAGGGGCGTGGCATTTTACGCCCCTTTGTCCGATCGCGGTCGCTTATGGCCTATAGTTCCCGCCTCGGTTAATACCATCTGGGGTGAAAATTTCATGAAAATCGGTTAAGCCGTTTTTCTGTTATTGCCGGACAGGCAGATATAGCTTCAGCATGGTACAAAGGGGCGTGGCATTTTACGCCCCTTTGTCCGATCGCGGTCTCTTATGGCCTATAGTTCCCGCCTCGGTTAGTACTATCTGTGGTGAAAATTTCATGAAAATCGGTTGAGCCGTTCTTTACTTATTGCGGAACAGACAGACAGACAGACAGACAGACAGACAGACAGACAGACAGACAGACAGAAAGACAGACAGACAAACCAACAATCAGATTTATAATATTAATAGGGATATTTTAGAAGAAATCAAATTTATTTCAAAACTTATCAATTATATATCAGAAAGATTTAATTTGTATTTCAGAAAATATCAAACGTATTTCAGAAATTATCAATTTTGTTTCAGGAATAATCAATTGTATTTCAGAAATTATCAACCGTATTTCAGAAATTATAAATAGTATTTCAGAACTTTTCAATCGTATTTCAGAAGTTATCAATAGTATTTCAGAAATGATCAATTGTATTTCAGAAACTATTTCTAATAATTTCTGAAATACAATTGAAAATTTTTGAAATACAATTGATAACTTCTGAATTACAATTGATAATGTCTGAAACACTTAAAAAATTATGTCATTTACTGTTTGTAGTTTATTTAAAAAAATTTACGTTTAGTCGTTTTTAAATGAAAAAACATTTGTTTGATGTTCAGTTTTTATTAATGACTACTTCTGTCCTTTGTTTTAAAAATAACATACTAAAAAATAAAGACTTTCATTAACATTTCATTTTTAAAGTCATTTATTTTTGTTCTGTAAGTAAAAACTACTGATTATTCTTTAAATTTTTAATGATTTGTGTAAGTAATTTTTTTTTAAATTGTTGGTATTTTTTAATGAAATATCATTAGTTTTTACCTACACAAGTCTGTTATTTTTTTTGTAGAAAAAAAAATCAAAAAATTATTTATAGAAATATAAAAACATGTTTGTATCAAGTGACTTTGGCACGATGGGTAGAGTGTCTGGCCAGAATGTAGTTGATTGCGGGATCGATTCCCCAAAAATTTTATTAAAAATTTTTAAAAAAATATTTCAATAAAAAATTGTAAAAAATTACCTACGAAATCATTAATTTTTATTGTTTTCGTAGGTTATTTTTTTGAAATTTGTTGGTAAAAATAACAGAACTATCATTAATTTTTAATGTTTTCGTTGGCTATTTTTTTCATTTGTTGGTAAAAACGAGTGAAAAAAACGTAATTTTTTAATGTTTAATGTTATTTATTTTAGAAAATTTTTTCAACAGTAAAAAATAAATGTTGATGTTTGTTAAAACAAATTAATAATTACTGGGATGGTTTTCAATTGTTTATTCACTGGTTTTAAGTGTGTTTTTCATTTGTTTTTGCCTACAAAATATTTTGAGTGTGACTTTTTCTATAGGAAACAGGTCTCAAAATTAAAACTTTTTCTATTGGAAATATATCAGAGAATCTGAGACTTTTATAAAAAGTAACAGAATCTTTGACTTTTTCTGTATAAGAAAATGGTCTCAAAGCTTGAGACTTTTTTATGGGAAAAACTTCTTAGAATCTGAGGAATTGTAAAGGAAATTGTATTTTTCTATAGGAAAAAGACCTCAAAATCTAAGACTCTTTCTATAGAAAAAATGTCTCAGAATCTGAGACTTTTTCTTTTGGAAAAAGTTCGCAGAATCTAAAACTTTTTCTATACGAAACAGTTCTAAGACTCTGAGACCTTTTTTATAGGAAAAATATCTCAAAAATGCTTTAGAGTATGAAACTTTTTCTTATAATCTTTTTTATAGTAAAAGGTTTTAGAATCTGAGAATTTTTCTGTGGAAAAAAGTTATTAGAATTCAAAAAGTTTTTAATGGGAAAAAAGTCTTTCGTTAAGGAACAGTCTCAGATTCTCAGACATTTTTCTTAAAATCATATGAAAAATGTCTTACAATCTAATATTTTCTATGTAGGAAGAATTTCTTCTATTGGAAACCCTTGCGAAATAATGTTAAAGACAAAAAAGTTGAAAGAAAGTATGAAGTGAGGTTGAGATTGCTGGATATAGAATTGTAGTGTTGGAAACTGTTAAAATTTATTCTGTATAAACTATAAATTTTCACATATATAAAGAACAGTTTTCATTAACAAGACCGGCATTTAAAATCTTACTGATGATAACACTAACTGGAGTGTTTGAGAACGGTATGGGAATACCACTAATGTCTATAATTTTTAGAAATTCAATTTTTCTTCTGCAGAAAAAACACTTAAAAAAATTCTCAGACTTAGAATTTTTCATACGCCAACTATGTTATGATTAAAACGGAAATATAATCATGAAAACCAAAGCTTCTATTAATGACGGTTTTGATTTTTTTAATGAAAAATCAGCTGCAATGATTTTGATTATTTCTGAAATACAACTGAAAATTTCTGAAATACAATTGATACTTTCTAAAAAACAATTGATAACTTCAAAACTAAAATTGATAAATTCTAAAATACAACTGATAATTTCTGCAACACGATTGGAAATGGTGTATATTAAATGTTAGAAATGACATAATTTTTATTATTTTTTTTTTTTTGTTATTGTTTCCACTTGTAGCAACAACATACAAAGTCGTAGGGTTTGGAAAAAACAACAAGCATATCCTTTTTAAAAATGCCGCCAAATACGAAGATGTTCTCTTTTTTTGTTAACTGGGTATGAAAACACTTGTTTTATTTTGTAAAGGTATAATATATTGATTTTAAAGTGATTTACTATCAAGTATTTTTATGGTTTCCAATAAAATTACGAAAGATGAAATGGGAAGAGATGGGTATAAGTTGTAAGTTTTTAATACTGATATTTGGAGATGGGCTGTTAGTTTTACTAGTTTTACTGAAATATTTAGTTATTTTATTTCTTAAGAAAAAATATTGTCTGCTTAAATCTGCAGATTTCTCAAAGAATACACACAAAAAAACCTTGTCAAATTACAAGAAAAAGTTTTGTAATCGCATTTTACCATTGTTTTTGACAGTTTTCCTTGTTTTTTAACAAATTTTTTTTTTATCGAAATTTACATTTTAACATGAGAATGTTTTTAGGCTGGTGTCTAATTTTGAAAAAGTTGCAGGACTCCACCTCAGTTTGACTATATAAGCTTACAATTAACGAAAGAGAAAACAAGAATTACTATTTTCATTTTCTTAAAACCAAAAATTTTAATAACTTGGGTTTGTAACTTGGATAATAATTCACCTCGTGGTGAATAAAACCGTTTTTCACCAGCTGGTGAATAAAAAGTAGCATAATTATTTTTCACCAAAAAAAATTTTTTTTTTTAAAATTTTTTTTTTTTTTTCATTAAATTTTTTTTTTTTTCATCAATTTTTTTTTTTTTTATTTTTTTTTCATCAAACTTTTTTTTTCATAAAATTTTTTTTTTCATAAATATTTTTTTTTTCGTCAAACTTTTTTTTTATCAAATTTTTTTTTTGTTCATCAATTTTTTTTTTCATTAATTTTCATTTTCATCAAATTTTTTTCTCATCAAAATTTTTTTTTTCATCAATTTTTTTTTTTATAATTTTTTTTTTTTTCATTAATTTTTTTTTTTTTCATCAATTTTTTTTTTCATCAAATTTTTTTTTTTCATAAATTTTTTTTTTTTCATAAAATTTTTTTTATCATATTTTTTTCAAGAATTATTTGCATCAAATTTTTTTATCTAATTTTTTATTATCAATTTTTTTCTCACCAAAAAAAATTTTTTTTCATATTTTTTTTTCATCAATTTTTTTTACATCAAATTTTTTTTACATCTTTTCATCAAAAACTTTTTTTCATCAAAATTTTTGTTCACAAAAATTTTGGGTTCATTAAATTTTTTTTAACATAATTTTGTTTTTCGTGAAAAAAAATCATTTTTTTCTACCAAAACTACTTTTTCTTTTCACCAAGTCTAAGCTTTTCGCAAAAACATTTTCCATTTGTTTATCACATGCACATAAAACAAGTGAGAGTGGTATATTCTTTGGTGCCGAATCTTTTATACTATCCAAAATGTAAAAACACTTTTGTTCACTTATTTTTGCACTCACTTACGAAATGTACAGCTATTTTGGTTTTTTAATGGGGTCCTCGACTGATATTTCAATTCGTTTTGCATGAAATAGCAAAGCAATATAACATTATTTTTTCTAAAAAAAAACTATGCTTTAGCAAGTACACCCAAATCTTCCGCAAAACATTATCATGATTTAATGTTTTGGGCAAGAGTACAAAATTCGCAGGCATTTTTTAGTGTAGTTTTGTAAATATGAAGGTTGTTAAATGAACTTGCTTCTCCAAGGGCGAAGTTATGTTCGGGTTGAACCATTTGAAGATGATTCTTCCCATAGAAGAAGCGCTAAAATGATCAATCTGTGTGATCAAACTGTGAAGCAGGGACGAACGAATTGCTGCGTTGCATGGATGGAGACGGAATATACGTGGCTTTGGTTCAGGAACCCTGGCTGCTTGCAAATAGGGTTCGTGATTAAAATTCGGATACGTACGTCAAGAGCACAGCCGCAAAAATCCGCTCTCAGGTTACGAGAGTTGCAAATGCTTAAGCAACGCTCTTGGTGACACTCGACCATATTAAGTACGCTAAGCGGGACGCAACACAAAACCGACTATATCTCAACACAGACAAATTTTGACAGAACCTTTGAAGGTTAAATACAAACTAGGGAAGACTGGACAGAAACCCTGTGTTAAAAAAAGGCGATCTCAATCTTTACGGATGGATCGAAAATGGAGATGGATACAGGCTAAGGAGTATACTCTGAATGCTCCGAAATCGGGGCCTTATTAAGACTTCCGGAAAAGTGTAGTGTTTTCCAGGCAGAGGTATTTGCAATTAATAAAGCCGCGTAGATGACAAGGGACCTTCGTTCTTGTGCGATTAACATTTTTGTGGATAGTCTCGAAGATCTGAAGGACTAAGGCTGCGTTTTTGACATATCGCTTTAACTTACAATTAGTTTAACCACGAGTTTTATTAAACTTTTTTAAAAATAAAACCAAGTTTAACCAAGCATTCTGTTTTTCAGTTCAAGTTTAGCAAATATCGATTAACGCGGTTGCCATCATCGCACATTTTTTCGAATAAAATACCACAACATGGCAATACTAACCAGTATATTTGAAAATCAGAGGTGTTTTTTGACATTTTTTGTACCTTAGTTTAACTCTCCATCCATCTCCATCAGACTTTCGAAGTTTGGTACAAATATGTCTTATATTCCTAGGCAGGTTAATCGAACCAAGGGGAAAAAAGTTTCCCCTTGGAGAACTAAACCAACCCCTGAAAAACAGTATTTTTTTGCAAGGCTTTTTGAATTTTTTTTAAGCAAATGTAACATTTTTATGTCAGACGAAGCTCAAAACCCTGCATTTGGACCCAGCGGATAAAAAAAAAATAAAAAAAAAAGTTTGTCCGCCCCTTTTGTGGGCGTGGATATAAAAAATATATTTTAAAAATGATTAATTGGATTAAATAATTGGAACAATCATAATAAATCCATTTGATAACATCTTTCGCAAGGACAAGGTGTCCCCTAATGTTTTCCACCAAACCAACCCCCCTCCCACCAAAAAAATACGACCCTGAAAAAAAATGTTATGTTTTTTTTACATTTTGGAGGGTATAAAAGATTCGGCACAGCCGAATTTAACACTCTCACTTGTTTTTTCTAAAATGATTTTTAATGAAATTCTTTACTTCAAAACATAAAAAAAAAATTTGGTGTCTGGGACTAAAAAAAAAATTCGGAACTTAGAATTTTGTCACATACATAGGAAAACAAAAAAAAATTTGAAATTTGCAAATGTATTTCGTTATAAATAACTTGAAATATAATTACAATTAAAATAATTTGTTCTTATTTAAGGAATAATTTTTCAGTAATCTAATGAAACTATGAAATCTTATTAATAAAAATTTATAAAAATCTTGCACAATATGTAAGAAATTTCATATGAAATATTTCATTGTTGTAATGAAATAATGTTAATGAATTCCATTCATTAGTGATATGAAGCGTTTTTCTATCAGTGTAGGTGAAAAATCATTTATTTTTTGTTGATGTAATTAATATTTGATTGAAAATTGATTTATTCTCGTTTTAAACGTACTTTCTGTAATTTTTATACAAATCGAAATCTTTTTTTTTCCAAAAATTTTTAACAAAATAAAATAACCAAACAAACTACTTTTTCCATTATTTTAGATACAAAAAATGCAACTAAAAACAAATTCAAAACATATCCATAAAGCGTACTTAAACATTGTTAAAATTTAAATTAATTACTTGTAGAACATATAAAAAATTCCACATATGAAATACGAGTAGTTCTAACATCAAATAAATAGTCCTATATATTGGTGAACCATAACCAAATATTTTCTAAGAATTTTGTCAACAATCATTTTAACATTTGTACATCTTTACTTACTTGAATTTCATACTTGCAACATGATGAAAATCATTGCAAAGAAAAGACAATTTATCTCTAGTACATATCACTATGACACTATCAGTAGTAGAAGCAAGCAGTGATGATTTGTGTTACACTTGATACTTAAAAGATGGGGTGTTGAAATCTACTTACACTGGCTACCCTGCTGAGTTAGTCGGCTTTCGTTTCTTGTGTCCTTTTTTTTATTTTTTTCTACTCGTGTTGTTGGTTTTTTTATACAGTGTCCATTCGCAGTTGGAGGCTGGGAAAAAATTATCATCAATATTTTTGTAAAACAACTACATAGTATCGAAAATTAACCCAAAGGCCAAAACCTTTTGCTAATTATTTATCTTTTGTTTGTGGAAAAATTTGCACAGTTCTTTTTTTCACACCTGCAAACAATAAGACATCCTTTTTAACAATTGTATAAAAACTCATTTTTATTATTTAAGATTTTTGCCATGAAATTGCTATTCTGCATTTCATTGATGTAATAATTAAAAGAAATTTCTTAAAAATATGCTGCTTTTTTTTGAAGTAAGAATATATTCAATATGGTGTTGACAATATACTAAAAAAATTAAAATGAATTTTAATTAAGAAATTCGTTGAATCAATTAAAAAAATATATCAAAAATATACAAAAAAATTTCAGGTCAAAAAGGAGTTTGAGTGAAAACAAGTGAGAGTGTTAAATTCGGCTGTGCCGAATCTTTTATACCCTCAAAAATGTAAAAAAAAATTAAAAAAAAAAAAATTGTCAGAGGCGTTTTTTTTTTGAGAGGGGTGATGGGGGCAGTGGGGGACTTTGAGAGAAACTTCCCATCGCGATAAATATACCAAATGTTTCATTTATTTAACAAAAATATAAAAAAAACATGTAAAAAAAGTTCAGTTCTTCAAGGGGGAACTTTTTTTCCCATTCACGAACTTAACCTGCATATGAATATAAGACATATTTGTGCCAAACTTCAGGAGTCTAGCTGTTTTATTTTGGACTGCATTGTGTAATCTACATACAGACGGACGGACAGACGGACATTCACAGAATATCTTAGAATCGATCATGGTTCAATAATATATATACTTTATGGGGTCCCCGACCGATATTTCGATGCGTTACAAACGGAATGACAAAGTGAGTATACCCCCATGCTGTGGTTGGAGGGTATAAAAAAAAATTTAGTAGAAACAAGTAAAAAAGTTAAATTCGGCCTTGCCGAATGTAGTGATACCCTCCACAATTTCAAAAAGATTATTGCAAAAAACTTTATTTTAAAGGAAATTACTTTTGAAAAAAAAAAAATTTTTTTGAAAAAAAAAAATTTTTGTTAAAAAAAATCCGCGATTTTTTTCTTTTTTTGTCAAAAAATATGTTCGTACCTGTTTAAATAACATTTGGTGTTCAATTATGTTCACATATGTCAACCAGGAGCCGAATTAAAGCATTTTGTATTTTTAGGTTATGTTGAATGTACTGAAATTTTTGAGGTGTACTTACATTTTCGTTCATAACTTTTGAACCGCTGAACCGATATCGCTCAAATGCAATACCAAACTTCTCGGGAGAACTTCCAATAAATATGTTAAGTTTCAGTCATCTCTGTGCAATATTTTGTCCGCAACAGCATTTTCCACAGACAGACAGACAGGCGGCCATCGCTAGACTGTCTTAAAATCGATCGGGCATCATGAATATATATTAGAGTGTCCCTTATTTTGGAAATGTTGGAAATGTTGAGACGGTACCCCCTCATTTTTTTCCTTTTGACTAAAAAATAACTCAGGAAAAATTTTACACCCCTACGACGGGGCCTTAAAGAACGGGGCCTTAAAAATAATTTTTCCATACAAACCAAAAAATTTTTTTTGATTTTTAATTTTTTTGTTATTAATTATAATATTACTTGGTTAGCTTATTCACGACAAAAAATTTGATTTTGGTGGGATGAGGCTTTCAGTTCTTCAGTTCGAAAAAAAAAATTTAGAGCTTTTGGGGTCCTACAGTAAAAATTTTTAAAAAATTTTTTTTTTAGTTTTGACAAGCAACCGTTTTAGTTGTAATGTTGCTTTTAATGATATATATTCATAAAAAAATATTATTCATATCTGTGACATCTTGATCGTGTATCGAAAAACATCAAAAATGCATTTTTTAACCTTTTTTTAGATCACGATAAAGATGTCACAGATAGGAATAATATTTTTTTATGAAAATATATCATTAAAAGCAACAATTCAACTAAAACGGTTGCTTGTCAAAACTAAAAAAAAATATTTCGAAAAATTTTTTAGAACTGAAAGCCTCATCCCCCCAAATTTTTTGTCGTGAATAAGCTAACCAAGTAATATTATAATTAATAACAAAAAAATTTAAAATCAAAAAAAAAAATTTTTGCTTTGTATGGAAAAATGATTTTTAAGGCCCCGCTCTTTACGGCCCCGTCGCGTAGGGAAGGCGTGGTCGTAGGGGCGTAAAATTTTTCCTGAGTTATTTTTTAGTCAAAATGAAAAAAATGAGGGATACCGTCTCGACATTTCCAAAATAAGGGACACTCTAATATATATACTTTATGGGGTCCCAGATCGATATTTCGATGAGTTACAAACGGAATGACAAACTTATATATACCCTCTATCACTAAGTGGAGGGTATAAAAAAGTTTGAGTGAAAAAAAAATGAGAGGAAAACAATTTTGAATTAAAAAATTTTACAAAAAAAAAAACGTAGCAATTCGTTCTATGGTATTTTCCATTTCGTTCCCCGTTCTATTTCATTTTGTTTTCACTTCCATTTCATTTCGTTCCACGTAGGTTTCATTCCTTTCCATATTACATGCGTTAAAAATATAAGAAAACTTTACACCATTTACAGGTGTTAAATTTCAATTCGAAAATTCTACATGTAAGTCAAAGATTCCATTTGTAATTGGAAGAATCCATTTGTAAGTCTAAGATTCTACTTGCAATACGAAGATCTCATTTATAATTCGAAAATTCCATTTGAAATTCGAAAATTTCAATTATAATTCAAAGTAGATCAATTTTAATTCGAAAAAGATCAATTGTAGTTCGAAAAAGATCAATTGTGATTCGAAATAGATCAATTCTAATTCAAAATAGATCAATTCTAATTCGAAAATGATCCATTGTAATTCGAAAAGGATCCATTGTAATTCAAAGATTTTAATTCGAAAAAGATCAATTATAATTCAAAAAAGATCAATAGTAATTCAAAAGAGATCAATTGGAATTCGTAAAAGATCAATTGTAGTTCGAAAAAGATCAATTGTGATTCGAAAAAGATCAATCAATAATTTTTCTGGAGGATCCTGCTTTTAAAATTTCAAGTTTCTAGAACCATTCAGCCTTACCATAGAAAAATCAAATGTATTTAAAATCAGCTTTTAATTTTATTTCCATACAAATTGTTTTTGTTTTTAAAATCGACGTTCAAAAAATGTATTGAAAATTTGAAATTTAAAACAAAACTTTTGTTAAAGTAGACTTTTTGTTTTCTTGTGGTACGGGCCATTATTTCTGAAAATATAAAAAAAAGTACCAAAGCACATTTGTTTCCCTCTTTTGACCCGCTTATAGTGTGTTTACATCATACAAAATTTAAAAAATCTACTCACAAACGCCTACAAGCAAATTTAGATTGTGTTAAAATGGTGTCAAAATCGGATAATGGCATTTTACTCTTTTTTTTAACTTTAAAAGTCGTTAACATGAAAATCCTAGCTTGAGTTATCGCTTAATAATTACACTGTTCGACAACAAAAACCTCCCAGTGAAATATCCAACTGATCCTTACAGATTTTGCTCTCCTGAATCCAAATACAATTTTTTCTAGCACTTACTGTTTTTGAGACATTCGCTGTTAAAAAGTAAAAAAAAACAATAATTTTGCACTTTTGGGGGTACACTACATTTACCCCTTTTTGCCCCTTATAATCGGAATTTCCAAAAACCACTTTCTCCAATTGTTTTTTTTTTCGCCGGAGGATCCTTTCCTTAAAATTTAATAATGGTGCTATTATTTGTGGAAATTTTTAAAAATTACAAATTACACTATTTTACCTCTTTTGACCCGCCAACATATTTGTAAAACTCCCCATTTTGTAGGGGAGTTTAAGGGTTAATATGTTCCACAAAAATATTTGCCTAAATATTTTCTACAAAGTTGCTGAACATACCCTATACCTCAGATGTAAAGAAAACATAGTTTCACCGATATGCAGCAAAAACTGGTCAAAGGGGGAAAACTTTAACTCCCCCTAAAATAAACTTTAACTCAAAACGCCGACATACGTATCCTTTTTGATCTTCTCTACCAGAATCAATCGTCGGAAACCCGTTATTTTGAAAAAAGTTTGAAGTTGTTGTACTGTGTAATTTGTTATATTTGTTTTACAAAATGCAGAGAAAATAAGAATCATATAATTACTAAACGCCTAAAATTATGCTAAACAATATTTAACTTTTTCAATGGACCCTCACCGAATGTACTGAAACTTACATAGGAATAAAAAAGTAAAGTGCTTGATTCGGGAGTACTCTTTCACCATTCACCTAATTTTTAAAAATTTTATATCCTTTCGAATTTTAAGATTTTAAAATTTTTTTCTTGTTACAATTAAAGATCTAGTTATTATATTCAATAACTACAAGAAAAAAATATTTTTTTTTAAAAATAAGGTGAAAAAGGCCTCCCGAATCGAGCACAATATTTTTTTACACATTAATTTCAAATTTAGTCGAAAAACGTTATCATAGCATTTTCCTTTTGCATACATCAACATTAGCGACATCTGGATGGTTGCAGTAGAAAAACAATTAAAAGACTTTTTAACATTAATTAACATTTTTATAGATATGGCAATGATGTGCTATATAGTCTAGCTTTAAACCAAGGCATTGCCATGTATGCTAATTAGTGTTACCATTCAAAACATTTCTTTGTGGTTCCAAACTGTACTAAAAACGTTGTGAACAGTGATGCCAAGTCGCGTGAAAAAAGTGATGCCAAACTGCGAAAATATACACTTCATCACCAATGGTGCCACCACGCGAGATTTATCGACATTTTGACGATTTTTTTTTTTTGCTAAATAATAGCCTTTTTTTGCTTTGGATTAAGATTACACGCAAAAAAATCTGTGTCTGAGTGACCAAAAATCGGTTTGGTAATTTGCCAAAATTCGTATGTAAATATAGAAAGTGCTAATGTTATGCAAAAACTTGGTAAAATATACCAAAAGAAAAATGGTAAAATGTATCAAAATTTTTAGAAAAAATTATTAAAAATTATCTGCTATACACTCAAAAAATTATGTTAGTAAAATCAACTGAAAATGTCAGTTAAAATAATTACTTTGTAAGTTGTTTTGGGGGCAACTAATTTTTCAGTTAAAATAAATAACAATGTTACACTCAACCAAAAATCATTGTATTCCCAAAGAAATTCAACAGAAATCATTGTTGATTTTGACCCTACAAATATTTATGTTGATTTCAATAGAAATTGTTTTCAGTTTTTGTAAAAGTTGATCAACTCGTTTTTTTGTAAATCAACTCTTATTTTTTTGTAAATTCAACTCATATTTTTGTTAATTTAAGAAATTTTGCTAATAAAAAAAAAACTTGTTGGTATTTGTAAATATTCTTTTATTAAGCATAAATCACAAAATTTTTGTATTATCACCGGCTTTTTAAGCTGCAATATTTGAAGATTTTCACAAAGTTTTTTTAAACACAATTCGTTTATTCATGTTATGCACTCATAAGCCATTCTTCAGTTTTCTGATGATACCAAATCAAAATTCTTTAAAAAAAACAAAAAAAGTTTTAATATACACACAAAAAAAAAATCTGTGTCAGATTGAGCAATCCTACTTGGTAAAACTTTTTTCATACCAAAAAAAAATTTTACCAAATTTTTGCTAAAATTATGCTTGTCGATGTTAAAGTAACATAATTAATTTTTTATGTAAAATAACCAAGTAGCTTGCACAATAACGCAAATTACTTGCACAAAAATTTATCGAAAGAAAACAACAAAAAAAAACAAATACAGACCGCCATATTCATTTTGTATTTTTGTGTGCGTGCTTCGTTTATTTTTTGTGTTATAAAACGTAAAAAGGAAATTGATAAATAAAATTTTAATAAATTAATAAATAAATAAATATAAATAATTAGTTTTTTAAAAGATAACTAAAGGTAAGATAAAAAAAAGCTAAAGTTAATTTTGCTGTCATAACTTAAAACACCATTCATTAAGCAAAACCAATGGAGTCCCAGACGTTTGTTTCAATGAATTACAAATGGAATGATAAAGTGAGTATACCGCTATTCCGAAGACACCAATAAGGTTTAATAGATTCTTTGTTAAAAATTAGTGTTTAGTAATAATTTTCTATTTTTACAGGGTACTGCTAAATAAATTTTTGAAGCTATGGCGAATCCTTCACAACAATAAAGAGCGTGGGCACCAGTCCTCCCTTTAGTTATAAAATTAAAACCTAAAAACTCATTTATATAGCAAAGCCAATGGAGTCCAGGCCTGTTTTGATGAGTTACAAATGGAATCACAAAGTAAGTGTTCCTCCTAATCAAAAGACCAATGGGGTTTTCTAGTTTTTTAAATTAAAAATTTATGTTTTGTAATAATTTTCTATTTTTACAGGATGCTATTAAATAAATTCGTGACGCTATAGCGGATCCTTCACTTCAAGAAAAAGCGTAGGCAGCAGTCACTGGAGAAAATTGTACATAAAGGATCAGTTGGTCGGTGGTAAATAAAATCCTACACAACATTTGTTATATTAATATGGATTTATTATGTGAAATATTTAAATTCAACAAATATACAAATTTTTACAAAAAATTTATAGAAAATTTATTTTAGCATAAATGTGGTAATTTTTAGCATTATTTTTAGTCACCTTTTCTAATAATTTTGGTATATTTCACCACATTTCTTTTGGTATATTTTACCAAGTTTTTGCTTAAATAGCATTAGCATTTTCTTCAAAATTGTTTACATAAGTGTTTTGGCTAAATTACGAAAACTACTTCGTCGGTTGTAGTTTTAGCATATTTTTGGTAAAATTATGCCAGATTTTTGCTCACTCCGACACAGATTTTTTTTTTGCGTGTACTTATCAAGTATATATCTACTTAAATTTGTATGGGAAATTTATAACAAACTCGAAAAAAACACACCTTATGTATTTACAAAATATATCAATAAATTATTTAAAAAAATCGCATAAATTAATTAATTGTGTATTTTTAATGCAGGTATAATTTGTTCGCGAATTTTGTTCAGTAAATTTCGAAAACGTTATAACTGCAAAATTTTTCAGGTGTGAACGGTTGAGTTTTCAAAATGAAAATACGTATTTTCAACGCGGTTTCAAGGTCAGTCTAAATGTACTATTATTTATTAATTTATTTTAATTTTATCAGTTTTATTTATCAATTTTCTTTTACGTTTTTATAACAAAAAAAAAATAAACAAACCGCTCACACCAAAATACAAAATTAAAATGGCGGTCTGTATTTGTTTTTTTTTTCTGTTTTCTTTCGAAAATTTTTTTTGTGCAAGTAATTTGCTTAGATGGTATTTACACACTGCGTTTTTTCTTGCACGCCTTTTTTATCTGAGTTTTTTTGAAGGCAATCGGGGGTGAGAAGCATAGAAGAAGTAAAACAGAATTCGTGATTTTTTTTCTACCCCGTTTTCTTTTCACCCCCGTTTGCTAACAAAAAATAAGTTGCAAGACTTTATTGCAAGCAAAAAAAGGCTGTGCATAAATACCGTCTTAAATATTTTGCTGAAAAATTGTGAGGAACTTTTTTTGAGAGTTTAATTTTTTTATTTTTTATATCAATTTTTTTTAGTTTTTATATAGATTTGAGTTAAGAAAGGGCGAACTCGTGAAAAAGTTCCAAAATAGTATTTTGTATTTAAAATTTTCAAAACAGAATTAAAATTTTCAATAAAATTAAAAAAAATGGCAAAGGTGCACTATACGGGGCACAAATATTTGTGGGGGGGGGGAGAAATTGGACCCCTCTGGAATTAAAAAAGAAAAAAACCGAAATTAAAATTTAAGGGAGCTAGGCCCTGGAGCCAAAAAAATTAAATTAAAGGTAATTAAAAAATAAAAAGAAAATAAAGGGGACCTAGCTCCCTGAGCCCCTCTAGGTCCAAAAAATCGTCCTGATGCGTTTTTTTCCAAAAAAAAAATCCACCAAAAAAAAAATTTTTTTTTGCTTAAAATTTTTTTTGCGTAGCCGGCCTTCGGCAGGGCTTAGGGATTACAAACTCCATAAATTAATTTAGTGGCTTCGCTAAATAAAGTTTTTTTGTGTATCACGCCTTTTACGTTGTTAATTACTGAATGGCTTAATTATTGAACTGAAAGTTACTAAAATAGATTTAGGGGTTACAGTCAAAGGTTCGAAAGAATTAATTCTTTAATTCAATTTCCTAATTCGAATTAAAAAAATTGAATTTGGCATTCCCTAAAATCATTCAACTTTCATAATCATTGAATTAATTCTTTTAAGAATTCATTCCTTAAGAATGATCATTCTTAAGGAATGAACTATTTTTTTATCCAAATCAATCTACTACAAATTGAATGGTGAAATTTTCTTATCATTCAATTTAAAAGAGTGAAGCGCAACACACAATCACTGATGCCAACTATTTTTTAAAAAATGTAGCTAGATCGGACCAAAAAATAGCTAGAAATAGCTAAATTTATAAACAGTTAAAAAATCTAGCTATTTTGTAGCTAGATTCTTATAAACAGTTAAAAAATCTAGCTATTTTATAGCTAGATTTAGGATTTGTGCGTTGTAAAACGATTTATTTGTTAAACTTTTTAATTTGATAATAAAATAAGTTAGTTTTGGTATTAAAAATAATATTTTAATATATTTTTATTAAATTTTGCAAACAAAAAACTTCAAATAGTTAGATTTTGTATCGCAGATATAATATATCTGAAAACAAACGATTTGCCGGTTATATTGACGAGATAATAAATTTTATTGCTATAATTATCGATTTCGCTGCAGCGATACACCCTTCGGAAGAAACTGTTACCCGACGGCAATATATCCCGGCGATGCGACAACAATTCGACAACAATCATTTAAACGAAAAATAAAAGATTTGTATGAATCGCCGGAATATCAGTAAAATGATTATCCGGCGATACAGCTATATCGATTCCCTGAAGCTGAAAATAGACATTATTTTTTCATTCATATTTTGGTCATATTAACGGATGAATGTGAAATCCTCTATTTGTATTTTTTTAACGGGTTATATAACAGACGTTAGTGGACCATATTAATACGAGTTATGTACCAATATTGTAACACAACAAAAATGGCTTAATTTTTGTTTTATTATTTATAAAAAAAAATCTTGTTTTTCAAAATGGTGTTTAGTGTAAATAACGGACGTATTCATAAAAAAACTGGTGGCTATCAGCAGCTGCTAAAATTTGCAACACAAAATTTTATTAAAGCGAGTTCTTGGTTTGAAGCTTGATGATATTCACTCATTTTTTGATTATAAATATGGATGTAAAAGTTTTATCCGTTATTCGAAAAATGAAAATTATTATATTTTTAGCCCCCATAGCTGTTTTCTCATTGTTGGTACTAAACTTCATTTTCTATGGGTTTTGCCTGTAAGATACTTGCTGGAATTTGAACATTTCAAGCAACTTTATCATGGAGGGAATTTCGATAAATTCTAAACTTTTGTTAGAAATTATAGCAAATATGTATCATAGAAAAACTCTGATATAATTGTTTGAAAACTTGAAAAACAAGCAGATGTCACACACTCGTAAATAACACGTTAATAAAATGTCAAAATGAAAAAATTGATAATAATACGGTTTTAAAAAACAATTTTTTTACAAATGTTGCGACTAAAAAAAGTAGCTAGATTTGTAGCTAAGAGCTAAATGACTTTTTTTGTCGCTAGATGCAAAAAAAAATAGCTAAATCTAGCTACAAAATAGCTAAGTTGGCAACAGTGCACACAATACACACATATTTATGCTTGTGTGGGAAGCAGCAGACGAGACGTCGACAAAACAACAAGCGATCGTTTACACACGAAGATGCTTAAAATGCACACAAGCAACACATTTTTGAAAAATTTTCAAAAATGTGTTGCTTGTGTGCAACACATACAAAGGGAATGAAACAAAAAAAATCATCATACAATTTGTAATAGATTTGAATGATGAAAAATTTTGATTATTCAATCGAATGATTGCTTGCAAGGAATTAATTCTCTTGGGAATTAATTCAATTTGATTTAAGCTATGAGAATTAAGCCTTTGAATTAATTCGTGTTGAATGCTGGTAAGGAATGATAATTCAAAACTAATTAAAACAGAATTAAGCTTTTGGTGAATTAATTCTCAATAGAATTAATTCGTTCGAAGCTCTGGTTACAGTATTGTTAAAATACATACAAAAAATACGTATTTGTAATCGTGAGCAAATTTTACCTTTCATTTGAGTACCCATACGCACATGTTTGTGGGTGGGGCGGTTTTTTGGCTCCCGTGGGTCCATCGGGGCCCAGCCCCCTTTATTTTTAATTTCGGTTTTTTTTCTTTTTTAATTTTTGTTCCCAAAATATTTGTGCCCCGTAAAGTGCACTTTACCTAAAAAATATTTAAGAATTTTTAAGAATAGCTGAACTTTTAAGAGCATACTTTTTAAAGTATATTTTCGGTTTTATGCCGCATATTTTAACCCTATAAAACCGTTTTTTACAGCATGTTTTTGGTTTCCTGCACGCAAAAAAAAATCTGTGTCGGAGTGAGCAAAAATCTGGCATAATTTTACCAAAAATATGCTAAAACTACAACCGACGAAGTAGTTTTCGTAATTTAGCCAAAACACTTATGTAAAAAATTTTGAAGAAAATGCTAATGCTATTTAAGCAAAAACTTGGTAAAATATACCAAAAGAAATATGGTGAAATATACCAAAATTATTAGAAAAGGTGACTAAAAATAATGCTAAAAATTACCACATTTATGCTAAAATAATTTTTTTATAAAATTTTTGTAAAAATTTGTATATTTGTTGAATTTAAAATTTTCACAGAATAAATCCATATTAATATAATAAATGTTGTGTAGGATTTTATTTACCACCGACCAACTGGCCCTTTATGTACAATTTTCTCCAGTGACTGCTGCCTACGCTTTTTCTTGAAGTGAAGGATCCGCCATAGCTTCACGAATTTATTTAAAAGCATCCTGTAAAAATATAAAATTATTACAAAACATAAATTTTAAAAAACTAGTAAACCCCACCCCATGGTCTTTTGGTTAGGAGGAACACTTACTTTGTGATTCCATTTGTAACTCATCAAAACAGGTCTGGACTCCATTGGCTTTGCTTTATAAATAAGTTTTTAGGTTTTAATTTTATAACTAAAGGACTGGTGCCCACGCTCTTTATTGTAGTAAAGGATTCGCCATAGCTTCAAAAATTTATTTAGCAATACCCTGTAAAAATAGAAAATTATTACCAAACACTAATTTTTAACTAAAAATCTATTAAACCTTATTGGTGTCTTCGGTATAGGGGTATACTCACTTTATCATTCCATTTGTAATTCATTGAAACAAACGTCTGTGACTCCATTGGTTTTGCTAAATGAATGGTGGTTTAAGTTATGACAGCAAAATTAACTTTAGCATTTTTTTATCTTACATTTATTTATCTTTTAAAAAACTAATTATTTATTTTTATTTATTAATTTATTTTAATTTTATTTATAAATTTCCTTTTTACGTTTTTATAACACAAAAAATAAACGAAGCACGCACACAAAAATACAAAATTAATATGGCGGTCTGTATTTGTTTTTTATTTTTGTTGTTTTCTTTCGATAAATTTTTGTGCAAGTAATTTGCGTTATTGTGCAAGCTACTTGGTTATTTTACATAAAAAACTAATTATGTTACTTTAACATCGACAAGCATAATTTTAGCAAAAATTTAATAAAAATTTTTTTTTGGTATGAAAAAAGTTTTACCAAGTAGGATTGCTCAATCTGACACAGATTTTTTTTTTGCGTGTGGTGATTACCCTCCTGAAAAAGAAAAAAAGTTTCTGGCAGCACTTGTTCTAAAATCAAATTGTCTAAAAAGTAATAAATAAAATCAACTCTGTTATTCACAATAGCGTGAAAATAAGCAGCGAGTTGACCCGATTTAATAATTTTTCAACTAATAACTAGCCAATTTTCATATAATACACAACGAGTTTTGTCAAGTTTCTTTTTTGGTTTTTATATTCAGCGTCATTTTCATTTTCGGTGTTGAAAGTTGATGAAATTTTTGTAATTTTTATAAAAAAAAATTTGCGGTAAAAACTCAAGTAAAAACATAAATACACAACTAAACGCAGAATAAATGAAAACAGCGCCGAAAAATTTAATAATTTTATTAATAAATATCGGTTTCCGTCGGTTTTAAGTGGGTAAAAAAAAATTTAAGACGAATGAAAAAAAATTTTCTTGATCAATTTTTTTTTAGTAGCGTTATAAAAAAAGTGAATATTTAATACGTGAAGAAAAACTAAATAAAATCAATAAAGTGTAAAAGTGAAGAATTTTTTATAAAATAAAAAGTAATGTAATAAAATTTTTTAAAAAGATAAATAAAAGAAATTATAATATACATAATTTTATTTGTGATTTGAAGAATTTCATAAAAGTTTTCGCCTGCTTGGCTGAATTTCGATAGAAATTATATATTTTTTTCTTGAAAATTTTCTCTCGTCTTTATGGCTGAAAATTTTTCTATGTTGTATGTCGTTCGTTCGTATCTTATATATTTTTTTATGATGCTCACAGACAAAACGGGCGAGTAGAGTGCAAGTGTGTGTGTGGTTTTTTCTCAACACAGCGGGTTGTTTGTGTTTTCGTTCTTTTGTCGTATATTTGCATGGGAGTGAAAGAGATGCCTACAACAATAAATAACATGTCGATTTTTAGAGATGGCATATACAACGTTTGTAATATTTACTTTTTTTTAATTAATTTTCTTATATGGTTTTGCTAAATTTGTTATTAAATTATTGAATTTTAATTATTTTAATACAATTTTGTATTTTATTTCGATATTTTATGAGAATATTTCTTATTTGGAGCATAATAAAAGCACTGCTGTACTCGTTTCTTTTTTTTTGCTCCCACTCGTTACTTTTCATTGTTGTGTGTGAAAGCCGAATACATCCGAAGATCTTTTTTCTACACTTGCTTAAATGTAGTAAGGGTTGCCATTGTAGTTGTTTTTCACGCCCTTTTTTTTAATTTGTTCCAAAAATCAGGGGAAAATTTTAATCAAATAAATAAAATTATTTTATTAAAAATGGAGGTATACTTTTTTATTTCTTTTAATTATTGTATTTTGTTCCTAAAATAAAGAAAAAACTTTGAAGTGCATTTGCTTAATTTGTTTAGCTGCTCATTCTATTTTAATATTAGGCTTGTTTTTTGCAGACCGGATTAAGATTAGGATTAACTTTAGTTAAAAAATGGGTCAAATCAAGTCTAGATTTTTTTTTTATAATTTTTTTCTGAAATTACATAGAATTAGTAAATATAAACAGAAAACGAAATTAAGCTTTGTCCAAAATGTAAAGAATGAAACGTAAATTTAGTTAAATTCTAGGATTAACTCAGATTTATTTATACCATTTTACATTTTGAACAGCGTTTATTTTTTTCTGTTTATATTTACTAATTGTAAGTAGATTCAGAAAAACATTTAAAACAAAATTTTTGGACTTGATTTGAACCATTTTTAAACTAAATATTGTTTATCCTTATCTTAATCAGGTCTGCAAAAAACAAGCCTTTTATTGCTCATCTTTTCAAATTTTACAACAAGTCGCTGCAAAATATATTGGAGAAAAATCAAAAAAAAAAAAAAAAAATTTATTAAACCCTCCACTTAGTGATAGATGGTATATATAAGTCTGTCATTCCGTTTGTTACTCATTGAAATATCGGCCTGGGACCCCATAAAGCAATGGTTCTCAAATGGTGGGTCGCGACCTCCTAGGGGGTCGCGGAAGTGTTTCAGCGGGGTCGCGAACAATTTTGTCGAAACCTTAAATTTTTGTAAATTTAAAACACATTTTTTTATTGTAGTGTTATAAAAATATACAAATACTTTTATTAAAGAAATAAATTATTTCCATCACTTTAGGCCCCTCCGTAATCACAGTGCAGTTGTTAATTTCCCGGGATGCCCAACACTGATTTGTGAAGTTTTTGGCTAAGTCTGGGATCTGACAGTTCGTTTTCTTTTCGATTAACTTTTAGATGTTGATTCCGAATCTGGGTTTGAAATTTTTCTAGTACGTTAGGTTTTTGAAAAAAAGGTATTCTTTTGCATTTTTAAGGGCTTTGTTTGTGATATTTTTGGATACGTTTGGGATCTAACCACTTTTTTCGAGTTAATTTTTAATGCTGATTCCAAATCTGGATCCGAATAACGGATCTAGATTCGTGATTGAATAAAATTTCTATCAATACCAAACTTTGGTACATAATTTTGAAAAAAGAACAATCATTACTCAAAATTGGACTTTAAATGCTTTTTTGGTAAAATGCTTTTTTGGCCGTAGTTCGGGACCTGGTTTCCAAATTTTTGCGAATATTGAGGTCAAAGTTCACAAAAATTGTGTTTTATTTTTATTTTTTAAAACTTTTTTATGTGAAATTTTTGGTATGCGTCTGGGATTTGACCACACGGTTTCGCTTAATCTTTCAATGCTGGTTTTGAATTTATTTCAAATTTTTTGGATTACTTCAGGTTTTTAAAAAAACGTTAATAATTTATTTTTTTATGTTGGGGGGTAGCGAAAAATTTGAAATATTGAAAAGGGGTCGCAAAATAAAAGTTAGTGAGAAGCTCTGCAATAAAGTTTATATTCATAATCCCCGATCGGTTTTAAGACATTCTAGCGATGTCCGCCTGTCTGTCGAAATGGTGATCACGGCCAAAATATTGTATGAAGATGAAAGAAACTTAACATATTTATTGGAAGTTCTCCCAAGAAGGTATTGCATTTGAGCGATATCGGCTCAGCGGTTCAAAAGTTATGAACGACACCTCAAAAATTTTAGTACATTCAACATAACCTAAAAATACGAAATGCTTTAATTCGGCTGCTGGTTGACATGTGAACATAATTGAACACCAAATAGTATTTAAACAAGTCCGAACATAAATTTTTGACAAAAAAGTAAAAAAATTGCGGATTTTCGCTGAAAATTTATTTTTTCAAAAAAAATTTTTTTTTTCAAAGTAATTTCCTTTTAAATAAAGTTTTTGGCAATAACCTTTTTGAAATTGTCGAGGGTATCACTACATTCGGCAAGGCCGAATTTAACTTTTTTACTTGTTTTAATTCCGCAAACTGGAAAACTGAAATATTTTTTGCGTATGTTTACTACATAAATTCTAAAAAAAAAAATAGTTTGGGTTCGAACCAGATAGGTGATATACATAACCCTAACAAGGAAATGTTTAGGAACTTTTAAAAAGTTTCTTATACTTTGCCTAAAAAACTTAGAAACGTGTTGGTTAAACGGAAACATAAAGCGTTATACTACCCTAACCAGAAAAGGTTCGTACCCCACTATTTAATTTTCATATATATATTAACCTATTTTAATGCTTATACACTTATTTGAAAGGTAATTTTATTCCCTTCAAGAATCATTAATTGAAGATAATAATTTAAAAAAAATTTGTTTTGTTACAAAACAATAGCTTCATGTACTTAAAATTGACTACTTTTTATAATACCTGGAACCCAAATAGGTTTTTCCTAATGTTTTTGATGTGCCGAATCCGATTATGACCTTTGGTATCATAGTCATCGGTTGAATTAAGGTATTTTAACTGAAATATGATATTTACATAAATACTGCTCTATTTTACTTATGCAGTGTAGAGCAATCTTCATGTCAATAGGCGCAGTATAGGGTTTGAATTTAGACCAATGGCTTCTTGGGAAATTTTTCTTAGAATTTCTCGTAGATTTTGTTATTTTTGTTTATTTTGGGCCATTCAAATCTGCTCGTCCTATTAAATATGGTAGGGCAGCCCCTAATGATATCTGTTGAAAACATGATATCTTTTGGGAAATCACCTTCCAACAAGAGTCCATATTACCAAAATCAGCAAAAAAAAAATAGGTTTAAAACAAACAAAATTAATATCTGAAACTATACCTCATCATGTCCGGACTTAAATCCGACTGATTTTGTGTTGGCGATTATGAATAGCGCTTAAAAACGACCCCCAATAACATCTTTGAAAAGTAAAAATACATGAAATATGGGATTCCACCACCACTAGTGAGTGTTAAACTTTAATAAGTTCGATTAATAATCGAATTTAAGCCCTATACTCCTTGTGGTGATGGAATCCCATATTTCATGTATTTTTACTTTTTATCCACAAAGATGTGATTGAAGTATAATCTTGAAGAGATCGCAATACGTGCCGACTAATACCATATTTGCATTAATTTTTTTAAACTACACCATTTTTAATTGAAATTGCTAATTTTCCAAATAATATTGAGAAGTGAACAATTGAAATTAAGAATTTTCGTTTAAAATTAAGGAAATAACAATTGAAATTGTGATTTTTTTATTTATTATTGAGAAAACATTAATTTTAATTAAGATTTTCTATTTAAAATAAAGAGTTTTCAATTTGATATTGATAAAATGGCAATTGAAAGTTTCCATTTTACATTTAGAGAGCAATTTGTTGTTGAATTTGTGATTTTCTTTTTGAAATTGACAAAAGAACAAATAAAATTGAAATTTTTAGGTGATATTGCGAATGCACAATTTAATTTGAGAAAAGCTTCTTTGGTATTGAGATTTTTCATTTTATATTGAGAAAATGTTAATTCAAATTAAGGTTTTCAATTTAAAATTGAGAAAACAACAATTGAAAGTATGTTTTCTGTTTAAAATTGAGAAAAGAATAATTGAAATTGAGAAATTCCATTTAATATTGAGAAAAAATCAACTGAAATTGTGATTTTCTATTTGAAATAGGAAAACAAACAGTTGAAGTTGAAATTTTTTATTTGAAATTGGGAAAAAGCAATTTAAATTGAGAAACAAATTAATTTACTATAAAAAAGAATTAAATTATAAAAATACAGTATAAAAAACAAACAAAAACAATAGAGGTATTCACAGTCTTGTTACCACCCCTGGCAATGTAGCAAAAGATTACATCTTTCAAAAAATACATTAGAGGTATTCAGAGTCTTGCTTGCCAGCCCTGGCACTGGTGGTAAAAGAGTACTTTTCAAAATTACTTTTCAAAATACATGTATTTTTAGAAAGAAGTACTCTTTTGCTACATTGTCAGGGGTGGAAACAAGACTCTGAATACCTCTATTTATTTTGAAAAGTAATTTTGAAAAGTTCTCTTTTACCACCAGTGCCAGGGCTGGCAAGCAAGACTCTGAATACCTCTAATATAAAAAATTACTGGACAACTGGCATATATTCCATTGCTCTGCTAAAGACTCCAACAGCAATTAGCTATCTAGGATTTTTTCGACTTCTTGACTTTTTCTAACTTTTCTAAAAAGTCGCTTTTTTGTAAGTAAATGTTTGTTTTTGACTTGTTGTAAGCATTTAGGTGCTATTTTTTGGTTGCGTTTTTTTTTATCAATGTTGGGTACCAAAGTAATTAAGGTTAAAAAAAGTCAAAAAACTCAAAAATGTCGAAAATGTTGAAAAAATGGGAAGCAAAAGTCGACTTTCGATATATAGAACCCTTTCACTGAGGTTTTTGCAATAATCGAAAATGTTGGTATACATTACAGTAATGTTAATTAGATAATGCACATAACACTTTTCGAATCATGTTTTTGGCTTTAGTTTTTGCTTCACATTAGTGCCTACGGTCAGTACCGTAGTACCGGGAATACCGGTATTCCCGGTTCTCGGTATTCCCGGTTCTCGGTATTCCCGGGAAATGGTACCGGTTTCCCGGTTCTTACATTATTCCCGGTATTCCCGGGAATACCGGTATTCCCGGTTCCGGTTCTGACGGTATTACCGGTATTCCCGGGACTACCGGTATGAATATTTTATAAAATTGTGTTCAACTAACATTTTTTCTTCGCTTTTACAAAAAAAAAAAATACAAAACATGTGAAAAACACCATTTCATTTATTTTTTATGAATTTAAGATTGATTTTTAAATAATTTTACAAACACAACTAAATATTTCTGAAATTCTGATTAAATGCTGTAATTTAAATATTTTATGGTATAGTATTTTTTTGTTTTTTGAGAACCGGTACCAGTATCAGAACCGGGAATACCGGTATTCCCGGGAATATATCTAGAACCGGGAAACCGGTACCAGAACCGGGAATACCGGTATTCCCGGGAATACCGAGAACCGGGAAATGGGGGGCACTACTTCACATACAAAATACATTAGTAACATCGAAATGCCAATAGAATTTTTTTCAGAAAAAATTGTTTTTATCTGATAAAAGTAATAAATATCATAGAGTCGATAAAGTAAAAAAAAAATCGAAAAAGGAATGTAAAAGTCTGGCGTATATTTTTTTAAAAAATAAAAAAGTCGCAAATTTTTTTTTTTTTTTTTTACCAAAAATTTTTTTTCAGTAGATTTATTTTTAAATGATCTTTTTGACATTTTGGAGAGTATAAATGCATTCGAAAAGGCCGAATTTAACTGTTTTATTTGCAATTTTGTACACCATTTTTTTGAAGTCGATTTTAAATTTATTTTATATTTCCGAATGTTTTTATTTTTATCCGGTTTTTTTACCCTTTTTCTAATTAGTATGAACAATTACAACCCATTTTACCCCCTTTTAGTATTATAAGACAATGGCAACACTGGTTACTTGAATGTATAGTAGCATTCGGCTTCAGTCTTCTTCCTAGTTCTGTTGCTGCTCGTTTGCAAAATCAGTTGACTTTTCGCTACTGCAACAAAAACGGACAGAAAATTTGTGTTTTATTGTTGCAAAAAACTTTTAAAAAATTCTATAAAATCAACAAAAAATCCTAAAAATATAAGAATTTAAATTGAAATTAAAGAAAAATTCAAATAAAAATACAAAATTAAAACATCCCAAAAAAGTGAGCATGAAATTTTTTTTAAAAAAAGAAATATCGGAATTAAAAAATTTTGGATTATTTTTCAATTTTTTCTAAAATTTCGGTTTTTGATAAAATAATTTTAAAAATTTTTTATAATAAAGAAAAAATTAAAACAATTTTTTTTTTTGTGTGGTGTATGTGCATTAGAAATTTTAAGATACGACGTGAAGAAAAACGAACGACCAAAAAAATTTTACAGTCGCCAGTCTGTGTTTTTCTTTCTTTTTTCAATACTGCTCGCACTCGTTATGTTTAAATGGTGGACTTTTTTCGAAAAAGAAGACCAAGAGTTGTATATGAGAGGAATGAGAAGGTATTAGTGCATTAATTACGTATGTGTGTGTGCGAGTGTGCATGAACAAAATAGAGAAGATATTTTTATAACGAGTTGAAAAATATAAAGAAAACAAAACGAGTAACGAGTTGTATATGAAGATGAAAAAAAAGAAGAAAAGAAAAATGAGATTTGTTTTTATCGAATTTGTTATAAACTCAAAATGCAATAATCAACGAGCGGCTCAATACTTTTTCCTTAAAAAAATATATATTTTTTTTTTGTGTTAAACTATATGTAGATGTTTTTCAATCGTGAAATTAACAACGAAACGAAGTAATAAAAACAAGATAGAAAAAAAGCGCGCAACACTTTTTAACTCACTATAGACAATTGGAAAGAACTTATTTAATCAATGTTTTTGTTTTCTTTTTTGTTCTTGTAGATTTTGTGCAATTTTTAATGAAAACGTTTTTAAAGATTTTTCCAAAAAAAGACAACTAAATGTTAAAGAAACGTAGAAAAAAACTTAATAAAAAATTAAAATAACATCACATTATTATTACACAAATATTTTACAGACAAAATAATGTCTAATAAATATAAAACATTAAAAATAAAAACAATAACAAATCATGGTTTAACAAAAGAAATGGTGGTTTATTGTCAGTTTAAAACTGTCTTTTAAAAAAACCACCCATCATATCATTCTACAACAAACTCAAAAATAAAAGCCGTATAAAAAAATAAAATCAGAATACGGCTAAATAAAATATAAAGTGAATTTTTTTTAAACACAAAATGCACTCAAGCGTAAACTTTAATAACGCTTTGGATTATTTGTTGGATATACAATTAGTTTTGGTCACTACAAAAAAACAAAGAATTCAACGACAGGAACAATTTAATCAGCATCAAAAAAACCAGCAACAACTAGCAAAACAGCAACCAAAAGAACATTTACAGAAGCAAAGATTTCTGTTTAACAGACAACAGCAACGACGTCGACGTTTTCAAGCTTGGCAAATTTTAAATCCTGCTCCCACTTATATTAGGAACAGTAATACATAAAACTCCTAATTACCAACAATTGAAAATAACTATTTTAATAATATCATCAAGAAACAGTTCCTTTTACTATCTCACATCTTAATTGAATTTAAAAAATACTGTTTTTTAAACGTCTGCGTCGTTTTAGAAATTTTTAAAACATTTATTAAAAATAAACAAATAAAAAACATTAAAAAAGTGAATAAGTTTCATAACAAAAAACCTTAAAGTGTTAAAAAAAACTCCCAAAAACACAAAATTCTTCTTATATAAAACAAAATCTATAAAAATTCTAAATTTGAATGATGGCTGATCATATGGAAGAACCCCCGCAAAAGCGGGTTAAAATGGATGATCTTTTCTTATTAGAAGAAAATTTACCCGATGAATTAGTATCAACTTGGGGTGATCCGGGTACAGGTGGTTCGGGTGGCGGCGGCGGCGGTCCACCCAATCATGGTTTAGGAGTAAATGTGGGTGGCCCTAATAAACCTCCAGCTCAAGGACCGGGACCCGGTGGTCCTGGTCCACAACTAAACGGTTCCCTTGATGATGGCGTTAATGCTCAAGGATCTGGCGGCGGTAATCCTTTGCGACAAATGCAACATCATCAACATTTACAGCACTTACTGCAGCAACAGGTATTTTTTGTAACTTGTATATAAATATAAAAGCAATTGTTTAATTTTTCTCTTTGTCTTCTTTTAGGGTAATAAAAATCCTGGAATGGTTGGTAATCCTATGGGTCCAGTCGGCATGAATCAATTGGGCAGCAAATCACCAAATTTACAGTCACCCAATACTGGTGGCATGCAAGTTAACGTTGGTCAAATGTGCGGCATGGTCAATTCAATGCCTATGTCAATTTCAAATAATGGTTCACAAATGAATTCAATGCCAGGTAAGAGAATATATTTTATTTCCATATTATTTTTAAATTTGACTCGGTCAAGTTAAGTTTTTGGAGACTATTCCCATATACGGAAAGATCGAATTATTTTTTTTTTTTTTTTGATTTAACTTAATTGTAAAAATATTAAGTAAACATATAATTTAAAATAACACTACTAAGCATCGAAAATGGACTCAAACTTATACACATGATTACAATTGTTCTTCGGGTCAAAAATCCGGTCTCCAAATTTTGCCATCACATCAGATTTTTAATAAAAATTGAGTTCATAGTTAAAAAAATCCCCGTTGTGGGCATATTTGCTAACTCATAGCGGATAAACACGATGTGATAGTGACTTTAAAATATATCGAGGGTTAAGTTAAACATTGCTCTTTAAGATGCAGAGCTCGTTTGCTCAGTCGCCTTAACTATTAAGGCACCAATTGTCTTTTAATGGAACGCCACATTATACACATGATTACAAATACTCTCCTGGTCACAAATTCAGTCTCCAAACTTTTTCATCACCTCATCTTGTGATAAAATTAAGGTCAAAGTTAAAAAACCGTTGTTTTGGTCATTATTGACAACTCATTGCGAATGAACCCGATGTGATGATATCTTAAAAATAAGTTGAGGGAAAAGCTTAAACATTTCTCTTGAAATTGCATAACTAATTTGATCTGTCGCTTTAAACGTTGGAGCACCAATTGCGTTTTTATGAGTGCTTATGGGTAATAAGACATCAGGCCCCCATCTATGGTTTTAATTTCAGAACAAAAATATTTTTTTTTTGCTGTTTTATTTGCATTTTTGGCTTTCTCTATCTTACAAAAGTAATTTTTCTGAATGCAAAAACCTCTATCTTTTAAAATAATTAATTTATAAATATTTTTTGAAATAATTTTATCTTGCAAAACATGTTTTCATACTAATTTTTGCATGCTGAACATGAATATCTCAACAAAATTCCAGAACCGCGATTTTGGTCCACTGATGCCAATTTTTGCTGACAATTCTTGTTTTACTTTTTTGAAAAATATGGCTTAAAATTTGGATGTTTTGTGTAGATTATGAAAAAAAAGTAATCTTAAAAATCGCGATGCTGATTAAACGAATAAAATTGATCGATTAATCGAACAATTCCAAATTTTCGAAATTACAAGATTTTTTCCACAATTTTAGAAAAAATTAGTACTCGAGTAAATAAACAATATTGATTATAAATACTAAACATTAAAGGCATTACAAAATGTATCAAAATTTAAGCATTGTACATTTTTTTGGAGAAAATTTTAAAGACATAATTTGAATATTTGAAAAATGTTAAGAACTCAAAAATAATTTTTGTTGCAAATCTATATGATAACAACAAAAATTTTGTTTTGAGCATATAAATAAAACGCTCAATTTATTTTTTTTTATAATTTAGTTTTGTTTTGCCCAAAAATCGAAACTTTAACCGATTTAACCGAAAATTGTATCATGTACTTATTTTAGGTTTAACAAATCCAAGCTTCAGGAGCAGTGAAAATCCTAAACAAATTAAAAACCACCCCTGACATACTGCTGACTCCCCCTTTATGAAATCGCTGACATCTTCATACAATTTTTCAAAATGTTCCTAATGACATGTCAGCAGTTGGTAGCAGTGTCCACCAGTATCGGTGGCCACCAACAATTCGTTTATTTTTTTTGCCGACTGGGTAGTAAACATGACTGTTCTTTTTTCTTAATTCAAACGGCCAAATACATTTGGTTTGTTTATTTGACTTAAAACTTAAAAAAATTATACATATTTCGCGAAAAACCATGTATTGTTATTCGATTAATCGGCATAAATTCTTCGATTAATCCTTTAATCGAAATTACGGTACAATGGACTTAAAATAGTCCATTGTACCGTACTAATTTTTAATATTGTAGTTTTTGTGCGAAATACCGATGAAAGTGCTTAAAAATATGTGAAAAAAGTATTTCGTACTATAATTTTCTGAAGAATTATAAATTTTGTTACAATGAATTTTTTTTCTTAAGATCATTTTACTGAATTTTCCACAAAAAAGAAAGAAAAAATGAAAACTTCGAAATTTTAGCAATTTTAAGCCACTAAATGCAGTTTTTCGTGTTAGTTTGCTTTACAACTTATGCCGAAGACAGGAAAACAAAATTCTAATTGGTTTCAAAGATATGAGTTTTAGTCAAAATATACATAAAGTTCGAAGCCAAACTAGCAAAACCCAAATGGGGGTTAGTTAGTTTGTGTAAATACTTCGAGAAATTTCACACGAGTAGGAGTTTACATGCTATGTGTTGCACTGCGTTATGAATCAATGAATAATAAACTTAAAAATTGTATCGATTTGTTTTTGCATATTTCGATAAAAATTTATGTTTTTGCATATAGTATTAATATTGAATGCATATTTGTAAGTAATAAATAAATTCATATTTTTCCATACATTTGCCTCATAACATATCACGCAAATTAAAATAAAACTTAATGTTTTTTATTTTAATGAAATTTTTTAATCCAAAAAGCAACAAAAAAATTTTGGTTCCGGGACCTAGACCATTTTAAAACAATTTTAGGTACTTGAAAATTTTTATGTTTTTAATTTTTTTCATAAAAGCATTTTTAATAAAAAGTTTAACTCAAAAACGCAAAAAAAAAAAAATTGCGAAAAGTGTTTGTGTCCGGGACTTTTAAAAATTTTCTAACCAAAATGTTTTCTAAAATCATTATTAGTGAAATTCTTTACTTCAAAGCAAAGAAACTATAAAAGACGTTTCATACGAGAATTAATATGAACACATTAAAAATAATAACAAACGGCAAAACTTTCTTCGTCGCAGTGATGCCAACATTTTTCAGGCAAATCGCGCAAAACAAGCGCTAAAAAGCACTAAATTTTTATTAAAGTAAAAACCACCAAAAATCGTTAATTTTTTTTTTCAATTTAACGGTTTTAATATAAATTTTTATAAAATCATCAAGCTTTTTCAGAGAATAAGTCTAAAAAATTGCTAAATATAATTTTTAAACTAAATTGTTTCTGTTTTTATTATAAAAACCATTTTTTTTTTAATTTTCTACAAAGTTTTACAATTTTATGGTTGTACTACAACAACTACGTGAAAAATATGGATTTAAGACTGTTATTTGGACGTTTCCTTTGTAAAATGTGAAACGCGCCAGTGCCTTTTTAAAAAACGCGCTAGATCTAAAAATGCGCTTTTTGGGTGGTCAAAAAGCGCTAAATCTAGCGCGAAACGCGCTGAATTGGCATCGCTGCTTCGTCGGTTTCTTTGATAAATTTATTAGTTTTCCAAAATTTAACTAATACACACTTTATTTCAGCGGAAACACTAACGCTATCGCATTTTTCGCAGAATCCAAAAAATTAAAGAAAATTTTGATACGTGAACTTGCGTATATTTAAGTAAATAAGCTGTTTAAAGCTTGAAAGGTCTCGGATATTATTTTGCCCCAAACCGCAAAAAAAATTGTGTCTAAGACTTAAAAAATTTTAAATTTTTCGTTAAATACAGAGTTGGAAAAAATAATAGGGAGACAAGTTCAAATTTATTAACTCGTTATAAACTTTTTCATAAAAGTCTCTTTTTTTTAGCTTCAACTGAAAATTATAATTAATTAAACGGGAACTAATAATCTGTACAGATTTTTACGATTCTCTTTTAATTTAAATTCTTATTGGCAGAATAGTTAGAAAAGTAGTGATTTTACCTGGAAAAAATAATAGGGACGAAATGCGTTTAATTTTAAGTTCTTAAATAACATTATTAACAAGTGCAAAAAATAAATAAAAATAACAAATCTGTCCATTCTTGAATTATTTAGCCTTTTTTTATATTCGATAATAGTGTAGGATAATGGGTACGGGTTCCCACTGTACCTTTTTTGAATGAAATCACATTTTTAGCTTAAAAGCGGACGAAATATCTGTAATGTAATGTGTCCTAATAATAAAATGTTCCTACAACAAAGTATTTAAAGCGATTCACTGAAGAAAAACCCGAAACCAGTAGTGCGATTCAGTAACTTTTTTAACGAAATTATCGATATCGTTAACTACCGAGAATTGTCGGTTGTTTTAACGAATATGTGATTCTATAAATTTTTCAATTACCGACAAGAATTAACGACAAAAATAGTTAATTTGAAATTTGTTTATTTTGAATTTGTATTGAGAACCGAAAAATTTCGTTAATTTTACTTCAACAATTTTTTTGTTGATAAGTTAACGATTTTCAATAACGACAAAATTCAGTAGAAAAATGTTATAGAATCACTTTTAAAGACAATTGTCGATAATTAACGATTTTTGACAATATAACTACCGATTTTTGTCGTTAAAAAGTTAGTGAATTGCGCTACAGGGGTGGAAACCAAAAAACATCAAAGTAATTTGACTAAATTCTTTGTTGTCAATCATAAAAGACCCCTTTTATGTCATCTTATAAACTTCAAAATGAGTTTTCTGCTCCGGTTACGAGTCGTACAATAAAAAAGGACTCCTAGAATCACTTCTAAAAGGTCCAAGAAGAAATTAGTTGATGGGCAAAATCGGACTAGAAAGAAAATGTCGTTTTTTTTTGCCCTCCCGCTTTTGATAAAATTGTATAACTTTAGTGAAAAAAGCAGGCGTACGGACATAGCGCCGAAGGTCATATCGCCAAAACCGTAAATGTCATATCGCCTAAAACCGTACATGTCATATCGCCCAAGCTGCGACATGTAGCCCAAAATGATAGGTCTAAAAATGTTATTTCTCCCAAACAGTGTTGCCATATATCAAGATTTCCCTTTTTTTGCAAGTTTTTTGAACTGCTTAAAAGATTTCAAGATTTTTTCTAAAAAAACAAGTTTTTTGGAAAATAATGAAGTTTTTTCAAGTTTTTCTTAATTAGTTAAAAAATACAAAAAGCATCAGTTTGTTTTTTGTAAATACCCGAAAAATTGGTCCTAGACCAACCTTTTAGTATACCGACCGATTCAGAATCACTACTTGAGTTGACTTATCGTGTCCGTCCTTCAGTCTATGTAAACGGTTACAATTAAATACGGCTTTATTATATGAAAATATGATATATTCGATTCAAATTTTGTTTTTAGCTTGGTAACCTCTTTAAATCCATTTAAAATCAGACCATTATTTTACTTGGTCGCCATATGAAAATTCGGCGTGCTAGCCTATGAAACAGGGCGTCGTGGGTTCGATTCCCACTAAACCGTTGGTCGATTTAAAAAAAAACTGATAATTGGATCAAAATTATTATTACTATTATATATTAAGAGTGCTCAGAAAAAGGGACCATTTTGAACGGGGAAAAAAAGTCGTATGATTATTTTTTCTGACCGTCTTAGGACTCTTTTAGCTATTTTCTAACTCCAAATGAACGCTGGGTTGTTTTTAATTTTTTTTTACACTTGATATAAAAATTAAATTGAAAATACATAAATTTGCATTTATTTTTAATTATCTCAATACTTTTGTAAAAAAAAGATTTTTTTCACAAAAAAAAGATTTTTTTTCAGAAATAAAAAGATTTTTCAAAAAAATATATGGCAACACTGCTCCCAAAACAAAATTGTCAAAAAATCCTAAATAATTTTGTTGGGCGAAATGTCGAAATTACGACTTCTGTGATTTTTTTGTAATAAAGATTTTCAGCGTAGACGGCCTTCGGCCGGGCTTAGGAATTACAAAGTCCTTGCATTACACCCATCCTCTCTGCAAACCAAAGTTATTTTGGTTAGAAGGCCTTTTTGAGGCATAAAAAAATTTGATCGAATAAAGGCCTACTACCCTAGAAAGGTTTATTTTGCGGAGAGGGTGGGTTTAATGCACGAATTTTGTAATCCCTAAAGGCCCAGGCACTTGAGCGCTACTGTAGCGGTGCTGTAGCGTGACGGGCTGTTGTATCGTTTTAAAGTACGGCCACTACACCACCGTCACGTATTCGTTTAAGTACCTATTTCCATTTATTTTAATACAAGCTAACGTATCAGCTGACACGTCTCCGAACCGTATTCGCTCAAGTAATTATGCCTTAAGCCCGACCAGAAGCCGGCTACGTATAAATACTTTTAAAATGTTAGCAAAATGAAAAAAAATCAGACAAACTCACGCAAAAACAAGAGTTTTAAATCCGGCTGTGCCGAGTTTTTGATACCCTCCAACATGTAAAAAATTAAAAAAAAAATGACAATGACAATGGTAGGTCTGTTCCAGAACGTTACCGCGGGTGCCCGCGGGTACCCAAACCAGCCCGAAAAGCGTTCCCGTACGCAAAAATTGGGTAAATGAGAGAGTTTTTAAGAGAATAAATTACTTTCTCATTTTACCGAACTTACCCGCACTTTTTTTTCGGGTAAATTGGTAACAGTCAGATGTTGAAAAAACAGCTGATTTTTTTTGTGAAGCTAAATTGGAAATTTAAATAAAATAAAGAACTAAACCAAGGAAATGTGTTATTTCAATACAAAAAAAAGATAATTTTTTATTAAAATAAACTTTTACAATTTGTTTTCTTGTTTAAAGTAATTTTTCTTACGAAAATATTTTAGCGTTATTTGTTTGTTTACATTTTCTATTATTTTGGGCTTGAAATGTGGTTTTTAGCGTTCCCGTACTTTTGTGCATTTTTGTGGTATCGTGAGAGGTTTTTTTATTTTCTCTCATTTTACCGAACTTTACCCGGAAAGTTCTGGAACACACCTGGTGTGTTGTGTGGCGACGGGGGTCTTCGGTGGCCAATGAGGGTCACTTTCCTCTGGCAGTTTTTGTTTATAAATTCATTTATTATACGTTTTGCACTTCAGTAATACCCCACAAAATGGGGGGACCGAAAAAAACACATTTTCTAATCTCTGGTGTTCAAGGGCATGACTTAGAACTTCTACCAACATAAAAATGTTTCGTTTGCTTAATAAAAATATAATAAAACCTGTAAAAAATTGAGTTTTTCAAAGGTTGGTTTAGTTCCTCAAGGGGGAACTTTTTCCCCCCTGGTCCGATTTTGCCCATCTCCGAACTTAATAATACTATGACAATACGACTTATTTGTACCAAATTCAGGAGTCTAGCTCATTTATTTTGTCTTCCACAGACAGACGGACGGACGGACATCGCTAGGATGTCTTAGAATCGATCACTGATCAATAATATATACACGGTATGGGATCCTAGACCGATATTTAATATATGACAAAGTGAGTATACCCCCATTAGGGTGGTTCTTAAAAACAAAAAGTTAGATTACCGCACAGGACGCTCCCTCAGTTTATTAAGATTCATGAAAAAGTTATACCAATTTTTTTTTTCAAAATTTTCGAAAAGGGCCTTAAGACGCAACGGGCTCAAGTTCAAACCCTGGGGCAAAATAAACTTTTTTAAAAAAATAAAATTTTGTAAAAAAAATTTAAATAAATCATTATGAAACCGGTTTTCTTTAACAATTTACCCTAAATATTTAATTAAAAATTTATAGATTTTTTGAACATCGTTAACCCTTTGTTACGTAAGGTAAAAAAAATTCCATTTTTTATGGCGAAAATGTCCCCATATACAGTGACTCAAAGTAATAATGGAACAGCATATATTTGATAGAAGTTCTTTAAAGGAAAAGTTATCAATACTTGACCTGATTATTATCAATCGACTATTTTTGAAAAAAGTGCTGTAAAGGAAATTGAGCAAATATAAAACGAGATACGAGGGTCGCACTGGAAAATGAAATTATTTGTAGATATTGGGTGGTATGAATAAAAATAAGACATTACTTTTTACTATTTACTTTTAGCAAAGTAATTTCTTAAAGTATTTGCTTAATTTTATATGAATAAAAAAAACTTAAATAAATTTACCCGAAAATTCGGCTAAGTAATTTCTAGCAATCAGAAATGTCAATAACAAAAAATAAACAAAAATAAATAATCCAAAAAATTTTATTTATTTTTAAAACTTTAAAATCGTGTTGTTCTCGTGTATGTTATGTTATTAAATTGGGCCATAAAATAAAAATGTGCTTAGCCAAACTGTTGTTTGTAGCTTGGTAACAATTAAAGTGCCTTAAATAAGTTGTATGATTTTGCACCCTATTGAAGTGATTAAAATTTATTGATCAGGTAAGTGTGATTATAAGATTTGGTGATTTTGGACAAAAACTTTCTACACATTTGTAAACCAAATGTGCTTCTTGTCCAAAAAGCTTAATTCAGATTTGCAAAAACACAAAAACTGAAATTTACACTTTGTTTAATCTGCAGATTGACGAAATTGCTACTATTTGGAACATCAAGGACAATTAATAAATGAATGGAAGTTACCAAACATTCATCCTTACTAAGCTTTCTTGTTGTGTAACGGCATCCATTTAAATACAGAAGTGAAGATAATTCCCAAATTGTCAAAATATAAATTTGGTTAAACTTGATTGACAGTTAAATTCAGCAATTTCTTTGATTTTAAGACACTTTTTTACAAAAGGTCTCAGAATTAGGTCCTTTTTCTTATAGAAAAAGGCTAAGATTGAGGCATTTTTTTTTTCAGATTCGGAGAAAGTTTTGTTATAAAAACTGTCTTCGATTTTAAGACATTTTCTTAAAAAAAAGTATAAGTTTCCAAGACATTTTTTTTGTAGAAAAAGTTTTAGATTCTGAGACATTTTTCTTATAGAAAACGTGTCAGATTCTAAGACTTTTTATGGAAAAAGTCTCAGATTATAAAACCCTGAAATCCTGAGACTTTTTTCTTGTAAAAAAAGTCGCAGATTTTGACATTTTTGTTACAAGAAAAGTCGCAGATTCTGAGACATTTTTCTTATCGAAAAAGTCGCAGATTCTGAGACTTTTTTTTAAAGAAAAGTCGCAGATTTTGAGACATTTTTCTTTAAGACATATCGCCAATTCCGAGACATTTTTCTTAAGGAAAAAGTCGCAGATTCTGAGACATTTTTCTTAAAGAAAAAGTCGCAGATTCTAGGATATTTTCTTATAGAAAAAGTCACAGAATCTAAGACATTTTTTTATAGAAAAGTCGCAGAATCTGAGACATTATTCTTATAGAAAACAAACTCAGATTCTGAGACATTTTTCTCATTAAAAAAGTTGTAGATTCTAAGACATTTTCTTATATTCTTATAGAAAAAGTTGCAGATTCTAAGACATTGTTTTTATAGAAAAAGTTGAAGATTCTAAATCATTTTTTGTTTGTTTAAAAAGTGGAAGATTCTGAGACGTCTTTCTGGTAAAAAAAGTAGCAGATCCTGGAAGTTTTTTTTTTTTTGAAAAAGTTGAAGTTACGAGAAATTTTTCTTGAAGAAAAAGTTGAAGTTACTGAAAAATTTTTCTTGAAGAAAAAGTTTCAGATTCTAAGTCGTTTTATATGTATGTAGATAAAATCGCTTATTCTGAATCATTTTCTTTATTCTGAAACATTTTTCTTGCTGAAAAAATACTCGGATTCTGAGACATTTCTCTTAAAGAAGAAATCAGATATTCTGAAACATTTTTCGGAAAAAATGTATCGTTTCTAAGATGTTTTTCTCATAGAAAGTGTCTCATATTCTGAGTCAAAAATCTGTTTCTGAAACATGTTTCTCATAGAAAATGTTACAGTCTGTGACTCACAGACTCTGTGAAATTTTTCTTTTAGAAAAAGTGTCAGTTTCTAAGACATTTTTTAAATTGCTGCTCATATGCTTTCTATAGAAAACTGTAAATTTTAGATCCTATTTCTTTTGAATGTAAAAAATTGAGTTAAATGCACATAAATAAAGAGAAAACGCCAAAAATTGCATTTTTGTTCTATATTTTGAATATTTCAATAAAGTTTTTACAACCATAGGAAAAATATATATGTAAACTGTTTTGAAATGTGTCCTTAAATATTTTAAATTCATACACTCAGAAAATTATGTAAGTTACTACATGTTAGTTGTTTGTATATTTTACAGTAGTAAGTTGTTTTCAACTACAAAGTCAGTTGTTTTTGTATGAAAAATATCAAACAACTATTTCTGTTAGTTATTTTAAGCAGTTTTTTTGAATAACTAACAAAAAAGTACTGTGATGTAGTAACAGTTATTTAAAGTAGTTAATTTTATTTTTTTTTATCTCTGAAAAATTTTCAAATTTTTTTCCCAAAAAATAAAAATAATTTTTTTTTTTTTTTCACAACTTTTTTTTTTTTTTTAAAAAAACTTTGAAAAAATTTGGTCTTAAAATTTTTTTCTGAAAAATTTTTTGAAAAAAAAATATTTATTGATTATTTTATTTTTACTACATTTTAGTTGTTTTGACTACAAATGTAAGTAGTTTTTACTACATAAGTCAGTTGTTTTTTGTCAGTTAAAATAACTAACATTGTTAGTTGATTTAACTGAAAAAGTAGTTGACCCCAAAACAACTTACAAAGTAGTTATTTTAACTGACATTTTCAGTTGATTTTACTAACATAATTTTTTGAGTGATAAAGTCTTAAATAAAAGAATAATCCTCGCCACAACTTATTATTAGTGTGGCCTAAAATATTTGTCCAACCAATGGGACTTAATTATATTGCTTGTGTAGAGTGAAAAAAACTAAAGTGAATTAAATGCATTTAATGATAGGAAAAATTTTAAATATTCATTTATTTGTTTATGTTTTTCGTTTTTATATTTATAAAATTTAGAAAATTCCGCTAAATTCCTATTTTCCGCGAAATTTAAGATTCTTAGTCTACTCAAGAGCAGACTAAATTTTTTGGAGTAAATAAGTACTTGAATTTTTTGCTTTTATTCATATCAAATCAAGTATTTACTTTTTCGTGCTGAGTCTTTGCTTTGTTTATTTTTTTTGGAATACTAAATCAAGCAATTTCTTAAAATCAAAATAATTTAGCAAACCGTATAAGCATTTAGTAAATGCTAGTTTTTATTCATACCACCCATTTTTTTTTTTAATTTTTTTTTAAATATTTCTAAGTCGATTTTTCCCAAGTTCAAACATTAAAAATTTAAAAAAATATTCAATAATTTTAATTTAGTCATCAGCTTGTTTTTCCAACCACTCAAACAAAAAATGAAATTTTTTAAATGCAGTAGAAGAAATCCATATTTTTTGACCTCCAACTCTTTCGACCACCAATTTGTTGTAAACAAAGAAAACATTTTACTGTTTATTTATTTGAGTACACCTAAATGTATAGTGATAAGATTTTAGAATAATTAAAGTTTTTCTTTGTTTACAAAAAATTGGTGGTCAAACGAGTTTGAGGTCAAAAAATGCGTATTTCTTCCACTGTATTTAAAAAATTTCATTTTTTGTTTGGGTTGTTGGAAATACTAGCTGATAACTAAATAAAAATTATTGAATATTTTTTTAAATTTTTAATGTTTGAACTTGGGAAAAATCGACTTAGAATATTTTTAAAAAAATTTCAAAAAAACATATACAAATAATTTCAATTTCCAGTGTGACCCTCGTATCTCATTTAATATTTGCTCAATCTGGACGCTATCAAGCTTAAATTAAAGCTTGGAAAAGTTCCTATATAGCACTTTTTTCAAAAATAGTCGAATGATAATAATCAGGTTTAGCATTGATAACTTTTCCTTTAAAGAACTGCTTAAAAATATATGCTGTTCCATTATTACTTTGAGTCACTGTATATTAAAATAGAATCCACATTCATTAAATTCACTGTTAAATTGTATCATAAAATCTAAATATATATTTCTATAAATATTATTTTTTTATCTGTTTAAGGTATGAATACAATTGCTCAAGGTAATATGGGTAATATGGTGCTGACCAATAGTGGAATGGGTGGTATGGGTGCCGGTATGATTAAACAACAGATTGGTTCAGGACCAGGCGGTATGATGAACGCTGGTCCCGGGGGTGTAGGTCCCGTGGGTCCTGGTAATATGGGTCCAGGTGGTGTTGGAGGTCCAAATCAAGGAATGCACATGGGTGGGCCAGGTCATCCACAGGTAATGCAAAATGGACCACAGATGATGAGAATGGTTGGTCAGCAACACATGATACGAGGACCCAATCCTCATTTAATGAGTGGTAATGGACCTGGAGGTGTTGGCGGTGGTCCAAGAATGCAGAATCCTAATATGCAAATGGGTAAGTTAATTTTTATTAATTTGTTTAAAGGAAAAAATTAGAAAATTAACCCTTCAGTCTCATAAATCAGATAATTCCTAATAGTATATAAAATATGTTAAATAACATACGGCCGTATTCAAAATGAAAATCGAGCCTTACATCGAGTGTCTCACTTTATTTATTTACAGTTTACAATAAGGGAAAGTAAGGCTATTGCCGAAAGTTAATTATTTTATTATTATAATGAAGAAAAAAGAATATAACATTGATTGAAATGTTCAATATTCTAGAGCACTTGAAATAAAACACATAGGGGAAAAGGTGCCCGCTTGATCCCCAAAAAGAAAAATAAAATATACAAAAATATCTCTGTCTTAATACCTATGCTTTCACAAAGTTTCGTTAAAATAATTGTTGGCTAAAAAATTTTGGACATGAAAGGGTTAAATACCACAAGACTTCAAAAATAATACTTTTTATTCTTGGTTTTTAAGGAGTGGTCGACCGAACAGTCATTTTTAATTACAACTGAATACATTAACTTTTTTTATCCAGTCTTTATGCATTTTTCATTTGATTCGCAACGCAATATACCGAGTGTAACGGTCGGCCACAGGCTTCAAGTCAGGAGTTTTTTTTAAGTGCATTTAAAATATAAGGTATAGAATCAAAATGGACAAAAAATTCAACGTAAAAAGCTCCCGTTTTTTTTTGTAATAAAATAAAGTTGTTAGTTAATAAATAAACCTGGATTGCAATAGATTCGAGAATACATTCTACGGTAATCACAAGAAATGCAGGATAATATAACGCGTTCTGGAATCGATTATTTGGAACAGAAAATTTTACTGCTTAATAAATAACACTGTGTAATAAATTTGAGCTCGTCGAGGGTATGTTGAATAGGACCAAAAAAAATTAAAGGATGCCATTAGAAGACCAAAACCCTTGAAGGCTTTTGAAAACTCGGCTGGAATTCTTTTTTTGCTCACTAAAATTTTTTATTTTTTTTAAAGGCGTTTGAAATAAATCAAACAAAAATGTATTAAACCCAAGTAAAAATAATATAATTTGATTTTATATACTTTTATATAGGCATAAATGATCATTTGTGATACTAAAATGGAATTCACGTCAGAAATTTTAGTCTTGCAAAATTGCGCAATGTCAAAATCGCAACTTTATTTGCTTATTTCTTTGTGATAAGTCTCCATATATGATTCATATATGGTCATGTATCTTCATGTATGTAGCCATATATCCTCGTATATGTTTCCATATACGAACATTTTTCACCGGGAAGGGAAGTATTCCCTTGTTAGAAACCGATTTGCCTGAATCCTAAAATATATATAAAAGAGACAATTTTAAGGTTGAGGTGTCTCGGCTTATCGGCCATATCAGTGTTTAAAAATTTCGTTGCCCACTTATGAAACAATCAACCTTAAAATTGTCTTTTTTATATTTACTTTAAGCTTTATGCAAATTGGTCAATAAGGGTTAGAAAACCTCTCTTGTAAGTTTTTTTCCAAGGACAACTTTTTTTATCACGAAGATTTTCTAAGTTTTTTATGAAACGTTTTTTCAAACACAGAGGAGTTTTATAGTTTTATATAAAACACGAAGTGTTTATAAACCCATTTAAATCTGAATTACCAAAAGTTTCATTTACAGAATGTTTTTTTTTTTTCTTTCAAAACTCCGGAAGTTTTGGCATTTTTTTTTTGGTTGGTCTCATTCAAGATACACTCGGTGACCACAAATTAGTTGCAGTGTTATTAAAGAGACTGAAGAAGGGTTAAACTTTTTAGCTTGCATATTAAAAAAAATCAATAATTTGAATTATACAGGTCAAATGAATAATATGGTTGGTGGCGGTGTTGGCCCGAATGGACCCTATGGCGGTGGGGTCGGAGTCGGTGTCGGCAACGTTGGTAACTATGGTGGCCCAGGAGGTCCACAAGGTGGTATTAATGTCAATCCCAATAATCCCCAACAACAGATGTTGGCTCAACAAATGGCAGCACAACATGGCGGTGTACCTCCAAATATGTCGGCGGCCATGCAACAAGGAAACCGTGGACCTGGGGGCGTACCATTAGGTATGGGTGGAACAGGAGTCGGAGTTGATGGAAGTGGCTCTGGTTTGGTCGGTGGACCTCAACAAATGAACAACGCTCAAATGAATCCTAATCAACAACAAAATCCTCAAGGTGGTATAATGGGTCCTGGTGGTATGGGTATTCGGCCACCGCAAGGTGGTGTAGGACCCGGTGTAGGTCCTCAACAAAACGCTATGATGCTCCCACAGCAGCAGCAGCAACAACAGCAGCAACAACAACAGCAACAACAGGGTCCAGGGACGTCTCAGCAGGGGGGTAATGCTGGCGGAAATACTGCTGGAGGCAGTGGTACAGCAGGTGGAACGGGCAACCAACATATCACTGACGAGCGCAAAAAACAAATTCAACAGCAACTAATGTTATTACTTCATGCACACAAATGTAATCGTCGCGATAGTCTTAATCCGAATCGGGAGAAATGTAACGTCCAGTATTGCAAACCCATGCAGGATGTTCTCACACATATGGCAAATTGCAAGCAGAGCAGAGATTGTACAGTGCAGCATTGTATATCGTCACGACAGATCCTGCTGCATTACAAGACATGTCAACGTTCTGATTGTATTATATGTTTTCCATTCCGTCAAAACCATGCTTTTCAAAGTAATAATCCTAATGCAGGTGGCGGCGGAGCAGGCGGTCCCAATAATGTCAATCAACAGCTGCAAGGAGGGCAACAAAATCCCAATGACAAACAACAGGGTCCGGGTGGTGTTGGCCCTCAACAAATCGGCGGTCCCCAACAGCCTGGTGGTCCTGGAATTCAACAAGGTGTTCCAAACGTTGTACCAGGAGGACCTGGTATGCCCGGCCCCGGTTTGGGACCAAATCAAGGTCAAATGAACATGAAACCCAATGTTGATATGAATCAGCAAATGCAAAATGCAGGTCAAAATCCAAATCAAGAAATACGGCGATTTGACAGTATGGGTATGCAAGGCGCTGTTGGAAATGCCGGAGGTCCGAATAACATGTTACAAGCCAATGCAGTACAGCAACAGCAAATGCAGGGTATACGCATGTCTGGTGTCCCTCAACCCGTTCGTGTTATGTCGGCTCAAGTAGGAGCACCTGGCGGAGGTGTACCAGTGGGACCGACATCTGGAGGCAACAGTGATCAAGTAGCTATGCGCCAAGTGGTAAATAATTTGCTATTAAGTGGCGGGGGCGGCAATGGTCCCGATGGAATGCCAAATCCGCAACAGCAACAAATGATGCTTCAAGGAGGGCCAGGAAATAAATTTCAGATGGCCGGGCGTACACGAACATTATCTGATTTGTTACAGCCTGGCAGCAAACTGCAGACAGACCCTACTCAACAACTTCAACCGAATGCAGTTAACCAACAACAACAACAGCAGCAGCAACAACAGCAACAATCGAACATTCCTCTGTCGGTAAATGTACATAATAATTTCAACAGTTCCAATTTAAATACCCTCTTGGGCGGTGTTGGTGGTGGCAATGCTGGTGATATGGGTGGCCCTCTAACTGGTGGACCACCAAACAAGCAGCTGACACCTCAAGAAATCGCTAAACTGAAGATGCAACAACAGGGCCCTGGTGGAATAGGTGCGGCGGGTGGTCCAAATAACACTCCACCCAACAATGCTGGTTCGGCTGGTAATGCTAATGCAGCGGGAGTAATGGGTGGCGGATTACCAAATGTATCTGGTGGCGGTGGCAATGCACCGCCAGGTGGAGTACCAACAAACCCACAGAATGCTGGAGCTCCTGGTAGTAGCGGCGCCGGCAATGCTGGCGGAGGTGATGAAAGCAAAGATTGGAGAGAATTAGTTACGGATGATTTGCGAAAACATCTAGTACACAAACTAGTCCAAGCAATCTTCCCTACATCTGATCCAGCTACCATGTTGGACAAACGAATGCATAATCTTGTCTCATATGCCGAAAAGGTGGAAAAAGACATGTACGAAATGGCCAAATCTCGCTCTGAGTATTATCATCTGCTAGCCGAAAAGATATACAAAATCCAAAAAGAATTGGAAGAGAAACGTCTTAAGAGGAAAGAACAGCAGATGCTGCAAATGCAACAGCAACAACAGGGTGGCGGTGCGGGTGGAGCAGGTGCTGGCCCCAGTAATGTTGTAACTGGTCCTGGTGGAGTAGGATTACCAGTTGGTAGTCAGCAATTACCTCCTGGTCATCCACAGGCTCAACAGCAGCTGCAACAACAGATAAGACCAATGGTTAGTCCGATGAGTGGAGCAGTTGGTCCAGGTGGACCTGGTCCTAATCAAGGTATGCCAATGGGAGCTGGAATGATGCAGCAACTTAGGGGGCAAACACCTGGAAATGTAGGAGGTATGATGCCTGGTCAAAATATGGCCGGCATGCGTAGTCACTCTCCAGGTGGTAGTATGCTTGCTCTCCAACAGCAGCAACAACGCATGCAATTCCCGCAACAACAAGGAAGCATGTTAGTCGGACCACCTGGTCCTAGCCCCGGCGGTAATAGCATGGGTGGTATTCCAACATCGCAACAAAATATGGTGGTACCAAATCCAGTCCTGTCCCCATTTACTGGCCAAGCTATGCAAGGTCAACCGGGAACAGGTGGTGTGGCAGGAGTTTTGACTAGCCCCATACCAGGCCAACAGCAACAGTTTATGAATGCCAATGGTGGATCTAGTGCCCACACTACACAACAGCTGAATGAGATAATGAAGCAACGAATGCTGCAGCAACAACAACAGCAACATCAACAACAACAAAGTGGAATGCTTTTGCCACAATCGCCTTTCAATAACAACAACTCACAAATGCAACAGCAACAACAAAACACCTTCACATCACCAATGTCCCAGCAGCAACAGCAGAAACAAAACATGATGTCAACTGCTGGTATGGGAAATATGCCTCCAACGCCCACAAGTATAGAATCGCTAACTGCAGCTAGTGCGACGGGACCAACAAGTGTATCGAATACTACCGTGTCCGCAACATCAGTAGGTGCCGCAGGCGGCATGGTAGCGGCTCCAAGTCCTTCACCTAATTTCAATTCAAACGGACCTCTAGGAACACCCTTAAATAATCCGCCTTCGGTGCCGTCTTTAATGCAATCTATCGGTGATCGGGGTAGTCACACACCACCACTGAATCCTACATCTCCTGCCTCAGCAATTACTGCACCATCATCAGTTACAGCCGTAGGTGCCTGTAGTGCAGGTGGTCTACAAGCGCCACCCTCAACATCTGCACCCTCGTCTGTATGCGCAAGTTCGACTGGTACAACTACAACAACCACCACATCCACTACATCAGCATCATCATCGACGTCGTCTACTACCTCTGCAGCCATAGCAACATCTGGAGCAATTACCGTCGCTTCTTCGTCGTCATCGTCGGCCGCTGCATTGTCGGCATCAGCAGAAGCCAGTGTTTCAAGTAACGGACTTGCACAAAATCAGCAACAAATGTCTACTATGGGTAAAGGAGGATCTGGAACAACCTCAACTACCTCAAATTCTAGTGCGTCATTGCCATCAAGTCGACCAGCAGCTAGCAGCAGCAACAGTCTATCATCACAAATGGCGGCTCTTGAAGCAGCGGCCCGTGATAACGATGACGATCCACCCTCATCACCAAACGGAGACTCACAAAATGCCAAAGGTGGTAAAGGTGGTGGTGGTGGTGGTAAATCTGGCAAATCTGGTGGCAAATTAGATTCTATGAAACAAGATGATGATATTAAAAAAGAGTTTATGGATGATGGTAGCGGTGGTGACAATTCCCAGCAGGAATCTTCGGCCGGCGTTGGCAAAAGTGTTAATAACGATGGTACTGCAAAATTGGAAATTAAGACCGAAGACGGTGATGTTAAGATCAAAACTGAACCCATGGAAGTTGATGAAGAAAATGCGGCTGGTACAGGTGGTGATTCAGCTACAGGAGGTACATCAGGAGCTGACAATAAAGATGATATAAAACCTATGACAGACAGTGCCAGTGGTGGAGATGTTAAAGTAAAAACTGAAACAAAACCAGTGGTGCCAGAGCCTCTTATGTCTAATGCTGGCGACAAAAAGAAAAAATGTGGTAAGTAAATGCAATTAATATAAAGATAGAATAACCACTTATTAATTAATTTATCTTAATTTTTTGTAGTATTTGATCCTGAGGAACTTAAGCAGGCCTTACTGCCTACTTTAGAAAAGCTAATACGTCATGAGCCTGAATCCGTGCCATTCCGTTATCCGGTAGATCCACAAGTACTCGGTATACCCGATTACTTTGAAATTATAAAGAAGCCTATGGATTTGGGTTCCATACGCAATTGTCTCATGAATGGTAAATACAATGATCCATGGGAATATGTGGATGATGTATGGCTAATGTTTGATAATGCCTGGCTTTATAATCGTAAATCATCCAAAGTTTACAAATATTGTACAAAAGTAAGTATGAAAATCATGTTTGTTTTTTAGAAAAGTAAAACTTTGATTTTTGATTACATTTAAATAGTAAAATTGTTAGAGGTATTCAGTTCAGAAAACGCAAACAAGCAATATTCCACTCTAAATGATTTGTGGGGCTAAATAACAAAATTATGATACAAAATTTCCAAAAATAATTAAAATATCCAATAAAAGATCCCTGCAGGAAAAATGGTGTCGGTCGATCCGTAGTCCCATATCCCGTGCCTGGTGAAAACGGGAGATATCACTAAAATGTTTAAAAAATATTTATCTCGTGACCGGGGACAATAAATAGGACATATCGAAAAACTCCAAAATATGTTTCAAAAGTCGCAGACAGAAATTTGTTTGGCATTCAGAATTAAAAATTTTAATTAAAAATGATTTTAGAAAAAAAAACAACAAGTAAAAAAATTTAATTCGGACTTTCCGAATGTATTAACTCCCTCCACAACTTTCTTCTTAACTTTTGAACCGCTAACCAATATCGCTGAAATGCAATACCATCCTGCTCGGGACAACTACAAGTAAATATGTTAAGTTCGTACTTTCGCGGCGCAGCCGAATTTTTTTTCAGCCGTGCCATAAAAAAATCACTCTTCCCTGTCACTCACTTTGCTAAATATTGTTTAAAATGCAAATTTAAAGTGGAAAATGTTTTAATGTTTCTAATGAAAAGTTACATACAAACAAACACACTGAAATGAATGTCCTATTAAAATAAACTTTAATAAAAGAACTATCAAAAATCTAACAAAAAAGAGATTGTCAAAAAAAGGTTTAGAAAATATCATTTGGGGCTTCTTAATTAAAATAATTATTACTTTTTTATATTTCTGTTTTAGCTTTCCGAAGTTTTTGAACAAGAGGTTGATCCGGTTATGCAGGCCTTAGGTTATTGCTGCGGCCGTAAATATACCTTTAATCCTCAAGTTTTATGCTGTTATGGTAAACAATTATGTACTATACCTAGAGATGCCAAATATTACAGTTATCAAAATAGGTATGTTTCTACAATGATGTTACTTTTATTTAAGGTATCTTTTAGCTTTAAACTTCACTGAAAACATTTAAATAGATATTTTTGTGAATATAAAATTACTAGATTGATCATTGGTCAGTTTTGTTTTTTTATTTTATTTTTTGTAGTCAAAATAACCATAATTATATTAACACATACCAAAAAATTCTAAACTAGCTTGTACATATAAACTAACTTAGAAAAATTAACCAATTTACATAATATGTTTGTATTAAATTCTAATGCCAACCTTGTTGTTTTTTTATTTTCTTTTCTATACTTGCAAATGTTTAAAAAACCTCAAACAAAAACATCCTGGTTATGGTTTTTGTGTGCGTCTTTTTTGAAAATCCATTTCCCGAAATATCCAAAATCCCTGTGTTAAACAACCAACCAAACTTTAAATCCCAAAAATATAATCCTTTTTGAAATCATGAAAACAAAACACCATTAAAATTTAATTTATTAATATTTATTTTGTTTTGCTTTTGCTGTTTTTTACATATAACATTGATCATTAATAAACAAACACCTCCTCGCGTCCGTTTTTTTTTTCAAACTATCATTTTTTTCTCCACCCCGTAAACTATGCTTTCCACTTCTATGCATAATTTTACCATCCATAAACAATCCAACAAAAATTTTCAATTTAAAAAAAAAATCGAAAAATCGTTCGCACGCACAAAAATACTATATGTTGAATTCATAACACCATAATATCGAACGCCGCTAAATATATTTATATATATCTTGTATGTATGATCGCTATGCTTGTTTGTAATTATTAATTTTGGATTGCGATCGATCACCAACAACCAATCACTTCAATTTTCATACAAATTTATAAATATATATAAATATCAAAATGAAACACAAAATACACAAATACAAACAAACAACATTTTTTATAACGAATCCAATAATAGTCTAAAGGATTATGGCGTATCCTCAAACAGATATACTTTCTGCCAGAAATGTTTCAATGATATACAAGGGGACACCGTCACACTTGGAGATGATCCATTACAATCTCAAACGTAAGTATTATAAATATTATATTATTATTTTTAAAAATTATAAATATAAGCTTATTTTTTATGTAAAAGGTAAACAAATGTTTGAAATCACAAAGACTAATGCAGACACGATCTTTATGACCGGTGTCAAAAAAGTCTGAAAATTATAATTGTTCAATACCGAACATATAACATCTTACACCAGTGTTTTCCGTTAAATGTGTCTCAAGTCCAATAATGGATCCGATTGGATATATCTTTTGTTAGGTCTTTAGTTAGTTTTAGGTCTTTAGTTAGTTTTTCAGAATAACTAACAGAGACTATTGTTTTTCCCCTAATAATATTTGGCAAAATTGTAGCCACTGTAAAGTTGAACAACTCTTGGAAACATACCAACACAATCTGAATGTGACCAGACCACTCTGTACCTTAAAAATGGTCGTTTTTGACAAAAAAAGTCCACAAAAAGCCCCAGAACTGGCCCGAAGTCGCCCTTATATGAATAAATGTAAATTTGTCCCCATTAATTTTTGCCTCCTAATATTTTTTTCAAACACACCTAAGCACTGGGCCCACTCACTAAGAGGGCTACCGCTATAACTGTCCCAATGGAGCCTCTAGAGCAGTGGTCGGCAGAAAGAGGGAACATTTTACATTTTTCTAAAACATAGCTTCATCTATCCGCTTTTTTAAATGCTACCATGACAATAAATAAAATATTTGTATTTTTAATGCTCTCAGTTGTAAGTTTCATTGACATTCGTGTTGTGTACGTGCAAATAGCCAATTTCATTGTGCACCTAGGTGCAATGGGTGCCGACCACCGCTCTAGAGGAGTCAAATGTATGACCACCCCAACATCTCAGAACATACCTGAAATCTATATTTAACCCTTAAGGCGGTCCCTATAAAAATTTAATTTTATTTATTTTTTAATAAATTAGCTCCTACCGCTTACATGGTGTCTTCTATAGTGGTCAAAAGTAAAACCGATCTATATTTTTTTACCCCTCAACATGTTTTCCAAACGTAAAGACACCCTATCCCCACTCTCTAAGGGGGCTCCCATCACTCTAACTAATCCATGGGTGATCCTAGAGGAGTCAAATGTAAGTATAACCAATCACAATATATTTTGATCCCTAACGTTTTTTCAGAACATGCCTTCAAAAAAAAAAAAATAGTGTCCGACCGAATACACCTTTTTTAGCCGAAGCCCAATATTCGGCCAAATTTTCCCTATTCGGCCGAAGCCCAATATTAAAAAAAAAAATATTTAGTAAAAACAAGAAAAATATTATCAAAGGTGGTTACTGTTAATTACTGCCAAAAAGTCATTTAAGAAAAAAAGGGCAGAACAAGTGCAACATATTTTCCAGAATAAAAACGCCATAAATCTGTCTTCTTGATTTTTTTGTATGTTTTTAATTTAAGTTACAAATTGTTTTCTTTATTTCTGATTTGTATTTAATTTTAAATAAATAATCTCCCAAACAGCCAAATCAAAAAAGATCAATTTAAAGAAATGAAAAATGATCATCTTGAACTGGAACCATTTGTTGATTGCATGGAATGTGGTCGAAAACAACATCAAATTTGTGTCTTATGGCTAGATTCCATTTGGCCTGGTGGATTTGTATGTGACAATTGTTTGCAAAAGAAAAATTCCAAACGAAAAGAAAATAAATTCAATGCTAAACGTTTACCCACTACAAAATTGGGTATTTATATTGAAACTCGTGTCAACAACTTCCTTAAGAAAAAAGAAGCTGGTGCTGGTGAAGTACACATACGTGTTGTATCATCCTCCGATAAATGTGTTGAAGTTAAACCTGGCATGCGCAGAAGGTTTGTCGAGAATGCTGAAATGCAATCCGAATTTCCCTATAGAGCAAAAGCTCTATTTGCCTTTGAAGAAGTGGACGGCATTGATGTGTGTTTCTTTGGTATGCATGTACAAGAATATGGCTCAGAATGTCCAGCACCCAATACAAGGCGTGTTTATATTGCCTATTTGGATTCAGTACATTTCTTTAGGCCACGACAATATCGTACTGCCGTTTATCATGAAATCCTGTTGGGTTATATGGACTATGTTAAACAATTGGGTTATACTATGGCTCATATTTGGGCTTGCCCACCGTCTGAAGGTGATGATTATATATTCCACTGCCATCCAACGGATCAAAGAATACCTAAACCGAAACGTTTGCAAGAATGGTATAAGAAAATGTTAGACAAAGGCATGATTGAACGTACCATTCAAGATTATAAAGATATTTTAAAGCAAGCCATCGAAGATAAACTGGGTTCAGCTGCAGAGTTGCCATATTTTGAAGGCGATTTCTGGCCCAACGTATTAGAAGAAAGTATAAAAGAATTAGACCAAGAGGAAGAGGAGAAACGAAAACAAGCAGAAGCTGCTGAAGCAGCAGCAGCTGCGGCTGCAAATGTAAGTAACAAAAAAAATAAAACTATGAAAACAATTTTCAAATATAGAAAATTACATCTTAAGTGTTGGAAATACTTTTTGAAGTACAAATATTGGCGATCCTTATACATACATTTGTGTGTGTATAAGTCGATCTATCTGCTTAAGAAAAATACAAAAATATCCACATTCTTTTTAGATTTTCTCAATGGAAGACACTGAAGTTAGTGGTGATGGCAAAAAGAAAGGACAAAAGAAGGCTAAAAAATCAAACAAATCAAAAGCTGCTCAACGTAAAAGCAATAAAAAATCCAATGAACAACAGGCTGGCAATGATCTCTCTGCTAAAATTTATGCCACCATGGAAAAACACAAAGAAGTATTCTTTGTTATACGTCTTCATTCGGCTCAATCTGCTGCCAGTTTAGCGGTAAGTTTAAACATTCTTTAGAAATATTTATTTTCATTTGCCGCCAGAAGCCTTCAAATTTATTGAAAAACCTTACGGTTTTTTGTGGTAAACGTGAAATAATATTGAACATTTTTTAAAAATATTTTAAAGTGCAACCTTCTAACTCATTCACAAGACTTTCATTTTGAATTGTTCTCATATTTTTGAATTTTTTTTGCGTTTTGTAATAAAGAAATTCATTAAAAATAAAAAAAATCACATAAATTTTGTTCCTGTTTTGGATAAAAAAAATTTATTAAAAATTCTTTTAGGAAAACATTTTTTTTGACAAAAAGTCCGGTTTATTTTAATATCGGATACATTTTTTTAATAAATAAATTTATTAAAATGCTTCTAGCCAATTTTTTTTTTTGAAAAAAAGTTTTGAAAAAAACTGTGATGTGTTCTGTGCACAGTACATAAGTAGTATGCAAACAGGATTACATTAAATGAGTACAATTATTAGTGACAGCACACGGTGTAACTTTTGACGTTTCGTATAAACAACGCAACAAAAAGAACAACAGGAAAACAAGCAAAGCAAACAAACAAAAATAGTTTTCTAACTATCAATCGTGCGTATTATCTATAGAAAACGTTAATTAAAGCACAATAAACTATAAATTTAATTAAAGCATTTCCATATGACACCATATGGAAATTGAATACCTCCCTGTTTGCAAACTACTTATGTACTCGTGCTCTGTGATATGTCAGTACTGAATGACACAGGTTGTGATCCTAAGTGACCGGATCAGTGACATATAGCAAGTGATGTATCTGGGATTGAGACATTCATTAAGGCATTTTTGCCAAAAAAATTTGTTGTCAAGGAATTTTCAAAAAAATTTTGGAGACTTTGAACATTTTTAAAAATTTAAGAACTTTTTTTTCCAAAATAATTTTTAATAAAATTCTTTATTTCTAAACGCATAAAATTGTGTCAGAGACTTAATGATAAGTCCATTTTTCACGTGATACGTATTTTGATACATTTTAGTAATAAGTCACGTTTTAGTCACGGTATATGTGATTTTGGATCAACCGATACTCTTTTCTACAGAGATACTATGAATTTGCATATAAATCAAAAATTATCTTACCGTCACAGAAATCTTATCCGTATGCAATTATAAAAAATATTTTTCTTTTTAAATGTTTATAGCCCATACAAGATCCAGATCCGTTATTACAGTGTGATCTTATGGATGGTCGTGATGCGTTCCTTACTTTGGCTCGTGATAAGCATTATGAATTCTCTTCATTACGTAGAGCACAATTCTCCACTTTATGCATGTTGTATGAATTACATAATCAAGGACAAGATAAATTTGTGTACACTTGCAACAATTGTAAAACAGCTGTTGAAACACGTTACCATTGTACAGTTTGTGATGTAAGTTTAAAAAAAAAAGTAAATTGTTGTCGAAATCATTAATTTTTAAATCTCTGTTTTTTCTTTGTTTAGGACTTTGATTTATGTACATTGTGTAATGAAAAGGTTGGCCATCCACATAAGATGGAAAAACTTGGTTTCGATTTGGATGATGGTTCATCACCAGCAGATCTTAAGCAAGCCAATCCCCAAGAAGCCCGCAAACAATCCATACAACGTTGTATACAATCGTTGGTACATGCCTGTCAGTGTCGCGATGCCAATTGTCGTCTGCCTTCTTGTCAGAAGATGAAGAGAGTGGTACAACATACCAAAAATTGCAAGAGAAAAACGAATGGTGGTTGTCCCATATGCAAACAACTTATTGCTTTATGCTGTTATCATGCTAAACATTGTCAAGAACAAAAATGTCCAGTGCCTTTCTGTCCAAATATCAAACACAAACTCAAGCAACAACAATTGCAACAAAAGTATGTTATTTTTATATACAAGAAGTACAGTCATATAACTAATAACAATTTAATTTTCTATAGATTGCAACAACAACAACTTTTGCGACGTCGTGTGGCTCTTATGTCCCGAACCGTTACGGCCCCAGCTGCTTTACCCGGTCCACCTAGCGCTGGTCCTGTAGTAAATATATCAAGTGGTTTACCTGTTGCAGCCGTGTCGATGCCAAGTGTTGGTGTAACTCCACCTGTCATGGGTGGGCAACCGGCTATAATGCCAGCCGGAGCCGGTGCAATGAGTCCTTCTACAGTGCCAGTACCTTCACCGGTTGCAGCTGGTCCCATAGGCGGAGGTATGACATCACCACATCCTCATCAACCTGGAATGGGTATGAAGCCTGGTGGGGGTCATTCACCTTCACCCAATGTACTGCAAGTTGTTAAACAGGTAAGTTTGTTTTTTACTAAGCATAAAAAAAATAAATTGCCACAAAAATTTCTTTTATGAAGTTCTAATTACCTTATGATAAATAGTGGTAGAAAACTACTATTGTTAACCCTTCAAAGCTTGCATTTCTAGTACTAGCAGGCCCGCCGTAACTTTGTTACCGGTAATATTAAATATCGGATTATACAAAGAGCATGATTAGAGTCCGAATTTCAAAAATATTCCCCCGCAGAGTTTTTGTGTTATATTTTATTGTGGACATTGAAGTCTCTCATACAAACTGGTTTGAATAATTTAAACAATAAAATTAAAATAACTTCGCTGGCACGTTATTATGTTCGTTACCTTATAGCGGAATGGAGCGGAAAATATTTTAATTGAAAAAATTTTCAGTGAAAAAATAAATTTCATAAAAATAAGTTTAAATGACAAAAATATAGTACAAACATATTAAGTAAAAATAAAACTTTGTGAAAAAAATTATCAACGAAAAAATTAAAAAAAAAAAAATTATCATTCCATAAAGTGCCCTGTTCCCCGTGACCCGTTCTTTTTCATTTAGTTCCATCTGATTTTGTTCCATTTAAGTTTCATTCCTTTCCTTATAACATGCGCTTAAGAAATAAAAAAATCTTAAGTTTTTATCTTATATATGTGAAGAGTAGCATTCTATTCCACTTTTTCCTATTTAGGTTCGACTTTTAAGTTAAAAGTTTTAACCTTAAATTTTTAAATTTCAAAATTTTTCTGCTGGAGGATCATTCCAGAAAGTTTTTTTTAACCGAAGTATCATACATTCAAAATTTTAAGTTTCTAGGACCATTATTTCAGGATATATAAAAAGTACCAAAAGTAAAAATTTTTTACCCCTTTAGAAACAGAATTTCCAAAAAGAACTTTTCCAGAATGTTTTTTTTATAGAAGGATCCTAAATTCCAAATTTAAAGTGTCTATGATCATAAAATCAGGAAATATATAAGGTACAAAAGGTTCACCTTTTTACCCCTGTTTTCCCCCTCTAAAAAAAGAAATTTCACTAAAGGATCCTACATTCCAAATTTCAAGTTTCTACGACCATTTTTTCAGGATATATAAAACGTACCAAAAGTACATTTTTTACCCCCTTAGAAACAGAATGTTTTCTTCATCGAAGGATCCAGGCCTTTGAAAATATTAAAATTTGTAAGATTTATACTTTTCACCTGTCATGTGATAATCAATTTAAGGTATTTTAATGATATGTCCCGTTGTCAGCAGTAGGTGTTCTGTAGGTGGTAAGTGTTCTGCTGAGATAAGCGAACTAATTCCGTGAGCACGGGTTTTTGTTCGGAGTAATCGCTTGTCTAGCTGGGCTCATCCATTTGTTGTCGATTGCCCAGTGTACCGCACAACGTATTACAGAGAAAATTTATTTATAAGTCGAACAATCCGTATGTGGAATATACTTCCTTCAGAGGTCTTCCCTGTCTTCCCTACAATTTAGAAAAATTAAAATCAAACACTACTTCCTCTTTTCTCCTTTCCATAACCTATTTTTCTAATTACGAACACAATGCACTGCATTTATAGGGCACATCCCCTAAGTGTTGGTTAAGTAAAAAAAATAATTAGCCAATGTCTTTTTGTACAAACTTCTTAGCAAAAATCTTATCAACTTTCAGAATTGACTTTTGTTATTTTTGAAGCTCGATATTTGGTTAATACTTTGCATTGTTTTATTTTTTTTTAGGTCCAAGAAGAAGCTGCACGTCAACAAGTACCACATGGTGGCGGTTTTGGTAAAGGTGGTCCAATGGCTCCACCAGTAATGCAAAGGCATCATATGGGAGTATTACCTAATCAACCTAATCCCGGTATGGTCGGCAATGTTGGTAATGTTGGCGGTGTGGTGGGTAATGTTGGTCAAATGGGTCCCGGTGGCAACAATGTAATGGGCAACAATCTTTTACCCATGGATCAATGGGGTGGTAATCGTTATCCCAACAATGCTAATCAGGGCATGCGCCAGCCAAATCAAAATCAAGTTATGCAACAAAATGCAATGCAGCAACAAGTAAGATCAATATTTTCTACACACACAACCATGTTGCTTATCTTAATTTTTTTTTTTTTTTTGCAGAATATGATGGGTGGCATGGTGGGTGCTAGTGGTTCTCAGCAAATGCCCGGTGGCGCTGGAAATATGCCCGGCAATGTTCAGGGAGTTGGTGGCGTTGGTATGGGTGGCAGTGGTGGTATGGTCGGCATGGGTGGTGCTGGTCCTATGGGAGGACCTGGTGGTATACGTCCTCAGGGACAACATCCAAATGCCGGTGGTGTTGGTAGTTCTGGGCAAATGCCTAATGGACCATTAAATACCCAATTAAATACTCAACAACTTGCTCAAATTATGCAAAAAATTAAAAATAATCCCACCAACGAAGGTCATCAACAAATCTTACAAGTGCTTAAACAAAATCCACAGATTATGGCAGCTATTATTAAACAACGGCAACAAAGTCAAAATAATAATGCTGGCCAACAGGGTGGAGCTGGTGGTGCGGCCGGTAATGGTCCTCAACAGCAGCAACAACAACAACAACAGCAACAGGTTATGCAACAACAGCAGCAGCAACAACAACAACAGCAACAAATGCAACATATGATGAATCAACAACAAATGCCTCAGGCTAGCCAACAGCAAGTCATGATGCAAGCACAACAACAAAATCCTGGTCAACATCAACGTATGCCTGGCATGCAGAATCCTATGATGATGCAACAGCAACAACAACAAGGACAAGTAAGTTATAAAAGTAGAATATAATTTTTTTTGTTCAAAACTAACAGGGGAAGTATCTCAACCTTTATTAACCGATTTGCATGATACTTAAAATATATGTAAAAGAGACAATTCTAAGGTTGGGATGTCTCGGCTTGTCGGCCATATAGGGGATTTAGGGGTTAAAAAAATGGGTCAAAAATAGCGAAAAATTGTTTTAATTTTTTTACTTTTTAGCCATTTCTTTCATAGAAACTATATGATGTTTTCATATGAGAAGAAAGTTTTTTTTAATGCCTATACAATAGTGGTATAACCTTGTAAAAATTCGGCTTCGTTAAATATTTTTTTCATAAAAATGTGTAAATTTTGGGGGGAATTTATGTGAAGACATATACCTACGATATCCATATGAATACGAAATAATCTTTATTAAATTTAACTCGACACGTATATTTGCTCGAGACGACATTCCTGTTATATCGGGATTTATCGAAATTTTCCCGAAGGTCCACATTACTTCAAAAGGGGACAACGAAATTTTTAAACGCTGATATGGCCGATAACTTTCTTTTCAATAAATCTCATAACAGTTATGATCTCTGACGATAAGTCAAGACAACCCAACCTTAAAATCGTGTATAAAATATATACTACTATTTTAAGTTTCAGGCAAATCGGTTCATAAGGGTTGAGATTCTTCCCTTTTTCTCATTTTTTGCAATTTTTTCGCATATAAATTTATACTATACAATTTCGATAATTGCCGGAATAAAATTTATCGTCTCGGCAATATAACCGGCGAATCGATGTCGTATCGTTTTGTTCAGCGTTTAAATTACTACGAAGAAATTAGCTTAAACAACCAAAATTGACGATATGTATAGTTTTAAAAACAAACAATATGTAAATCATTCAATTGCTATAACTACTAATACTTGCACATTTCTGTTTTTGTAGCGAGAGCTAACGATTGTTTTTAAAAATGAATAAGTAGCAAATAAAACAAAAACATTAGAATTGTGTAGCCTACAAGTAGCCTACAAATTATTTGTGGTAGCCTACCTGTAGCCTACAAATTATTTTTGGTAGCCTACCTGTAGCCTACAAATTATTTTTGGTAGCCTACAAATATTGTTTTTGTAGCCTACAAAGAGAAAATTTAATAAAACTATAACACACACACACACTTATCTTGTTTAACATAACTGTTTTATTTTAATGTGTATAAAGAATAGGGTTGGATTGTTTTAATGTAAAATTATAATTCAACTTCTCAAAAAAAAACTTTGGCAAACATTGTTGTGGTGTTCCCTTGTCATTAAAAGTAGAGATGGGCACATGAGCAGATTAGAACGTGATTCACGCGTGACCACGCTTGAGTGTGACTAAATTCAATTTTACTCACGCACGTGTGAGTGGAGTGTGCGTGAGTAAGATTTTTGCGTGAGTGTGCGTGAGTCGATTTTTTAAGTTACGCTGAACTTTAAATTTTGTTGAAAATTTTTAATGATTTTTCAAATTTTAGTTTTTAAATTTTTTTTGTATGAATAAGAGTTTCGTGAGTGTGAGTCAACGAGAGTGTGAGTGAAGCTTGAGTGAGTGCACGTGAGTGTGAGTTGTATTAAATTTACTCACGTGAATGTGAGTGTGAGTAGAAAAAATTTGCTCGTGAGTGAGTGTGCGTGATTCAAAAATTCCTGTCGTGGGCGTGAGTGAGTGTGAGTCAAAAATCACTCACGCGCCCATCTCTAATTAAAACCATGTTTTGTGTATTTTTCAACACGTGAATTTTCGAAATACCCAATGTAGAGATGGGTGCGTGAGTGGATTTTGACTCACACTCACTCAAGCTCACGCAAAAATAATCGAATCACTCACGCAATTTTTTTTTTACTTACGCTCACTCACTATTCACGTGAGTAATAAAAATCTTACTCACGCCAGATTCAATCACGCTCACGCGTAAGTCACGTAAAATCTACTCACGCAATAAAATTTTCTTACCAAAAAAAAAACTACAAAAAATAAAAAAAATTGGGCTAATCTAAAAATCTTATCACGCAAACTCACGCCAAAAATAAATGACTCACTCACTCAGATTTTTTTTTCAGCTCACACTCACTCACAATCACGTGATTTAAATGAAAATCACTCACGCGTGAGTCACGTGAATCACGCAAATCACGTGACCAGCGCCCATCTCTAACCCAATGTTAATGTCACGGTTTTTCTCATAACTTCTGAGCGTCTAGACCGATAATATTAAAATCGCGTACATATTCGAAAATATCGAAAAATTCGACAAAATTCAAAATTTTTCTATATTTTTTTGACCAAAATTAAAAGAATTTTTATTAAAAATTATTATTATTCTTTTTTCGATGTTGTATTCATTTTACACCATCTTAACGAAATTTTTAATATGATCACGTTTTTATATTGCAACATTTGTTTACAATGTGATACTGTAGTAATACTGTAGTAATACTACTGTAGTAATACTGTAGTAATACTACTGTAGTAATACTGTAGTAATACTGTAGCCTACAAATATACTACTGTAGTATATTTGTAGCCTACAAATATACTACTGTAGTATATTTGTAGGCTACAACAATAAAATTTGTTTTCCGCTACTGCTCTGTTTGGAGTTTTTATTTTTTTCATGTTGTTGTAGTTTAAGCAAACACAAAAAAGAAAAGTAAACAAAAGCTATAACTTATAATATTGAAATTGTTTGAAGTGATATGAAAAGCAAAAAAAAAAAAACGGGTAGCTAACGTAGCCTTTTAAACGCTGGTTTTGTTGGCTGAAAAGAGATTTTTTTAAACGATGATGCGATTTAGATTCGACCAAATCCGTTCATAAGGAGAGTTTCTCACTAAAGAACCAAACCAACCTCTAAAAACGCAATTTTCTACAGGTTTTTTTTAGTACTTTTGTTAAACAAATGAAACCTTTTTATGACATTTTTGCACTTGGATTATAAAATGTATTTTTTTTGGACCGCCACTAAAGTTGTCAAAACCGGTTTCCGAATTATTCGATTAACCGGTTTTTTAAAGCCGGTTTTTTTTAATGCGGCTTTCGATTTTTTCAAGAAACCGGTTTTTAGTGTCGAATTATTCGATATTTTTGAATACTTGATTATTTAACTTTTTGTACTAATATACAAAAGATTATTTTGTTCTTCAACAAAAAAAAATATACAAGGTTTCCAACGATGTACCTTAGAAATGTTCTATTACAATGCGTCAAAATTGAAGATGAACAGCCGTATTCAAAACAAAAAGTTAGCATGGATTTGACAAGTGGTTCATTCATAATTAATTTTAAAACCCTTGCTAACAGGTAAAAACAGATGTTTGTTAACTCTTGACTAAAGTTCTCTCATTAATTTTCTCAATTGAGTAAAGTTATCTCACGACAATTATGTGTTTTTTCGCAATGCAGCAGCAAGCAGTATACTGCAAAAACAATAAAAAGTACTGTATTCATTTATAATTGTAATAAAAAGCAGTATATTTTGTATTCGCAGCATGATGTATGCTAATTCAATTTAAGGAAATGTAAAATACGGCATTTAATTGTAATTATAATTAAATACAGTCCTATTTATTTGTGCTGCCTACTGGCTGCTGCTTGCCACTGTGTTGTGAAGAAACACCAAAACAGGGTTGTTCTTAGTTCAAAAACAGGGTTGTTCTTAGTCAACAGATTTTAAAAATCATTATGAATAAACTCTATGCTTACATTTTGCTAAGGAAAAAACACATTATAGTAAGCAGCTCGTTGTCTGCGATGTATAAGCAACTGCTAACTTTTACTTATGAATACCGCTGGAAGTGTATACAACTGAAAAATTTGAAATAGTGGAGAAGTCATTCACTAAATATACACCAATATTTCTTATGGTCTTGGTATGGTTAAGTTCGGAAAGGTGCAAAATCGGATACTTTTACTACGCAAATGAAACATTTTTTTGGAGAACAATTTCATAGTCGGCTCCAAAGGACTAAAAATGTCATTTGTTTTGGTCCGTCAAATTTAGTGGACGTGGATAAAAAAAATATTTAAAATATATTGAAATTCTATAACTATGGCCTCTATTCTGTCTTTCACAACTTTTCAATTCATATGAAAATTTCCGAATCACATGAAATCATGTTTACAGGCCGTTCATGAATCCACAACGAAATTGGATTGGAAACGAAATTCAAATCCGTTTCCAATTTTCGAAGCGTTCATGAAACCGTGACGAATTGCTTTGTTCGAAAAAAAATATCTATTGCGTTCGAACTTAGCGGAGACACAAGTATTTACAAAATACGACTCTGTTTTTGCAAATACAGAGTCGTATTTTATAGTAACTCTGTTAGAAAGTCAAAGTCAGAGTTGTTATATAATGCAGTTTGTAAAAAGAAAAATAATTTAACAAATAAACTGTCAAGCATTTGTTTTGAATTAAATTGTTTTGATTATTGATCCACTAAGCAAGGGATTTTATACAAATCCATCTTTTGTTTTCCTTAAGTCCAATATATACTTAGGATCTGGTATTTTGTATGGAAAAATACCAGTTGCTTCAGTTTGTTCTTTTTTATGATTTTTTTTTTAAAACATCGGTAACTTTTTGCCCATTTGGACTCTTATTATTTTTGCGCCCAATTTCGGAATCGAAATACTTGTCCGACTAAAGATTTTTTTTCGTTAATAAACTAAAGTGTGTATGATACTTTTTTCAAGAATTTTATTAAGGGCTTTTTGCCTTTGAAAAAGTTCGTGAAAAAGCCATTCATAACTTTTCAATTCACATTTTCCGAATCACATGAAATCCAATTTGGTGTTCTGTTGTTTACGTTTTCACTCAAAGTTAAAATCGAATAACTAAAATGTTAAAATTATAGAAAAAAGTGCATTCGTTTTACTTTTACGGAAGTTAAATCTAGGACACAAAAAAAATTTGGAAATTTTATTTTCACATTTTTTAATATGAATTACTTTTGTTTATATTTAAGGCCTTAAAACACAAATCCCTTCGATATATCGGGATTTATTTCCACAAACTCATGAAGAACTAACTACATTTTGCTCATTAATTTTGTACCTTCCCCTTATAAAAAAAAGAAGAAAAATATTTTTTAAAAAAGTCGAAAACAAAAAAGAACATCTTACTCACATTTTTTCATTTAAGTTTTGTTTTTAATTTTTTTTTAAATTAATTATTCTTAACTTTTCTTACAAATCCCCGAAGCCAAACGTTGACGAAAATTTTCCAACTGTCAAACCAACTGAATAGAATTCATGAACGCACATTTTCGTTTTCGAACGGAAAATTTCTCATTTTCTCTTTGATTGGAATTGGATTGGATTCATAAACACACACAGCTGATTTCCGTGAAAAAGTGTTGTCAACCCAATCCGCATTGGTTTCATAAACGCCCCGTTAGTGTTTTGTTGATCACGTTTTCATTTGAAGTCGAAATCGAATAATTTGAATTTAAAAAATTATAGGGAAAAAAATGGATTCGTTTTGCTTTCACCAAATTTTATTTATGTGAAACAAAACGAAAAAGAAATACGGATGTGAAATCTAAAACACCAAAAAAATTCGGAAATTTTCATTTTCACATTTTTTATGTGAATTACTTTTTTTGGAACAGCGGCCTATAGTGCAAAAAGGCATACTAAATGAATAAGTAAACATTTATCGCGAGGGGAAGGGGGTTTTATCACGCTCTCCACCCCCAATTTTATTTTTTTAATGTGTTAAAGGGTATAAAAAAAATTGTCACAGCTGAATTTAAACCGTTTTTTTTGTAAACAAAGTGCTCGATTCGGGAGTACTCTTTCACCATTCACCTAATTTTTAAAAATTTTATATTCTTTCAAATTTTAAGATTTTTTTTTTGTTACAAATAAAAATTTAGTTAATATCTTTAATAATGTACAAGAAACAAATTTTAAATCTTAAAATTCGAAAGAATTTTTAAAAGTACGGTGAATGGTGAAAGAGTATTCCCGAATCGAGCACAATATGAGGACTCCTATTTGACTCCTATTATTCTGAACACAGCTCTACATGAAAACGGAATTTTATACCGAATGCAACAATTTTTGTCTCACAAAATTTTTTTTTCGCCGCGAAAATTTTATTTTAGTAATTTGTTTTTATTAACAATTTTTGTTTTGTCAAAATTGCAAATTTTATTTTTCAAAATTAATTATTTTTTCCATTTTTTTCGACAAAATTTTTTACCAACATTTTTTACTAAATTTTCTTTTGAAAAAAATTATTTGGAAAAACCTTTTCAGATTGTGGTATCAATATTTTCGAAAGACGAATTTAATTTTTTTTACTTGTTTTAAATTACAAATAATAATCTTTTTTGAATTTTAATTATAATCTTGGACTTGCAATATATTTTATTTACAATTACAGCAGAGGGGTAATTATGTTTAGAAACATTTTTTTTAACTTTGTCTTTTATATCTAGGGTTCCAACGCACAATGGTTTAAAATGCAAATGCGTCAAATGCCCAATTATCCTCCACCATATCGGCAACGAGCACCTCAACAGATGGGCGGTGTCGGTCCTGGTGGTCAACAATTTGGCGGTGTAGGAGGATTTGGTGGAGCTGGAGGCGGTGTTGGAGGCCCTGCGGGTAATCCCGTGGATCAGTATGCTGCTATGCAGCAAGGTCTTAAACCCTCGCCACAACAGCAAATGGGTGGTATGCCAGGAGTGCAACAACAACAAATGATGCAAGGAGCCGGTGGCATGGTAGGTGGGCCAAATGTTATGGGACCACCAACGCCACATACACTTCAACAACAACTTATGCAGCAATCATCAAGAGCTTCGCCACCCATTAGATCGCCACAACCTACACCATCTCCCCGCTCAGCACCCTCACCCAGAGCTGGTCCTTCGGCATCACCTAGGGCACAGCCATCGCCACATCATGTAATGAGCCATTCTCCCGCGCCTCAAGCACCCCATGACGGTCTACACAATCATGGCGGTATGCACCCACATCAATCACCGTTACCGGGTGTTCCACAAGATGTGGGAGTAGGGGGTGTAGTAGGTGGTCCCGGTGGCCCCGTCTCCGATGCCGCCGATCAACTGACCAAATATGTAGAACAACTTTAGTGTAATTAGCTAATGGCAGCGGCTCAAGCCTTTCAATCTCCTCCACAACCTCAACCTCCTCCATCTCCCCATAGCAGCCGCTTTAACATAAACAATATAACTCATCAACAACACCGCTATTTTTAAGAATAAACACATAACTAATTTCTGTACAAAAACATTTAATAACCTAAATATTTAATTTTAAATAGTGTGACTTTTGAAAACAAAATTTTAATTTTTTACAGTTTATTTTCCGTTTAGTTCAGTCAATTTGTGTGTGCAAAGAAAATTTTAAATTATGTTAAGGTTTTTTTTCATTTAGATTTTTCTTTTAATAATTAAGGCTTAATGATATAACATTAAAAATGTTTTTATGATAATTATTAATTTTTAATACAATTAAAAAGTTGGAAAAGAAATATTTTGTTTTAATTAATTTTTATTTTTTTTTTGTTTTTTTATAGAAAAAATTTCATTTTATACTTTTCCTTGTTTAGGGCATTTTTAATTTTACTTCAGAAAATTTATAGACATTTGACGACATTCCACATCAAATGAAAAAAAGAACATTTGTCGCATTAATGTCAAATAAGAGTTCCAAAAATGTTCGCATAAAAAACTCAATAAAGAAGACTTGATTTTATAAAAAATCGTTTTAAAGATATTATCACTTGAATAAATAATTATTAGCTGAAATTAAACATCTTAATTTATTTCACTTTATTATTTTAACTTTACGCTTTTTTAGATATAATTCCTATTTGGATACTTTTCAATAAAAAGTTCCATTTTGGTATTTTTTATTGAATAGTACTATTTGGGACTGTTTATCAAAAAGTATGATTTTGGTACTTTTTATCAAGGAGTACTATTTTTTTACTTTTATCAAAAAGTACTATTTTTTTATAAAAAATTACTAGGTTTTTACCTAAAAAAGAAAAATCGATTTTTTTGGCTCTTTATAAAAACTACTTTTTTAGTACTTTATATAAAAGCATTTTATTTGGTACCTTTTATAAAAAAACACTTTTTTATAAGAATTACCAAAATAATAGTACTTGGTATGAAAAGTACCAAAATATTACATTGAAATAAAAAAATAAAAAAAATATTACTTTTTATAAAAAGTAACAAAATAGTAATTTTTCAAAATGTTTTTTTTTTTAAGTACCATAATAGTACATTTTTTAATAAAAAAAACAACAAAATTGTATTTTTTCTATAAAAATAAACAAAATAAACGTTTTTATTAAAAGTACCAAAATAAAACTATTTGACTGCTTTGGTACTTTTTATAAAAAAGTAATATTGCAGTACTTTATGTACTATTTTGTTATTTAAAAGTACTAATTTGGTACTTTTTATCTATGAGTACTATTTTGTTCCTATTTATCGAAAAGTAATATTTTTTACTTTTTATAAAAAGTAAATTTTTGGTGGTTTTTATAAAAAATTAATTTTTTATAAGAATTACCAAAATAGAACTTGTTATAAAAAGTACCAAAATATTACGTTTTAATAAAAAAAATACCAAAAAATACTTTTTATAAAAAGTAGCATATTTTTTATAAAAACAGTACAAAAAAAACTTTTTAATATAGTATTTTTTTTTATCAAAATAGCACTTTTTTTAAAAAGTACCAAAATAATACCTTTTCATAAAAAAGCACAAAAATTGTATTTTTGTTATAAAAAGTCCAAAATAGTACATTTTTAATAAAAGTTCCAAAATAGTACATTTTTATAAGAAAGTACTTTTTATAAAAAGAACCAAACATTTGTTTTTATAAAAAGTACCAAAATAGTAGTTCTTCATAAAATGAACCATAAGTAAAAAGTGCCAATATTGTACTAAAATGTAATTTTTTATTAAAAGTTCCAAAATAGTATTTTTTTTTAAAAATCTCTTTTTATACTAAACTTACTTTTTTAAAAGAATTAGCAAAAAAGTACTATTTTGGTAATTTTTATGAAAAAGTGCTTTTCTGTTACTTTTTATAAAAAGTAATATTTTAGTGCTCTTAAAAGAAATAATATTTTTTGGTACTTTTTTAAAAAAGAAATATTAATTTGGTACTTTTTTTTTTAAATACAATTTTGTTTTTTTTTTTTTTAAAGTACTTTTATTAAAAAAAAAATAAAAAGTACCAAAAATGTAATCTTTTGGTACTTTTTAAAAAAGAAATATTAATTTGGTACTTTTTTAAAAAATAAATATTAATTTTATACTTTTTTTTAAAAAAGTAATATTTTTTAAAAAAGTACTATTTTTTAAAAAAGTACTATTTTTTTAAAAAAGTACTTTTTTGGTACTTTTATTAAAAAAAAAATACTTTTTTTTATCACAAAGTTTTGTTTATAAAATGTTGGCTTTGTTTAAACGTTTCATCAAAAAATATTTTTTTTTGTAGTTTTTACTTATTCTAAGATTGGTGGTTATAGTGTTAATGAAGAAATATTTGGTTTTAAAATAACTTTTCCGGTGATTGAATCCACATTAAATTAATTGGAAAGAATATTTTGGATTATTGTAGGATAAAGAAATTACATGTGTAATTTTAGGAACAAACTTTTGCAGTATTTTTTATAAAATAAAAATTTTTAAAACAAAGCTTAAAAACAGTTGCCCAAAAAAAATTGAATTTGTTGAATTTTAAGCTTCCCGTGTAAAAATTGAATCTGTAAGTAAATATATCAATGGTATTTTATCAGAATGATTATATCCGAGATAAGTCCGCAATTTCAAAATCTTAATAGATCTAATTTTTTAAGTTGGCAACTCCCAGTTTGACATTGATGCGACATGTTTTTTTAACAGATTAAGTGGTGTGGAATGTCTCATTTTTAGTGTTAAATGGAATGAAATTATCTGTAATAAAGTTCTAAATGACGTTTAAAATCAATTATTATATTTTTTTTTTATTTCTCATAATTTTTATATTCATTTATATGTATAATTGATTGAACGAACCTCCTTCCATTAAAAAATCATTTCGAGAATAAACTTTTTCCCTTTAGTTTTCACCAAATGAATACTATACATAAAAATATAAAATGGCTTATAAATAAAAAATATAAAAATACATCATTAATATATAAATATTAATTTAAATATACAATAAACGCCTTTAGCTTTAGATAAAAATACATATATAAAAACTAAAATAAAATTAATTAAATTTTAAGTCTTAGATTTTTATGCATTTTATACTTTTCTCTATATATTTATATAAAAACGATAAGACGAAATAGTTTATTTTTAGCACTTTGAGCTATAACAACATATTTAAAAATAACAATAACAAAGAAAATCAAGATTATTAATAATTTAAAGAGTACATAATAGAGAAATATGCTAGTAATGTATATGTTTTTTTTTTTTTTTAATTTAAAATAAATAATTAAACAAAACAGCTTTTAAGTAATTTAAATTAAACTATAGATTTGTTAAAATTAAACATTGTAATTTTTTTATACATTATTTTGTAAATAATATTTATATTTTTTTTTATATAAATTTAAGACAACTACACTTTAATGTTAAATATATTAAACAAAAAATCAATATAAAATGACAAAAAAAAAATAATCTCCCACAATTTTTACCATATTGTACAGACGAAAAAAAAAAAATTAGGGATAGTGGATTACTGTGAAATTCATTATATAAAAATTATTTTTTCAATTGTTCATTTCCGAAACAAAATTTCGGTTTTTGAATCTAATATTACAGTAATCCGCCAAATGCAACAAAACCGATATAGGGTTCTTTAATAATATATAATTAATGATGTTAATAATGTGAGATAGGAACATAAAAAAAATGTCACTAGTCTTCTAAAACATTTCAGATAGATTTTTTAATATACATTGAGTGTAAAAACATATTTAATATTAAAAAAAAATATGTATTTTTTTATTAAAGGTTTAGTAAAAACACTTAATAACAAAGAATTTATCTACAATAACATTTGCTTAAATAGAAGAAAATAAGCAAAAAAAAATATAAAACCATTCCTTTTGTGTTAAAATGTGTTACAATTTAAAGAACTGTTAAACGAATTTAAAATTTTTAAATCGATAAGGCAATTAGTTTAAATATGTTCGTGATCCTTAAACGATTTAAAGTCGATCAATGTCCGTCTGTCTGTTGAAATGGTCATTACGGTCAAAATTAAACAAAGAGATGACTGCGTCTATAATATAGATACTTTTGGATGATTTGAGCAGTTTGGTATTGCATTTAAGCGATATCGGTTTAGCTTTTAAAAAAATACAAATTTACCTAATGTACACATAACCTAAAAATACAAACTGCTTTGATTCAGTTTCTGATGGCACTGATGCAAAGTAAATTTGATACCGAATGGTATTTAAAAAAATTTTTTGTTGCATAAAAAATATTTTTTCCCAAAAATGTTCTCTATATTTTTATGTCAGAAGAAGTTCAAAAGTTCAAAAATTGGATAAAATAAATCGGCCCGACCCCTTTTGTGGGCGTGGATATAAAAAATTGTATATATAATGATAAAAATGAATTACGTAAGTGCAAAAACCGTCATAACAGAATTTGCCAAATTTATCGCTAGAGGGAGTGTTACCCTACGCCTCCCGACTGAGGTGTAGTAATATATTTCGCAGGGGCGTCTTTTTTTTGGGGGGGGGGGGTCGGTGGAGTTGTTGGGAGACACCTGTCCCCTGCGTTATATGTTTACAAATTATTTGTTTATGATATTTACGCTTAAATAATACATTTTTATCGTTATTTTTAATTAATTTCTATAACCACGCCCCCAAAGGAGGGCGGCCTTAAAAAAATCGAATTTTCTAACCCCCTTGGTCCAAGCGCAGGTCTATGAACATAATATAGCATAAAAATGTTACATTTGTTGAGCGAAAATTAAAAAAAAACTCGTAAAAATATTGTATTTTTCAGGGGTCATTTCAGTTCTTCAAGGGGGAACTTTTTTCCCCTGGTCCGATTTTGCCCATCTTCGAACTTAACCTTACCAGTAACATTAGAGATATTCTTGCCCAATTTCAGGGGTCTAGCTCTTTTGGTTTGGACTGCATTGTTAATTCTACAGACGGACGGACGGACGGACATCGCTTGAATGTCTTAGATTATATCATGGATCAATATTATATATACTTTGTGGGGTTCCCGACCGATATTTCGATGTGTTACACACGGAATGACAAAGTGAGTATACCCCTATACTGTGGTTGGAGGGTATAACAAAAATTACTCCATCCTACTACACACACACCCACAAGTTTGCAAGTAGTGTCCGACCGAATACACCTTTTTTTGGCGGAAGCCGAATTTTCGGCCAAATTTTCACTATTCGGCCGAAACCGAATATAAAAAAAAATATTTATTTAGTAAAAACAAGAAAAAAAAGTAAAACTCGACTTGGCAGAATACACAAATGTTTAAAAATGTTGTTTAGAACAGTGGTCGGCACCCATTGCACCCAGGTGCATAATGAAAATGGCTATTTGCACGTAGACAACGCGAATGTCAACGAAACTCGCATTTGAGAGCATTAAAAATACAAATATTTTATTAAGTGTCATGGTAGCATTTTAAAAAGCGGGAAGGTTAAGCTATGTTTTAGAAAAATGTAAAAATGTTTCCTCTTTCTGCCAACCGCTGGTTTAGAACGATTTTAAACAAAAAAATTTTTTAAGGCATTTTTGTAAATAATTTTTTTTTTTTAGTGTAATTTTTTTCAATCGAAAAATTTGTTTGAGTTTTAGCTGCAAAAACACTTAATAAAATGTTTTTGTGGCCTACTAATGTGATTCAAAGTGTGTTTAGTGTGTTTTTCAACACGCGAGTACAAATTTTATACAATTATTCGGCCATATTCGGCCAAAAATGTAGCCGAAACCGAATAGTGGCCGAATAGTGCTTTTTGGCCGAAACCGAATATTTGGTCGGATACTACCAGTGTTGCCAATTTAGCCATTTTCCGGCTAGATTTAGCTGCTTTTGAACTCGTTTAGCCGGAGAAAAAGGCATTTAGCTCTTAGCCGTTTTTTTAGCCATTTTCGAAACTATTTTAGCAGTTTTTAGCCATTGTGGAGTTTTCGGTTAAAAAGTAATTTTTAGTGTGTTTTTATACTAAAATAGAGAATTTATTGGTTTTTAAGTTTGTACAGATCTATCACAGACTCCAATACTTTTGTTATAAAGGTTTAAGTTGAAAAATGTAGGAGAAAATTTAATTTCTAAAAAATTATAGACATTTCTGGGATTCCCATACCGGTTTCAAACACTTTAGTTATGTGTTATCATCAGAAGGATTTTAAATGTTGGTTTGTTTTGTTAGTAGGTAATTGTTTTGCATATATTTCATTTTTGTTTAACACAAGTCTGGAATAAAATCACGTATAATTTTGTCATATTCATACCATAAACATTATACTAACTGTGCGATTCGCTATCTCGGTCGAAGTGAGTGACTACAAAATTTGTACGTTAAACAAAAACAAAAAACTCAAATTTGATTTTGTTTTACGTACAAAATTTCTAGTCACTCACTTCTAACGACATACTGAATCAGGGCATAAATTTTAGACGATCCTAGCGATGCCCGTTTCTCTGTCTTTTAAAAATACGCTAACGTTCAAAACTCAACATGAAGGCTGATTGCTAAATCTTGGCATATATATTTTTTGAATTCTTCTGGTCAGGTTTTAGCGAAAATGGTCCCAAGTGTAAAAAGTTTCACCTCGAATTCACGTCTTGAAAATTTTTTTAAGCCAAAATAACTAAAAAAATTTTTTTACTTAAATAAATTTTTTGCAGTCAAAATTTTGATATATATTTTTATAAAAAATTTGAATATTTAAATCATTAAAAAAGCGTTTTGAACTCTCTTCATTTTATCTAAAATATGTCAAAACAGTAACAATAGATCTCCTTATTTTAATATATGTATCAAAAACGGTACAAAATATGAATATATATTTTAGCCTTTTTTAGCCGTTTTTTAGCCGTTTTTTTCAAAGGGATTTAGCCGGTTTTGATTACCAAGTTCTGGCAACACTGGATACTACTTGCAATTAACGCACGATGGTAAAAAGGCAACTTTAAAAAAAAACAAACGTCTAAACGTAAATATGTAGATTCATTACTCGTTAAATATAATATAATATAATCCGGGTAGAAAGGACTTAATACCAAGTAATCCAGCAATTAATGATGACTAATTACCAGGTAAGGCGTGTCAAGTAATGAGGAATCATTACTAAGTTTTTACTAGAAAAATATAGAAATTTTAAACCGGTTATGCCGTTTTTTCGTATGTTTGCAAAAAATAAATCAACACTACTCTACAAAAATATATTTTTTTGCACAGATTTTTAGAATACATATGTTTATGACACGATTCTGTCATCCATTTTTTTTATTTTTGGCGGACCATTCCCTTAAAACCAATTAATGATTTAATATTGGAAAAGTATATGTTAAAGTTATACATATTTTTTCATACCCTGCAACCACAGTATGGGCTTATACTCACTTTATCATTCCGTGTGTAACGCATCAAAATATCGGTCTAGGACCCCATAAAATGCATATATTTATGATCAGTAATCGATTTTAAGACATTCTAGCGATGTCTGTCCGTCTGTATTAAACACGATGCAGTCCAAAATAAAAGAGCTAAACTCCCGAAGTTAGACACGAATATGTCTTATGTTCCTATGCAGGTTCGTAAATGAGAAAAATCGGACCAGAGGAAAAAAGTTTTCCCTTAAAAAACTTGGTATTTTTGTTAAACAAATTAAATATTTTTATGCTAGAAGAAATTCAAAGTCATGCATTTGGACGGGGGAATAAGAAAATGTCGTTTTTTTCGGTCCGCCCACTTTTGAGGTCGTGGATATAAAAAAATGTTTAGATAATACTAAAATTGTATTACTAAAATATTTTTGCGAGGAAGAAAGTTGTCACACAAAACCCCCTCCCTCCAATCCCAAAAAAAAACCACTGTATCATTTTTATTTTTTTAGCAAACGTCAGGGTATCAAAGATTCGGCACAGCCGAATTTAACACTCTCACTTGTTTTAATTCAAACTCTACCATCAGGACATTATAAGGAAGTTAAAAATGTCCTTTTTTTGGTTTTACCTTTGTAATTATCTGAATTTTGGAAGAAATTTTCATGTTCAACCCCCCAATTCTCCCAAAAGAAAACCACTGTATCATTTTTATTTTCTTTTATTTTTAGTAAACGTCAGGGTATCAAAGATTCGGCACAGCCGAATTTAACACTCTCACTTGTTTTAACTCAAACTCTACCATCAGGACATTATAAGGAAGTTGAAAATGTCCTTTTTTTTTGGTATTACCTTTGTAATTATCGGAATTTTGGAAGAATTTTTCATGTTCAAAGCGAACACTATACGTGTTTTGCATCGTCAAGCACGTACCATTTAAGATGTTAAAATTATCAGCGAAAATTTTTAAACTGTTAAAATCTAAAATTTTGTTTTTCTTAAACACTAAAATTTTGTAATCACTCATTTATTAGTCTCCTTAATTTTTTTTTTTTGATTAAAGGAATGGTGTATATAAATAACTGCAACATTAGTAAAAAGAACAAATTTCTCATTTAACCCTTTTTTTTACCCTCAGAAATATACTGCCGATTTTTAATTTTGTAAATAGAAAAAAGTGATTTTGTTTTTTTTATTAAAATTTAAACAATGTTTAAACAACATAACATTACTTAAGTAAAAAAATAAAAACAAAGAAAGCCGCCCAATCTCTTTGTTAATATTGTACATTTTTTTTATATACATGCTAAAAAAACAATAAACTCATAAAATATATAAATAAATAAAAATAATAAATTTGCCTTAACTTTTAAAGATTTAACAAAAAAAAAACTGTAAATATTTAAAATAGTATAAGAAACCAAAAACAAAACTTAAATGGGACTTAAGAAAAATCCGCCGCCTTTTTAAACACCGATTTTAGGTTTGTTTTTGATTTCTTTTATAAGAAAAAGTCATCAAAATCCTTAAATCCTCTCAAAAAAAAAAAAAATCATGTAAATAGTAGTTATAAATAGAAACAAAAAAAAAAGAAAAAAGCAAATTAAAATATTCCAAAACTGTTTTGTGATTAAATATATATGGGCTATTTGATATAGAAATTAACTAGTGCAATATTGATGTTACTATTTTTTGATAATTTGCTAGTATTTGATGTAAGATGATGAATATTGATTTATACAAAATGTATTTAAAATGAAATACAATCTCCTAAACATCCAGTGTTTATCATTTGTATTCGCAATTTTCAATAAGGGAAAGTAAGTGGAGTAATTTTTCTCAATTTTCCAAATATATTTTAAAATTGTCTAAATGAATTTTAAAATTGTCCAAATGTATTTTAAAAGTATCCAAATATATTTTAAAGTTGTCTACAAGAATTTAAAAAATGTCTAAATGTATTTCAAAGTTGTCCATATATATGTATTCAAAAATTGTCCATATGATTTTAAAGTTGTCCAATTGAATTTTAAAATATTCCAAATGTATTTCAAAATATTCTAAATGTATTTAAACATTTCCCAATGGTATTTTTAAATTGTCCAGTTGAATTTTAAAATTTTCCAAATGCATTTTAAAATACTACATTTGGAAAACTTGGAAATACATTTGGATAATTTTTAATTACATTTGGACAATTTTTAAAATACATTTGGACACTTTTAAATAACATTTCAACAATTTTTAAACACATTTGGAAATTTCCAAAATAAAAAATTGGGAAATACATTTGGATAACACTGCGGAACACTAAAAAATAAACAAGAGTTACATCATTTCTATATATTTCGGACATGCTGATTCGAATGGCGTACTCCGTTTTTCGATTTATGGTACAGTTTTCTTGCAAAATGTCGTTAAAGATTTGCTGATTTCGTGCCAGTTTTTTAACAAAAAAATTTGCAAAGTAAATGGTTTATAAATTTTATGACATGGAAAACAAAGATATGACTTGTAGCAACATTTCTTATGCAAATTTGCTTTAAAGCTTCTCAATTTAAGCACTTAAATTCGCGAATTTCTTCATTTTTTAAGGTTTTCGCGAAATTAACAGCCAAATTTGTCTTTGATAAAAAACTTGCTTTTAATGAATCAAAAATGCATCCCGAACAATACGAATAGTGGACAAAAAACAGCAATGTTATATGGACCATCATTATGAACATTTTTTTTGTATATGCCAGCATAGGGTTAAATAGTCGCAACAAAAAGTCGACTTTCGACTTTTTCAATTTCTAAAAAGTCGATTTTTCGACTTTTTTCAAATTTCGAAAAGTCGACTTTTCGACCTTTCGACTTTTTAAAAAGTCGACTTTTTCGACTTTTCGACTTTCGACTTTTTTCGACTTTTCGACTTTTTCGAAAAGTCGACTTTTCGACCTTTCGACTTTTTAAAAAGTCGACTTTTTTCGACTTTCGACTTTTTTCGACTTTTCGACTTTTTTCGACTTTTCGACTTTTTTCGACTTTCTTCGACTTTTTAACTTTTTTCGACCTTTTCCAACTTTAAAAAGTCGATTTTTTTGTAAATAAAAGTTTAGTTTTGACTTGTTGTAAGCATTTAGGTGCTATTTTTTTTTTTGGTTGTATTTTATTTATCAAAAAAAGTCGAAGAAATCGAAAATGTGGAAAAGGTTGAAAAAATCGAAAGCAAAAGAGTCGACTTTCGATTTATAGAACCCTATCACTGAGGTGTTTACAATAATCAAAAATATTGGTAAATATTGCAGTTAACACTTTCTAACTCACGAATTTGGCATTGACATTTTTGCTTCACATACAAAATACATGGAAACAACAATAGCTTCAGTTGTTATTAAACTCGGCTCTCATTTAAAATTTTTTTTAGAAGAAAGAAATTATTTTCATTTAGCAAAAGTAAAAAAAAATCAAAAAAAAAAAAATCGAAAAAAAGTCGAAAGCAAAAGTCGACTTTTCGACTTTTTAAGAACAAAAAAGTCGATTTCGACTTTTCGACTTTTTCATACAAAAAGTCGATTAATCGACTTTTCGACTATAGAACCCTATGCCAGCATCACTTTACGAGATGATTTAAGGTTCCATCTTTTAGTATATAATGTGGGAACCTTAAACAACTAACTGACCAAAAATTCGGCCAAAAAAGTTTTCATTTGCAAAAGTTATCTTAACAAAAACTTTTATTTCAGTGTTTGCGATACAATAATTATAGTTTTTGTTAAGATAACTTTTGCAAATGAAAACTTTTTTGGACAAATTTTGGGTCAGTTCATTATTTATGGTTCCCACATTAAATACTAAAAGATGAAGCCTCAAATCATCTCCTAAAGTGATGCTGCCATATACAAAAAAACGGTTTTTCGCGATTTTCATCATGATGGTCCATAAAACATAGATGTTTTTTGTCCACTATTCGAAGTGTCATGGACGCCTTTATGATCCACAAAATGCAAGTTTTTTATCAGAGACCAATTTAGCGGTTAATTTCGCGAAAACTTAAAAAAATGAAGAAATCCGCGAATTTAAGGGCTTAAGATGAAAAGTTTTAAACCAAATTTATATTAAAAATATTGCTACAAGTTATATTTTTGTTTTCCATGCCATAAAATTTAAAAATCATTAGCTTTGGAATTTTTTTTTGTTAAAAAAGCAACTGAAAATTAGCCAATCTTTAATGACATTTTACAAGAAAACTGTACCATACATCGAAAAACGGAGTACGCCATTCGATTCATTCGAAATGATGGTCGTACCTCTTGTTTTCTAAAATAGTGGTTAGTTTTGTCACGCAGTGTAATTTGAAAAATTCCTTTGAACAATTTTGAAATACAGCTGCGGTCAATAAATAGCACCATGATAAAAAAAAATTTCTTCGTTAGATATTTTTTAATAATTTAATCTTATGTCACAGAAAACGTGTCATAAGGGACTTACAAGACCATATTTTGAAGCTTAGATGTATTTTTATTGTAGTTCTTTGATATTTTCCAAACGCCTTTGATAAAAAAATTAAAAAAAAAAACTTCAGTGGGCCATAAAAAAGAAATCCGAACTGACTTTTCAAATCCCTTTGATGATTTTGCCTGTTTAAAAAATGACCGCTTATAATAGGAGATAGAAAGTTAATTTGTTCTAATAAAAGAAATAACACTAGTTTGCAACGGAAATGTGCACTAAACGCTATTTTTTTTTTTGCGTAATATAGACCGCTAAACTCAAAAATTTCATCGAAAAAAAAAAATCACAGATACATTTTTTATACCCTCCACTTAGTGATAGAGGGTATATAAAAGTTTGTCATTCCGTTTGTAACTCATCAAAATATCGGTCTGGGACCCCATAAAGTATATATATTCATGATGCCCGATCGATTTTAAGGCATTCTAGCGATGTCCGTCTGTCTGTCTGTGGAAAATGTGATCACGTCCAAAATACAAAACAGAGGTGACTGTTATTAAACATATATATTGGAAGTTCTCCCGAGAAGTTTGGTATTACATTTGAGCGATAGCGTTTCAAAAGTTATGAACGAAAATGTAAGGACACCTCAAAAATTTTAGTACATTCAACATAACCTAAAAATACAAAATGCTTTAATTCGGCTGCTGGTTGACTTATGTGAACATAATTAAACCCCAAATGGTATTTAAACAAGTAAAAACATATTTTTGGACAAAAAAAGAAAAAAATCACTGATTTTTTTTTACCAAATTTTTTTTCGCGGAAATTTTTTTTTCAAAAATTTTTTATTTTTTTTTAAAGTAATTTCCTTTTAAATAAAGTTTTTTGCAATAATCTTTTTGAAATTGTGGAGGGTATCACTATATTCGGCAGGGCCGAATTTAACTTTTTTACTTGTTTTAAATTAATTTTTATACCCTCCAGTTCAGCTGCTGGTTAACACATGCGAAAGAAATTTAATACAGATTGTTATTTAAACAGTTTTGAACATTTTTTAACCGAAAATTGTTTTTTTTTTTACAAAAAAAAAGTTCGACAAAAAAATTTTAACAATTTTTTTTTTTAAGAATTTTATTATTTTTTTTTAAATTTTTTTTCTTTTAAAACATTGTTTTTACCAAAAAAATTATGTTTGTTATTTTACACCAAGTCACTTAAATAGAAAATAATCGATTTCTCTCCAGTTAAGTTTTATATAAAATAGCCCATATATAAAAAGAAAAATATTAAACAAGTAATTTAAATTTAAGTATTCTTTATTTTTATTAACATATTTATATAAACGTTTTATTTTTTTTTTTAATATAAGAAATTAAAACAATTTTGAGTTATATTTTTTTATAATCGTTAAAGTCTTATTTTTGTGTTATTTCTGTTTTAGCTTGATTAAAGTTGCACTTTTTTTCAGAAATGCGAAAAAATAAAATAAATTTTAGTTTAGTTTTAAACGCACTGAGTAAATATTTTAACATAATGATAAAAAAAAGAAAAACAAAACATTAAATGTAGATGTAAAAAATAAGTGTTTAAAATTTTAAGATAAAAAAAATAAAAAAAAAAACTTTTTTAAGCAAAGCCGCCAATTGCTTAAGAAAAACAAAAAAAAAAAAACATGTTAATATTAACCACAAAACAAAAAATGTAGATAATTTTCATTATTTTTAATAAATATAATTTTTAAAATAATTATGTATTTAAAACCAATCCCCAATAAATTGATTTTAAATATGCTTAATTATAAAATTTAATTTATAAAATCTTTTCTAAAGGTTTATAAGATTTATTAATATTTTAATATTTATATAAAAAAAACAATATTGGTTTTTATTACCAAAAAAAAAAAAAAAAACACAAAACTAAAAAATAAATCAACTCTATACTCACTCATCTATTTAAATAATTAACGATCCAAAACACGTACATTTACAGTCTTCTTCTTCTTCAACACTATCACTTTTTATATATATATATATATACGATTAAGTTAATGTATGTGTATGTAACTGGCGTAAATATTTGCATTCAAATAAAAATAATAATAATATTCATCGTTATAATTAAATGCATACAAAAAATTATAGAATAAAAAATACTTAAAACAAAAAAAAACATAATTTAATTAAATTTAATAATGTGTAGTTGAATGAGTAACATTAAAAACAAAAAACAAGAGATCATATTTAAGTTAATGCATTGTGCATTAACTTTTAGTAAAAAGAAACAGCATTATTTGTATATTATATAATATAAAAAAAAAAACAATCGTTTATAAAATATCTAATTTAAAAAAGAAAAAACAAAAATGATAATAATTATATACTGTAAACTAAAAATTAATTTAAAAATACGTATAAAAATAATTTAAAATAAAAAGATTAATAAACAATTGTTTGTGTTTTATTTTTATTTATAGACTCCGGTAACTAGGGCTGCCAATACCGGACCGGTATTAGAAAATCGGTATTTCGATATTGGAAAATTTTCAATACCAAATTTTCGGTATTTTCGGTATTCAAAAAAAAAAAATTTAATTCATTTCATAAATTTATTTATTTTAAAAAAATGCACATATTTATATAAAAAACTATTTATAAGAAAATTCACAAACTTTTATTAAAATAACATTTTAAGTATGTCCTTTAAATCCTTAAAAAGTGTATCCTTGAAGTCCTCAAAGTGTTACAAACAAATACCAACCATAGTTCTTCAAGTTTTGCAAGTCGCAAAAAGGTGGTCAAAATCTACTGCACAATAAAAGTTTAATAATTTTTTTTTGGATATTTACCCTTTTTCCATTTAAGCAAAAATTTAAGTCCAATTTCCTTACTAAAATTTTGTATATGGGTAGAAGTGAGTTAAATCTTGAAGCTAATGCAAAACAGTTTACAAAAATATTGGTTTTTAACCGTTATTCGCCTAAACTGTTCAATTATTGAAATAAAATCTGTAATAAACGAATAATCGTGTCTGTCATGACTTCAGAACGTTTTCAATTAGAGCGAAAATTTTCGAATCACATAAAAAAAGATTTGGTGTTTCCAAATCACATATTTCCACTGTTGCCAACTATTTTTGACCAAAAACCTCTAAATTTCACTAAAAAAGCGCTAGAAACCGCTAAAAATAAATTTAGCGAGGAAATTTTAAAATTCTCCCGCTAAATTACGAAAAAAAACGCTAAAAACCGAAAAACTTGGCATTTTTGATTGACAAAAAAGAAAAATTAAAAAAAAACCTCCAAATTATTTTTTCTACAAAAATTGACTTTTCACTAAAAACGCAAAAGAAACCACCGAAAAAAAATTAGCGGGAAAATATAACATTCTTCCGCTAAATTACAAAAAAAGCGCTAAAATTCGACAAACTTGACGTTTTCGATTGAAAAAAAAAGAATAATTGGAAAAAAAAACTCTAAATTTTTCTCACTAAATCGAAACAAAAAGCGCTAGATTTTCCCGCTAAAGCACCGTTCCCGCTAAAATCAATTTTCCCCCGCTAAATCCAAACAAAAAGCGCTAGATTTAGCGGGAAAACCTCCAACTTGGCAACAGTGCATATTTCTTAATTATATGTTCGAAAAATTTTACTAAGATATGCTAGATACGAAACACGGGCTTTTGTTTAAAAATAAATAAAATTAAATAAAATAAATAAATAAAAAAGTTTTGCACAATTTTTAAACAAAAATATATATTTAACACCAATTTATCATTGAATTTCTCATTAAAAAATATATATATTCACTATTTTGAGTTGAATAAATTACTCTTATGTACCTTAAACTCAACAATGTTTCGCATCTTGATAATTCTTTGAACATATGGTAATAAACCCCAGTCACAGACTAATACAGACTCGACATAAGTGACAGGTGTCAAAAAAGTATTCTTTAACCATATGGTTAATATTTTCAAATTATTCTACGAATTAGGTTAGAAAGAGAAAACTGATATAACGCGCCATAAGAATAATAATAATACAAAGAAACTAACAAAATTGTTTAATAGAGTTATGCGTTATCTCTTCTCCTTAAGAAGTCGTAGCCACGTTTCACCTTATGTTTGTAGATTTTTGGGTTGTTCTTTCGAGAACTACATAAAAATGAGGAGTTTGCTGTGTTTTTATAATATTTATAAAACTGGTAACATTACGTATTTGATTTCATTTTTTATTTTTAGTCGTTCTACACGTAATCGTCAGATTCAAATTCCAAAGTTATCTTCTATTTTAGAACGATCATTTCAGGTGAGAGTAGCAAGAATTTTCAATAAATTGCCTAATGATCTTAAATCATTTGAACTCTCGTACCATACTTTTAAACGAAAAACTATGATTCATCTAATTAGTAAAAACTTGTAAATTTGGTTGCTACTATTTTTATTACATATATTGTAATTAGGGATTCGCTTATTTTTTTAGTTGTTTTACAGTGTCAATTTTTTTTTTTTTTTTCTCTATTCTTTTTATTTTATTCTTGCTTTTCTCTAAATCTTTTTAATGTACTTTTCTATTTCATTCTTTTGCTCTTATTTAAGAACTTTTTTTTGATCTTCTTTCATTAGGTTAAATTTTTCTGGTTAAAAAAAAAAAAAAAAAAAAAAAAAAAAAAAAAAAAAAAAATGGATGCCAGATCGGTTTTTGTTGTTTCATTCACTCCTAAGTCGTAGAAAGTGTTGCCATGTTAGCGTAAAACGGAGTAAAAACCGCTGTGTTTTCTCCTAAAATCGCTTAGTTTTTCCCCATTTTTTCTTATAAAACTCTACTGTCGAGTCTGTATATAGTCTGTGCCCCAGTCACAGTAGAGAGAGCTACAATCTCTTTCCTTTATTCCTCTATGGTTAAACTAAAAGTGTTGTGCATTAAAAAATATAAAATTTTGTGCTCTTTCTTTTGAAAGTATTCCTCAGCCGGGAAAACGTGTAGTTATTGAAATATGTGATTTTTTTAATTTGTATACTTTTGTTGTTGTTTTTGCACAACTTCCGAACAAAATTTCGATAAATTATGGAGTGTTTTTAAAATAATTTTTACATATATTTAGTCTTAACAAAATGTTGATTTTAATAAAACATGCACCTTAGTTATTTAAATTATTTTTTCATTTTTATTGAGAAACAAAATTTCATAAACACGCTAAAATAATCGTTTGGCGTAAAAATCACGGCACCACTTTGAATAACAATAACTTTTATATTTGAAAATCAGAGTTGTATTATAAAAAGTATGTCGAAATCATGCTTTATTTGGAAACTAAGGGAATTTCACAATAAATTGATAACATTAAAATTATTTTGTAAAATATTTTTTTGGAAATAGTCATAAAAATTTTACTTTAAATCAAAAAAAGTTGTATGCAATACCGAAATCGAAATTGACTAAAAATCGGTATTTCGAATTTGAAAAAAGACCTCGAATTTCGACGAATTCGGTATTACCGAATTCGGTATTGGCAGCCCTACCGGTAACACTATAGTTTAGGGCCATCTTAAGCGGGACACTAAATAATTTGCGGCACCGCTGGAAAATAAAAATTCGCATGACAAGAAAAAACTTTTTCTATTATGATTTTATATACACGCAAAAAAAAAATCTGTGTAAGATTGAGCAATCCTACTTGGTAAAACTTTTTTCATACCAAAAAAAATTTTTACCAAATTTTTGCTAATATTATGCTTGTCGATGTTAAAGTAACGTAATTAATTTTTTATGTAAAATAACCAAGTAGCTTGCTCAATAACGCAAATTACCTGCACAAAAATTTATCGAAAGAAAACAACAAAAAAACAAAACAAATACAGACCGCCATTTTCATTTTGTATTTTTGTGTGCGTGCGTTGTTCGTTTATTTTTTGTGTTATAAAAACGTAAAAAGGAAATTGATATATAAAATAAAAATAAATTAATACATAAATAAAAATAAATAATTAGTTTTCTAAAAGATAAATAAATGTAAGATAAAAGAATGTTAAAGTTAATTTTGCTTTCATCACTTAAAACACCATTCAATAAGAAAAACCAATGGAGTCCCAGACGTATGTTTCGATGAATAACAAATGGAATGATAAAGTGAGTATACCCGCATTCCGAAGACACCAATAAGGTTTAATAGATTTTTAGTTAAAAATGAGTGTTTGGTAATAATTTTATATTTTTACAGGGTACTGCTAAATAAATTTTTGAAGCTATGGAGAATCCTTCACTACAATAAAGAGCGTGGACACCAATCCTGCCTTTAGTTATAAAATTAAAACCCAAAAAACCCAAGGCCAAGGGAGTCCATACCTGTTTTGATGAGTTACAAATGGAATGACAAAGTAAGTGTTCCTCCTTACCAAGAGACCAATGGGGTTAACCAATTTTTTAAATTAAAAATTTATGTTTTGTAATAATTTTCTATTTTTACAGGATGCTTTTAAATAAATTCGTGAAGCTATAGCGGATCCTTTACTTCAAGAAGAAGCGTAGGCAGCAGTCACTCGAGAAAATTGAACAAAAAGGGTCAGTTGGTCGGTGGTAAATTAAATCCTACACAACATTTATTATATTAATATGGATTTATTCTGTGAAAATTTTAAATTCAACAAATATACAAATTTTTACAAAAATTTATTGAAAATTTATTTTAGCATAAATGTGGTAATTTTTAGCATTATTTTTAGTCAGCTTTTCAAATAATTTTGGTATATTTCACCATATTTCTTTTGGTATATTTTACCAAGTTTTTGCTTAAATAGCATTAGCATTTTCTTCAAAATTTTTTACATAAGTGTTTTGGCTAAATTACGAAAACTACTTCGTCGGTTGTAGTTTTAGCATATTCTTGGTAAAATTATGCCAGATTTTTGCTCACTCCGACACAAGTTTTTTTTTGCGTGTACATACAAAATAAACATGAAAATATTTAAAATAAGTAGAAACAAACTTTGTTCTATTTCGTCACTTTTTTATATTTGATTTAAAGTTGTTTCTGTTTGATTTTAATATTTTTTTTCTTACAAGGCCCTTGCAAGGGAAGTATCTCAACCCTTATGAACCGATATGCCTGAAACTTAAAATATATATAACTGAGACGATTTTAAGGTTGGGGTATCTCGGCATTTCGGCCATACCCAGCAAAAAATAAACGAAGTGGTTCAAAAAGAATTAGTAGTTTCACTACATACAAAGTAGCGATATGTGCCGAACTTCATATTCCGTAGGAAGTACTTTTAAAATCACTTCCAAAAATGCTACAACATAACAATAAAAACATCTTTCATCAGTTCTTTACTTAATGATATTGAAGCACCTTTTTCATATATTCTTAGAAATTAAATCAAATCACCACAACATATGAACTTCTTTTTCAACTGAAATACTTAGAATGGGTGTGATACACGAAGTACGCAATTTTTTCTATGTCCAGCTTTGAATAGATTTACGTTTACGTGGTGACAAAATTTGGTAACGGCATTTCATTTCTCTTTATTTAGAGCTTAAAAATCGAAAGGACGAAAATCGATTATTGATAAATTTTTCAAATTTCATACAAGCAATTTGACGTTTAACTACCATTCGATATCTTATATCGAAAAAAGTTGGTCCAAAATTAAATAAATACGTTTACGAACTAAAGCGGATGTTGCTGCATCACATTATTAAAGATTGCTTGTGGTCAGAACAAACTGGTGAATCAACTCGCTGTGAATTTTTATAGTTTTGCAATCTTTATAATTACTCCTTTTTTTATACGTTTGATTATCAATGAAATTAATTTTTTGAAATATTTGGGTCTTCTCTGTAACGTATTCTTAAGTTGCTCAAACACAACAGTACTCGATTTAGTGAAAATAAGACACCTTTATTCCAAATATGGTATCCAAATTTTTCTATCGCGTACTGTTTTTGAAATATTGGCGTTTGAAAAACCTAAACTCCACTGTTGCGCACTTATATTCTTTATAAATCATACTAAAATTTCAAACGCGAATATCTCAAAAACAGAACATGCCGAGAACCGGGAATACCGGTATTCCCGGGAAATGGTACCGGTTTCCCGGTTCTTGAATTATTCCCGGGAATACCGGTATTCCCGGTTCCGGTTCTAACGGTATTCCCGGGACTACCCGTATGTATATTTTGTTCTTCGCTTTCACAAAAAAATACAAAACATATGAAAAACACCATTTCCATTTTTTTTGAATTTAAGAAAAAATAGCTACATGATTTTTAAATAATTTCACAAACCCAACTCAAAATTTCTGAAATACAGATTAAAAGGTGTATTTTAACTAATTTTTGGTTTAGTATTTTCTTGTTTTTTGAGAACCGGGAATACCGGTATTCCCGGGAATATATGTAGAACCGGGAAACCGGTACCAGAACCGGGAATACCGAGAACTGGGAATTGGGTGGCAGTAGTTGAGATACTTCCCTTGTACCCTCCAACTAGAGTATGTGTGTTGGTTAAGTTCTTAAATGGGTAAATTCGGAATAGGGGGGAAAAAGTTTCCCCTTAAAGTTCATCGAAATAAACTTGGACCAAGGGGATCAGGAAAGCCCGTTTTTGGGGGCGTGAATGTAAATAGTGATAAAATTGTATTACGTGCAAACACCATAGTAATCTTTTTGTCACAATTTATCACGTGTTAATAGGTGTCGCCCCAACGTCTTACGCCGAACCGCCCCATACTCTCCTAAAAAAACGCCCCGGAATACTTTTATTTTAATTTGTTTAAAACTCTTAATTGTGCAAAAAAAAAAGGGGTAATTGGAGGGGACTAATTTCCTTCCGAAATATATGTTTACAAATTCATTCTTATGCTTTTTGCACTTAAGAAAAACAAGTTTAATATTTAAACTATTTTTTTTAAACCACGCCCACAAAAGGGGGGCGAACGAGAAAACTACATTTTCTAATTCTCTGGGTCCAAATGCAGGACTTTGAACTCCTTGTAGCATAAAAATGTTGCATTTGTTACACAAAAGATCATGTAAAAAATGGTACACTCATAAAATTATGTAAGTTACTACATGTTAGTTGTTTTACAGTAGTTAGTTGTTTTCAACTAGAAAGTCAGTTGTTTTTGTTTAAAAAATTATCAAACAACTATTTCTGTTAGTTATTTTAAGTCATTTTTTGAACAACTAACAAAAAAGTACTGTAATGTAGTAACAGTTAATTTAAGTCCAAATTCACACAGGGCAATTTTAATTGCCGCAATTCTGATTTTATAGTGTATCGGAGAGAGAGGGAAGAATCTTATCTCTCTCTCTGATACACTAAAAAATCAGAATTGCCGCAATTAAAATTGCCCATGTAAATTCGGTCTAAGTAGTTGATTTAATTTTTTTTATCTCTGAAAAGTTTACAAAGATATTTTCCAAAAAAATAAAAATAAAAAAATTCGTTTTGTTTTTTTTTTGTTTTCCACAACTTGTAAATGTTAGTAGTTTTTGCTTCATTAGTCAGTTGTTTTTTGTTAGTTAAATTAACTAACATTGTTAGTTAATTTAACTGAAAAAGTAACAAATAAGTTATTTTAACTGAAATTTTCAATTGATTTTACTAACATAATTTTTTGAGTGTATTTTTCAGAGGTTGGTTTAGTTCTTAATGGGGGAACTTTTTTTTCCCTAGTCCGATTTTGCTCATTTACGCACTTACCCTCACTATGAACATGAGACATATTTTTGCCATAGTTCAGGAGTCTAGGTGTTTTATTTTGGACTGCATCGTGTTAACTACAGATGGACGGACGGACATCGCTAGAATGTCTTAGAATCACTGATCATAAATATAAAGTATATATATGGGGTCCTAGGCCTATATTTTGATGCCTTACACACGGAATGAAAAAAATTTATAATTATTACTTAGAAAATTTTTTTGAAAACAAGATAACTAAATATTTCTGTAAAATTAGCTTAATAATCTGCTGATTTCCGTTATTTTCTAAAACTTTAGCAGAAAAATCTGCTAAAAGTTTGCTTATTCAGTTTGCTGAAAGTTGTTTTAAAGATTTTTCGTCAGTTTCTCTTCTGATTGTGAGTGCACTCAAAATAAAACCGCTGTCCAATCAGCAGAAAAATCTGCTGTTGTCAGCTGAGAAAATCTGCTGATTTTAGCAAAAAAATCGACTGATTTCATTTAAACATCTTAAATGCATGTTATTTAAAAAGATTTTAAGCATAATATTTTTCTAAAACTTATAAAAAAAGCGATTGTTATTGTTTTTTCAACAAATTTTTCTAAGTTTTTAGTGTATGTTGAGCTGTCAAAAGTTTCGGTTTTAAATTTAAATAATGTTAAAAACGGTTAAGTTGTTTATAAAGGTAACGGTTGCAAACTTTAATAAAAGTGATACGTGATAGCTTAATTTGTTTTGATGTTAAATCCGCTAAATGACATACTTGAGGATAATTTGTCAAATTTATAGCTGAATTTTAAAACAGATTATGAAATACGTAAAACATTATTGAAATTAACAAAAACAAATAAAAAGAACTTTGGATTTTAAATTTTGTTTGTGATTTAGTAATCTAATACTTTGATTAATATTTATTGCATCGAATATATTGTATTTTTTTATAAAATAAACTTAAAGCAATATTCATCATTATATTTCATACTAACTAAAATTAGCGAATCTCAATAACTTTTTATACTGAGATCAATTACAAAATTCAGACATTTAAATATAAAAACCACGCATGTTTCAATATTGTTACCTTCCTATAATAAAAGACTCCCAATGGAAACTTTTTTAAACAGTTTTCAGCTCAAACAAAAATACGACCTAATAGCCATGTGCCGTTTTCTCAGAGCTTGAACTTTAACAAGGTTGATAAGAAAAAAAATCTGATTTTGTTAAAATTTTAAACATAAAATATAATCTAGGAGCATTTTTTAAGATAAGATAAAGCAATTGTGACAATACAAAACACGTATAACCCTTTGACGGCCATACATTTTCGGCCACAGCGATTTTGATTTTCTTTTCATCCCTAAACCAGCATCTTCACTAATTTGTACAGTTGAAAAATTTGCACGTTGACAATTACGCAGTTCTGGTCAAAGCTATTTTGATGTTGCTTTTATTTTTAAAATCTGCAACTCCATAAAAACACTGTGCTCGAATTTGACACTTTTTTAACAAGCTAATTGTACAGATAGTTTATTTTGAGTGTGGTAATAAGTTACATGCAATCAGAAAATTATGTAAGTTATTACTACGTGTTAGTTGTTTGTATATTTCACAGTAGTTAGTTGTTTTCAACTACGAAGTCACTTGTTTTTGTATGAAAAATATCAAACAACTATTTCTATTAGTTATGTTAAGTCGTTTTTTTGAACAACTTAATGTAATGTAGTAACAGTTATTTAAAGTAGTTAATTTTATTTTTTTATCTCTGAAAAATTTTCAAAGTTTTTTTCCAAAAAATAAAAATAAATTTTAGTTTTTTATTTTTCACAACTTTTTAAAAAATAAAATTGGTAAAAATTTGGTCTTCAATTTTGTTTCTGAAAAATCATCGCCCAACAAAATTCAGGGAGAAAGGGTTAAAATTAAATAAAATACTATTTTCGAACCTTTCTAACGAAGATACAAGCAAACATATGTACATTATTAAAAACTTTTCTTTAAATAAATACCACCTAGGTTGTTTTTTCGTGTTATCATGAGTGGCTTTCATTTTGCGATTATTACTATATTTTTATATTAGATTTAAATACGATATTTAAAAATTATTATTGTCGGTATAAAGTACTAATGTTAATATTGATAATTTTTTCTATAAAAAAAATTGTTTTCGTTACACATCATTTTTTTATTTAGCATAATTCAGTCTTTATGTTAAAAATAATTTAATTTATGTTCAATAGGTTGGAGCGATTTTTAGTTTTTTTTTTTCGATTTCGCTTAGTGAAGTGGTCAGAACAGTTGCGTTTGCGGTCAATATTAACAAAAAAATATTAGATCTGTTGAGCAATGTCTTTGGGTTCCTTTTTTGACTTGACGGGAAATTCCGAACAAAGTGATATTCAAAATATGCCAACTCAAATTTGACCGAAATGAGTTTCCGATGGCAAATAGCTCCCCTATGCAATACCCATCTGTGATAAAAATTTCAGAGCAAAAAAATAATTTGTTGTTGTTTTACATCAATTTTTGTTATTCTGCTAACTCAAAGTTCATATTTTTTTTGGTGAAAATAAATGCCAACTCCCATTGTAAATTTCCAAAAAATTTTCATTTTTTTTTAAATTAGACCACATATTATATTACATTTGCCATGCTGAACACGAATCTGGTAAAGATTTTGATATCTAATGACTAGTTTTAGAGATATTGCTATTTTGAAAATATCGGAAAATAGTGTTTGCAAAAAAAAAAAGCTTATCCCAGCAAAACTTTGGTAATAGGTAGTGATTATATAACACATTACCAGGTAATGTATATAACTTATTTGTAGCATTATTTTATGATGTCTTACCAAACATTTGTTCCACAACGTAATATTTTTAAGGAAAAAATTATGCATTACTAATAATTTGCTACGTAATGCATGATTATTGGGAAAAATGTATTTCATATTTATTATTTCTAAACATTAAATCATGGATGACTTATATTTGGTTACATTATGTATTATTTGAAAGTTTGAAATAATGCATTATTTATAATTGGATGCATAATGCATTACAATAACATAAAAAATAATTATTTTATAAAAAAATGCATAAGTTTAAACTATAGATGGACTCACGACAGGAAATTTCTAACGACACACGAGCATATTTTATCTACTTACACTCACTTACAATCACGTGAGTAAATTTAATACAAAATTACTTTTTCACCACACGTAACACCTTATATATTATCTTCTGGTATGCTATATTCCTTCATTTCTCGTAACCTATAAAATATCATATATTTTACACCTTACTCGTATTCTTCGTTATAAATTTATGACTTATTTTATACCTTACTGGTATTCTTTGTGATAATGTGGATGCATTACTTTGAGTCTCATCGCCTGTTAAAATCATCAATGCTGCAATGTATAAAATAAGAGATCCTATACCTTATTTTATACCTTATTTGGTAATCTAAGTTTTGCTGGGATGTAACTTTCAAACTATTTATAAGATTGAAAGATTATGAGTGGGGCAAATAAAGTCAATGATATAAGCTTTTGAAATAGCTAGTTTGGAGTGACCCTAATGCAACACAGCGTGAGTTACAGAGTGCCAAAGTTGATTACCCGGAGATTAAAAGGCTTTCGGAGCTAATAACTTTTAAAATATGCAAAGATTTTTTTTTTAATTTTTGCAGTTACCGTACTTAGGATAACAAAATCAAAAAAAAATAAAAATTTAAAAAAAAAATATTTTTATTTCCGACAAAATATGCCAACTCTAAAAAATATTTGTTTTTTGACATAGTAATAAATGCCATCTCTGAAAAAATACGCAAACAAGTGCAAAATATGAAATTTTTGGCATAGGTAAAAATTATTTAGAATATTTAAACCATCTTATGGAAGGTACATTGTTAATTTTTACAATAATATGCGAAATAACTAGTTTTTTAGCTCTCCTGAAAAGTAAGCTTTTTAGAGTTGGCATTTATTGAATATAGTTCGACGATATATTTTTTTTTTTTGTTGAAAATATTATTGCGATTTAAAAATTACTTAATTTTTTTAATTAACTTCAAAATATACTTTTTTACAATATTTTATAGCACTTTATTTATTCTATTACAATATATTGACAGAAAATGTGGCTAAAAACGGTTTTTGGCTGTATATGAGAACAGGGTATTACCTAAAATAAAACTTTATTTTATCCGTTCCATAAAAAATTAATTAAAATCAATTGTTTGGAAGGCATTTTTTTTTAATAACTAATTAGAACCAAATAAAAAACAAGTAGAAAAGTTAAATTCGACTTGGGCGAATCTATGAATACAATGCCCTTTTAAAGTGATAGTAAGTGAAAAAAAACGATTTTAATTAGAAATATTTTATTATAATACCCTACACAATATTAACAAATGTTGAGAATAAAATAATGTATTTATTTGCATATTTGTTTTGCCAACAGATAATAATCTCTATGAAACTCAACTGAATATGTGTTTTGGTAGGACCGAAAAAACGACATTTTCTAATTCTCTGGGTCCAAGTGCAGGGCTTTGAACATCTTGTAGCATAAAAATGTTGCATTTGTTAAACAAAAACACAAAAAGTCACGTAAAACAAATGATATTTTTCAGAGGTTGGTTTAGTTCTTCAATGGGAAACTTTTTTCCCTCTGGTCCGATTTTGCTCATTTACGAACTTAACCTGCCTATTAACAGAAGACATATTTGTGCCAAATGTCGAGAGTCTAGCTCTTTTATTTTGGACTGCATCGTGTTAACTACAGACGGAAGGACGGACATCGCTAAAATTTCTTAGAATCGATCACTGATCATAAATATATATACTTTATGGGGTCCTAGATCGATATTTTGATGCGTTACACACGGAATGACAAAGTGAGTATACCCCCATACTGTAGTTGGAGGGTATAAAAACTAAGATACGAATATTTTACTAAAAATAAGAGACGACAATTTTTTTTTTGCATTATATACGGACATCGCTAGATCGAAATTAAATCGTACAAGTATCCTGAATCAGGGTTGCAAAAGTTGGTACAATTGTACTTTTTTTGGTACAATTCAAAGCTCAAAAGTACAATGGTACACCAATGACTCATTTAGTACAATTTTAGAATACCATAGCGTATCCAAGCGCTCTTGAGCGTGTAGTAAAAGTAAGGGGAACAATTTTAAGATTTTTGTTAAGATTTTTTTAATAAATTTATTATAACGAAAAATAATACGAAAGATGTTTCAATCACAGCTGAGAGCACACATGATTTCACTACATCTTAACAGCGCTCTATCAGTGCTACTAAATAGTGCTCTTTGGTTGTGATCCTTTCCAAAAGCTGCTTCAAGTTCAGCAAAATTTCTGTTGGGATCATAAATTTTCCGCTTAAGTTTGGTGTTGAATTTCACCGAAACTGTGAACTTCGGATGCGTTTTTTTTTTCTCGCAAATTTACGTGTTAAAACCCCACTTATTAACAGTATTTGAAAAAATTGGTAAGCCGAAAGAATATTTTACTAGGGGTTTTTGTAACTGACAAATTTGTTTAAAGCCAAAAAAAATTTTACCCAGAAAAAAGTGTTCACTCGAAATTCTTTAAAGACTGAAATGGGAGTTCTACTCAAAAAAGTACACTCAAAATAATAACTATGTAAAATACTCTGTAAAATGACTGTAATCGCAATTCAACAGATATTTGACAGAGTTTTCTGTTAAAATACAGATTTAAAGAAAATACTTGGTATTTTGTTGTGACAAAAAAAAAAACAAAGTTTCCTCTGTTATATTACTTTTTACTTTGTAATCTTAATTTTACAGATAATTAACAGAGTTTTCTACTAAAATACAAATTTAAGCAAAATACTTCGTATTTTTTTATAACCAAAAAAGCTTTCTGTTTTGAGTAGTTTTTGTTACCAAATATCAAAATTTTTGTGAAAAAGTTGAAAAAGTAGCAAAAAAGTTATCTTTTCAGAAATCTTATAGAAATTTTACAAAATAACATACATTTAACTAAACCCTGTAAATTTACAGAGTTTTTTCTGTAATTTTTTTTTAAATCAAATGCATTTTACAAATATATGTAAATTTACATAGTTTTCTTTGCTAAATGGTGGATTATTTAACCAATATTTTACTAGAAACTCTGTAAATTAACATTTTTTTTTGTCCAAATCATTTTACAGAGTTTTAAAGTAAAATTACAGAGTTTTTTCTGTTTAAAAGCTTTCATATTTAACCAATATTTTGCTATAAACTCTGTAAATTAACAGTTTTTTTTTTGTCAAAATCATTTTACAGAGTATTTTAGTAAAATTACCAAGAAATGTTGTTAGCTGGAAAAGTATGGTGTACTCTGTTAAATTAGCAGAGCTTTTCTGCAATTTAACAGAGTTATTATTTTGAGTGTACAAATATTTATTATATTATAAAAATTATTTTTAATTTTTGTTTTTTGATTTTTTAATAAAAAATAATTAAAATAAAATTTTTGGTACAATTAGGGTCGAAAAAGTACAATTTTATGATCTCGTTGGTACAATTTTGATGTTCCCATTTTGCAACCCTGTCCTGAATGTATATTCTTTTTGCGATTCTACACCAATATTTGCTCTCAAATATGTGTTTAAAATTTCATTCATATGCTTTTTGCACTCAAGAAATGCAAGTTTATCATAATTAATTTTTTTTTTATTCTACGCCTACAAAAGGGGGGCGGACCAGACTTTGAACTTCTTGCAGCATAAAAATTTTGAATTTGTTAAACAGAAAGACAAAAAATCATGTAAAAAAATCATTTTTTTCAGAGGTTGGTTTAGTTCTTTAAGGGGGAACTTTTTTCCCCCTGTCAGACATCTCAGTGTAATATTTTGGCCGTGATCAACATTTCCACAGACAGACAGACGGACATCGCTAGAATGTTTTAAAATCGATCACTGATCAATTATATATATACTTTATGAAGTCCTAGACCGATATTTCAATGAGTTACCAGCGGAATGACAAACTTATATATACCCTCTATCTCTAACAAGGAAGGTATCCCATAGCTTACACTCCGATTGGTCTGCAATTTTTATATGTTAATAGGTACCGAAAACTAAGATTAACCTGCTATTTTTTATCGGCTATCCCGGTGGTTTAAATAAGGGTTGCCACCTTATGAAAAATTAAGGCCTTTCGGGAAAATCTGAATAAAAGACAAACTAACAGGAATTTCGCCAAAAGCAAAAACACGTGTCGGCTTAAACTTAATAGAGATTATAATATATGCATTTGGGGGTCTTACTTATATACTTCTCCATATAAAGTAGCTCAACATTTACACATTTTTGACAAAAACCAACTCAAAAAGGAATTATTTTGCCAAGTCCGACACACCATTGGATAGGCATTAAAAAACCCTTCCATCCATATACAATGTTCATTTAGTTCCTTTGGAAGAAATACGAAAAAAATCGAAAAAACTAAAAAAATCCTTTTTTCACCCTCCCATTTCCTCTATAACATATTAAAAGTGCAGGACAAGCAGAGTGTAAGCTTTGGGATTCCTTCCTTATAAGTGGAGGGTATAAAAGTAGATGTTATGATAAAAAAAATCAGAAGATTTTTTTGCTAATTTGAAAAAAAAAAAATGTAGATTTGCAATTTTATTAGTAAAATAATTGTTTTCAAGTATCAAAAGTTCTAAATTTAATTTTCGGTTAACCGATTTAGAGACACTAACTTAAAAAACAAAATTTTTCTAACAAAATTGTAAATTTACAATTTTTTTCGTACTTTTGATAGAATTTACGAGGCGAGACTCATAAAACTACAACTTTTTTTGCAAAATTCAATTTTAAGATACCGCCTCGTAAAAACTACGTGTTTTTTTATAATTTAACAAGTATTTTTGAGTAGAATCATAAAGGACAAGAAAACAATTTATTTCTTTAAAAAAACTTTCCAATTTAAAAAAATATTATGAAATAAATATTAAATTTTGAAGGCTATCACATATCATTCCCTATATTACGTAGATAAACTGAACTTTAATCGCTACCTTATGCACTTAAAAATTGGAATTTTTCAACTATTAGTTCATACATTATTAAGTTTTATTAATTTAATTAAAAATTTATATTGCCTATCTACTATCTCTATTCTTAACGCTTTTCCGTTTTTTAATACATTACCATGAAAATAAATTACACGGTGCTACAAAAATTTAAAAATATACTTTTTAAAGAGCTAGTGAAAGTTGTCTATTGCATCACAAAACGCTTCAAATTTAAAAGTTGCACTCATAAAAGTATTACACTAAAGAAATAATGTAAGTAGAATTAACTTAATGTGGTAACTGTCATACTTTTAACATGATAATTTGTTTAGGCTGGTGTCTAATTTTAAAATGATGCAGGACGCTCACTCAGTTTGACTACATAATAGGGTGGGTCGATGATTTGCATATTTGCGAATCTCGTTAACTACACAAGACAGTTAAAACTACTACATTTGCTGTTGTTTAGGCGTCCACTACATTTTACGGTAAAATAAACCAAAAATGTTTGTTGTTTTTAGCTATTGATTAACAACTACAAAAAAAAACGGTAAAAAACTACTTCAAATTACAGTTGTTTTTACTGTAACTCAAATTGTCTGAAAATTTTTCTAAGCGTTAAAAACGGTTAAAATTATTTGGAAATAATTCCTGCTGCATCTGACACTTCCAACTCTTTTAACACATCCGTTTTTCTAAAAATTTCTAGAAAATTATAAATTTTTTATAGACTAAAACCAACTACATAAAAGAACTGTTACTACTATGTAGTACTTTTTTTATTTACTTTTTAAAACGACTACAAAAACAAAGTTGTTTGAGATTATTTATACAAAAACAACTGAAGTTGTAGTGGAAAACAACAACTACTTCTTACTACAATAATTTTCTAAGTGTGAGCTAATTTTGAACTGATTTTAGTTTTTTGTACCTCATTAGGGAGACATTTTACTCCAAATCGTAATTCTAAACCATTTAAATTTAACTAAAATATCAAAAAAAAATTGAGAAAATTAATAAATTCTTTTTCTATGGAATGGATAAAGCGATGCGGCACGCTTTATCCATGTTCGCTTAACCTAAAATGTTTTGAGACATATTTCTACAACCAAATGAATATATCTAGAAGTAGCAATATTTTAGTGACGTAAATGAAAACAATTTTCTTACAAAATCATTTTAGTCGGCAAAAAAGATTTAAATTTTCAGTGCACACATTAACCAATTTAAACGCTTTTTAAGACTTTAAAATTTTAGAAAACAACTAAATTTTAAAAAAATATTGAAATTCAAACGAAATTCTTCTATATTCCACGATAAAAACTAAAAAAAAAGCAAATATTTTTAAACATAAAAAGTGCAGTGTAAATTCAAGTCATTTATGCCGAACAAAATATTTTTATTTCGTTTTGAAAATTCGTAAATATTATTGTTTTCAAATTTGTCAAAAAACTTACTATGGAAGAAAAGTGAGGTTATTGGATCTTACCTTGTATAAATCTACCTTGAAAGGTACACCCAAAAAATTACATAGTTGCTGATTACTATTTTTTCAACTATGTCATAGGTGAAATAACCCCAACTATTCCATAGTTGATGCGACATAGTCGTTGGTAACTATGTTTCTTTCAAATCTAAAAATCAACTATGGAAAAAGTTACTGACAACGATGTGTGTTATAAATATCAATCATAGTTAATATTTACCATGTAATTTTAGAAATAGTTATTATTAATGACCTAGATTTTTTTAAATAAAAATGCATTTTTTGGTTTATATTTTTGAAATTGATTTATTATACATAATTCCATAATAAACTTTGTACGCTAATACCATACCATACGATGCTTTTGGTGTTATCCAAAATTATTTTGTACATTTGATGTAGTAAATTTATATGCACTCAATTTTATGGGTTTTCTTTCCCGTTTGTGTGAATCCATATGCACTGCATTTCATTATTTTCCTTTTCCGTTTGATGTAAATCCATACGCATTCCATTCCATGATTTAAAGATATAAAATTGTTAAATATTTATTGATTTAAATAAATTAATTTTAACTTCTAACATTTTTAATTTTGTTTAATATTTTGAAGCTTTCAAATTAAAAAAATCGTTGTTATCAACTTTGTCCATAGTTGTTATTGATTATAAATAGTTGATTTGAAAAATATTTAAAATAACTATGGATTTTGTTAACTATGCTACTATGTAATTTTTTGGGTGTACAATTTCAAAATTCGAAAAAGTATAAGGAATTGCGATCACATTTCGAGTTATGGCTTAAAATAGCGTAATTTAGAGTAGATTTTTTAGATTTAAAAAAAAAAATCGTAGTTTTCAGCCGATTTTAATTTTTAAACGTTAAAACTTAAGTGACAATTACCTTGAAATTGTTTTTCTAAAATTACATTTAAATACCAACAAAATGTTGTCCACATTTAAAAACAACAAAATGTAGTCCACCTTTATTAAGATATCGATATTTTTACTGGTCGAAATTGATCGAAAATTTTAATTTCCAATTTTTTTTTAATCTCAATTTTGAAAAATCGATTACTCAAAACTAAAATAAAAGGTTGAAAATTAGTGTGCAAGTTGTATTAAATACGTACTAAAACATATAAAAAAATTAGTAAAATCGAAGGGGGTCGTGTCAGAAATTCTGCGATTTGACATGGAATGCCCCATATAGATTTTGGCAAAAAATCAGTTCGGCCTATCCCACAATGATCAAATGAAAAACAAAATAAAATTATTGTAGCACCGTGTTATTATTATTATCTATTTAATATTAAATAGAATTAAGGATTTTCCATTGTGCTATGTATTTTTTGCTATACTAGTTATTTACAGTTGTATTCAAACTTAAATTTAAAATTCTGACTATCTACTGATTAGGGATTTTTTTTTATTAAAACACATTCTTTTATGATAAGCAATTACACATACATTGAAAATTTCTTGCCTTTCTATCGCCATATTGATTTTGAAAATGTCAAAATCAGAGCAAATGAATGAAATCTGGACTTGAATTGTTAAAAAAATTAAAGTTCAACATTTTTAGATAATTTAATTAATTCATAAAAATACTGTTTTCAACAGTGCACAAGTCTTAGAATGAATTGAAGTTATGCACTTGTTGTTCAGAGTACGCAAAAAATCTATAAAATTAAATTTTGAATATGGCCATTCCTTGTTATTGTACAAAATAGTACTTCTATAAATCTAAAGCATGCCACTCTTTAAAATGTCGTTGATAAGAGTACAAAATCAAAAAAAATAAGCAAAAAGCCATAATAGTTTTATATGAATTGAACTCTTCTATTAGCGCTTTTGATTAGCATTTCAATTGATTACGTTATTGGTCAATATACAGTAGCTACCAACAAACAACAGCGAAAATATTGGACTGATTAGCACTCCCAAACCCGAAGCACTTACTTTATCAAATTGATTTTGATTCGTTTTACGACATAATCAAAATTCGATCTTACTTATACATAGATTTAAAAATTTGAAGAAAATACAAAATTCATATTATGATTAATACATATGAGTACGTATTTTGGACGTTTATTTAAATCTAATTAAGTGCGTTTGTAAAAGTATGGGTGGTTCTTTTAGTACTCCTTATTATATGGTCAAGATAATCGTATCGAGTCAACAGTATTGGCTATAAAAGCTACTAGTTTTTTGTCGAACACATCTAGTTTGTGACGGTACTACGCTCGACGAGTGTTAAACGGTATTTACGACAGAATGGCTCGACATATCCTAATGGGTGTGTCGTTGGCACTCCTTGTGCTTGTTGGTGTAACCCTTGCAGAGGAATTATCGAATAATCCAGGAGATGTTGCACATTCTCCATTCAAAAGTGATTTTGCCTATCATTTTTTCGAAATCGGTTCTGAATATTCAATGACATTACGAAATGTTACAATTGCACCCAATAAAAATTATAACGATGATAAATGTGATCTTGATATCACTAGAATAAAAGAGGGTCTTCGCAAATACCAAGAATGGGCTATTGAATGTAAGCATACATTTTTTATTAAAAGAAAATACAAAAAACAAAATCAAAGTGTATTAAAAGAAATCTACTTATGTATACTTAAATACCTCAAATAATTATAAAAGCAGGAGCAACAAGTATTTGCAATATAGAGGATTACAAATTTAAAAAATAAGTGATTATTTTCTATTTCATACTTTTGTGACAGTGTAATTTCAATAATTTGGAATTTGAATAAATAAAAATTTAGTGGGTGGTGGAATTAATAATATCTGCAATAAATTGCAGATATTTTTCAGTGTTAACGCTAAGAAGTAATTTTTTTATTAAATTTCATACTTTTGTGTCAGTGTAATCCCAGACATTTGAACTTAATAAAGAAAAAAATGCATTCCGAATTTTAAAAAATTTGGTCGATAAAATTTCAAAAGCCAGTAAAAATAACTACCAATGAAAAGTCATAATAGATTTAATATTCCTAGAAAATCAAAATTGCAGCTGTTTTACACTGTTAACCTTTTAAAGCATAAATTATTTTTTGTAAATAAATTTTAACCGTGTGCATCAGAAATGAACCAATGTGTTGCAGATGTAAAAATATGGATTCCAGAAAGATTGTCTATCGGTTCTATTTAACTCATGTCAAATTCAAAAATCAAGCTTAAAATTCCTGTGCATTAAGGGTTAACAACTTTTACAAAATTACATATTTTTGTTTCAGTTTAATGTGAAAAACAGGGAATTAAAACTCATTAGAGAAAAAGTCTGGAAATTTTTAAAATACCCTCGCATTAACTGCACGTTATACTTGTTCAATTTTTTATTTAAAGTCAATTAAAATAATGATTGATTTAACAAATTAATTTTAAGCTAATCACAAAATTATAAAGAAATTGATATTTTTGCTTTCCAACAGTAAAAAAATGTAAAGTATATTTTTTAATTAATGTATTTAAATAAATTGAAGCGAAAAAAATCTGCTATGTTGAAAATTTGTAATATGATAGTTAAAGAAAATTACAAAAATGTTGATCAAAACAATAATTGACTCATTTAAATTTTTAATCAATAGATTTAATTGAAATTTTTTAGCTAACAATTTTTTGTGTGTACTACATGTTAGAAGTTCGTAAGTAACTTTGCTTTTGTGTTTTTAACTAAAATGTACTACAATGTAGTAACCACGAATGACATATATAAAGGATTGAGAAGAACAACAGAAATCGGTGTGTACTTAAAAAATAAAATGTCAAAACAAAAAGGAATTGTGAAAATTGTCAATTTAATTTTTTTTAATTTGTTTAAAATACAAGAAAATTGTGTGATTTTTTCTATTTTTTTTTTTTTTAATTATTCATTTTTGCTAATTAATCTTTAAAAATTAAGTAATTGTTTCTGCTAAAAGTGTGTGAAATTGCAAATAATAAAAATTAAAAGAAAACACCGAAAGTTGTCAAACTATTGACATGGCCGACCAGTTGTCCAATCTTACTTAACCTTTATATATCTAAACCGTGGTAGTAACAGTAGATGCTTTTATTTACATTTTGTCATAAAAAAATAATATTTTTTAGTTAATTAAAATACAATAGGTTTTTGTTTGCAAACATTTGTTTTTTGTTTTTAATTCATTTTATCTTGAAATATTAATAAAAAAACATTAAAGGCTCCGACACAATATCGAAGAACTATGTACTAAAGAGAACCATCTCTAAAAATAGAGATGGCATCATACAAAAAATGTGTAAGTGCGAAAGAGATAGGAACAAAATCCACTCTCTGGCACAGAGTACTCATTCATTGTGAATTCGGCTTAATAATAAAAAACATTTTTTGTATACCCTCTACTTAGTGATAGAGGGTATATAAGTTTGTCCTTCCTTTTGTAACTCATCGAAATATCGCTCTGGGACCCCATAAAGTATATATATTCATGATCCCCGATCGATTTTAAGACATTCTAGCGATCTGTCTGTCCGTCTGTCTGTCTGTGGAAATGGTGATCACGTCAAAATATTACACGGAGATGACTGAAACTTAACATATTTATTGGAAGTTCTCCCGAGAAGTTTGGTATTGCATTTGAGTGATATCGGTTCAGCGGTTCAAAAGTTATGAACGAAAATGTAAGGACACCTCAAAAATTTTAGTACATTCAACATTACCTAAAAATACGAAATGCCTTAATTCGGTTGCTGGTTGACATATCGCTCCTTTACTTGTATAGTGTCATAACTCAAAAAATGCGTTTTTTGAGTTAATGGTGCAGAATTATTCGTTATATGGTGCTTTATATTGTGTCAAAAATTCGTATTAATATCTTTAAAACTCACCGTTTGAGAAGAGTACACGCCATTATTACATTTTCTATGTACCGGCCTTTTTCAATTAAAAACCAGTTTCAATAGTAAACTTTAATAGTGTTTTCTGCAAAATCAAATATTTTGAGTTGTGACACTATACAAGTAAAGGAGCGATATGTGAACATAATTGAACACCAAATGGTATTTAAACAAGTACGAACATATCGCTCATTTACTTGTATAGTGTCACAACTCAAAATATTTGATTTTGCAGGAAACACCTTTAAAGTTTACTATTGAAACTGGTTTTTAATTGAAAAAGGCTGGTACATAAAAAATGTAATAATGGCGTGTACTCTTCTCAAACGGTGAGTTTAAAAGATATTAATACGAATTTTTGACACAATATAAAGCATGATATAACGAATAATTCTGCACCATTAACTAAAAAACGCATTTTTTGAGTTATGATACTATACAAGTAAAGAAGCGATATGTTTTGACAAAAAATGAAAAAAATCGCGGATTTTTTTTTTTTGTACCAAAAATTTTTTTTTTGCTGAAATTTTTTTTCAAAAAAAATTTTTTTTCAAAAGTTATTTCCTTTTGAATAAATTTGAAATGTTTTTTAGTTGTTTAACTTTATCAGGGCTTTAAACAAAAGCTAATAATTTTTAAGATATCCTCTAATTAAAAACAATCTAGATGTTTTAGAATTTAATAAAACAATTTTTCCAAATGCCCCTAATTTTTAGATTTTAACAGGATTAGGAACATTTTTTTCGGCGGAAAATGAAGAAGGTTAAGTTTAAGCTTTTTTTAGAACCAATTCGAAATCCTTATCCAAATGATTGCAAAATACAGCTGTTAGCTGTGTTTGTTAACTTCATTGACACTTTCTTATTCAATCTGAATAAGAAGTTTCAAAAAAGTTAACGCAATTACAAATATTCAAGAATAATTTGACTATTACATAGTTTCTACATATCAAGCAAGGTCAAATTTACCACTTTAAACTTTTATAATTTCTTATCTCAAATTATAAAAAAAAAATCAAAAGATTTCCGTTATACACTTAAAATAGGTATATTCGTGTTGGGAGTTATAAACTCTTAAGTGGTTAAGATTGTAAATCAAATAAATGTTGTATATTAAAAGCATAAATAATACGGCGTTCACACTTGCTGTTTTGAAGTGTTTAAAAGTGAGATGTTTAAAAAAGTCTTTGTTCTGTATCCATTACGTTTTTATTCTGTTACTGGTGTTTTGTTAAACAACTTGTTTAAAGTCGATAGTGTGAACTCCATATAAGATTATAAAATCGTTAAACACCAATGAATGTTTTTATTTCACATGCATACACTGAAAACAATTTTGTAGGTAAAATCAATTGAAAATGATAGCTGAATTAAAGAAAGGTACACCATGATGCCAGCATTTCTTTAAGATAGATAAACTGAATAAACTTATTAAATCATATTAACAGAACGTTCAACAGTTTTTCCACGTTTTTAATACGATAATATTTTGTAAAACATGATCTACAATTATTTTACCATTTTTTTCATAAGATATTTCTATGAGTGCACCAAATACTAACCAACATAAGAGCTTTAGAATTTATGTTACTTTTTTAAAGAATGAATTCTTTATCAATGTAATAAAAATGGACAACTCATGAACTTTAAATTTGATTAATAACAAATCCAATAACGATAATATTATATTTATGGGATTTACGCAAACTTTACGATTAAAAAACAATAAGATTTATTAAATAAAAATGATAAAGCAAATAGTAAATTAATAAATAAGTGGGAAGTATCAAAGGTAATAGAATATTGGAAAAACACATCTTATCATAGTTTTATAATTCAAATGCACCTGCGATTTTGCTGTTAAATAATAGTAGCAGAAGAATGTCAACAATAAGGAATTGATAAATAATAATAAAACTTTTTTGATAGTTATAATAAAACCAAAAAAGTGTAAATTTAAACAAAATGTGTAATTTTACCTGAAATTAATTGGATTTTACTCAATTTAAAGTACACTCAAAAAATTATGTTAGTAAAATCAACTGAAAAAGTCAGTTAAAATAACTACTTTGTAAGTTGTTTTGGGGTCAACTACTTTTTCAGTTAAATCAACTAACAATGTTAGTTATTTTAACTGACAAAAAACAACTGACTTATGTAGTAAAAACTACTTACATTTGTAGTCAAAACAACTAAAATGTAGTAAAAATATAATAATAAATAAATATATTTTTTTTTTTTCAAAATTTTTCGGGAAAAAAATTGAAGACCAAATTTTCAAAAAAAAATTCAGAAAAAAAATTGAAGACCAAATTTTTCCCAAGTTTTTTTTTTTTTTTTCAAAGCTATGAAAAAAAAAGGAATTTTTTTTTTGTATTTTTTGGAAAAAATCTTTGAAAATTTTTCAGAGATAAAAAAAAATAAAATTAACTACTTTAAATAACTGTTACTGCATCACAGTACTTTTTTGTTAGTTGTTAAAAAAACGAGTTAAAATAACTAACAGAAATAGTTGTTTGATATTTTGCATACAAAAACAACTGATTTTGTAGTTGAAAACAACTAACTACTGTAAAATATACAAACAACTAACATGTAGTAACTTACATAATTTTCTGAGTGTAGTAATAAAATTGAAGTTTGTTGAAATTTACCCAATTTATAGTAGATACTGAACTCAATTTTTTAAAGTGTACACTTTTCCAATATTGAGTCATTTGAGCCTATATTATATCTCGAGAAGGTGATTTGTTAAAAATTTTTTAAAGGCACAAATACTTAAGTAAACGTATTCTAAAAGTTTGTGCAAAACCCATATAAAGCAGCGTTATTTGAGTTAAGTGTGTGTCGTATGATTGATATTTAATTCAATTTTTATATGTAGTGCTAGATAATAATCATACGCCTTTGATGAGTTTTGTCCTAATTTAAGATTAATATTGAATTGCAATTAATATTTATAATACGCCTTTGAAAAAAACTACAAAGTTTCCAACTTCATATTTAAAAGCAACCATCAGTGTTGCCAGAATTATTTACTAAAATCTGGTAATATGCATTACTCCGAAAAAATAAATTTGCTTAATCCTTTTAAATTAAAAAAATCAACTTCTGAAATATTTTTGTATACAGAAAAAAACCTTGTATTTAGAGACATTTTTTCATGGAAAATTTATAAGGTTCTGATATATTTTCTTAAAAAAAAAACTCAAAAACAATTCTTCTTTAACCCATTTTAGACCAAGATTCAATTTTATTTTTCTTTTTTGGAAAAATGTACTTTTTTAGGGTAATTAGCACCCACTGATCTTAAAAATCTTGTCGAATAAAATTCTCAATGTGCAGTTATCCCAGAAAAGCCTGCATTTCAACTTTTTATGCTACTTTAATATTTGGATTTATTTGCTATTTTATTAATATATTTCATTATTTTCAAAATAAATAGTTTCAAGTTAGTGGAATTTGATAATAAATTTAATCTAAAACAAGTGAGAGTGTTAAATTCGGCTGTGCCGAATCTATTATACCCTCCAACATGTAAAAAAATTTTTGACAGGGGCATTGTTTTAAAGGGGGAGGGCAAGGTAGGAGGAGGGGTCGGTGAGCTGGGGTGACTCTTTGACCCTCACGATATATGTTTAAAAGTTCATTTTTGTCTGCTTTGTGCACTTAAGTATTATAGTTTTATAATTATTTAAATTATTTTTTTATCCACGCCCTTAAAAGAGGGGCGGGGCAAAAAAAGCGACATTTTTTAATCACCTGGGTCCAAGCGCAGGACCATAAACTTCTACGAACATAAATATGTCACATTTGGTTCACAAAAATACAAAAAAACGTTAAAAAAATTAGCATTTTTAAGAGGTTGGTTTAGTTCTTCAAGGGGGAACTTTTTCCCCCCTGATCCGATTTGGCCCATTTCCGAACTTAACCTGCCTAGGATCATAAGACATATTTATGCCAAACTTGAGAGGTCTAGCTCTTTTATTTTGGACTGCATTGTGTTAACTACAGACGGACGGACGGACGGACATCGCTAGAATGTCTTAGAATCATTCACTGATCAATAATATATATACTTTATGGGGTCCCCGACCGATATTTCGATGCGTTACACACGGAATGACAAAGTGAGTATACCCCCATACTGTAGTTGGAGGGTATAAAAAAACACAAAATTTTCTTTGGTTTCAATATTTTTTCTTGTTAAAAATGTTATTTTCCTACCAAATATCCAAATAAAAATTAGAAAAACGGACGTACAGTGGGTCGAGAACTCGCGAAACTTGGAGCAGATGGCATAGGTACCACCATAATGCTTTCACCGCCACTCCAGTATTTCAAACTAAAACGAAATACCCTAACTGTCGCCAAAGCAAATCGAAGATGGAAGGAACTTGGGACAAGTCGTATAAGCAGAATTTTATGGCCACGCTATGATTTAGGAAGAACTAAATTCTTACTTACACTTACGAGAATAGAATGTCGTATGTTGACAGGTTTAATAACGGGACACTGTCTTGTCGGAAAACATGCCAAGAACATGAATCTTATTACGGACGCAAACTGTAAAAGGTGCGAGACACCAGACGTCGAAGAGACCATTGAACACATCCTGTGTCACTGCACGAACTCGACTATCAATTATAGGAAGTTCACAGTTCGAGACTTTGGAGGAAATTACGAGGATAGACCTGAAAAGCTTGAAACAATTCGCAATGAAGGTCAATGTATTTAGTTTACATCGATAAGCGGAAAAAGTTTTGTGGTATCGCTATGGACCAATTGGTCTATGCGGAGTGCCCATCTGGCACCGCCACCCTAACCTAACCTAACCTTTATTTTTTAGCGTTTGACAACGAAAAAACTGAATACATTACAACTTTTAATAATATGTATGAAAAAAAAATATTTCAAATTTTTTTCTGGATAGGGTTTTAGAAAAAGAGGTTTATGCGGAAGGTTTTTGTTTCGAAATGTCCCAAGTAAAGTAGTTTCGGTATCAGTACATCACTGGTAGGGATAGGGCCCTTGGTTATACCCCTTATATGTACGTTTTATAAATTTAATACAATTTAATGTTTTTTTTTCTCCTTCTAATTAGATCCCGATTCATGGGGCCGTGTACCTTTCGGTCTGTTGTGGGGTCACACAATCAGCATGGGCCAATTTGAAGAATGTATTGCTGCTACTCGTAAATTTAGCGAAACTGATGAAGTAAGAGGTCAATACTGTTTGGCTAGAGTACCCATCAAGAGTTTCATGAGTAAAATCGAAAATCGTGATGAATGGAGCAGAGCTATCAGCTACAAGAGGAAAGATCCCGAAGCTTTTGAATTGGGTGTTTGTGTACCCAGCTCTTGTTCACCAGAAAAAACTGATGCCATCTTGAAGGAAGTTATTAAAACATATTATGGTCAAGTTATTGAAGCAGAGATGATTTCTGAAAACTATTGTAAAATTGATGAACCAATTGAATTGCGTGGTATTGATATTTTTGCCATGTAAGTATGATTTATCTTACATTAAATTGTGTATGGAGAGTTTTGTTATTAAACAAATTAATTTCTGTTCATTTTTCCTTTATAGCGTTTTCATTGGTTTCATTGTATTCTGCATGCTTGCCAGTTCTGTTTATGATTATATTCAAACTAAAAATAAACGTAAGTTTTAATTTTTTAAAATTATTTTAAAGCGTTTCCAAACTAATGCGTGTGTTTGTTTTTTATATACATACAATTTAGAACCCAAGAAACCTTTATACTTGGCTTTCTCTGTTCTTACAAATGCTCCTAAGATCTTCACTGTCAAAAAGGTTGATAATCCAAATGTAATTCACTGCCTTAACGGTATCCGTACTTTCTCTATGATGTGGGTCGTATTTGGTCACGGTTATATGACTTTCTATGATTTGCCTCATATTAACAAAAATAAATTCTACAACGTAAGTTTAAAATTTATATTTTTTTTAATTTAAAAAATTAAATAAATTTATTGATGTTTTTTTATTTTTAAAATCTTTTTAGTGGGTTGAAACTCCTTACTCTATGTTGGTACAAAACGGTTCTCTCTGTGTCGATACATTCTTCTTCATGTCTGGTTTATTGATGTTGTGGGGTGCTTTCCGTGAGATGGAAAAGACGTAAGTACAGTGTTGATAATTTTTTTTTTATATTTGTAATGAAAATACACAGACAGAATGAACAAATCATTATAGTTATGAAAATGTTCATACAATCTATGAAAGATTCATTAGAAGTGAACCAATCACTTTTTTCATAGGACGAATGCATTTTTTATATTTTTTATAAAATCATTAGGGCGGAGCGAGTAATTCTTTTTCGCGAATTTCACTTTGACGAATTTCACTTTTTTTTCATTTCTGGAAGATCGCAAAAAATCACATTAAAATTGCAAAATATGAATTTTTTACTTCCTGACATGGAAAATTTAGTACCCTAGAATTCCAAAACCATGTGTGCAAAAAAATTCGAAATTCTTTTGAACCACTTTAATCCTTGTATAATACAACCGTGAGTTTAAAGGGTTAAAATGGTCTACATATATTTTCTGCATCAAATTTCACAACCCCTATAGGGGTAGTCAGAGGCCAATAGTTGGTGCGATATAAGCAAAACGCTTAAAAAAGAAAAATTAAAAATATCTTTGCACTCAGAAAATTATGTAAGTTACTACATGTTAGTTGTTTGTATATTTTACAGTAGTTAGTTGTTTTCAACTACAAAGTCAGTTGTTTTTGTATGAAATATATCAAGCAACTATTTCTGTTAGTTATTTTAAGTCGTTTTTTTGAATAACTAACAAAAAAGTACTGTAAGGTAGCAGCAGTTATTTAAAGTCGTTAATTTTATTTTTTTTATCTCTGAAAAATTTAAAAAAATTTTTTCAAAAAATAAAAATACATTTTCGTGTTTTTATTTTTCACAACTTTTTTTAAAAAAAAACTTGGAAAAAATTTGGTCTTCAATATTTTTTCTAAAAAATTTTTGGAAAAAAAATTATACGTATGTATATTGTAGATTAGTTGTTTTGACTACAAACGTAAGTAATTTTTACTACATAAGTAAGTTGTTTTTTGTCAGTTAAAATAACTAACATTGTTAGTTGATTTAACTGAAAAAGTAGTTGACCCCAAAACAACTTACAAAGTAGTTATTTTAACTGACATTTTCAGTAGATTTTACTAACATAATTTTTTGAGTGTGGTGAAACACAATTTAAGTTAAATTGTTTGTAAAACATGTTAACCCTTTAAACGCAAGTATTAGAAGTGTTCTATAATGATATTTGAAAAAAGCCTAAAATGATTAATTATTTCAGTGGGCCATTAAAAAAGAACTATATGATATAAGTTTCCAAAATCCTTCGGGGTTTAAATCGACAGTTAGCTGCTAACAGGACATTAAATAACCCGATATTTTTTTTATAAATTCACTAAATTTTTACCTAGAAAAACTCCATTTTTATTTTAAAATACATTTTATTTTTTTTACAGTAAGGGTTATTTGAATATTAAAATGATGTACTTCCATCGTTACATTCGTTTGACCCCAGTCGTCGCTGTAGTTATTTTGTACATCATGTCTTTGTACAAATACTCTGGTGCTGGTCCCATGTGGATGAAACTTGGTACTCAAGACAAACGTTGTGAAGATACCTGGTGGGCTACTTTATTGTATGTTCAAAATTATGCTTTCCCCTACAAAATTGTAAGTGAAAATGATATTTAATGTTATGTCCTCTTCAGCCTTGTACTAATGTGACCCGTTTTTCTATCAATTTCAGTGTATCAGTCAATCTTGGTATTTGGCTGTCGATACTCAATTGTATGTTTTGTCACCACTCTTCCTTATTCCCTTGTGGAAATGGGGCAAGAAAGCTTTGGTGCCTATTGTTATCTTCGGTATTTTGTGTTTGGGTTGTACGTTTGCGACATTTATGTACAACGACTTTACTCTCTTCCGTGTACAAGATAATCAGGTCGAGTTACGTCAAAGACTCACCTATTATCCAACGCACACACGTATTCCAACATGGTTGATTGGTATGATCTTTGGTTACTTCTTGTTCACCAAGAATCGTGGCAGGAAGATACCAATGAAGAAACATTGGGTTCTTACTGGTTGGGCTTTGGCTATTGGTGTGATGCTTACTGATTTGTGGGGAGCTTACTGGCGTATACGTCCTGAAAATCCTGATTCTCCCATTCTTGAAGGTGCCTTCTTTGAACCTTTAAGTCGTACCTCATGGGCTTTCGCTATTGGATGGATCGTCTGGGCCTGTTATAACGGCCATGGTGGCATCATTAACGATTTCTTGTCTTGGGGATTCTTTACCGGTTTCAGTCGTTTGACATACTGCATGTATGTTATCCACAGAATTGTCCAATTGGTCAATGCTGCTCGTCTTCAAACTGATACACACTTCTCGGATTATGATGCTGTAAGTTAATTCATAGTCCTTTATTGTTAACAAGAAACTTTTCTAACATTTTCTTTTCTTTTTTTTAGATTCTTCGGTGGTGGCATGATTTCGGTTTAACTTTGTGTGCCTCCATCTTTGCCACTTTGGCCTTTGAATCACCCATTTTGGGTATTGAAAAGGCTATTTTCGGTCGTGGTGATGCCAAACCAGCACCTAAGAAAATCGATCCCACAACTGCCGTTCCCGCTGCTGCTGTTACTGAAGAAAGTCCTAGCAAAGCTTAAGTTAATACGCCATCTAGTTTTTAAAACATTGCCCTCCAAAGAATTTAAATTGAAAATACATTTTAAGTATGTTTGTATTACAAAATGATTTTAATTTATTATTAGAAAAAAAAAACACATCTTCGATATTCAGATCGTATTGTATACGTGCTCATCTATCAATACTTAGAGAATAATGCTTACAAAAAATATACATTAAAAAATATATTTATTTAAATAAAATTAAAAAAAAAATTATAACTTTTGTGGTATTTATTATTTGGGATCAGAGACCATAACTTTTATTAAAACTTTAAAAGCAAGATTTTTTTCCTGGTTTTTGTAGATTTTTTTTTTGATAGATATTTAGTACAAATCTTGCTTAAACTCTGGTACAGTATCCAGAGTATAAAATCCCTATAAAAGTCCTATGTTCAAAACTTTGAACCACAAAGCTAAATGTTGCTTATCAAGTTAAAAGCAGATGCGGATCCAGCAATTGGAAAATATGTACCTTGAATACAACCCTACACTCAGAAAATTATGTAAGTTACTACATGTTAGTTGTTTGTATATTTTACAGTAGTTAGTTGTTTTCAACTACAAAGTCAGTTGTTTTTGTATGAAAAATATCAAACAACTATTTCTGTTAGTTATTTTAAGTAGTTTTTTTGAATAACTAACAAAAAAGTACTGTGATGTAGTAACAGTTATTTAAAGTAGTTATTTTATTTTTTTTTTATCTCTGAAAAATTTTTATTTTTTATCTCTGAAAAATTTTCAGTTTTTTTCCAAAAAAAATAAAAATATTTTTTTCAAAACTTTTTTTTTTAAAAAAAAAAAAAAAAAACTGAAAAAATTTGGTCTTCAAATATTTTTTCTGAAAAATTTTTTTAAAAAAAAAATTATTTATTGATTATTTTATTTTTACTACATTTTAGTTGTTTTGACTACAAATGTAAATAGTTTTTACTACATAAGTCAGTTGTTTTTTGTCAGTTAAAATAACTAACATTGTTAGTTGATTTAACTGAAAAAGTAGTTGACCCCAAAACAACTTACAAAGTAGTTATTTTAACTGACATTTTCAGTTGATTTTACTAACAAAATTTTTTGAGTGTAATAACCTACAACAAATGTACTGTGGTCAGCACTCATAGACTCCGAGGTCCATTGTTAAACTACTTTTAACCTAAACCTAAGGCCGCTTTTCTAAAACAGAAATTCACACAAAAAAATGTGAAAATTAAAATTTCCGAATTTTTGTTGACTTCCGAATATTTTTACTCTTTTTTTCACATACAAAAAATTGATGGAAGTAAAACAAATGCACTTTTTTATATTCGATTTACATTTTAAATGAAAATGTGAAGAATAAATCACAGAATTCGATTTTATGTGATTCGGAAAATTTCATGTGAATTGAAAAGTTTTGAAACACAGAACAGAGGCCTTAGTAATCGTTAGGACCTTATGCATTCCTCTAAACGAAATAAAGTTGGACCCAAAATTTAACTTACAGACCTTTTTTACCAGTAAATTAACAAATAATGAAATGACAACAATATCAACTAAATATGACAGTTAAAACAACTACATTTGCAATAGAAACAGGTTGCAAATACAAAGAGCCATAGTAAATTTTAAGAGTTAAATGATTTTTCTGGAATAAAATGCAAACAAAATATATTTAAATTTGTTTTTTTAACGAAATTTTATTTGTTAATAAAAATGTGATAGTTCCAAAAAAAAACTTTAAAATTATTACAATATTGGATTTGTAAACTTTCTTAATTGGGCTTTTACTTTCTTCAATACACAAAGGTGTTTCGATGGCTACTTTACTTTTCAAAATACATGCATGCACTTAACCAATTATGTACTTAAAATAAATGGATATGACAATTGAAATAACTACATTTTAAAAAAATATAGTGATTTTAACTGTTATAACTGCACCGAAAATATTTTAGAAGTAAATTTAACTGTTTTGGGGTCAACTTTATGTTTTTAACTAACAAATTGTTTACACTTGATTTTAGTGAAAGTGTAGTTGACCTCAAAATAACTAACATTGTACGTAATTCTTCCTTACAAAATATTTTCAGAGTGACTTACATATGCAGTAAAAACAACTTACATATTTAATTAAAACAACTGACATGTGTCGTTAAAATATATAAACAAATATTTAAGAAACAAGTAAACGAATAATTGAGCTCGAGGCCTTAGTTTTTTATAAATTTTATTTATTTTAAAAAATATAGAAATTTGTATTAAAACGAGTAACAATAGACGCACACTAAACGACTGCCTGCTAATCCGATCTTCATTGTACTCGGATTCGCAGGCAGTCGTTTAATGCGGTCTTTTGTTACTCGTTTTAATAAAAAATTCTATATTTTTTCTCTGAATATGTCAACCGATGGGTGATGAAACATTGAATATTAAAATAAATAAAATTTATTAAAAACTAAGGCCTCGAGCTTAATTATTTGTTTACTTATTAAAGTTTAAATAAAAAGATAAAAAACATATACAATAATTAAAAAAAAAAATTGTATGAAATTATAAAAAATTATATAACAGTGTTACAGTGGATTTATACTTTTGATGTTACCTAGTGTAGGTTGCTGGTTAATATCACAAAAATGCCCATTTAACTTGCCAGACACCTTTAAATTTTTAAGTTATTGTCAAAAACGTTTATTTGGGATTTTGCTCACTAAGTCCTCTTGTAAAACTACGTAATATTTCAAAAACTTGATGCGATACAGCAGTTTCAAGGCAAGATTCGGATTCTCGTTCGAACGAGATTTCACCTCAGGTGTAAATTGGGTATAAGTGAGTGATCCGAACATCGATTTCATGCCAATTTTTATTTTAGAAAAATTAGCATTACTTTGTCAATGTTCAACAGATTTTAAGAGGCTAAAACTGCTGATATTTTTTTGTGTGTTATCTGAACAGTGATTTGATGTGAAATCTAAATCTTCTTTTTCAGAAAAATAATCACAACTTTGCCAATTTTCAAACGATTTTTATACGCTACAGCTCATTATGTTCACCCAGGAACAGATTTCAATAGACACTAAAATATATTCTACGGTAACACAGTCCAACAACCAAAATCGGAATGGGATGAAAAAAAGGCAAATGAAAGTTGACATATTCCAAAACAAAACCCTCAAGGCTTTTTTTTAGGCCAACGCTTGATTTTTTTTACACGCATTTGAAGTTGGTGAACTTTTATTAAATTATAATAATAATTGCGTTAAAACTGTATAAGGGCGTATGCTTAATTTTGTAATTGCCTTTAAATAACAATCATACGCAATGCTGAACAGTGGTTTATTTTTATTAATTTGGCTATTCAGTAAGTAGGTAGTGGGCCGATTGCAGCGAAATTAGTTTGGACGCTGGATCCTACATGTCCAATAAATTCTTTAAAATCGCCTGCTTTAAATGTGTGTAAAAAAAATCTAGCGCTGAACTAAAAAAAGCCTTGACAGTTTTGTTATGTAAAATGTCAACTTTCATTTGCTTTTGGTTTCATCCCATTCCGATTCGGAAAGTTCTATTTTGTATCACTGTGTAATCAACACATAATTTTTCAATGTAAAATTATTAAAAAAAAAAACACTTGCTTAAACAAGTAATTGTGTTTGTGACAATTTCAAACAAAAATCGTCGATTCTGGAATGTTTAGTAGAATCGATTGCAGGATAATATAATGCGTACTGAAACCGATGATTTAAAACAGAAAATTTTACTTGGCAGAATTAGATTGTATTTCAGAATAATTTTGTAAATATTTAGGTTGTTATATAAAAAAATCTATAAATTTGAAAGAGTTTTAAAATATGACAAACAATTTTGGTAATATTGAAAAAATCTACATTTCGAAAATTAAAATTCGGTTAAAAAGTTTTTTAGTTACATGCACTCAAAAAATTTCATGCATAAAAATACGAAGTATTATTTCGTAAAATTTTTTTCGTACATATTACGAAATTTTTGTACATATTACGAAATTTTTGTAATTTTACGAAAACTTGGAATTTCGTAAAAATACAAATTTCGTTTATTTTACGAAGTACATTTCGTAGCCAAAAAAATACGAAATACTTCGTATCTGAACGAAATATTTCGTAATTTAACAAAATATTTTTCGGAAAAAAAAATCACAAAATCAAGGGGTTTGATTTATTTATCTGAATTACTAGATTTAACAGATTTAACAATTAAAAAAATGGAATAAAAAAAATTTGTTCCTTCTCCTTTTAATTTTTGTTTACGGTTTCTAATTTTAAATTATTTTCAGCATAACACAAAGACAAATCACCCAAGATATATTTTTCAATGCAGTCTGTTAGGTGTTGCGATATTAGTGAAAAGTTATACGGGCATGTCCGTTTAGAAATGGAATTGAATGTTTGCTCGGGAAACTATTTTTTTCGTAAAGAAACCACTTTAAATTACAGTGAATATTTGGAAGTGTTTTGATTCCGAAAAAATATTTTGTTTTACGTTTTTAAAAAATATTCGATCCCACTTCCGGACGGAATGTACTCAATGACATGTCCCATAAGATGATACAATTTAACCAAAAAAATTTAATTTTTTATTTAATATTTTTTGAATATGTAATATGTACCAAAATATTTCGTAATTATACAAAATATTTCGTAATTATACAAAATATTTCGTAAAAATAAACATAATTCGTATTTACAAAAAAAAAATAAAAAACTTCGTAATATGTACAAAATATTTACAAAAACCTTCGTAATATGTACAAAAAACTTCGTAATATGTACTAGAGATGCGCGCGTGACACGATTTTTTCGTGATTCACGTGATTCACGCGTGAATCACGCGTGATCGTGAGTGAAATTTATTTTTAATCACGTGATCGTGAGTGCACGTGATTAGAAAAAATAGTTTCGTGCGTGAGCGTGCGTGAGTAACTTTTGTTTCGTGAGTTCTCGTGATTGTTTTGTGCTGTTTGAAACAAAAAACAACTAAAAAAATTGTCATTATATTGACTTAAGAGGGTAATTAATACAAAATTGTGATTTAAATAAATTTTTATTATTGTTTTAAGGAAAATCAATACTTTTTGTGCAAGAAATCGAAAAACGTTAAATAAAAATTTGTTAATTTTAATTTCGCGAGTCTTCGTTAGCGTGATTATTTCGTGAGCGTGAGAAAAATTTTAGTTACTCACGTGAGCGTGCGTGAACGTGAGCAGCAAAAACAATTTCGTGCGTGAGCGTGCGTGATCACTATTTTTATTTCGTGAGCGTGAGCGTGCGTGAGTCAAAATTCACTCACGCGCCCATCTCTAATATGTACAAAAATATTTTGAATTTTTACGAAATATTTCGTAATTATACAAAATATTTCGTAGTTATACAAAATATTTCGTAACCTTACGAAATATTTTCGTAAAAATAAACATAATTCGTATTTACAAAAAAAAACTTCGTAATATGTACGAAAATATTTAGTATTTTTACGAAATATTTCGTAGTTATACTAAATATTTCGTAAATTTACGAAATATTTTCGTATTTATTTCGTAAATATCACTAAAAAAACTTCGTAATATTTACGAAATGCCATAGGTAAATATTACGAAATATTTCGTTCCGGCAAAACCACGAAATATTTCGTACAATGTACGAAGTATTTCGTTCATTTTACCTATGAAATTTTTTGAGTGTGTGGATTGGTGAGAAAATTAAAAAAAAAAATTTTGACAAACTTTACGTTAAATTTTGAGGTGTAAGGCAAGTTTAATGGGCATTTTTGTGACTAGGCGAGACCTGCAACCTACAATACGTCATTTAAAAAGTATATTAAATTTCGTTTTTTTTTTGTAGCACAGTGTAATTAAAAAAATTATCAAAAAATGCAACTCTACTCTAAATGTGTAATTAAAAATATATAAAAAGTACATACATATATATACATACATATATATTTTTTTAAATTTTAAAAATTTAAATAGTTGAAGGGCTTATTGCAAAAACTCGATAAGCAACATTTCATTTTATGGTGATTTTTGCATTAAAACTTTAGAAATAATGTAGAAAATATAACTTTAGTAAACATTCTGCCAAAAATCTATCTGTGGAATATCAGTAGAACGCGAAGAACACCAAAAAATAAAATGCTGATTATCAAGTTTTTGCAGTAAGCCCTTCAATTAAAAAATAGATTAACTTAAAAACAGAGCCCTGAAAATGATATTTAAGTTAATTGAAATATTGACAAAATAAAGAATTAAAATTTACAAAAAAAAAATGGACCCTGAGCTTAAATATGTATAAATTATATATAAAAAAATAGTATAAAACTAAAAACTTACTTGTAGTCAAAGCAAATTCAAAGCAGTGAGGGGCACACACATACTATAACATTTATGCTTGTGTGGTAGGAGCAAGCACAAAAGTCAATAAATCAACAGAATTTTATAGTGTACGTGTGTCGACTGCGCACAAGTAGCATTTTTTAGCCTAATCCCGCGGGAATAGAAATTAGAAAAATGCCCGGCACTGATTTAAAGCATCGTTTCTACATTATAGTACTTTTCAGAGAGTTGTTTTCAAAAACAACTAACAAAAATAGTTAGTTTAATATTTAGGACATAGAGTATACATAGAGGCGAAGGCGTCAAAAATTAAGTTGTCAAAGAACAACTTGTATACATGTATTTGTTGACAAAGTACGACTTGTAAACATGTATTGTGTTTTGAATTCACATCGACAACGTACGTGTGAGAAATTGGAAAAATATAGTGATATTATTTTTTCGTTCACCTTCGCCTCTATGTATACTCTATGATTTAGTATTTTAGGTAGTTTATATTTGTCATAGAAACACAAATATATTTGTAGTTGAAAGCTACTAATAGCACATTCAGACTGACCTTGAAACCTCGTTGAAAATACGTATTTTCATTTTGAAAACTTAACCGTTCACACCCGAAAATTTTGACACTTATCACGTTTTCGAAATTTACCGAACAAAATTCGCGATTATATTGGCTTAAAAAACACACAATTAATTAATTTTCGCTATATTTTGAAATAATTTATCGAAATTTTTTGTTAATAGTTGTTTTTTATGTAAATATTTAAATATTTTTAATTTTTTTATTTTTGACACTTTTTTTAATTTATTTTCTTCTATTATAACAGTTGTAAAAAAGAGTTGAACTATGGAATTTAAAAGGTTTCAATTGTACATTCGTTGAAACCTCAATACAAAAAGGTTTCAATTTGTGTGGGAAAATACGTATTCTCAAATGAGGTTTGGCTCGAAACCTCGTTAAACGGGGTTTCGACGCCAATGTGAATGCACTATAAATTTTTTTTGTAAACTCTTTTTCTACAGTACAGTAGCAAGTTCCCTACATTTGAATTAAATTTTCAGTCAGTTTAATATTATAACTGAAAATGCTGGATAAGAAACGCAGCTCTAGAAAAAAAATATTTTCAAGGCTAAATATTTTTAATTTTTCAAACTTTTACCATATTCCTATTAAGTGAACGATCTAAAGTCGTTAAGTGAACGATGTTAAGTCTCTTTTTTATGTTGGTTGTCCATTTGCAAAAAGGAAATATTTTATCTATTTTGACGACCGGTATTATTATTGTATATAGGACTACAGTTGGGGCAAATACTCTTGTAAAACCCTACAGTACCACACTGATGGCATTTCGGCATGGGAACATTTATGTTGCGTAATTTAGCGGCCAGAATTTTATTTGGCGCTGGACCATTAATGGGAGCAATTAGTTTAGTAGTTAATGATGATGGATTAATGTTTTTCTCAGGAATATTATTAAATGAAGAAGTAACAGTTGCAACTATAGGTACTGTAATGGAAGGAGTATTATTAAATGAAGAAGTATCAGTTGTAACTGTTGGTACTGTATGGGAAGAACTACTGGGAATTGGTACATTGTTTGTTACATTTATTGGAGATAATGTAGGGTTTGTAGATGTTGTAGTATTAGTGTTATTGTTAGATGTTAATAATTCTCCATCAGTTTCGTTTAAAGATGGTTGTGGACCATCTGAAAATCTTCTTGGCTTTGGCGTCATAAATTTTTCAGGAAATAATTTCATTTGTTTAGCTTTTTTTAAACAAGTCTGTGATGTATGATTGTAACGGCGACAAAAACTACAACGTATTTTCCCTTTTTTCATAGCCATAGTTACTCTTTTTTGATTTTCATGAGGCCTGAGATGTGTTAAAAGTCGATGTTGTATTGTATTTTCACCATTTAGTAAAAATGCTAAGACCGGAACATTATCTGGTCGTCCGGAAATAATTGAGGAAATCTGTTGATTGTGATGTTGCGTTTCCATATTCATTTCAGATTCATCTATAATATTATTAATTTGATTCATAATATCCGAATCAATTTGAAAATTTTCATTGTTATTATGAGCTGTACTATTGTTATTTTCATTGTGTACATCATTTGCTATAAACTCTTCTTGTTGACTTATGTTTTGTTCACCTTCATCCTTTATATGAGGCATAAGATCTTCCGTTCGTCTAACTTTAATTACAGGATCTCTATCATTGGCGTCTAAATTTATATTGTTTTCTTCTTCAATTTCTCCCGCACTTGTATCCGGATTTTCAGATTGTTTTGGTTGTTCTTTATGAGATTTTTCATTGATTATGGTTTCGGTTATAACTTCCCTATCCGCATTATTAATATCCACAATAGAATTTGTGTTTGAACATTTAACAATTTTTAATTGCTCTTTTAAATCTTTTAAACTTAATATATTTACAAACTTTACGTTTGCCTGTATATCATTTGGAAGTAAAGCATAAATCATTTCCAACTTATTTGTTTCAGTAAGTTTCGGTTGGGGTAATTCATTAAATAATTCGTTTTTATCATCAACGAAATCTTCTTTGGCATTGTAATCGTCATAAGATTTTTTAAAAATTTCCTTATATATTATATGAGAAGGTCGTTGTTTGGAATAATGATTTTCCAAAGATGTCAATGCTTCTGACCATGTAGTCAAATTAGCTTTTCTTCGAAGCCACCAATTATGAGCTTGATCCAATAATAAATATTGTAATTCTAGTAAGGCTTGTTCGTCTGTTATACATTTAATTCTTTTAAAAGATTCTATATATTCTATAAAATGATGTACTTTTTCTCCATCATGTTCACCAGAAAAACGCACAGGACAATCCAAAAATGTATTGAAATTCTTAATAAGATTTTTTAATATTGAATTTATATCCATTGTGTGTGTGTGTGTCCAAAACTTCAAGAAAAGAAAAAATAGAAGTTCAAAAAAAGTAATAATTGTATGATTGTCTAAAAAAAACTTTTAAACAATTGCCATCAATAATCAAGTATTTTTTTAATTAAATAAAATAATAAAATAAATTTTATTGCGATATTCTATTAAGACTCAAAATTAAAAAATTAAGTCAATTTTACCTTAACCCCTGCAAATCTAATAAAAAAGTCAAGTTGTACCACCTGTAGGATTTTCAACCTCTGCGATGATTAAAATGTTTCATTTGTTGCACAAAATACCAAAAAACGTAAAAAAATTGGCGTTTTTCAGAGGCTGGTTAAGTTCTCCAAAGGGGAACTTTTTTTCTCCCATTCTGATTACCCATTTCCGAACTACCTGCCTAGAACCATAAGGCATATTCGTGCCAAACTAGAGGAGTCTAGCTCTTTTATTTTATACTGCATCGTGTTTACTACAGACGGACGGACATCGCTAGAATGTCTTAGAATCGAGCACTGATCAATAATATATATCGAGAGCGAATATTCAAAATTTGTTATCTGCAGTGTTATTACATAGCAGATGGCAAGTTTTGAATATTCGTCCTCGATATACTTTATGCGGTCCCTGGCCTATATTTCGATGCCTTACACATGGAATGATAGAGTGAGTATACCCCCAAAATGTAGTTGGAAGGTATACATTTTTTTTTTGTAAGTTGACGTAAAACATGACTTGTTCCGTGTTTTCAACAAATAGACATGCAGACGAACAGACTTTGGTAGATCGTCTTGAAGTCGACCGAGCTAAATCGTCTTTGTCGAAAAAAATTCGATATTTCGAGGTATTACAAATGGGATGACAAATTATATACTCTCTATTACTAAGTGTAGGGTATTAAAGCCAAATTTGCTACGCTAATCTTTTTACTATAAAAGGCCTTTTTAAATACGTATCCCTTAAAAACTCAAAAACAGCAAGTGTAAACCGCACATTACACCTAGGAGCGTAAACTAGTTTAACAAACAAAATGAAGATGTAATGAGCAAAAAACGACTTTCTCAGAGCCAAGTTCATTTCAAATGCAATAACAGAAAGTGTGATATCCCTCAAAATAAATATGAAGGGCTTACTTCAAGAACTTGATAAGCAACATTTTATTTTTTCGTATTTTTCGCCTTCTGCTGATGTTCCATTGACAGATTTTTGGCAGACGTCTTGCTTTAACCCTTCGTACAAGTATATTCAGAATTAAAGTTCTTCTAAAGTTCTATCTTCTACATCAGAGCTTCTCACTAACTTTTGCTTCGCGACCCCTTTCCCATATTTCAAATTTCTCGCGATCCCCCCCCACCACCCACATAAAAAAACAAGTGAGAAAATTTAAATCGGTCAAGACCGACAAATGGCGCTGATTGGCCATACGCTACGTAGGCCTCCAGATGACACAGCAAAAATTGCCATTGATTGGAATCCACAGGGTACATCCCGCAGAGTAGGCAGACCATCTCACACCTGGCGTCGACAATTGAACATCGAAATTAGACGCATCGATCTCAGCTGAGGAGAAATAAAACGTATATCATCAAACCGGACCGAATGGAATAGATTCGTTGTGGCCTTTTGTTCCGAAAAGGAACCACAAGACATAATATATATATATAAGACCGACCATATTATACTCTACACCAGGTTTCCGAAAAAATGTTTCTCAAGTCCAAACATGGACTCATTAGATCCCTAGTTTTTGAGATCTTTAATTAGTGTAGAAAACACACAGAAGCGAAAATTGAGGAAAGTAGGCCTTTTTACTGCCAATAGACCGATTTTGCTGAATATCGAGCGAAATTTTCATTTGAGAACTAATTGTAAGTGTAAAAATGGTCCAATTATGATCAGATTTGATAAAGTTACCAAAGTACACGTTTAACAAAAACCACCAACATTTTTTTCAAATATTTCCTTTTCATGAATTTTGAGATATTTTACGAACATCGGAAGGGTGGTTTGTATGGGGACTACAAGGAGAACTAGTCCGATTTCTTTAAAATTTGGAATTATTCTTTGTAAATACTTTTACCTGCTAAATTTTTAAATCATAATTATTATAATACGGTTTTAAGAGTATTTTTGGCTTAAGTTGAGTATACTGGCATTGGTCGGATTGATCCCAAATTTTTACCAGAGATAGATCTTTTGATTACAAATAATAGGGTGATTTTTTGTCGGCGAGATCTGGTTCGCGAGTTATGACGACTTGAAATTCGAATATTATAACTGGAAAAAGGCTTAATACACAAAAAAAACTTTATTTAGCAAAGCCGCTAAACTAATTTATGGAGTTTATAATCCCTAAGCCCGGCCGAAGGCCGCTACGCAGAAAAGCTTTTTTTACGAAAATTCTCAAAAACCAAAAAAAAACTAAATTTTTTTTTTTCTCAAAAAAAAATTTTTTTTTTTGGCTTTTTTTGGGTTATTTTTTTTTTTTTTTCCAAAATGAAAGATTTTTCAATTACCTTTCGAATGACAACAATATTTTTGAAGTCGAACAATAAATAACGAAGATATAAGCAAAAAACTTCAAGTCGAGATAACTCGCTAAATACGTGTCGCCGACAATTTTTTTTATTTTTTTCGAAATCATCGCTAACAGGGCTATTTTCAAATTTTTTTTTTTGCCAAATTTAAAGTGGATGTTTGTATGTGGGCTATATCTATATATGGACCGATTTTTTAACACAGTTTTTTAACATTTAAGCTGTTTTCAAAGTCCCCAATTAAGCAAGGATGCTGATAGCATGCAGTCCTGTCGATCATATCCTGAAGTAGTCAGATTTAAAAATTGTGCTTTTTAAATATATTAGATAATTTTGAAGCCCTTACGAGCTATGAAGCTTAAAATGGCGCATGCCCTAAAGTTGTCGGATTTAAAATTGTTGGACTTTGAAAGGAAAAATAATATGAATTATGGTAAGGGTGGAAAGACGAAAGGAAAAAGGGGGTAAATTTAATTCTGTTTTTTCCAACGTTTTTTTGAAGCGGACTGATAAGCTAAAAAGCTAAAAATAGGCAGATCCTAACGTAGCCGTATATTTTGATAACTCGCAATTACCAAACAATTATGCTTTACTTTTTTTTAGAAATTTTAATTTTAATAATCATGAAGTTTACTAAACTTTTCGCGACCCCCTAGAAATGCTTCCGCGACCCCCTAGGGGGTCGCGACCCACCGTTTGAGAACCATTGTTCTACATTATTTCAAAAGTTTTAAGGCAAAAACCCCCATAAAATGAAATTTGCTTATCGAGTTTTTACAATAAGCCCTTCATATGTACAGCTCTAAAATAATAGGAAACGCTTTGGCGAGTAAACGCATGATCAATAATGGGATCTTAATACAATAAAGAAATAAGTTTTCACATCGGCGCACCGACGATATTTATATGAATAATGAAAATAATACAATGTATTTACCGGTGAGTATTTCCGCAATTGTTTCCAAAAATAAGTCGATTTAAATATTCTTAATTTTTGAAGCAATATTTTGTTATTTGTATTTTAGCATTTTTTTACAATGTTGTAATATAATTAAATTATGTAATTGTAAAAATTAGATAAAAAATTAAGAAAAAAAAAATTAAAATTATTCTGTAAATACAAAAATGCAGAATCAAATGTTCTAAAATGAACAGCTGACTAATGACAACTGTCATTAATGAGTGTTGCCAACCTTCAGAAGAAAAGCCTCAGAGCATAGAAAAAAACATAAAGGAGAACAACAACAAAGCAAAACACAAAAGAGAAAAAAGTTTTTAAACTATCAATAGTGCGTATCATGGACTAATTATAAAGGACTGCTACCAACGACGTAAATCAGAACAATAACAATAATGACATTTAAATATTTATTTTCTTTTTTAATCAAATTTTGATTTATACTTTATTCTCTTTCCATAAATAATTTCAAATTGTTTACATTTTTGAATTTTTTTTCTTAAATATTTATGAGAACCAAAACAAACTTCAAATATTTTGAAATGTTTTTTTTTTGTTTTCTTGAAAAATTCGTAAATATTATTGTTCTGATATTAATCAAAAAAATAACTATGGCGACCAACTACTTGTTTGGAAGCATTCCTTTATACATCTTCCTTGGTGCGTATTATCCATAGAAAAGATTAGAAGGTACGCAGTGTTGTATTTGATGTATTTTCCAATATGGTGGCAAAATGCTTGTTCTTCCTCATCTCACACGTATTTAATATCAAATTAGATTATTTGTTTATAAAAAATGGAATTTGTCTTTCATTTAATTAAATTTATTATTTATTATGCTTTATTCAACGTTTTTTTTAAAGATAATACGCACTATTGATAGTTTAAAACCTTTTTTGTTTCTTTTATTGTTTTCTTTGTTGTTGTTCTCCTTTATGTTGCATTGTTTTTATTAAACGTCAAAAGTTACATAATGTGCTGTCACTAATACTTATTCAAGCGAAATACGACTCTGTTACACTTCTATTTTTTTCTATGGTATTATCTTAAAAAAAAACGTTGAATGAACACACAAAAAAAAATTAAAAATTTTTTGCCAGTTTTTGGTTTAATTACAACCTATAAAGTGGTTTTGGGTAAATTACCAAAGTTTTTGCTCTAAAAAACTTAGATAAATTATCCAAAACCACTTTATACACGCAAAAAAAAAATCTGTGTAAGATTGAGCAATCCTACTTGGTAAAACTTTTTTCATACCAAAAAAATTTTTTTACCAAATTTTTGCTAAAATTATGCTTGTCGATGTTAAAGTAACATAATTCATTTTTTATGTAAAATAACCAAGTAGCTTGCACAATAACGCAAATTACCTGTACAAAAATTTATCGAAAGAAAACAACAAAAAAACAGATACAGACCGCCATTATCATTTTGTATTTTTGTGTGCGTGCTTCGTATATTTTTTGTGTTATAAAAACGTAAAAAGGAATTTGAGAAATAAAATTAAAATAAATAAATAAATAAAAATAATTAGTTTTTTAAAAGATAAATAAATGTAAGATAAAAAAATGCTAAAGTTAATTTTGCTGTCATAACTTAAAACACCATTTATTTAGCAAAGCCAATGGAGTCCCAGACGTTTGTTTCAATGAATTACAAATGGAATGATAAAGTGAGTATACCCCTATTTCGAAGACACCAATAAGGTTTAATAGATATTTAGTTAAAAATTAGTGTTAGCTAATAATTTTCTATTTTTACAGGATACTGCTAAATAAATTTTTGAAGCTATGGCGAATCCTTCACTACAATAAAGAGCGTGGGCACCAGTCCTCCCTTTAGTTATAAAATTAAAACCTAAAAACTCATTTATATAGCAAAGCCAATGGAGTCCAGACCTGTTTTGATGAGTTACAAATGGAATCTTAAAGTAAGTGTTCCTCCTAAACATAAGACCAATGGTTTACTAGTTTTTTAAATTAAAAATTTATATTTTGTAATAATTTTCTATATTTACAGGATGCTTTTAAATAATTCATGAAGCTATAGCTGATCCTTCACTTCAAGAAAAAGCGTAGGCAGCAGTCACTGGAGAAAATTGTACATAAAGGGTCAGTTAGTCGGTGGTAAATTAAATCCTACACAACATTTATTATATTAATATGGATTTATTCTGTGAAAATTTTAATTTCAATAAATATACAAATTTTTACAAAAATTTTATAGAAAATTTATTTTAGCATTAATGTGGTAATTTTAAGCATTATTTTTAGTCACCTTTTCTAATAATTTTGGTATATTTCACCATACCTCTTTTGGTATATTTTACCAAGTTTTTGCTTAAATAGCATTAGCATTTTCTTCAAAATTTTTTACATAAGTGTTTTGGCTAAATTACGAAAACTACTTCGTCGGTTGTAGTTTTAGCATATTTTTGGTAAAATTATGCCAGATTTTTGCTCACTCCGACACAAGTTTTTTTTTGCGTGTAGGTTGTATTATCCCCAAAACGGACACAATTTTTTTATATTTTTTTTGTGTGAAGCAAAATAAATAATAAATTTAATTAAATGAAAAGACGAATTCCATTTTTTATAAACAAAGAATCAAATTTGATATTTAATACGTGTGAGATGAGGAAGAACAAGCATTTTGCCACCATATTGGAAAATACATCAAATACAACACTGCGTACCTTCTAATCTTTTCTATGCCTCAGAGTTTCTACCATAGGGGTGAAACGAACAAGTTTCGCATATGTGTATGTATTAGTGACGGCACGCGCGTGTAACTTTTGACGTTTCATAAAAAACGTAAACAAACAACGAAAATACAGATGCAAAAACTCACACGTACAGGCACACGTACTCTAGGCAGAGAAGTAAATTTAGTAGTATTTAGTATGCGTCCATATTGAAAGTACCAAAATAAGCACTCGTGTTGCATGTCTATATGGTCTGTGGTTTCTACACAAAACTCATTGGGGGCTTTCACGATATCTATAGGTTTATCAGTATATTTACTAGTGTTTCCAATTCGGTTAATCGATTAAATGATTCCTTGATTAATTGCCTCTATTTCGGTTAATGTCGAAACAAATAATTTAAAACGCAAATAATTATTCAATCCGATCTCTATATTTTACTATAATTTAATCCAAACACTCCCTAATTTTCCAAAAAAAAATATTTTTAACAAAAATTTCTAAAATAAAAGCAAAACTACCGACAACAGCATTAAGCATTTTGGGGAAAAAATGTATAATTACAAATTCACGAAACCTCTCAACAAGTTTGTTGTCGAAACTTAAAATATTTATCAATTTGTTTGTTTTTTAGTTTTTAATTAAAAAAATGTTCTGAAACAAACAATTAAAAGTTTAGAAAAGCCAAATTGGAATTTAAAAATCCCAATTTAAATTAAAAAAAAAAACAACCAATTAGAATTCAGAAGTCCCAATAGAAATTCAGAAACGTTAAATTGAAATTTACAAAATCAAAGTTTAAATACAGATAAGATAAATTAAAATTCAGAAAAGCTTATTGAAATTCAGAAATTCCTATTGCCATTCAGAAACCCCTAATTAAGAGTTTAGAAAAGCTAAATTTAAATTTAAAAATCACAATCGATTAAAATTTAGAAAAGTGCAAATAAAATTCAGAAAAGCACAATAAAAATTAAGAAATCCCAATTGAAATAACGAACGTACGACGAACTTCAAGAATTTACATGTATTTTGTTTTTCTTACAATAAAAAAACGTTACGTGGTAATTGCCAATATTGCTATTTAAACAAACGTCATTATCAGAGTTATAGAGTAATACATCAACCATTTTGTAGATCTGGCATCACCAAAGATATTTGGAAATTCTGGCAATGCCAAACTAAAGTTCAAACGTAAAGCAAAAAGAGACAAAAAACAATCTGCATTCTCACTGTAAAACTGGTATCTTCCATCTCGCTCACATTTCGATTTGTGATAAAATTTCGTAAACAATACCATATGGTTTTTGTTTACTATTTTTTCAAACGCCATTTGTTATCCTACTCTATAACTCTGGTCATTATCTTAAAGCATAGTACTCTGTTCGATTTCACGGAAACAAATCTGTCAAACTACACATAAAAAAAAATTTGGCAACGCGAGGAATTTTAGGGAAATTGTTAAAAAAGTTTTCACGCATTTTTATTGTACAAGACAATTTAAATTTCCGTGAAAAGTGACATTTCAGTTTTGTTATGATCGTTTCTTTCTTATAATTGTCAGAAGTTGTTGATTTTTAATGTTTTATTGCGATTTGAGGCGTTTAAAGTTTGAGTAAAATTTTCACCGCAAAAAATTTCACGGGGAAAAAAATGTCAAACTTCATATAAAGAAAATAAATTTTGGCAACGCGAGGAATTATAGGGAAATTGTTAAAAAAGGTTTCACGAATTTTTATTATACACCGAACCAAATACGGCAGTAATATTTACGAAAAAGCATGTTAATTTGACGAAAGAACAATCATTATACAGCTAACAAAACAGGGGTGTTGATTTGAATAAAATTTCGTTGATTTATATTTGAGATAAATTTGACGAAATTTTGTCAAATTAACAGAATTATTTTCGTCAATTTGAATAAAATAGTTTATTCAATTTGAATACACCGAACCAAATCGCGTAGGTAAAATCAACAAAAAAATTTTGTAGATCTTTAACGAAATTTCGTCAATTTTTTTTTTAAGATTCAACAAATTTTATTCAAATCAACAAAATTTCGTCAAGTTTACATCCTCTAAATAAGTAAAATTGACGAAATTTCATCAAATTGACTAAATTTTGTCAAATTGACTAAATTTCGTCAAAAAATTCTGGACTTGATTTGACCCATTTTTTAACTAAATAAAGTTAATCCTAATCTTAATCCAGTCTGCAAAAAACAGGGCTATTAATATTTAAAGAACTTAAAAAATGTTAGTTATAATAAACAAAAAAAAATACAAAATAATTAATAATTGAACTAATTTAAATATAAACTTACACAAAGGGGACAACGAATGACTTTTTACAGCAAATGACAAACGAAATGTACATATTTCCAAATTCCAGACGGAAACTTATTTATCTTTGAACCCTTGTCAATATAATATGTATGTAGAATACCTAAAAACATTAATAAAAATTAGTTGTTTGTAAATTTAATGTTTATATAATCATTACTTACATGAAGTTTCTGAAAATTTGAAGACGTTTTCACATGAAATTTTTCAGCATTTGAAGACGCATTGTACCATGCCAGGCATAAAAACTAATAGCTTTAGGCAATTGGATAAAATTTCATTAAAAAATAAATTAATTTTCACAAAATATACACTTTTTTCATGACGCTACACATTGAAAAAATAATGGCGTCCAAACTAAAAATATTAGTCAATTTGACGAAATTTTGTCAATTTTACTTCTTCATAGGATGTAAACTTGACGAAATTTCGTTGATTTGAATAAAATTTGTTGAATCTTAAAAAAAAAAATTGACAAAATTTTGTTAAAGATCTACGAAAATTTTTTGTTGATTTTACCTACGAGATTTGGTTCGGTGTACAAAACAATTTAAATTGCCGTGAAAAAGTGACATTTCAATTTTGTTATGATCGTTTCTTTCTTATAATTGTCAAAATTTGTTGATTTTTTAATGTTTTATTGCAATATTTTAAGTATTAAGGTACCTAATAAAACAGCATATATTTTGCAATAAAATGGATATTTGAGATTTGTTATGATTGTTTCTTTCTTTTAATATTTAAAAGTTTTTGTTTTTAATAGTTTTTATTACGATTTTAGGCGTTTTAAAAATTTTCACATGAAAAACAATTTACTTAGCTTAAAGGCAGCAGTACCACTGTGTAAATTCATTTAAATTTTTGGAAGAATAAAAATACGTTAAGATGTGTTCAGTGTGCATAACAAAGTACACTAAACACATCTCATAAATAAAAGCGCCACCTATTGTCCAGTAGCACAAACTTTAAGAATTGTCAATACAATGACAGCTGTCATCTTGATTTTCCTTTCTTTCCGGTGACTGCTCCATTGAAGACGCTAAAGTACGTAAAATTCTTAAAATAATCATTAAAAATCTAAAGAATCGTAAATCTAATATGTGAACATGCATTAAATTTAAAAACTATACATAAATTATGTTAATAACAAAGTTTGGTGTCCGCCCTAAGCGTTAGTTGAACTAAAAAAAAAACGATATTAAATTTCTACCTAGTGCTCACAAAATCTTTGTAAATACTGGCATTTATAAATACAATTAAAACTGATTATGGTTTTTTCTTTTATAATTTTAGGATGTTTATGCCAAAGGCTCATCGTGTCGCTATCTACGAATACCTCTTTAAAGAGGGTGTTATTGTAGCCAAAAAAGATACCCACGCTCCTAAGCACCCTGAGCTTGAGAGCATCCCCAACTTGCATGTCATCAAAACATTGCAGTCTCTCCATTCCCGTGGATTGGTAAAGGAACAATTCGCCTGGAGACATTACTACTGGTACTTGACCAATGAAGGTATCGAATTCTTGCGCAGTTACTTGCATTTGCCCCCAGAGATTGTTCCCGCCACTCTCAAGCGTCCCACAAGACCCGAAACAACACGTCCCCGCCCAGCTGCTGCTGCTCGTTCTGGTGACGCCAGCAAGACTGGTGAAGATCGCTCAGCTTACAGACGTGCCCCAGGAGGTACAGACAAAAAGGGTGATGTAGGCGCTGGTGCCGGTGATGTTGAATTCCGTGGTGGTTTCGGTCGCGGTCGTCCCCAATAAATAAAAATTGACATGGGTGATTTGTAGCCTGTATAAGTAATTTTAAATCTTTTTAATTGTTTTAAAAAGGTGTTTTTCTATTTTAAAGAAATGATGAAGAGATAAAATATAAAAAAGAAATTAAAAAAAAAAAACAAAACCTAAGTTCAGTGTATTAATATTGTTGGATAAAAACTATGTGAATGAAATAATATTGATCATTTGATTCAAGTGAAATGATTATGAATAGAAAATATAACGATAAATGTGATATTGCCAAAAACATTTTGTAAACTGTAAACAAATAGAATCACCAAAGATAAGCTTTTAAAAAAAATCTTTTTTAAAATGAAAAAAATATCTGGTTCAAATTGTGCATGAGAGTACATCTACAGATCAATCATAATTTTTAATTATGCTTGTGGGAATTCCCAAAATAAAAAAAAAATCCTGAAAAAGTGAATTTCACGGGTCACATGAAAACAAAATATGCCAACACAAAAATAACAAAATATCCCAAACCCTCTGGAATTAAAAGAGAAAGTTTAGTGGGACCGAGCCTTTGGATACCCTGCAACTTATGGAGGACAACATTTACAAAAATTTTTTAAAAGGTTTGTTGTTGTCTATGGCGTTTTCATTTCTCGAAAAAATGTCGCACTTTTCTGAGCTAAAATCTAGTTGGCAGACATTGCTCTGATCTATAAAAAAAATACTACGGATAAATCTTTTAATGTTGAGTCAAAAATACAAATTGTCGGCGCCCCATGGTTCCCGAGTTATGGGCCAAATGTCATATTAAAGGTATTTCAATGAGCTTTCGAATGAAACCAATTTCGACCAGATCGGACCATTATTTCATAAGATATATCCAATTATATAGCTCCAATCTTTGGAGGCCCATAACTCGGAAACCATGGGTCTCCGACAAATGTTTTTTTCTGGACTCACCTATTTCATCCCTATTTCTGAAAAAAAAGTAGCAATGTCTGCCAACTAGACTTGTTCCCTTTTCTGCTCTTAGGCTCTTACCTCTTTCTCCTATACACTACAAACTCATAATTGCGGCAAGAAAAATTGTGTAGAGTAAATCCGGTCTTAGGTCATAAAAACACCTTTCATTTGTTATCAAGGGGCCTGTCACAGAATTAATTCTGTTCGGAAGTGGTTTTAAAATGTTCTTTTTAAAAATGATTTTTGGGAGTTAAACCACTTTTATGAAATTCATTTCCACTTTGTTTTCAGTAAGAGATTTAATTCAGAAAAAGGACTCGTTTTGCTTTTTATGAATAAACCACTTTTTCACGGAATTGAGTGACATTAAACAGATTCCAACTAAGCAAAATTCGATATCGGTGATAAATATTTCGAGGGATATATAGGGGCATGTCACAGACTCAATTCCGTTCGGATTTGAAAAAAGTGGTTTACTCGTAAAACGCAAAGCGAATATTTTTTTTTTCGGAATGAAACCACTTTTATGCATTTCAATTCCACTTTGATTTTTAAAAGTGATTTCATTCCGAAAAAAATAACATTCTTTTTGCGTTTTACGAGTAAACCACTTTTTTCAAATCCGAACGGAATTGAGTCTGTGACATGCCCCATATAGTGGACGAAAATACAATGGAAACTTTTTATAGTAGATGCAATTTGTTGAAGACAAAGCTAACAATACTAAACGTTTTTATCAAACGAGTATTATTTAAAAAAAATGTTTAGGTAATTTAAAAGCTTTAATTTAAACTTGATAGCGTCCAGATTGAGTAAATAATAAATATGCAGGGGTCGATCTAGAAAATGAAATTATTAGCCCTGTTTTTTGCTGACCGGATTAAGATTAGGATTAACTCTATTTAGTTAAAAAGTGGGTCAAATCAAATCCAGAATTTTTTTTTATATTTTTTTTTTTGAATTTACATCCAATTAGTTAATATAAACAGGAAAAAAATTAAGCGTTGTCCAAAATGTAAAATGGTATAAATAAATTTGAGTTGATCCAAGGATTTAACTAAATTTATTTTTCATTCTTTGCATTTTGGACATACATAGCTTAATTTGCTTTTCTGTTTATATTTACTAATTGTATGTAATTTCAGAAAAAAATTATTAAAAAAAAATTCTGGACTTGATTTGGCCCATTTTTTAAATAAATAAAGTTAATCCAAATCTTAATCCGGTCGGCAAAAAACATGGCTATTATTAGACATTTTTTGAAAAATATTTCTTAGTCGATTTTTTTTTAAAGTTCAAACATTAAAAATTGAATAAATCGTCCAATAGTTTAAAAGGAAATTTAAAAATCGATGCCTTAGGACAACAAGTTTCTATTTGCTTAAAGAAATGGGCACAAATAGAACCTTGTCGCGAATTAGATTTTAAATTTATTATTATTTTTTTAGAAACCTTGGTTAACTTGTATTTTTTAATAGGCACCTTTCCAATGATACCTTATTTATACAGATTGGATTATTACATGCGAATATAAGTCGATTTTGTTTTAAAATTTAATGCGATATATCTCGTGAAATATTTCTCTGATCATCGATTTTTGTTGTATTGGATTCTTCACGAAAAGGGCTACATATTAAAAAAAATTGGAGCAATTGAAAAACAAGCGAAAGTGTTAAATTCGGCTGTGGCGAATCTTTTATACCTTCCAATATGTAAATAAAAATACAAAAAAAAAATTAAGTAGCGTTAAATGTTTAAAAACTCCTTTATTTGTTTTTTTGTGGACTAAGGGCGGATTACTCAATGAAGAGTTGGCTGCTAACTGCCGATTTAACGGAGCCTTATGTCAAAATTTGTAAGAAAAAGTTAAATTTAACGGAGAGTTATTTTATAACGGAGCATTGAGTAAATGCCTCTACAGACAATTCAATATTATGTACAATCTGCATGTATTTTTTTCAGTTCAATATTTTACACAGTATTTTTATGTATGCCAATCGTGGGTAAACGTCAAAAATACCTTAATCCAGCCTAAATAATTATAATTTTCTCATTATTTAAACTATTTATTTAAACAACCCTCAAAAGGAGGCGGGCCCAAAAAGACAACATTTTCTAATCCCTTGGGTCCAAGTTAGGGTTTCCAGATGGCCTGGATTTTCCAGTTATTTTGGGTCTAATCCAGTTTCCAACTAAAATATACTTTGTCCAGTTAAGACAGATCTTTCTTTTATATAAATCATGAATAACACACAAATACCTCTTTTGGATCTTTCTTTTTGCTGCATTTACACTCTTTTATTCATTACTTTTTTGCACATCTCGGTCAGTTAAGCGATGATTTCGATTTGAGGAATGTTCTTCAAATAACCCCAAAAAATAAGTCTGGAGGGGTCAAATAAATTTTTTTATGATAAAAAAAATTCATCAGAAAATACCATATATTGCATTAAGAATAAATAATAATACGATAATTAAAAATATACATCTTTTCAATTTTGCGCTAATATCACGTTTAAATTTAATCAAACAAATAAAAAAAAAAATTTTTTTTCCACAAACAAAAAATAAAAAAATTACAGACAAAAAAAATTTACCATAAAAACAGTAATGTCCGAACATTAACAAATATTTTTAGCTAAAAAACAAAACAAAATGTTTTTTTTTTTCACTTCCGATTTTCAAGTAAAAAAAGAAACCCCAAAGACATTGCCCTACATGTCCAGTGTAAGGTCTATTCGATTACCTTACTGGGAATTTTCAATACAAAAAGTTAACAAGACTTTCCAGTTGTAGTAAAAAATAGTAAGAAATTTGGGTAATTGAATAGACCTATAGTTTTTATTTTAATTCATATATGACACTTTTGTATAATTTTAAAAATTAATTATAATTTAGAAAAAAAAAATACGTTTTCTTTTGTGTTCAAAATTAGAAATTCTAATTGAACTTAAAATGGCATTAAATTAAATATTTTACGAAAAATAGATTTTTGCTCATAAAACTACATTATCATAAAATGTTGTGTTTAATCAACCGAGTTGAATTAATTTACGAGCGATAACTTTACAAGTTCTAAGTAATTTTTCTTGAATAAAAATATTTTTTATTATTTTATTTTAAAAATGAAAATTCTGTTTAAATTGACTTTCGTTAAAATTTAAATTACGCTGTATACCCCCTGCTTTTTTTTTGTTATTGTTAAGTACCTATAAAACCGCAACTTTTGTGATTAATCTTCCATTTATTGGTTTTAAAGCCGTTCGGATGTTTTTTTCAATCGCCCTAAATCGTTTTAAAACTCGTTTTTTTTTGCTGTTTTTACATTAAGCGATTTTGTAACTATTTTCAAAGTAAAGTTGGCATCACTAATTCTTTTCATAAAATGCTTGATGATAACAATTCACGGCGAATGCTTAATATATAAAGAAGAAGCATGCTTGAATACGTTTTTTTTTTATGTATACGTCAAGCATTGTCAGCTGTAATCCAGTGAAGCAAGCCGGTCGGCGCGGCTGACGGCTGAGTCGCTAAGCCGATATTTTTCCATGAGCCGCGCCGCCGCCGATATCATCGGCTGATCGGCGGCTCAAACTCCAGCCGATTTTGGCGGTTTTGAAATTAAAAAGAGCATATTCCTCAATTTTGTTCCTTTTGGATATTAAAATTTCTAAAAGTCATATTGGAATTCAAAAAAGTCCAATTAAAATATAGAAATCACAACTGAAATTAAACAGTTCACATTCTCAGAAAAACTAATTGAGAATAACAATTTCTGAATAACTATTGGCCTTTTCCCAGGGTTGGCAACCTATACCCACCTAGAATAACGGTATTTGGCTATTGTACCGCAACCTATAAAGATATGGACGTTTTCAAAAGCGATTATAAAAGCTGATGAAATTTCTAGTATTTTAAATGTGTCACTTCGTGTTTCTACCGGTTCGTTTTCGAAATATAGGTCAATACCTTTATAAAACCGTTTGAAACGGTATTATAACGGTATTGGCCTATATAACTAAAACGAACCGGTAGAACCACTAAGTGACACATTTAAAATACTAGAAATTTCATCAGCTTTTATAATCGCTTTTGAAAATGTCCATATCTTTATTGGTTGCGGTACAATAGCCAAATACCGTTATTCTAGGTGGGTATCGGTTGCCAACCCTGCCTTTTCCAAATTTCAAATGAAATTTCTTGGTTTCAATACTTTTTTTTTCTAGATTTCATTTGAATTTAAACTAAACTTTTCTCAAATTTAATTGCGATTGCTGAATTTTAATTGTCTGTTTTATTTGTTTTTTATATTGTTGCACAGAAAAAAATAAAAATGAATTTCAATTACGAAATTCGTTGATTCAATTAAAAAATTAATTGATTTCGGACGTATCACGAAAATGCGCATATTAATTACTCATTTTGTTTGAAAACAGTTTTAAAACTTAATTAAATTGTTAATTGAATCAATTAAAGTTTTAATTGAAAATAAAATGGAAAACCAATTAAAATTGTAACTAAAAAAAAAAATAATATAAAATTAAAAATCAATAATATAGATTTATTGATTCACATAAAATGTTTAATTGAAAAAAGACCACAACTCAATTTAATTTTAAAGTTAAACTTCAAAAAATGCCCTAAAATAAATAAACATAGAATTTTTTTGTTTTTTATTATTAAGATTTTTTTTTCTTTATTAAATACCTACAAACAGTTGGTATAGTTTTGCATAGAAACATTATAGTAGTATTTTAAAACATCAATAACTATTTAAAACTACATTTTTATTTTTAAATCTTGTTATTGCATGCATTTTTGTCGCTTTAGTAAAGTTGAAACAAAAAAAAATTGTATTCTATTTCAATGTGCAAAAGACATCATATAATTTTTTTTTTGTTTCAACTGTACAAATTTTATCAGCAAACAATTTATCCGCAACGACCAGTCGCCTTAAAGAAAACAATAAAACTAAATTTTGGTCTTGCGTTTTTATGTATTCATTGGCTGCTACCACCAAAATAAACAATAGTTCAAAAGTTTTTTTTTGTTGTTTTTTGCATTTTTATTTTTTTATTGGCTACTAACACTAATGCATACAAAACCGGTTTCGTTTGTTTATTTTATTTTTGTTTTCAGTAAAGTCAAGAATTCAATTAAAACATTAATTGAATCAATTAAAATGTTTAATTGAAGTTAAATTTAATATCAAATCCATTTTTAATTAAAAAAAAAATTACGATATTATTTTCTGTGTGGGCTTTATATTTTATAATTTAATAGGTATATTAGTTCGGTTTGAGTCCTTATTATTTCTGAGAAATAATAACTCTTGTTTACAAATTAAAAAAAAATTGCGATCCACGGCACTTTGCATTTATTTTCAATGTAAAATCTTACTCAAAATCCGAAAATGTTTAAATATTTGAGAAGTTTATGTAAAAGTTATTCATATCTTTTTTATTCAAATTCCCAATAAAATTACCTAACTTTTGCAAGAAATCCGGAATCGGTACGATCCACATTGGGTTCAAATGGTACCAAAGTGGCGATTAATTTAAATTTATAAATGAAGTTTTTGTTATAAGTTTTGGTATGGGGTAAAAGTAGATAAAATTCTGCAACGCTAGTTATTAAAATCAATAAACTAAGTTGTTTACTTTTTTTTCGGTGAGCTGCCAAAGTTAGCAAATTTTTGCAGTCTTTGAAAAAAAGTAAAAAAATTAAAATTTTTTATAATTCAAGCGATTATTAGTAGTATTAAATCTTTTAAAAGAAAATCTTTTATAATGGAACCTCAAAAAACAGGTATTAAACTAAATTGCAAAATTTTTTTTGTTTATAAAAATTGGGTCTTAACATTTTTAATATTTTTTTTAAAAAAGGACCCGAAATTGGGATATTTTCCCCATTTAACGGGCCACACATATTAAGTTAGTAATAGTTCGATTTAGTTTTGTGGATTTCAAAAAAGTATAGGATATCAGCTTTTATTTAAAAGAAAAAAAAGTACAGACAATGCCCGGTCCTTTTTTTTATTCCCGTTTTTGTGTAAAAAGTCTGGGTATCGTTTATTAAACAAGACCATTATATGTGTGTTTATACCCTTCACACGAAATATTGGCCTAGGACCCCATAAAGTGTATATTATTGATCACTGATCGATTCTAAGACATTCTGTGACTAACAGTGTGTCCCTCCGTCCGTCTGTTGTTAAGCACACCATAAAGTACATAAAACAAGAGCTAGAATCCTGAAGTCTGTCACCAATATGTATAATGGTCATAGACTGGTTAAGTTCTTGATTGAGGAAAATCGGACCAGGGGGGAAAAAGTTCCCCCTTAGTTGTTTTCTAAAATTTTAAAGTCTAAAAAAGCGTTTAAATTGGTTAATGTGTGCACTGAACATTTAAGTCGTTTTTGCCGACTAAAATGATTTTGAAAGAAAATTGTTTTCATTTACGTTACTAAAATATTACCTTATATAAATCTACCTTGGTACAGGGTACAGATGGTCGCGTGAGTGACTTTTGACTCACACTCACGAGTACTCACACAAACTTCACTCACACTCACGAAACATTTAAAAAAAAAAAATAGTTTTTTTTGGAATGAAAGAAAATATAAAGAGAAAATAAAGCACGCAAAAAAAAATGGCTCACTCAAACTCACTCACGCAATTTTTTTCCACTCACTCACAACCACTTGAGTAAAATTGAGTTTCAGTCACACTCAAGCGTGAATCACGCACAAATCTGCTCATGTGCCCATCTCAAGTACAGGGTATTGTGAGTTTGTCTTAATGTTTGTAACTATCCGAAATATTGGTCCTAAACCAAACTTCAAGTATAGCGATCGATTTAGAATCACTTTCTGGGTCGATTTAGCGATGTCCGTCCATGTAAACATAGTGAGCACGATACAGGTCGCAACAATCAATTGATTTGACTGAAATTAAATTTATGCTTCCTTTTTCCCAAGGAAGAAGCCTCTTGAAATTAAACAAGTGAGAGTGTTAAATTCGGCTGTGCCGAATCTTGTATACCCTCCAACATTAAAAAAACAAGTGAGAGTGTTAAATTCGGCCGTGCCGAATCTGTTATACCCTCCAACATGCAAATAAATAAAAAAAAATAAAAATTGCTGGGGCGTTTTATTTTTTTTTTTTGGGGGGGGGGTCAGTAGTGGTAATTGGGGGGGGGGGTATTTCTTCTCGAATATGTGTTTAAGAATTCATTCTTATACTTTTTGCTCTAAAGAAATACAAGTTTATCATTATTTAAAAAAAAAAAATTTCCACGCCCATAAAAGGGGGGCGGACCGAAAAAACGACATTTTCTAATTCTGTGGGTCCAAATGCAGGACTTTGAACTTCTTGTAGCATAAAAATGTTGTATTTGTTAAACAAAAACAAAGAAAATCATGTAAAAATATGGTATTTTTCAGAGGTTGGTTTAGTTCTTCAAGGGGGAACTTTTTTCCCCTGGTCCGATTTTTCTCCTTTACGAACTTAGCCTGCCTAGGAACATAAGACATATTCGTGCCAAATTTAGGGAGTCTAGCTCTTTTATTTTGGACTGCATCGTGTTAACTACAGACGGACAGACGGACGGAGAGACGGACGGACGGACGGACATCGCTAGAATGTCTTAGAATCGATCACTGATCATAAATATATATACTTTATGGGGTCCTACACCGATATTTTGATGCGTTACACACGGAATGACAAAGTGAGTATACCCTCATACTGTAGTTGGAGGGTATAAAAATTGCAGGTGTGTTTTTTTTTGGGGAGGGGGCTTGTCGGGGGTCCTTGGGGACACCTTCACTTTGGTCAAAAATGTTTACAAATTTAATTACTATGCTTTTTGTACAAAAGATATACAATTTCATCATTATATAAATTATTTGCTAATACCCACGCCAACAAAAGGGGGCGGACCAAAAAGAAGTCATTTTCAAATCCCCTGGGTCCGAGTCCAAGACTTTGAACTTTTTCAAGCATAAAAATGTTTCATTTGTTTAACAAAAATACAAAAAAAATCTATAAAAAGATACTTTTTTTCATGGGTTGGTTTACTTCGTCAAGGGAGAACTTTTCCCCCCCTGGTCCGATTTTGCCCATCTCCGAACTTAACCAGCCTATGAACATAAGACATATATGTGCCAAATTTCAGGAGTCTAGCACTGTTATTTTGGAATGTATCTTGTCTTCCACAGACGGACGGACGGACAGACAGACGGACGGACGGACATCGCTAGAATGTCTTAGAATCGATCACTGATCAATAATATATATACTTTATGGGGTCCTAGACCAATATTTCGATGCGTTACACACGGAATGACAAAGTGAGTATACCCCCATACTGTAGTTGGAGGGTATAAAAAAATAATCGGTCCATGTTTTGACATAGCCCCCATACAAACGCCCCCCAAATTTGGCTAACATTACTTTTATACCCGTAATTTAACAGGTTTCGAAATTTCGCATGTGAATAAATACATACCCCAAAAGAAACATATTTTCTAACCATATATTTGGAATGTTTCCAAATTATAAAGAAATCTGACCATTTCTACTTGTTGTCCCCACACTAACAAAAGAGCTAACTTAATTTTGGGATACAATTTTCTTCAAAATAGTTTATAAATTTTACCACAATTTAGTAAAATTTAACTAAAAGTTTAGAAATTTAGAAAAGTTTCGAAATTTTCTACCCATTAGTTTATCATATTTATCTTCTCAGATTTAAGAAAGTTTTCTTTTTCACTACTTTAGTAAATTTTTAAAAGTTGAGAATTTTTTTTTTTTTAAACATAAAATGGCGATATCTAAACTAAAAACTAAGATTTCAAACCGAAAAAAGCTTGTTGAGCGGTGTAATTAGACCATTCTTGGACTCAAATTAAGTTTGTGCACTAATTAAAGATGTCACAAAATATAGATCCAATCGGTTCATGTTTGGACTTCGGGCACATTTTCCGGAAAACACTGGTGTAGGGTATAATACGGAGTTCACACTTGCTGTTTTGAAGTGTTTAAAAGTGAGATGTTTAAAAAAGTCTTTGTTCTGTATCCATTACGTTTTTATTCTGTTACTGGTGTTTTGTTAAACAACTCGTTTAAAGTCGCTAGTATGAACTCCATATAAGGTCGGTCTTGATCCACTATAATTTTCTTACTTGTTACCATAACTCCAATAAAATGGTAATTAAACCATTAATTGGTTCCTAAAGTTCTCATCTATGCTGAATGTTATATCGACCACTTGTTCGGTAGGGTATCGTGATTAATATGCCTAGATTTAAACCGTTTTTTATTATACAATAGCGGCGCAGCCGAATTTTTTTTTTCAGCCGCGCTGTTCTAAAAAAAACGCGGCGCGCAGCCGAAACGCCGCCGCCGCCGAAAATTTTTGCTCTTCAGCCGCCGCCGAAAATTTTGCATCGGCTTGCTTCACTGCTGTAATCGTTTGTTAGTTTTTTTTTCGCTATAGAAATTTCTGAAACAATTTAATAAATTGAAAATATTTAATTAAAACAGTTATAAAAACATAATATAAAATGTCTTACAACATATACAATATGGCAAGCGACGATGAACGTTTTCCAGAGTATAATGATGATTCTCGCTCCAACAACTTTGAACATAACGACAGTGAAGAAGGTAAAGCTAATTTCTCGATTTAAATGAAATTTTTATGATCAAAAACTAATCAATTTAGATACGGATGATGCCAGCGAAACTGAGTTTCGTAATAACGGGCGCACTCCAAACTGTGGAGGTGCTGCACAAAACACTAATGGTACAAATCATGAACTAAAAGAACAGTAAGTAAACAATTCAATACAGGGTGTTATGTTCATATTTTAATAAAAATAATTTTGCACTAGAATGTATCAACATAAGTTGGCCAGTTTAAACAAACAATTGGAAGAACTTAAAAATTTGTCTCATCCCGAATATATAAAAAGACTAAAGAAGTTGGAATATCAGTATAAAGAACGTTTAAGACTCAACGAAATTTATCGAGATTATTTAAAAGAATGTGTCGACAGAGATTATGTATTGGAAAAGAAAGCAGCTCAAAAAGAATATGATGAAAAAAAGGTTTGTACTTTTTACTCTTTTTTAACCTAATGACCACTGTAGTACAGGTTGTTAAGGAGTTAGGGGAACAACTTCCCCTTCACAATAAATGTGGGCAAATTGATTGAAAAGGGGCGTGCCGAACAAATTACATTACATGTGAGTTGAAGGCACTGTAAAGACACCTACTACTCATGTACTGTGGTTGAAGGGTATGAGGTAAATCACAATTGGAGCGGGAAGCAGTTTTTCGTAATTGTTCACATCCATTTTATATGAAAACAAAATTCCGCCGTGTTTTTCTGCCAAACAATATTCAATTCTATTTTTATGAGGACAATTGCTGAAAACCGCTTGCCTCTCCAATTGTGATTAATGTCTATACCAAGTAAAAAATATATTGTCACTCATGACCGACTATAGATATTTATATTTCCTAACTTTTTTTATGTAGAAAATGCACACAAAACAAATTTTAGTGAAGTGGACTTACATTCGTTGCCAGTAGACAGATTTAACAGAATTTAGAGGGTAATTTTTCCGTGGGATTAATAATAAACAAAAAGGAGTGCTGAATTCGGCTGTACCTAAGCTTTTATACCTTCCAAAATGTTACACTGGTGATTTTGGGAGTTAGTCGGCGGAAGACGTTGGCGAACACTTATCCCCTTGTGATACATCATATTAAATTAATTTATTTTTATTTTTGCACATAAGTAATACAACTGTGTCATTATTTCATTTATTTTTTTAAACCATGCCCTTAAAAAAGGGCGGTTCGAAAAAAAAAAAATTATTTTCTAATCTCCTGGGTCCAAGTGCATGACTCTGACCACAGACTAATACAGACACGACACTCATTACAGGTGTCCTAAAAGCGTTTTTGAACCATATGATTAATTTTTTCAGTTTTTTCTACTTTTTGGGTTAGAAAGAGAAAACTAATATAACGCGCCATAAGAAAAATAAAAGATGCCAAATCTGTTTTTATTGTTTCTTTCACTCCAAATTAGAAGAACGAGTTGCGATGTTTGGTTAAAACTAGCTTAAAAACCAATCTTTATCTCCTAAAATCGCTTAGTGTTTTCCCGATTTGTTATAAAACTCTACTATCGTGTCTGTTCTAGTCTATGACTCACAAGAAAGGTCTTTCACAGGGCACCCACCGATTGTCCTTAAACTTGCATATGGGAAGGAGGAGAGAAAAATAAGAGTTACCTGTTTTTTTCTTAGCTGCCCAATCTCTGATTTAGCGGGTCAAAAGGGAGGGAAAAAAACGGGATTTTTTCGTTTTTTAAGGATTTTTTACATTTCTTTAAAAGAAACTATATGAACATTTTATACAGATCGAAAGGGTTTTTTAGCATTTTTACATTTTTCAAAAATGTAAAAAACTTTGGGGTAGTTTATATGGAGAGGTATATACATACGACCGACAAAATCACATATAATAATCATTATTAAAAAGAAGCTGACTCATATTTTTTTGTTTGGTGAAATTCATGCTAGTTTGGATTTTATTCGAATTTTCCCGAAAGACCACATTTTTCATAAGGTGGCAACCCTTTTTCAAATTTGAGATTGGGCAGCTAAAAAAAAACAGGTTTCTCTTATTTTGCTCCCCTCATTCCAATATTCAAGTTTCAGGACAAACCTTTTTCAACATAAAAATAATTCATTTGTTAAAAAAAAAACATGTATAAAATTTAATTTTTCAGAGGATAGTTTAGTTCTTCAAAAAAAAATGTTTTTCCCCCTGGTCCAATTGTTTTTTTTTTTACGAACTAAACCTGCCTAGGACCATAAGACATATTTATCCAAAACTTTAGAAGTCTAGCTATTTTATTTTGGACTGCACGATCTCTAGTAAGAGGGTATAAACATGGCAACTTAATACATACAAAATTGCAAATTTGAACAAAAAAGAATTGAAAAAACAGACACAATTTTTAACCTAATTCCATTTTATTTAAAATTAAATATTAAAATATTTTTTGTATTAAAAAAAACTTTAAAAAAATTACAGATAGATCTTAAGGACAATATACTCACAGATTTTGAAGAACGTCGTAAACTTATTGAAAATGAACGTTATAGCCTGGAGTTAACAAATGATTCTATGGAGGTTAGTAATAACTTTAACAAATAACAATTTTTATAATAAAACATTAAAATTTAATTAGATCAAACCAACAATAACTCGAAAACTTAGAAGACGTCCCAATGACCCAGTTCCCGTTGTGGAAAAACGCCGAAAACCTACAACAGGACAATTGTTGGTATATATGTTAGAAGAAAAAGATATCGAAAATGATTTAAAAACTATACAAAGGGGAAAACCTCTAACACCTAGTAAGTAATACAATTCATTTAAATATTGGGTTTTAAATAATCGTTATTTAATTTATATTCTCAGCATTGCAACAAAATGGTATTGGTGGTTCATATACTACAAGCAACCATCAACAATCGTCATTAATATCTGATAATGGAAACCAATATGTGGAGACACGTATAGAAGATGGTAAATTATTGTATGAGAAACGTTGGTTTCATCGGGGTCAACAAATTTATGTGGAAGGTAAAGATTTACCAAAGTTTGCTGCTACTATTACAGCAATCGGTAATGAAGTGGTGAGTAAATATAATTTTATAAACTAAAATCATAGAACTAAGTTTTATTTAACTGTTTCATGATCTTTTAGGTCTGGGTGAAAAAAGTAAATGATAGCAGCAGTAGTAAAGTTAAAATTAATATGTCTCATTTGGCCAAAGGTAAAGTGACTATAAAAAGGAGAGCTAACTGATGACCAGCCATAGTAAAGGCAACAGTTCTAACTGCTTTGACTTAACCTTAATTGAAAATTAATATACAAATAAGAAAAAATATTTTTTTGTAAAGATAAATATATATATATTTGCTTGAACTGTAGGTTTATTTTAATTAGATTTAATCCTGTTTTGTACTCATAAATAAATTTAGGAGAACAAAAATATATTTAACATTTATGTATGTATGTACTTTATGTTTTATGGCAATAAGTTATTTATTCTTTTATAAACAAACTAATGCACATTAAAATATATGTTGATGTTTTTTCAAAAATAGGTTTTTTTATATTGTTTTAAAGAAGGCGCGCCAAATCGATAAAAAGAAAAAAGATAGAAAAAATTTTTCAGAATCTGCCAAGAATTTTTCAACAAAAGATTTTTTTAAAATCAGAGAATTTTTCTACTGGAAATACGTTTCAGAATCTGAGATTTTCTTTGGGAAATATAAGTCAGAATCTTAGAATTTTTTAAATGGAAAAAATGTTTAAGGATATGAGAATTTTTCTGTTTAAAAAATCTTTAAGAATCTGAGCATTTTTCTGTGGGAAAAGTTTAATAAATCTAAGATTTTTATCAGAAATATTTTTGTAAAAAAATATTTTAGAATTGTGCGGTTCCACTGGCATTGGTACAAATAATGCCAATACCAAAAAAATTTATTGGCAATAAATGCCAATGCTTTTTTGTGCATTGGCTTAGTTCCCACTAATGCCAATGAAAATTCAATGCCAATTAAAAATTCACATATTGGGTCATAGTTTAAAAAATGTTTTGAATTCGAAATCCTTAAACAGTACCTAGATAGTGTCTAAAATTTTGTTTTGAATAGAGCTGCAAGATTTTAATATTTAGAAAGGTGTATCAGAATTTTTTTACAGAAAAAAATGTTTCAGAAACTGATATTTTTTTAGAGTCTGAGAATTTTATTCTATAAGGGTATTCATTTCAGCTTTTTTTTCGGTTGTAAAAATGTAAAATTATAAAAATGTAACTTTTTATTACAACAAACACATGAAAAAATTTTCCACTTAAAAGTTGCATTTTAAACAACCTTAAACCAAGTGTAAAATTATCCGAGTAAAAAGTTACACTTTTCCAATTATTTAAAGCGTTGCCATTCAATACTAGTCAAAGTAAAGTACCAAATTTGCAACTGTTATTTAAGTTTTTTTATAACTCGGCAGCCCTTATTGAACATGTTTTTGATATTTTTCTTATACTGTAAATCACTATGTGATTTTCCTTTGAACAAAATCACATAGTGATTTACAAAATCATCTCAAATTGTACTAGCATAAAGAAAAATTGCAAAATCATCTCAACTTACCATGGTAAGTTCTTGTAGTGTGAACATGGCCTTAGAAAAAATTGTGTATACAAATAATTTTGGTTATAATAATAGAAATTAAGAATTAAGCAACAGGAAAAACTAACAAAATAAGTAAAAAGTGTGTAAAAAGTGAAAGTTATAAGTTAATTGGTTTATTCATCGAATAATTAAATTATTTTTGGAAACTTTGTATCATAATTTTGTTATGTACTTGTTCACATCAATGAGAGTGGAATGTTGCATTTTTTCATTTTTCCACTTTTACATTTTCTGAAATGAATACCCTTTATGAAAAATGTTTCAGGATCTGATAATTTTTATATTCGAAAATGTTCTATGAATCTGAGAATAATTTGAGAATTATCTAGGAATTTTTCTGTAAGAAAAGTGCATCAGAATTTGGAAATTTTTGTGTAGAACGAATGTATCAGAATCTCAAGTTTTTTATAGACGTCTAAGAATCTGAGACATTTTCTGTAAGAAAATATCGAATATAGAAAATTTTTCTACATAAAATAAGATACGAAAATTGAAGAATTTTTTATATGAAAAGGGTTTTAATATCTAAACAAAATCTAATACATACCTTCTTAAATAATTTTGTTTTCAGAGTATTGGATTAGGAATCAGAAATTTTTTTAAAAATTTTTTTTTTTTATATAAGAATTTGGTCCTATTATACCTTCCACTTAGTGATAGAGGGTATATACAAGTTTGTCATTCCGTTTGTAACTCATCGAAATATCGGTCTGGGACCCCATAAAGTATATATATTCATGATCCCCGATCGATTTTAAGACATTGTAGCGATTTCCGTCTGTCTGTCTGTGGAAATGGTGATCACGACCAAAATACTACATGGATATGACTGAAACTTAACATATTTATTGGAAATTCTCCCGAGAAGTTTTGCATTGCATTTGAGCGATATCGGTTTAGCGGTTCAAAAGTTATGAACGAAAATGTAAGGACACCTCAAAAATTTTAGTACATTCAACATAACCTAAAAATACAAAATGCTTTAATTCGGCTGATGGTTGACATATGTGAACATAATTGAACACAAAATGGTATTTAAACAATTACGAACATATTTTTTGACAAAAACAGAAAAAAATCGCACATTGTTTTTTTTTACCAAAATTTTTTTTTCCCGGAAATTTTTTTTCAACAGTTTTTTTTTATTATTTTAAAGAAAGTTTTTTGCAATACTCTTTTTGAAATTGTGGAGGGTATCACTACATTCGGCAAGGCCGAATTTAACTTTTTTACTTGTTTTTATCTAAATCCGTCTGGCAGGGTTCCCTTGTGAACAAAATTTTTTGAGTAAACAAATTATTATAATATCATGGCTTTATTTTTCTTAAAATAATCATACAAATAACATGGAAACATAATAATACAGTATAACTGATAGGATCATTAAATATTATAAATTAGATTATAGTCAGAAACATTTTCAAGGGTATAAAATAATTCGGCACTGCCAAACATTTTTACTTTGTTGTTGTATTTTTTTTAGATATAGACTGGTTCTAAATCGGATTCAATTTAAATGGTTACATGGGACAATACAAGTACTCTGTTGATGAATGAAATTTTGATTAATCTTTGAAAGACTATGAAATTTTTTTCCACAGTAAATTATCCGATTATTTATTTTGAAAGTTTTTTTTTTCAAAAAGCCCAACAAACTTCTATAATTCCAATGCAAGTTTACTAAAAATTTGAATACAGTATTTTGTTTACACTGAAATTCCTGTTTTTAAATAGTAAAAAAATAAAAACTCGTGAAAAATAAATTGTGATGGTAAGGTTGTCATGTCAAGATTATTTGTATGTTCTTCATCTTCTGGGGTAGATTGAGATCCTCGCCTAATATCCTAAAAAAATAATATTTCAAGAAGATATTTACCATTTTCATGAATTTTAAGAGATTTTTGTGAGTACCGGAAGGAAAGTTTGTATGGGGACCAGAAGTAAAACTGTCCGGATTCCTTTAAAATTTGGAATGATGATTCGTATATACAAAATACCTACACCTATAAGATTTCGAAAGGACAACCAAGACTTTTTTGTAATATAACCAGATTTCTTTTCGAAAAAAATGGCTAAATTACACAAAAGCACTTGGTGAGTTAAATTTTTACCAAAAATTTGGCTAATAAGTGTAAGTGTTTTTTAAGTGTATTAGGGGCTTCAGCGATATTTCAAGAATCCATTTTTGTTAAACCCGTTTTGAGGTTACTCACCCTTTGATTTTCACTGCTAACTAAACTATCCAAATGAGACTGAAATGTCTTGAATACACATAAAAATTGTTTAAGATTTAAAAATTTATAGGAATGTATTTGACGAGTCTGTGGATCCACTTTGATACATGCTATTTTAACTGTTGCCTTCCAGAGTAATGAAGTGTCAGTGCCGCGTTTAACTAAAAATACCAGTTGCTTGCCATTGGGATCAATACATTTCCGGGATCTATATTAAGTTGCAAAAAATCAATATTTTTTAATGTTTAGCACAATTACATATTCAGAAAAGAAACTTACAGTGTATTTAAATTATCTAAACATGTTTTGAATTCTTCGTAGGTTAATGAGTTGATTTCAGTTAAAACTTTAGTATGGCGCACTAATTGCATATGGACACCGTCCACATCCGGCAAAGAATCTGCTAAACTTTGTCCCTGCCCCATGTTGATATTTTACACTTTTTAGAGTTTTATTGTCTTTAAATTGTTATTATTATCAAGAATTTTAACAAATTTTTCTTTGTTAACATTTGTTTATTGCGAAAATTTTACTTTTTTTTGGTGGTAATTAGTAAGTTTACTAAATATTAAAATACCTTGCCAATTTTTGACATTTCTCGACCAATAATTTTCTTTTTGACTGTGTATGTATGTATTTTGTTATTGTATATTGTAGGGAAGAGATAACATGCTTGAAGACACTAAATACTGCGCTTGACAAGTTTTATTTTAAAAGACCCTATGGAAACAACGAATAACTATTCTAATACCCTATTCACACTTATACCCTATTCACAAGTACAGTTTTAGGCCATGTTCACACTACAAGAACTTACCATGGTAAGTTGAGATGATTTTGCAATTTTTCTTTATGCTAGTACAATTTGAGATGATTTTGTAAATCACTATGTGATTTTGTTCAAAGGAAAATCACATGGTGATTTTAAAATCACGCTAGTCTGTATGCAGTATTAAATCGTTTTTAGCAATTATTTTTAGCATTTTCTGTCAATATACTGTAATAGAATAAAGCAAGTGCTAAAAATATTACTGCTAAAAACGATTTAAAACTGTACGTGTGAATAGGGTATTATACCCTATTCACACTTACGATTTAAAACTGTACGTGTGAATAGGGTATTATACCCTATTCACACTTACAGTTTTAAATCGTTTTTAGCAATTATTTTTAGCATTTTCTGTCAATATACTGTAATAGAATAAAGAAAGTGCTAAAAATATTGCTGCTAAAAACGATTTAAAACTGTACGTGTGAATAGGGTATTATATCCTATTCAAACTTATACTGTTATACAGACTAGCGTGATTTTAAAATCCCTATGTGATTTTCCTTTGAACAAAATCACATAGTGATTTACAAAATCATCTCAAATTGTACTAGCATAAAGTAAAATTGCAAAATCATCTCAACTTACCATGGTAAGTTCTTGTAGTGTGAATAGGGTATTACAGTTTTAAATCGTTTTTAGCAATAATTTTTAGCATTTTATATCAATATACTGTAATAGAATAAAGAAAGTGCTAAAAATATTGCTGCTAAAAACGATTTAAAACTGTACGTGTGAATAGGGTATTACAGTTTTAAACCGTTTTTAGCAATAATTTTTAGCATTTTCTGTCAATATACTGTAATAGCATAAAGAAAGTGCTAAAAATATTGCTGCTAAAAACGATTTAAAATTGTACGTGTGAATAGGGTATAATACCCTATTCACACTTACAGTTTTAAACCGTTTTTAGCAATCATTTATAGCATTTTCTGTCAATATACTGTACTAGAATAAAGAAGTGCTAAAAATATTGCTGCTAAAAACGATTTAAAACTGTACGTGTGAATAGGGTATAATACCCTATTCACACTTACAGTTTTAAACCGTTTTTAGCAATTATTTTTAGCATTTTCTATCAATATACTGTACTAGAATAAAGAAAGTGCTAAAAATATTGCTGCTAAAAACGATTTAAAACTGTACGTGTGAATAGGGTATAATACCCTATTCACACTTACAGTTTTAAACCGTATTTAGTAATTATTTTTAGCATTTTCTGTTAATATACTGTAATAGAATAAAGAAAGTGCTAAAAATATTGCTGCTAAAAACGATTTAAAACTGTACGTGTGAATAGGGTATAACACCGCGATGCACAGTGTCTAGATTAGCAACTACTATCCCTTAATGGTGCCCAAACACTTGTTAAAGATCGACAAAAAAACACGTACACAATCCGAACAACAACAAAACTAACAACAGAGAGCGTGAAAAACAAAAAAAAAATATTATCGTTTCTCTTTTTGGGCACCACTGCTTTAAATGCTTATACCCTGTTCACACGTACAGATAAAAACCGTTCTTAGCAACATTTTCTGTCAATATACTAAAATAGAATAAAGAAAGTGCTAAAAATATTGCTGCTAAAAACGGTTTTTAAACCCTGTTTTCACGTATAGTTAAAAACCGTTTTTAGCAGCAATATTTTTAGACCTTTCTTTATTCTATTACAGTATATTGACAAAAAATGTAGCTAAAAAAGGTTTTTAAGGCCTGGGCACTTAAGCGCTACTGTAGCGGTGCTATAGCGTGACGGGCTGTTGTATCGTTTTAGCAATTACTGATTCCGTTTCAACGTGTCATATTAATTTACAAATTTTATTTTAAAAAGTGGTTATTTGTGATTTTTTTTAATTTATATTTACAGAAAAACATTTTTTTTTCGTTTATTTATATTTATTTTTCAATTCTGCAACACAAATGAAACAATTTCAACACAAAATAAAAAACAAAATCAGCTGACACGTAAAACGTACGGAAAATCAAAATTGTTTAGGTTCGGCCGCTACAGCACCGTCACGTATTCGTTTAAGTATCTATTTCTATTTATTTTAATACAAGCTAATACGGCGTTCACACTTGCTGTTTTGAAGTGTTTAAAAGTGAGATGTTTAAAAAAGTCTTTGTTCTGTATCCATTACGTTTTTATTCTGTTACTGGTGTTTTGTTAAACAACTTGTTTAAAGTCGCTAGTGTGAACTCCATATAACGTATCAGCTGACACGTCTCCGAACCGTATTCGCTCAAGTAATTATGCCTTTAGCTAAACGTGAGAATAGGATATTAGCTGTACGTGTGAATAGCGTTTAATACGCAGGGTACCCTGCACTGAAATAAAATTTGTTCTATATTTTAAAGGTGGTAAAACTCATTATAATTGGAAATCATCCCCGTGCCGTGCTTGTTCTGTTCCTGCACTTATGGTTATACAAAATATTTTAAATATGGCAATGCTGTAATTTTATGCCTAAAAATATGCTACACGCAAAAAAAAAATCTGTGTAAGATTGAGTAATCCTACTTGGTAAAACTTTTTTCATACCAAAAAAATTGTTTAACCAAATTTTTGCTAAAATTATGCTTGTCGATGTTAAAGTAACATAATTAGTTTTTTACGTAAAATAACCAAGTAGCTTGCACAATAACGCAAATTACTTGCACAAAAATTTATCGAAAGAAAACAACAACAAAAAACAAATACAGACCGCCATATTTATTTTGTATTTTTGTGTGCGTGCTTCGTTTATTTTTTGTGTTATAAAAACGTAAAAAGGAAATTGATAAATAAAATTAAAATAAATAATTAGTTTTTTAAAAGATAAATAAATGTAAGATAAAAAAATGCTAAAGTTAATTTTGATGTCATAACTTAAAACACTATTCATTTAGCAAAGTCCCAGACGTTTGTTTCAATGAATTATAAATGGAATGATAAAGTGAGTATACCCCAATTCCGAAGACACCAATAAGGTTTAATAGATTTTTAGTTAAAAAATAGTGTTTGGTAATAATTTTCTATTTTTACAGGGTACTGCTAAATAAAGTTTTGAAGCTATGGCGAATCCTTCACTACAATAAAGAGCGTGGGCACCAGTCCTCCCTTTAGCTATAAAATTAAAACCTAAAAACTCATTTATATAGCAAAGCCAATGGAGTCCAGACCTATTTTGATGAGTTACAAATGGAATCACAAAGTAAGTGTTCGTTCCTCCTAACCAAAAGACCAATGGGGTTTACTAGTTTTCTAAATTAAAAATTTATGTTTAGTAATAATTTTCTATTTTTACAGGATGCTTTTAAATAAATTCGTGAAGCTATAGCGGATCCTTAACTTCAAGAAAAAGCGTAGGCAGCAGTCACTGGAGAAAATTGTACATAAAGGGTCAGTTGGTCGGTGGTAAATAAAATCCTACACAACATTTATTATATTAATATGGATTTATTCTGTGAAAATTTTAAATTCAACAAATATACAAATTTTTACAAAAATTTTATAGAAAATTTATTTTAGCATAAATGTGGTAATTTTTAGCATTATTTTTAGTCACCTGTTCTAATAATTTTGGTATATTTCACCATATTTCTTTTGGTATATTTTACCAAGTTTTTGCTTAAATAGCATTAGCATTTTCTTCAAAATTTTTTACATAAGTGTTTTGGTTAAATTACGAAAACTACTTCGTCGGTTGTAGTTTTAGCATATTTTTGGTAAAATTATGCCAGATTTTTGCTCACTCCGACACAAGTTTTTTTTTGCGTGTACACTTTTAGTTACCGTTTTGTAGCAGAAAAGTAAATTCAAAATTTGAAGCAAACGATATTTTAATCGAGAATACAAACGAAATAAAAAAAAAAATACAAACGAAACTTGCATACCTTCAAATGATTGTTGAAGGTATGCAAGTTGCTCGGTTTCACGTGAAAATCTGTCAAACTCCATATAAAAAAACATAAAATCTTCACTGACTTCATAAAAGCGTAAATATTTCGCTGAAGAGGTATACTAGGCCCATTTTGTTGGCATAATTATCAATGTTCTACGATACAAAGTTTACGTAAGTGTTAACGCGCAAAATTCTAGAAGTTAATTTGAATCACGAACACTCACTCGCGATCGAATTTTTTCTACTCACACTCATTCACAATCACGTGAGTAAATTTAATACAACTCACACTCACGTGCACTCACGCAATCTTCACTCACACTCACGTTGACTCACGCTCACGAAACTCTTTTTCATACAAAATTTTTTTTCAAAAACTAAAATTTCAAAAATCATTCAAAATTTTCAACAAAATTTAAAGTTCAGCGAAATTTTATTTTTTTTTTCTTTTTTCAGGACAAAATCTTAAGTTTGTTGCTTTTTTTGGTACAAACGAAAATATGTGGAGTATATAAATCACGCAGACTAACCCAAAAAAAATTGACTCATGCACACTCACTCACGCAAAAATCTTACTCACTCACGCAATCTTTTTCTTCACTCACTCACAATCACGTGAGTAAAATTGAATTCAATCACACTCACGCTTGAATCACGTGAATCACGTTCTAATCTGCTCATGTGCCCATCTCTAGGTCGAAACGCGAATTAATTTGTGCATCAGCATAAAAAAATAATTTGAACTTACATTTTTTTTTGTAATTTTTGTCTTCTTATCTGAAATAATTAATCTTTACAGAGCCAACAACTTATAAATGCTAAATTTTATTTCTGAATATCAAATTTCCCCGCTTTTTAAATGGTCTGTACTATTTAAAAAAAAATTGCTGTGTATTGATGCAACTTAAATGAACTACGGATGCAAACTTTAAGAGCTGGTTGAGCCCCGAAAATTACCTCCAAAACTTTTTTTACATTTTTTTCCGAAATTAATAAGCATCGATCATTTCAAGACAAGCTACTGAATAGCAAATAAAGTTAAATATAAGGCGGATTTAAATTAATCAATGTTTATACCATGTTCTCACGTACTGCTAAAAACCATTTTAATCAACGTGTTTTGTCAATATACTGTAATAGAATAAAGAAAGTGCTGAAAAATTGTAAAATTTGACTTAACTTAAGATTTTGTCCTGGGGGGTAATTATGTAACTTGATAGTCGTCAATCGTATCGTTTCCATCGTTATTCCATTACCATATAGTGTCATTTTATGGTAATAGAATAATGAGCAAACGATGACGATTGACGATTATCAAGTTACATAATTAGCCCCCTGAAAAAAGCAAAAATAAAAAATTAAAAATTTCGCTGAACTTAAATTTTGTTGAAAATTTTGAAAGATTTTTGAAATTTTAGTTTTTGAAATTTTAGTTTTTGATTTTTTTTTTGTATGAATAAGAGTTTCGTGAGTGTGAGTCAACGTGAGTGTGAGTGAAGCTTGCGTGAGTGCACGTGAGTGTGATTTGTATCAAATTTACTCACGTGATTGTAAGTGAGTGTGAGTAGAAAAAATTTGCTCGTGAGTGAGTGTGCGTGATTAAAAAATTCCTATCGTGAGCGTGAGTGAGTGTCAGTCAAAAATCACTCACGCGCCCATCTCTATTCCTTACCTCTGTGTTTGCAATAAAAAAAAAAACATTTTTTATTAATTTTTTATTTTATTTATTTGATATATAATTTGTTTCATTTATTTATTTTTCTTTATCAAGTACAGTTTTTAATACTCATTCTTTACATTAATTATAAACTATTTTATTGGCTATAAAAAATTAACTTAATTTTTAGAAAAATAAGAACCTTAAAATTCATTTAAATGTATTGTAACTTATTTGAAAATGCAATAAAATATTAAAGAAATACAAGTAGTAGTTTTAAATTATTTTGAGCAATTTAGCTGTAAGTATTAATGTAATAGAATTTTCAAAAAAAAATATTAAAAATTATACTAAAGTAGTTGCACTTTTACATTTTACACATATTTAAAAAATACATACATTAATCAGTCTGTAGACTCAAATTTTCAATGTTTTTTTTGTGTGTGTGGTTTATACAAAAAAATTAACAAATTAAAACAAAAAGTATACAAAAAGAGTTAAAATTAAAAGAAAAACTTAGCGAGACTACATTTAATTGCATTTATAAATATGGCCTATTACAAAAAAATTAATTAAAAAAACTTAATTCAAGGTATGATTGATATTTTCAATAAAAATTGTTTAAAACGATTTTTATAATGGAAAATATTTAATTTAAAAAAAAATTGTAACTAAAAAAGGCATTGATTATATGGAAAAAGCACTTGTTTTTCGTTAAAATAAAATAAAAAATAAATATTAAAATTTTAACTTATTTGATAAAAAATAAAATTAGCTGCACTTTGTGTGGGATTTTCCGTAAAAATTTATAATATAACGATTATAAAACACATGTTGAAATATTTACATTTACATTTTATTTATTAATATTAAAATTATTACTTAAAATTTAAAAATGAAAAATTATGAGATTATCGTGGTCGTTTATCTTAAATCCTAAATAAAACATAAAACAAATAAAAAAAATTACAAGCAAACTCAAAAAGAAAGTTAAACAAAATTATAAAAGAAATATTTTTTTGAAAAATAAATGACATGTATAATCGTAATTAAATAATATTAAGACATCGCGGTCCATAAACTACACAAATTAATGGCGGAATTTAATACAATTTAAAATACAAAACATCAAAATGTTATAAAATGTTTATATAAATTTTTCCATTTCCTGACAGAGGATTGCGCAAATAACTGTGTAATTTATGAACCCTAATACCTATCTTAATATATGCCATCCGTGTTTACAACATTTTCAGATGTTATTTTAAACTGATCAGTTAGAGTTAAAAATTGACCAATTTTATTTGAAATTTTAAAAATGTTAAAATTTGAAAAATTTAAACAAAGATCAATTGAAATTCGAAGATTAAATTATATTGATAGAAATATCTATTGATATTTTTTTTTTATCAAAATTTAATTTAAAATTTATTTTTTTTGGTAAACTTTGGAAAAATTTCCAACTGATCTTTTTTAAAAAACATCTGAAAATATTGTAGAAAACCTTAAATATAATTATTTTTTTTTGTTTTTTTTTTTTGTTTTAGGGGATTTTTATAAGAGTCTTATTATCACAAGTTTGAAAGAGAGAGATTAATTCAAACATAAATTGATTTTTGTTTTAATATATTTAATAGTATTTTTCCAATTATCTACCAAAAATTATTAAAATTATTATTTTTATTATTTTTTTAAATTAGCCCATACATTTTTTCCAGGGGGGTAATTATGTAACTTGATAATCGTCAATCGTCATCGTTAGCTCATTATTCTTTTACCATAAAATGACACTATATGGTAATGGAATAACTATGGAAACGATACGATTGACGACTATCAAGTTACATAATTACCCCCCAGTGTAGAAAAGAAATTTGTCAGAAAGGCTCGTAAGTTGTTCACTGGTGAAGGTCCGTATAGGTAAGTTGTTTGGTTTTCACGTGAAAATCTGTCAAACTCCATTTAAAAAAAAACATAAATTTCACACTGGCTTTACAAAAGCGTACAAATTTTGCTGAAGAGGTATTCTGTTTGCTGGTGAAAACCCGGCAAAATAACCCGGTATATGTTGCATCAATACAAGGGCTGTCAATCTCGAATCCCGAAATCCCGGGATTTTTATCATAAAATTAATCCCGAATCCCGGGATTTTTAAGCTCCAAATCCCGGGATTTTTGAAATATTAAAAATGTATGAGAATTTATTTTTAAAAATACAACTTTGTTCAATTATTGTTAGTAACAATTTGTTACATTTACATAAACAAATTAAAACTTTTTTTTTAATTTTCAACGTAGCTGGCCACGAATTTGGCTGAGCTGAGAATTCTACCCATGCTTGCTGAATAATAGTCCAACGAACATTAAGCCACAGTCACGGAGCCCTTTGACCAAAGTTTGCAGGTTTTGGCGAAAATTTTATAAAAAACCGAAACTTTGGTCGAAGGGCGCCACGAGTAAATTTAATCCGATTGGCCTCAAATTTGTACCACATACGTTTTAGGCAACAGTGCCTAACAGTGCATACAGTGCAACAACCAAAATCGGAATGTGATGAAAGTTGAAAGCAAATAAAAGTTGCCATTTTCCATAACAAACCCCACACGGCTTTTTTTAGTTCATTGCTACATATTTAATAATAATAATTACTTGAAAACTGTATAAGTGCCGTATACTTAATTTTTAATTGCCTTTAAATAACAATCAGAATAATTAGAAATCATTTTTTTAATAATTTCGTTGTAGCGAAATCGACCCAAGGGTTTTCGTGGGAATCAAACCCAAGACTTCCTGCTTAATAGGCTAGCACGCTACCAACTAATCCACAGTAGCCCCCTTAATATGCACAATAAAATTGAAACATAAAGAGTTACCATTTTTTTACTTTTATAATCAAAGAAATTTAATTCCGAAAAATCCCGGAACCCAGAAAAATCCCGGGATCCCGAAAAATCCTGTAATCCCGATAAATCCCGGGATCCCGGGGTTTTGATTTTCAAATCCCGAATACCGGGATTTTAAAAAACCGATCCCGTTTGACAGCCCTAATCAATACGCATCAACCACAGACTAAATACAGACTCGACAGTAGAGTTTTATAAGAAAAAATGGGGAAAAACTAAGCGATTTTAGGAGAAAACACAGCGGTTTTTAGTCCGTTTTACGCTAACATGGCAACACTTTCTACGACTTAGGAGTGAGTGAAACAACAAAAACTGATCTGGCATCCATTTTTCTTATGGCGCGTTATATCAGTTTTCTCTTTCTAACCTAATTCGTAGAATAATTTGAAAAAATTAACCATATGGTTCAAGAATACTTTTTTGACACCTGTCACTTATGTCGAGTCTGTATTAGTCTGTGCATCAACACTATAAGCAACATTTTTTTTTAATTGTACAGACCATTTAAAAAGCGGTGAAATTTAATACCTTATTCACACTTACAGTTTTAAACTGTTTTTAGCAATTAAAAATATTGCTGCTAAAAACGATTTAAAATTGTACGTGTAAATAGGGTATTACATTCAGATATAAAATGAAGTAATTATAAGTGTTTGGGACTGTAAACATTAATTATATTAGATTAATAGACAAAAATTACAAACAAATTGTAAATTAAAGATATTTTGTGTATGCCGATGCGCAAAACATAACCTAACACATGACCATAGAAAAAATAGAAATGAAACAGAGTCGTATTTCACTTGAATAAGTATTAGTGACAGCACATTATGTAACTTTTGACGTTTAATAAAAACAATGCAAGATAAAGGAGAACAACAACAAAGTAAACAACAAAAGAGAAAAAAAAAAGTTTTTAAACTATCAATAGTGCGTATTATCTTTAAAAAATCGTTGAATACAGCAAAATAAATAATAAATTTAATTAAATGAAAGACAAATTCCATTTTTTATAAACAACATCAAATACAACACTGCGTACCTTCTAATCTTTTCTATGCACATGACTGTCAAATTTTCGCTACAAATAATTGATGTTTCGTAACATTTTTTTCATCAGTGAACAACTTACGATTTTGATTGTCTCGTAAGAAAAAACTAGCGAGTTCTTGTTACTTGATTACTTTACCAGTTGAATAACAAGTCCTTTAAGCCTAAATTTAATTAAACGTGCGTGAAACGTAAGCTCTTAAGGGCTCGTTACTCGACTGGTAATGCAACAAAAGTTGTAGTAACAAATCAGCTGTTTGTTACATGGCAATACATGTAAACGATTACTGAACGAAGTAACATGTTACGTGAAAATCTAAAGTGCTCGTTACTTAACTGGTAACGCAACAAAAGTAGCAGCAACAAATCAGCTGTTAATTTTAACATATGGCAATATGTTCATGTAAACGATTACTGAACGAAGTAACATGTAACGTGAAAATCTATTGCATTTGGATTGTCACGTAAAAAAAAAAACTAGCGAATACTTATTACTTGATTACTTTACCATTGAAAGATTACAAGAGAAATTAAATTTCTTCAAATAACACCTGAAAATATTTAAATATTTTTAAGAATTTGAAACAATAGCCTTGTTTTTTGTATTTTATTACGATTAGGATTAAATTTATTTCATTTAAAAAAATGGGTTAATCTGGCTAAACTATTTTTTAATTTTTTCCCCATTAAAAATAATAAAATAAGGTAAAAATGTAAAGAATGGAAAATAAATTTAGTTAATTCCTACACTCAAAATAATACATTAGTAGATTTACAAATTTTTTTTTGCTAATGGTAGTAAGCTAACCTTTAGCAAATTTTTAGTTGGGGTTAGCATGTTAGCAAAAATATCTTTTAAACTTCATTTAGCGCATTAGCAATTTTAAACAAAATTTTAACTATTTTTTTTTGCTAAATTTAAAATTGAGTTGACCAAATTTTAACTAGCTTTTTTGCTAATATTAGCAAAAATAAATTGTAATTCGCCGGTCCTCTTCACATGTGTGGACCCTAATGGGTCCTACCTTTAGATCCAAAAAAGTTAGCATTCCCGAAAATTTTAAAATGCTCATATCTTGGTAAATATTGCCGACACGATAAAAAGTTAAAAAGCAGAATAACCAAAAGCTCTCCAAGAAATATTTTTAAAGTTATCGAGTTTTTTAATTCTCAAAACCCCAGTGCTCCCCTAAAATCACGTATCTCAAAAACTAAGCAAGATAGAGCGAAACGAACAAAAATTTTGGATAAAAAACTATGACGATTTTTTAGGAATCCAACTAGGTCTAGGCCCATCGGAGTCTGGACCTATCGGGTCCGAACCCAATGGGGTCCTCAAATGTGTATGAACTAAGTCGAAATAAAAAAAATTTCAGTTAACTAATTTTTGGCAAAACAGTTTTACTAACTTTACCAACAAAATTGTGGGTTCAAAATCAGCAAATTTTCTTGTAGGCTTACAAGCTTTTTTTGCTAACATTACAGTTTTTTTTTTGAGTGTAGGATTAAATCGGATTTATTTATACCATTTTACATTTTGGACAAAGCTTAAGGCTGAGTTAGGCACCCGTAACCGTAAACTAGCGTAGCGTAGAGAGTTTTTCGTTATATGAGAATAAAAGAGAGCAATTATTCTTCTTTGCAGACGTCTACGTGATTTTCTATTTGATTTTGATCGCTACGCTACGTTAGGGGAAAGAAACGGGTAGCTAACTCATAGTGCGTTTACATTGGATTTCTAATCTAGTAAATTACGTTTTTTATTTACTTTGCAATCTGTACCGTATACATTGGCATTTTTTACATTTGAGAAGAATAACCCCCCGTTTCTGTAATACGAACGCCATTCGTCTGCGACGAATTTGCATGTATTTTGTTTTTGTTACAATAACAAAATACACACAAATTCGTCACGAACGAATAAGGTTCGTGTTACAGAAACTGGGGGTAAGATTGACATTTATAACAACAAGTTGGTAATAAATGTGTGTGACTGCGTCAAAAGACAGCGACGGTAATTAGTCGTCGTATGATTAACAAGGACAGTGACGGCGTTTACAAATAACAATGACGGCGGCATCGGTGTTTTTCAGTGTTGGAAAATGTAAATAATAGAAATACAGAGTTGTATCTAACTTTACCAGATTGCGTTAGCCGATTAGAGTCTAAACTACTAGATTGAAAAAAATATATTTGTATGCGCAATCTAACAGATTGAACCTGGATTGGAGCCACAATCTACTTTAAGCTAGCTTAGAGGACCAGTGTAAATGCACTATCAGCCTTTAATTTTTTTTCCAGTTTATATTTACTAATTGTGTGCAGATTCAGAAAAAAATATGAAAATAAATTCTGGACTTGATGTGACCCATTTTTTAACAAAATAAAGTAAAAGCAAGCCTTATATTTTTCTTTTAAAGGTTGCAAATGTGTTTAAATATATTTTCTCAATTAATATATTTATTTCGTTAAAGTTTGTTTTGAAATTTTTAAATGATTTTTACATAAATCAATTTTAAAATGTTTTAAAATATTTTATGATATTTATTACAATTTTCTTAAAGATATAAGCTACTTACACTTTTGTTATTTTTTAAAAGCTACTAAATGAAGCGATATTTTAATAAATAAATTTTCTTTTTATAGAAAATTTACCATATGATTCATTTAAAACAGCTTTTAAAATTCGTCAATCTGAACAGTTTTTTTTCGAATCAAGTGTAATTTTACTTAAACATTTGATACACAAAGAAAATACTTAAAACTTAACTTAAAAAAACAAAACAATTTGTCTAAAAAATTAAATCTTTTTTTAATTTAAATATTGTAAAACAAAAAGAAGAAAAAGGATGAATGCATTTTTCTGGTACCATATTTATATTAGACTACACAATTAGTTGGTTTGTTTGTTTTGTCACTTATTAAAACTAATTAATTTCATTAGATTTTCTTAGGTTAAACACTAATTAAACACTAAAAATAAATAGGCAGACATTTTTTTGTTTTATTTATCTTTTCTTACTTACGTTAAAATATGATGATTTTGTTCTCTTTCAATGATTTGTAGTAGTGTTTGTTTGTGTGGGTGGAGTGGGAGTGTGTTGGTGTTTTTTTTTTTTAAATAACAAAATAAAAAAATTCGAATAGAAAATATTTAAAACTCTGTAGATTGTCAGACAAAAGATGAGAAACCAGGTAGTGGTGCTCTCGATCTGGCCATATTATTAACAATAATCTGACCACCATTGAGACTCATCACTGCACTGCCTTCGGGTTCAGAGTCTGTGTAGCTGGAATAATTTCGTACAGGTTTTTGTTTTTTCCACGATTGCCGCAATGAATCATTAACATTAGCATAATGATTAACAAAGGAATGTGGATCAGAGCGTACACTCTCATTTTCACTTTCAGAATGCTAAAGAAAAAAATAAAAAATGTTATTAAGTTTTTTATAAAATTCAAGCTAAAAATGGCGCCCAGTGTGGGGCAACAATTGATATACTTGTTATTTGAAGTTTAAAAAGATCATACCCAATTCACACTTGATACCCTATTCTCACTTGCAGTTTAAACCCGTTTTTAGCAATTATTTTTAGCATTTTCTGTCAATATACTGTAATAGAATAAAGAAAGTGCTAAAAATATTGCTGCTAAAAACGATTTAAAACTGTACGTGTGAGAATAGGGTTTGACATGAAATCTCGCTCAAACGAGATTTCGATCATACGGTTGTGTATAAAATGATACAGAACCATATGATCAAAATATCGTTTGAACAAGATTTCACCTCAGGCGTGAAAAGGGGTTTACCTACTTATTTTATTTTTAATTTTATGTACATTATTATTTTTAAGCTCAAACATACAAGTCAATTGGAAACAAGAATTGGAATATTTCACAAAATATGCAGTTTATGAAAATAAAGAGTTCGATAAATAGAGAATCTCATACCCTGTTCTCAAGTACAGATAAAAACCGTTTTTAGCAACAATATACTGCAATAGAATAACGAAAGTGCTAAAAATATCGTTGCTAAAAACGGTTTTTAGCTGTACGTGAGAACAGGATATCACTTTAACCGTTTAAGAAACAGTGACAATTTTCCAGTTTTTTTAATATGGACAAAAATTAACGTAGGAGTTTGAATTCCATATAACTTTTTATAAATAATTTTTCTTTTTCTTGAGAACAGGGTATCACTTTAACCGTTTAAGAAACAGTACCAATTTTCCAGTTTTTCCAAAATTTAATTCCTTAAAACTTTTATACCCTACACCACACTGTGGTACAGGGTATAATGAGTTTGTGCTGATGTTTGTAACTACCCGAAATATTGGTCCTAGACCCACTTTTAAGTATACCGATCGACTTAGAATCACTTTTTGAGTCGATTTAGCGATGTCCGTCCGTCCGTCTGTCTGTCTATGTAAACGGTGTAAATACGATACAGGTCGCAACTTTTAATCAATTGACTTGAAATTTGAAACTTGAGCCTCTTTTGGCCCAAGGACGAAGCCTATTGAAATTGGAAAAAATCGGTTCATATTTAGACCTATCCCCCATACAAAGGTCCTCTTTAGTTTTGGCTCAAATGACTCTAATAACCGCATTTTAATAGGTATCTTTTCGAAATTTGGCAGGTCATCATGTTTCATCCACACAAATCACCATACCGAATTTTAAAGAAATCGGACCAGTTTCTTGTAGCCCCCATACAAACCACCTTCTCGATTTTCACATAAATCTCTTAGATTTCTTGAAAATAGAAAATATTTAATTAAAATTCTGTTAAACGCGTACTTTAATAACCTTATCAAATCTGATTATCGTCGGACCATTTGTGGACTTAGGTCCCATGTGAAAATTTCGCCCGATATTCAGTTGAAGCGGTTTATTGTCAACAAAAAGAAGCCTATTCCACTCAAATTTGATTTGTGAGTGCTTTTTACACTTATTAAAGATTTGACAAAATATAGATCTAATCAGTCCATGTTTGAACTTGGGACCCATTTTCCGGGAAACTCTGGTGTAGGGTATTATATGGTTGGTCTTGACCGACTATAATTTTCTTACTTGTTATAAATAATTTTTCTTTTTTTATTTCTTTTCAGTGTTTCGTAAAAGAGACTTGGGGGATTTTAAATGGAACAATACAAAATTGAACAACGTGCCCAAATCGTTTAACTTTATTTTTCAAATCAACGGTTAATTGTTTTGACTCAGTCTCCATATCGTCGTGATCTTACTGTGTGGGTTGGACCTTCAGAGTCAACAATAAACTGTCTGGTTGCACATTTTCGGCACCAAGTAAGGTACCTTCCTGGTGCCGCAGATGACAAAAGGTGCACAATAATGACAATATAGGACGGATATAGGAGAGTATTCTGGAAAATGAAGAAACATCAACCAGGAGACGTTTGATTCAACTTGGCCTCTTACGAGCGTCGTTGCCGAGAATTTAGCATTCAAAAAGAATATTCAGATGCAAAATTCATCTTGTCACGCTCGTGAGAGGCCAAGTTGTGACACGTCACCCGGTGGACGTTTCTCCATCTTCCAGAATACCCTCCTGTACGCATTCAATATTAACATTTGTGTGCACCTTTTGTCGTCTGCCGGCATCAGGAAGGTTCCTTACTGCCCCTTGTAGTCGAAAATGTGCAACCAGGAGACGTTTGATTCAACTTGGCCTCTTACGAGCGTCGTTGCAGTGAATTTTGCATTCAAAAAGAATATTCAGATGCAAAATTCAGCTTGTCACGCTCGTGAGAGGCCAAGTTGTGACACGTCTCCCGGTTGACGTTTCTCCATCTTTCAGAATACCCTCCTGTACGCGTTCAATATTAACATTTGTGTGGTTCCTTACTGCCCCTTGTAGTCGAAAATGTGCAACCGGTTTATTGTGGACTCTGAGGGTCGAACCCACACATTAGAATAACGATAACGACGATATGCGAACTGAGCCAAAAAAATGTACCGTTTATTTTTTGTGTATTGTTCCATTTTAAATTCATCAAGTCTTTTTTACAAAATACTGAAAAGAAATAATAAAAAAAAAATATTTTAAAAAAGTTATAAGGAACTCAAAAACCCTTCGTTAATTTTGGGCCACCCTGCGCAATGTACGAAAATCTTTTCTCTTCCTAAAATAAATTTTTACCCTTTAATTTTTGATTTCTTACCTGTGATGCTTCTGATGAACTAACTTCTGATGGTTTTTCTGTAACACTACTATCGTCAGGATTTTCATCATAACACTTCAGACTCTCTTCGTCACTATGATAAGCGACAGAGGCAGGTGATGGTCTTGGAGGACTTTTACCCAGTTGTCCACTAGGGGGCGGTCGATTATTTGTTTTACGACCTAATGTTCCTAAAGTACCTCTACTTAAAGTACCTACACTATTTAAGGTGCCAGTACCAACACCATGTCGCGAACGATATAATTCTAAAGCTAATTCTTGTCTCTCATCTATGGACATGGCCATAGATTCTTCTAAGGTTTTTTGAGCTTCTTCTGAAATTAAAAAAAAAATTAAGAAATTAAAGAAAATTTATTGCTGTGTATAAAAACAACTACACTTACGTTTATATTTATAACTTTTACTTTTAACACACAACACCGATATAACCATTATGATTATAACAATGGAGGTGGCTGCCAAGGCTACCATAAACCATGTTTGCCTGTAAAATGGTTTATGCTGTAAATAACCATATTCCAAATGTAATTTTGATGGTGTTAATATTGAATCCTTAGAATAGACAGGAAATGATATGCCATAACGATTATAGGCTATAACACGGAATGTATAGGCAGTAGAGGGTAACAGACTTTGATAACTAACCGTAAAGTCTTGTATAGTACCGGTGGTCGTTTTCGTTATAGTCTCCCAACGGGAGTCGTCTATATTTTTGAAAAAAAAGAAAATTATATATTAATATCACAAATTACTTATTTAAAGAGGTAGTTAGTTATGTTCTACTTCAATCTACAAGGAAATGTTAAGATTAAATTTAATTTTTTACATTTAATATTTGGAATACTATTAAAAAAAAAAACTACAAATTTTGTGTTTCTATAACCAATACTTACAAATAAATGATGGTTCTCCTCTTTCTACGAAAGCATGTTTAATTTTTAATTCAGCACACCAAAGTTAAAGTTAAAAAATTAAGGGAAGAAATTGGAAAATGTAAAAAAAAAAAATAATTAAAAGACCAACTACCAGGGTTTTTAAAAATACCAATATTCTATTAAACGTTAAATCGGGGGTGGAGAGTACTGCAATTCTACTTACAATTAAGAAAAGATTGAGAGAAATTCAAAAAATTCCCTTCCGAAAAATATCAATCAAATGAGGAAAAACTCTTAGGGCTGGTAACTTATCGAAAGCTAATCAATGATTAATACTAGGTTAGGTTGTAAGTGGCTGCTGACGTTTTACGTCAACACACGTAGAATCTGAGGTCAATTGTGATACCATGGGACTGTAATAGGTTTCCCTACTAGTCCCTGTCGTTAAACCAGTTTGAGCTTCTTATGAAACTCCTTAGATATTGAATTTTGACATCCGACAAATCAGAAAGGTCGTACAGCTCCCTAGATCCCAGTGAAGCAAATCTCTGACCAGAAAGTGCCGGGCAATGGCAAATAAAGTGTTCGATAGTTTCCAAATCCTCTTCATCCATGCAACTTCGGAAAAAGTCATTCGACGGCACATTTAACCGCTCTGCGTGCTTCCCCATAAGACAGTGTCCGGTAATTATGGAAACCACCGTCGAAATCTCTCCTCTTGGAAGCGATATCAGCTCACTTGTGCGCCCCTGATTAAGAGAAGGCCAAATCAGTCGTGTTGTCTCACACGTCCATCCATTTGCCCATCTTTGATTAGCCTCCGTCGCAGAACAAAGCCGTAGGTTTTGCGTGCAAGTTTCTAGAGGCATACCAACACATTCCAATTGTGTTGGAACCTGTAAGGTAGTTCCTAGTCTTGCAAGCTCATCGGCTTTGCAATTCCCTGGAATGTCTCTGTGCCCTGGGATCCATATGAGTCGTATGTTAAACTGCTTGGCCATCTCATTTAAAGACGTGCGGCAGTTAAGGGCAGATCTTGTTTTCAGAAACATTAAATCCAGGGACTTAACCGCGGCTTGGCTGTCAGTATAGATGTTGACTGCGGTTGAAGACAAGACATGGCAGCTCAACCAGTCATCCACTTCCTTTATTTCCAGCATCTCTGTCTGGTAAACACTGCAATGATCTGGCAATCTTCGAGCCAGGCTTAATCCAAGCTCTTCCGAATAGACTCCAAATCTGCCTCGATCCATCTGTGTAAAAATTTATGGTGGCTCCACTATCCGGAATGTCCTACATCGAAGACTCCCTGGATGGTATAATAATGGTAAAGTGGTGCTCAAAGAGGCTCATTGTGGGAGCACAGTCCACATTGTGTGGTATTGTTATCTTCTTCAAGATCGCGCTATGGCCGCAATCGCTGCTTCTCCATTGCAGCGTGCTATTAAGTCGAATTGCCGACGCAGCCGCATACTGCCTATGTATGTCCAATGGTATCAGGTGAAGGAGGATTTCTAATGCAGCCGTAGGTGTAGTACGAAGAGCACCAGTGATGCACATCGACGCCATTCTCTGTACCTTCGTGATAAAGACACAGTTCGCTTTTGTTTCTAAAGCAGGCCACCAGACAATGATTCCATACAGCAAAATTGGACGCACCACTGCTGTATAGATCCAATGAACGACTTGAGGGCTAAAACCCCATCGTTTTCCAATGGCCCTTTTACAAGAATATAAAGCAATCGTTGCTTTTCTCACCCGTTCCACAATATAACGCCTGAAATTCAACTTTCTATCTAGAAATACTCCAATATACTTAACTCCATCTGAGAAGGTGATTTCAGTGCCATCCAGAGAAATAGGATCAAAAGCAGGAATCTTATATTTCCTTGTAAACAGAACAAGCTCTGTTTTACTTGGATTAACTCCTAGACCACAGTCTCTTGTCCATTTAGACAGATCTTTCAGAGAACCCTGAAGGATGTCCCTCAATGTTGGCAGATGCTTCCCTTTACCGCTATGATTAATACTAATCATTGATTAATTTCATATAAATTTGACGTTTGTAATTACAAATTACAAAAAATTTTTAAAAATTACAAAAATTAATACCCTAGCTCTACTTATCTGTCGGGGTCCCAAGACCCTAATTTCGGATCTAAAATTTGACATTCTCGAGAGTTTATATATGCACATACCTGGGTAAATACTGCCGAGACCACAAAAGGTCTTAGGGCATTTTTGTAGCTTTTGACTCGTAGAAAGCACTCCGCGTAATAGTTGTTGAGTTATCCAGTTTATAAGATTCTCAATACCCTATAAGGGCCAAATTTTCGTATCTGGAAAACTAAGCAAGTTAGAGCTAAACGGACAAAAGTTTTGGATAGTTTTGGAAACTAAATGAACTAAAATATAGTAAAATAATTCCCATTTTCTAGTTAAAATTATTTTAAAACAAATGAACAAATTCTTTGGCGCTAAATCGTTACCATTTTTTCTCAAAATGTAGTTAGATTACCTTTTTTTCAGTTCACTTTTTTTTGAGTGTGTGTGAACTTGGGAGCCATTTTCCAAGGAACACAGATGTGGGGTATTAAATGATCGGTCTTGACTGACTATATTTTTATACCCTCCAACCACAGTATGGGGGTATACTCACTTTGTCATTCCGTTTGTAACGCATGGAAATATCGGTCGGGGACCCCATAAAGTATATATATTATTGATCCATGATCGATTCTAAGACATTCTGTGAATGAGGGGGGCCCCAGTAGGCTAGTTGGTAGCGTGCTAGCCTTTCAACGTAGGGGTCGTGGGTTCGATTCCCACCAGAACCCTTGGTTTTTTTCGCTACAACGAGACGACGGTCATTGTTACCAGTTCTTGGTTAGGTGGAATTTATTAAAAATGAGTTGTAAATAAATAGAAAGAATAATTAAAAATAATTGATCATGTGTGATCATGTGAAACATTCTGTGAATGTCCGTCCGTCCGTCCGTCTGTCTGTAGATGTCACGATACAGTCCAAAATAAAAGAGCTAGCCTCCTGGAAGGTGCTCTCAACGTCCCCCACTGACCCCCATCACCCCCCCCCCCCATAAAAAAACAAACGCCCCTGACAATTTTTTTTTTACATTTTGGAGGGTATAAAAGATTCGGCACAGCCGAATTTAACACTCTCACTTGTTTTATACTAAATTTCTCTTTCAAAGAGAATCAAATCATTCTACAAGGCCGAATTTTACTTTGTTACTTGTTTCATTTCCTTTATATCCTTTCTTTCTCTTATTTTCAAGGGAGTATTTCGATTTCGGAGGGAGTATTTCATTATTAGTTTTTCCATTTCAAAGGGAATTTTTTTAAATAATAATAACTTATTTTTTTTAATTTAAAGTAGAAATGTAGAACAAAACCAGACCAGCAAACGTTTAATAAAATATTTTTATAATAAAAATTCTAAATGGGCTATTCATAATGAGTAAACTAAATCTAATGTATGTGTATTTGACTGATATTGCATAAATATTTGTCAAATAAACCTACTTTAAATACACTTTAGGTATTATGAATAACCCCCTAAATGTTTATTTATAAAGTTTTTTAAAATTAACCAATAAAATATTTTGATTAAAAAAAATATTTTTTAAAACACATTTTTGAAATGTTTAATAAAAACTTATCAATAAAATAAAAAAAAGCCAGTAAAACCAAAAATACATTTATGCCTTGATTTTCCAAATCAGTTAAAAAGATAGACTAAAAAATTTGTATACGAAACAAAATCAGTCAACTTTCTTTTTGGACAAATTTTTGAGTCACTCACCGAGATAGAAAATCAAGGTATTATCCAAAACCAAAAACGTACAAAAATTCATATAAAAAACTCACCTCGTTTTTTAGCCTCAATATAATAACCCAATATGGGTCCTCTGCCAGAGGGACCATTTAACCAATGCATTTCTACACTAGACAAAGTCTTGGCTAGTATTAAATCTCTTGGGGCTACAGGTGAACCTTCTTGTGGTCCCGTAGTAACATTTTCACTAACCGCTGGACCATAATCAATGGTTTGGGCACGGACGGTAAATGTATAAGTAACTTCTTCTTCAAGATTTTGTACCATTAAGCTAGTTCCTGAAACCTTTTGTTTAACTTGTTTGCTGAATTCTAAAAATATAAGAAGGAAATATTAGTATCATCTTTATTTTAATAATTTGTTCGCCAAAACTAAACTTACTCTCATTTTCTTCGGTAGTTTCATAGGTTACTAAATAACCTAAAATTTCACCATTTTTAAATCTTGGTGCATCCCATGATACTTTTAATGACTGCATAGTTATATCTTCAAAACGTAAATTTTGTGGAGCACTCGGCAAACCTTGTAATGTTTTAACGGTAATAGGTGATGACCGTGGACCATCACCGGCTGGATTAAAGGCCAAAATTTGTATACGATATTCTGTAAATTTATCTAAAAATACTAAACTATGCGAGGTGGCAGTAGCTGATACAACTTCGATTTCTTCTTCCCAAGTTTTACCATCTTCTAGTTCTTGTGGTGAGTCCGTAACTAAATAGAAGATTTTATAGCCCAATAGATCACCATTTTGCATACTTTGCTTGGGTGGTTTCCATCTTAAACGTACTTCAGTACTAGAAATAGGAGCAGCATCTACAGCTCTTGGTTCTCCCGTGGGTACAGCTTCTCCTACGTATACCGCAACAGGAGGTGTAGCTGGTCCTGGACCTTGTGAATTAAAGGGTAGTACCACAATTTCATAATTACGATCTTGGTGTAGATCTGATAATACCACCGAATTAATATTGATACCCATAACATCAGTTTTTGGTGTTGCTTGCAAGGCCGTGGGAAAGTCGGATAGTTGTTGATAGAGTATGCGATATCCCCCCGTAGTAGCATCTCCATTCCACATAGAAGTTTCTAAAGCATTCCATTGAACACGTACTGAAGTAGTTGTTATGGGAACTACTTTAAGATTAGTAACCGATACAGAGGGAGCAGCTGGCAGCGTACGTACTACAATACTTTCTCTACTAAAGGCTGAAGGTCCCAAATCATTGGTAGCTTGTATACGAAATTGATATGTAGTATGAGGTTTTAAACTTGTAGCTGTATATGAGGCTAATGAAGGATCTACTCTTTCCGGTAACTGAGTCCAAGGACCATCATTTTCACGCATTTGTACGCTGTAGTATCTTAAAGGGGCAAACCCATCTCTTCCTGGTGTCCAATTGAATGTTATTTGATGTGCCTGTATTTGACTTCTAGATATTTGAGGCATTGATGGTGGTTGTGGTCGTTCACGATTATTCGTTGTATACACCAATACGGAGGCAGTTTTGCCCCAACCTAAACGTGTTTGAGCCGTTACACTAAAAATGTAATAACGTTCTGCCAACAGTTGTGTAGCACGGAATGTACGATCTGATGGCGAAAACTCTCGACTATAATTCAAATTTGAACTACCATTAAGGGAATAGGTAACTTGATAGGCTAATATTTCACCATTTGGATCATCTGGAACATCCCAAATTATACGTGCTGTCGAAAATGATACATCCGGAAAGCTAACATTTGAAGGCGCCCCAGGAGTATCTTCAAATGTTTGTATTCTTACGGGTGGAGTACTGAGGGCACCATCTCCCAATCGTGTAAAGGCCAATACTTGAATGTGGTATATAACAAATTTATTCAATTCCGTTAAGGTGGTAGTAAATGAACTATTATTTGATATAGTTTTATGCAGCACCTGACCACCACGATTTGTAGCCGCATAGAAAACTTTAAAACCATCGATTTGTCCATTACGATGTTGTTTGGGAACTTCACCCCATCTTACCACAATAGTAGTAGATGATGTAGCATTTGCCTGAACATCCAAAGGACCATATGAAGGTACAGCTTCACGTGTCCTTTCCACAGCAATAGCACTGTCACGCGAACAACCTACATCATTGCAAGCATTCATTAACACTTCGTAGACAGTCCATTCTTCAAGACTTTCCAGAACGTGAGAATTAGCAGTATGGTCTTCAATGAGAACACTTTTTGGGGTTATTCTATTTTCACTTTCAATTTGCCTATAGGTGATATTATAGCCACGAGGATTACCAAACCATTCCGTTTGCTGCAAGGGTATCCATCTAACTCTTAACTGGGTAGCCGACATAGCACGTACGGTAACATTGAATGGTGGATGCATGGGACGAGCTTGTATGGTTTGGAAATCTTTGGTAGGTTCTGAGGACTTTGATGTACCAACTACATTTGTAGCACTTAATCTTAAACGATATTGGGTAAATGGTGTAAGACCCGTTACAGTTAAAGTTTCCGCATCTGGATCGGATATTTCACATACTGTGAACCAAGTTAAATTTCTAGCTGTTTGAGCTTCTACTTTCCATTTCGTAATTGAGGAATTGCCATCAAAACCTGGAGTAAATTGTAAAACTACAGAAAATGCTTCAATATTGGATAAAGCTAAACTTGTAGGTGGTTCGGGTAAAACAGGTTCAACACCTGATTGTATAGTAGCAGTTTTAGGTGGACCACCACCAATTTTAGTCCAAGCTCTAATCTCAAACCAATAATGTGTTGTGGCTTGCAATTGATTAACTACCAATTGCGTATCGTCCGCCGTAAGATTTACAGATTTCATAGTTTCTGGACGATCTTTAACTTGATATCTAACCGTATAACCGGTTAATATACCATTAATATTTTTAGGAGGAGCCCATAAAACTGTTACCGAACGATCGGATACTTCATCAAAATGTAAGGCAGTTATTTCATCGGGTACATCTTCTTTTGTTTTTACAGCAACTCTGTAGCTTCTAACACCATCACCCGGATCAGTAAAACATAATACGGTTATATTGTAATCTTGAAATTTATCTAGACCATTTAAAACGGCCATTTGTTCTGCTAAAGGATCTAGCAAACTAGGTGGCACCGTAATCATTCTTTCTTCTACTTCACGCTCCTCCCCGTCAATCATTTGATAACGCCATGCTTGTATCTTATAACCCTGATTGATGCCATTGATTTGTTGAGGATTTGGAGGTGTCCAATTCACCTGTACGGCAGTAGAATTTAAGGGTTGAACTTTAACATTAGTGGGTGGTGCCTCTGGTACTCCCTCTTTTGTTTTAATTTTAGCACCTTCGGTATAAACACCAACGCCCATATTATTATAGGCAGCAATTTGTACTACATAATCTTTCCATGTAATTAATTCTTGTATTAAATAATTTCTTTGTGCTTCATTGGTAATATTTTGATACATCCAGGGTACATTATTATAACCGTATAAACGGTATCGTATTATATATCCTAATATCTGGCCATTACGATGTTCTTCCACTGGCGGTTGCCATTGGGTTATAATTTCTGATTGAGAACGGGCAGAGCCTACAAAGCCAACTGGTGGTCCAGAGGGAGCTAAATAAAGGTGAAATATTTGATTTAGTATGGAGAACTATTTAGGGAAAGTGTTTCTTATACAAAAGCTTAAAGTGTATTTTTACAAAAATATATACCTCGGTGTAGCGGTAATTCTATATTTTTTTTTACAATACCACAGAGCCAGTGTTAGGAATACAGAGAAAGGAGATTTTTATTTAGCATTAGTTTGGGAAATTTAATAATAATTTTTTTGAAATTGCAAATCAAAGTTTTTTAAAGGAAATCAAGGACTAAAAACTAAAGGAACTTAAAGGGAAACAACTAAAAATGTTAGAGTAATACAAAGGACTCTGAGATCCTTAAAGTAATACATATACTTGCAGCGGATACTTTCTTTACATTTACAGTTTTAGAAATTAATGCCCAGTTTCTGTATAACGAACGTCATTCTTCTGCGACGAATTTGCATGTATTTTGTAATTATAACAAAAACAAAATGCACGCAAATTCGATGCAGACAAATGACATTCGTCATACAGAAACTGGGCACTAATTAATATTAAGCGGGAGAATGTCAAATATACAATATAGAAAACGTTATATTCAAAGAAGACAATTTGGGAAGACAATTGGAAAATTCGAAATTTCGGAAAAATTAAAGTTAAAATAATAACTTTAAAAGTAAACTTATATCATGCGATATACATAAGCCCTGTTTTCGCATACATAATCCTTGTTTCATGATTAACAAAATTTACTTGGCATCACTGGAGAATGTCAAAATTTATTTTGGCAAAAACGAGAAAACATTTAAAAAAAACGTGAACTTGGCTTTACTTTTTATCGAAGCTTAAATTTAACGCCGATAATTGCACAAGTTAAAAATATGCTTGGATAATTTAAAATTTGTATGGGTAAGCGTATATGAGGCGTTCCACACCAAATGTCCGGCTACAGAAAAACATGTGTCCCATGAATTTCTGAATAGGTTGTATTGATAACCCTATATGAGGCATTCCACACCAAATGTTCAGCGAAAAAAACATGTGTACCGTAAACTTCTGAATAGGTTGTATGGATAGCCCTATATGGAACTTAGAAAATTGCGTTTTTGGTTTTTCAATTTTTCAAAAACTAGGCTTAGGAGGCGTGGTCAAATATTGGAAAAATGGTCAAATTTGTGGCGAGTTGCCTTGATTAAATATTTATCACATTTAAACGGAATGCACCACAATCTCAAAAATTTACATGCTTATATAGTTTTGTATGGGCTATCGACTAAAAGTTTTTGTTTTGGAAAATTTTCAGAACCCGTTCTGAAAATTTTAGAAAAATTTAGAAAATTTCAGAACCCGTTCTGAAAATTTTAGATGTTTGTCCATCCACACAAAAAAATTCAGAAACACGTTCTTCGTTTTTTCCTAGAAAATCGCATTTGAATTTTAAATTTCATAACAATTTTGTAATTTGCTTGTATTTTCTTGTTTTAACGTTGCGAATGAGTAATATTAATTGCATAAATATTTCTCATACGCTCTGTTAAAACAAGAAAATACAAGCAAATTACAAAGTTGATATGAAATTTAAAATTCAAATGCGATTTTTTCGAAAAAAACGAAGAACGTGTTTCTGTTTTTTTTTGTGTGGATGGACAAACATCTAAACTTAAAAAAATAAAATAAAAAAAGTGGCCGGATTTTTGATAAATTGACTTTTTTAAAAAAAGGAAAATTTCAGAACGGGTTCTACAAATTTTTTAAAATAAATTTTTTTAATCGGTAGCCCATAAAAAAGTATACACACAAGAATGCTAATTGTTGAGATTATGGTGCATTCCGTTTTAATTTAATAAATATTTAATTAGGGCAACTCGACGCAAATTTGACAATTTTTTCAATATTTAGCCACGCCTCTTAAGCCCAGGTTTTGAAAAATTGAAAAACCAAAAACGCAATTTTCTTAGATCCATATAGGGCTATCAATACCATTGATAACCCTATATATTCATGGGACACATGTTTTTTTCGCTGAACATTTTGTGAGGAATTCAAAAACAGGGCTATTCTTAATTTTTATATGCCGATTGCAAAATAGTATTCTTCCCGACAACTTTTGCTCCAGCTTTTAGGTTTTAGGGATAATGTGAATGTATCGAAATCGGTATTAGTAGACACTTTAATTGAATTTCGTACACTGTATTAATTGAAAGCAACTGTGTATTTGAAGTTTTAATATAACACCGTGCAACAAATTTGGGGGCAACGACTAACAATAAGTACGACCAACAATTGAAAGTATACAATGTATTAGTAAACCAAAACTCGTAAGGGGGTTTGCAAAATCAGACCGAGTTCTTTTTTTTATGACCCACTGAAGTTTTTAATTTTTTTTCAAAGGTTAGTTTTTCGGTTCTTTTTTGTCTCCCATTTTTAGGAGTCATTTTAGAAAATTTAACGCATGTTTTTGTTTTTCTATGAGAATATTTGAAAAGAGACTAAATTTACACCTAAAAATGGAAGAAAGAGGGTTAATATTTTCTAAAAAAGAACCACCATCAAATTTCACTGTTTAAACAACGTTTGCAAAATTGAAATATTATACTTTAAACGTTGCAAATAACGAAGTGTCACATTTTTTACACAGTGATAAATAAACTCTGATAAAAAATGACTAAGGCTGGGTTTTTGAGATCTCAGTTAAACTAGGTTTAGTTAATCTGAAAACTGATTTCTGCCATTGTCTAGTTTGTAAACAAAATTTAAACGAAACTGCTTTGTTTTGGTTAAAATGTTGGTCTTTAAAAAATAAATCACATTTTGCCGGACAAATCTGAGTTTCATACTACGTTAAACTAAGTTTAAACTTAATCCACATCTCAGAAACCCGGTCTTAGTAGTAGTAGCACAAATATTCGTTATTTGCTTCAATTTTGTAATATGTGTGTTGGTATTATGTAGCACATCTTGCAATTTTGCAAATTTAGCAGGAGTATCATATTTGACATAAAACCATTTATAACAAATCAAAGTTAAAATAAAAATGCGAATAAAAATTAAACTTAACATAAATATTAATTAAACTAAATACAATTTACATACAAACAAAACTTAAACATAAATTTATACAGTGAGGGTACTCAAAATTGTCTATTGCAAGTTTCAAAATTGTCTATTGCAAACTTTGCTTCTTCATTTATAAAAATAATGGAAAGTGCGAAATGCAAAATGCAACATTTCTTACAACAAATATACATAAAATTATTTTGTGTTTTATTTTATCACTTGTAGTTGTTATAAAAAAATTAATTTCGTAGTTTGCAAGTGTAAACATAAGAAGAATGTTGCGGAATAATTTCTTTTAACTCTTGCAAAGTGCGAAATTCAACATTAGAGTAAAAATTTTTCATATACTTTTTTTTCCTAAGTGTCCGGGAAAATTTGTAAGTGTCCGGGAAAATTTGTGGTCAAGTAGAAAGTTATGAGTTACAAATTTTAGGTTAATCGGATTAAATTAACTCGTGGCGTCCGGCGATCAAAATTTTGGATTTTTAAAAATTAAAATTAAACAAATTACAACTGAATATTTCTTTAGTTCGGTTTGAGTCCATATTAATTATTTCTGAGAAAATAATAATTGTTGTACAATGAGAAAATCTGAAAAAATCAAGTGACAATACAGGCTTAGTGGAGATGTCGACAGTTTTCGGAAGATGCCACCCTTCCATCATTAGCACTCCTTCGATTGCCAAACACTTAATGTGTGTCAGATTAAAATTAACTATTTAAATGAAACTTTTGAACAAATTAAATATAGGAATTACTCCTCTTTGTGTTGAATAACCCATATTCACCATCTAAGGGTTAACAATGGGAAAAATACAACTCTGTTAAAAGTTAAGATTGATTAAGTTTCTGCCAAATGAAGACAACACGATTGATGGTGAATAAGGGTTGTTCAACACAAAGAGGAGTAATTCCTATATTTAATTTGTTCAAAGAATTGTTTAGAAAACAAAAATTGTCTTGCAGCACATCGTGTTTACTAATTTTGATGAGCTGGACACGAATATTAAAAAAAAAGAATTTAAATCGTTCGACCGGTTTTCGAGATATAGCTATTTGAAATTTGCAAAAATTTTTTCCTAAATTCAAAAAACTTTAAAAACAAAATTTCTTTCGCGTGACCTTTCCATAGAGCTTGGGACAAACTTTTATTTAAAACTAATTTGAGCCAAATCCGATCATTTTAACCCGTGACGCCATTTGATCAAAATTTTAGTTTTTTTAGAAAATTTTCACCAAAAACCAAAGGTTAAAATGTTCTGAATTGGCTCAAATAAAATATTGAAAGTTTGTATAAAGATTGAAAGTTTTATAAAAAGATTTTATTTTTTTTTTTTAATTTTTTGAACGTAGGAAAAACTCTATTTTTAAATTTTTTTTTCGACAAATTTCAATGGCGATATCTCAAAAACCTCTCGACTGATTTCAAAAAATATTTGATATTCATATTCGGCATGTCAAAACTAGAAAAACTAATGTATCGCAAAAAATTTATTTTTTATTTTTTCATTTTTCAAAAATTAAAAATATTGGTGGAAATCTACCAAAATACTATAAATTTGATCGAAGGGCGCCACGGTTTAAAATTTTCGGATTTGGCTTAAATTATGTTTAAATAAAAAACTGTCTTATGCTCTATGAAAGGGTCAAAGAAAGAAATTTTAAGACTTTTTAAAAAAAAATTGGAAAGTGGGAAAAACCGCCATTTTTTTTGCAAATTTCAAATAGCGATATCTCGAAAACCGTTTGATGAATTTAAAATTTTTTTCATGTTCAGCGCATCAAAATAAATAAATATGATTTGTGTCAAAAAAATGTTTTTTGTTGCCTTGCTACATTTATTACACAAACACACATATAATAATTTTGAGTTTTATTTATCCCATGTGTTTGTTGTAAAAAATTTAGCATTTCACATTTTAATAGTAAATACCAGGGCTGTCAGATATGGCGATTTCTCGCCAAACGTGGCGATTTTGAAATGTATTTGGCGACGAGTTTTTCGATTTGGCGACATGGCGATTTTTTGGCGATTTACAAAATGATTGGCGATTTCTTTGGCGATTTTGTCAAATTATTTCCTAAATATTTTCAAAAGATTAGTAGGTCCATTATTTCAAATTATCAAACTTTATTTACTTTTGCTGCGCTTAGACAGTTAAAACTTTTTTTTTTAACATTTTCGACAGACTTTCTACAAGTCTAAGTGGCTCTTTATGAATTAAAACAAAACAAAAAACATTTGGGAAATTTGTCCAGTGTCCAGGAGAGTCAAAAACTATAATACGCGAATCACAAAAAAATAATTACTTTTTTTCTCCAATTTTACACTGTTGTAAACTGTTGTTGAGTAAAAATAGCGATAAGAAAATTAAGAAATATTCAAGACCGATTATCATGGATCGATTGGGGATTTTGCATTAGTGCAGAAAACAAGCATAAATGAATTTTGAGTGAAATTTATTGCCTATAGACAGATTTTAGAAGTAATTAGCAAAATATTTAAATGGAGTAATTTATAAATTACCGATTGAAGTAAAAAAAATACATAAACTAAAAAAATTTTCAAAAATTTTTCTTTTGGCGATTTTTATGTATTTTTCTAGGATTTTGGCGATTTTTGAGTATTATTATTTCCTAGCCATTATAAAGAAATCAAAATATATATTTTTTTAAATAAAAATAATTATTTTTTTTAACAAAAACTGAAAAAAATTGAGTTTTGGCGATTTCTGGCGATTTTTGGCATCCGATTTGGCGATGAGTGTAAAAAAAATCTGACAACCCTGGTAAATACCATTATTATGTTTATCCTTGCACAGCGCGAAATGCAAAACATTTTAAAACAAACATATGAGATGAAATAAAACCCAAAATAATTGTATGGGTGTTTGTTGTAATTAATTAATGCAAAACTGTGTAAAATAAATTTTGCATTTCGCATTTTTGCCAGGCTTAATAATTTTAACTTAAATACCGCTGATGTAAATTTCAAAGTTGCAAAAGACCATTATGAGAACCTTTAATTTAAAATATAATACTGGTATTCATGTCGGCAATTTTTACCCTTGCAAAGTGCGATATCCAAAATTTTTACAACAAACACATCGTATTAAATAAAAACCTAAATAATTGTATGTGTGTTTATTGTAATAAATGTTGCATTTCACACTTTGCAAGGGTAAAAAATTCTGACGTGATTATCGTCAATATATAAAAAATATTTAAAACAAACTTACCTTCTTGTGGTAATTCTACAATATTACTAGGTTCCGAGGGTGAACCTTCACCAACACGATTCACAGCACTAACACGAAATTGATAAACGGTGGCAGCTTTTAAGTTGTTTAATAAAATCGAACGTTGTTCCGATGAAACATTACTTAGTTCGGTAACCCAATTAAGAAACGGATCTGGTACAGGACCTACGAATTTTTCTGATGATTGTTAATCAATTTGAAAATATAGTTGAACAATAGGATAGGAAAGCGGGGGTGATAGGTAAAATTAATAACAGATTTGACCAGGAAGGGGGAAAATAAATCATAAAATATTTCAAATTAGTGCAAAAAAATTGGTTTAAAATAGTGCATTTAAATTTAACAATATACAGCAATAAATCATATGTAAAATTTGAAAAAAAAAAATAATTCAAGAAAAAAGGACAATTTGGTTGTCAACAATTAAATAAAGATAAAAAAAAAATTTGTTTTAGAGAGATTTTGTTTTGTGACAGGTATTAATTGAAGGGTCATAAAGTGTAGTTTGGTTTTAGGGTTTTGAGTTAAATTGAAAAAAAGAGTTGAATAACCAGAGGCAGCCGTTCCAGGTTGATGGGTGGTGTGTTGATATTATTGAAAAATGTTTTTTGTGTTGTGCATTTTTTTTTGTAAAAGAAAGAAAAAATCATTTTGGTGAGAAATTGTTGTAGTTTTGTGTACTTTTTTTGCTATAAAAGGCAAATACTAAAAGAAATTGTTGTATTGTTTTCTATTGTATAATAGAGACGAACAAAACTAAACTAAACAATAAAATAAACATAAAATTTGTTTTGTTAACTTTAGTGTTTTTTTTTGTATGTAGTAAATTAAAATGATTTTCTTGAACATAATAGGGGTTTTCACGATGCCGTGCTTTTTGGTGTGGTAATTGGCAAAATTACCATTTAAACAAACGTTAAATATTTGCTAATATTTGAAATTTCAAAATAAACGCAACCATTATTTTTTTTTGTATGAATGCATTTGTTACCGCGTTCGAAATTTTAACGTACGAAATTTTAACGTAATGAAATTTCTTAACTCAAATTAGCAAATTATTTGACGTTTAGTAAATTTTATTGAAGTTTGAAAATTTTGCCGTTTACAACACTAAAGGCCTTGAATCGTAAAAACCCCTAATGCAAAAGTTTACCATAAAAAAAGCTGCAGTGAAAATACTTTTAAAGCAGTGATGTACAATATTAGAACAGTAAATTCCTATACTAAAAAAAACACCAGTAATTTTACTGGAAAGGTTTTATAATAAATGTACTACATAAATTCCTTGTGAAAAATTACAAAAAAAAAGTGAGAGTGTTAGAAAAGAAATTTTCAAAATAATTTTTTGTACAGAATGTTTTTTTACTGAAGGATCCTACATTCCAAATATCAAGTGGGTAGGATCATTATTTCAGTATATATAAAAATTACCAAAAGTACACTTTTCTACCTCTTTTATCCCCTAAGAAACGAAATTTTCAAAAAGTACTTTTTCCGGAATGTTTTTTCGCCGAAGGATCCTACAATCAAAATTTCAGTTTTCAAGATATATAAAAAGTACCAAAAAATATTTTAAAAAAGGGTAAAAAAGTGTACATTTGGTACTTTTTATAACTCCTAAAAAAATGGTTCTAGAAACTTGAAATTTTGAATGTGGGTTCACCTCCCGGAAAATAGATAAACTAAGGCTGGGTTTTGTCAATGTTCATTCTAAGGGGGTAAAAAGGGTAAAAAAGTGTACTTTTGATACTTTTTTTATTTCATAGAAACATGAAATTTGGAATGTAGGATCCTTAGGAGGCTACAAGAACCAGAATTTTTTGAAAAATTTGTGCTTCTGGTTCTATTTAAATATATAGAAGGATCTTTTGAGGAAAAAACATCATTCTGAAAAAAGAACTTTTGGAAATTCGGTTTCTAAACGGAGTAAAAATATGTACTCTTGGTACTTTTTGTATATCCTGAAATAATGGTCCTACAAACTTGAAATTTAGAAGGTATGATCCCTATGTGAAAAAATGCCTGCGAATTTTGTACTCTTGCCCAAAACATTAAATCATGATAATGTTTTGCGGAAGATTTGGGTACTTGCCAGAGCAAAGTTTTTTTAGAAAAAATAATGTTATATTACTTTGCTATTCCATGCACAACAAATTGAAATGTCAGTCGAGGACCCCATTAAAAAACCGAAAGAGCTGTACATTTCGTAAGTGAGTGCAAAAATAAGGGCAAAAAAGTCTTTTTACATTTTGGAGAGTATGAAAGATTCGGCACCAAAGAATATAACACTCTCACTTGTTTCATGTACATTTGATAAACAAATGGAAAATTTATATGCGAAAAGCTTAGACTTGGTGAAAAAGTAGATTTGGGGAAGGTTAGGTTAGGTTGTAAGTGGCTGTTGACGTTTTACGTCAACACACGCAGACTCTGCGGTCCATTGTGATACCACGGGACCGTAATAGGTTTCCCTACTAGTCCCTGTCGTTAAACCAGTTTGAGCTTCTTATGAAACTCCTTAGATATTGAATTTTGACATCCGACAAATCAGAAAGATCGTACAGCTCCCCAGATCCCAGTGAAGCAAGTCTCTGACCAGAAAGTGCCGGGCAATGGCAAATAAAGTGTTCGATAGTTTCCAACTCCTCCTCATCCATGCAACTTCGGCAAAAGTCATTCGACGGCAAATTAAACCGCTCTGCGTGCTTCCCTATAAGACAGTGTCCGGTAATTATAGAAACCACCGTCGAAATCTCACCTCTTGGCAGCGATATAAGCTCACTTGTGCGCCCCTGATTAAGAGAAGGCCAAATCAGTCGTGTTGTCTCACACGTCCATCCATTTGCCCATCTTTGATTAGTCTCCGTCGCAGAACAAAGCCGTAGGTTTTGCTTGCAAGTTTCTAGAGGCATACCAACACATTCCAATTCTGTTGGAATCTGTAAGATAGTTCCTAGTCTTGCAAGCTCATCGGCTTTGCAGTTCCCCGGCATGTCTCTGTGCCCTGGGACCCATATGAGTCGTATGTTAAACTGCTTGGCGGCAGTTAAGGGCAGATCTTGTTTTCAGAAACATTGAATCCAGGGACTTGACTGCGGCTTGACTGTCAGTATAGATGCTGACTGCGGTTGTAGACAAGACATTGCAGCTCAACCAGTCAGCCACTTTGTTGCCAGCATCTCTGCCTGGTAAACACTGGCAATCTTTGAGCCAGGCTCAATCCAAGCTCTTCCGAATAGACTCCAAAGCCCACTTGTTCGTGCAGCCTCGATCCATCTGGGTAAACATTTATGGTGGCTACACTACCCGGAATGTCCCCCATCCAAGACTCCCTGGATGGTATCATAGTGGTAAAGTGGCGCTCAAAGAGGCTCAAAGGGGGAGCACAGTCCACATTTTGTGGTATTGTTATCTTCTTCAAGATCGCGCTATGGCCACAATCGCTGCTCCTCCATTGCAACGTGCTTTTAAGTCAAATTGCCGATGCAGCTGCATACTGCCTACCCAATATGCCCAATGGTATCAGGTGAAGGAGGATTTCTAATGCAGCCGTAGGTGTAGTACGAAGAGCACCAGTGATGCACATCGACGCCATTCTCTGTACCTTCGTGATAAAGATACAGGTCGCTTTTGTTTCTAAAGCAGGCCACCAGACAATGATTCCATACAGTGAACGACTTGAGGGCTAAAACCATCGTTTTCCAATGGCCCTTTTACAGGAATATAAAGATTTGGGGAAAAAAAAGTTTTTTTTTTCACGAAAAACAAAATTATGTTAAAAAAATTTTAATGAACCCAAAATTTTTGGCGAAAAAAATTTTGATGAAAAAAAGTTTTTGATAAACTTTTTTGATGAAAAGAAAAATTTTTTGATGTAAAAAAAATTGATGAAAAAAAAAATATGAAAAAAAAAAATTTTGGTGAGAAAAAATTGATAATAAAAAATTTGATAAAAAATTTGGAAAAAAATGATGAAAAAATATGATAAAAAAATTTATCAAAAAAAAAAAATTTTGATGAAAAAAAAATTTTATGAAAAAAAAATTTTATGAAAAAAAATTGATGAAAAAAAAATTTGATAAAAAAAAAATTAATAAAAAAAATTAAAAAAAAGTTTGATGAAAAAAAAAAAAAAATTTGATGAAAAAAAAAAAATTGATGGAAAAAAAAAATTTGATGGAAAAAAAAAATTTGATGGGGAAACAATTTTTTTGATGAAAAAGAAAATTTTTTTGATGAATAAAAAAAAAATTGATGAAAAAAATTTTCAAAAAAAAAATTAAAATAATCCACTGTGCAGTGTTATTATTAATTTTTTCCGTGTAAGTCCTTTCAACTTTCCTCTCAAAAAAAAAAAAAATATTGTACACCACTGTTTTAAACTAACCCCAAAAAAACAAAAATTGGCTTACAAACATCAGCCTTGGTTGTGCAAAATTAAATAGTTTCTAGTTCATTTTCAGTTAACATTATTATCTTATACAAATTTATTACCATAATGTTCATTTATTTTTTTTTGTTTGTAGTTTTATAGCAAACAATTCGTCGGAAATAAAATATTATCTTAAATAACAAGTATTTTCACTGCATTTTTTTAAATAAAATAAATTAAAAAAATGGAACACTTTATGTAACTAAATTTTTATGCCTCGTATTAAAGCTAAAACAAAAAGGATAATGATGTAATAAAAACAAAAAACACATCCTTTAACAAAATTTTCATGAACAGCAACTTTCTACTACATACACCAGGGATGTTAAAGTTGGTACAATTGTACTTTTTTTGGTACATTCTGACCTTCAAAAGTACCGTGGTACTACCGCGACTCATTTGGTACAATTTAAGAATTTCCAATTTCTTTATAACTCATCGAAATATCGGTAAAAGACCCCAGCTTTTTTTCTTTACCTTAAAAAATGCTCACAAAGGTACTAATGCTAGACCGATTTTAAATCCTTGTTTTGAAACAGATTAAAGTAATTTTCAAATGAAATTTTTTAATTTTTTTTTTACAAAAAAAAGAAAAGATATCTGAATTAGACACTTGATAAAGAAAATTCTTACTCACTTTTATCGAACAAAAAGTTTCAGTATTTTCCACGGAAGTATCAGTCAGTTATTTATAGACAATTATTGAAGATAGTATTGATTGAAGACTACGAGACCTTTCATCTTTAAAAGATTTCTGAGATATTGATACATTTTTCCTGTCGAAAAACTCTAAAATCTTAGTTTTTCTGCAGAATAGATTTCAAGAAATTGTTCAAAAACGCCCCTGAAAAATGTTTCTAAATTTGTTTGCATTTTTTTTGGGGGAAGGGGGTATAGAAGATTCAGTAAAACCGAATTAACACTCATTTGTTTCAGTTAAGTTTTTATTAATTTAAAAAAATGGTACCGTGAGGGTCCAAAAAGTACAATTTTTTTTGAAAGTTGGTACAAAATTGAAAACGTCATTTAACATCCCTGACATACACTCATAAACCCACACACATGCATTCAAAATAACAAAAAAAATACAACAAGTGTATAAACAACAGATTATAAAAAAAAAACTTACCTAATTCTGATACTTCACGCCTTTGGATAATAAATTTCGATATTGGACTATTGCCATCAAAACCCGGTGTCCATGATACATTTATGGCTCTTTGGTCGACTGTCTCTAAACGTGTTGCCTTAACGTTGGTTGGTGGAAATGGTAGTTCAATGACACTTAAACGTGCTGACCGCGTTTCATTGCCACCCGGTGAGGTTACAACACACGAATAGGTGCCAACGTCAGAAGCTCGTACGGCTTGCATCTCCAAAGTGCCATCCGATTGTACACCAATACGTTGTGAATTACTAATGGCCGTTGGATGACCTTCGCGATACCAATCAATATTATATGGCACGGTTGAATCACTAGAGACTTTACACTGCAATGATGCGGTTAGGCCCAAAAGAACAGTAGTGTCAACTGGTGGCTGTATGATTTGTGTGCGAACTGGATAAAATACAAAAAAAAATAAAGTATATTATGAATGTGTAGACAATAGGAATAAAAAAAAGGATTGTATTTGTTTTTTGTTAATATGATATATGATATTTTAGGGAATATTTATTGTATGGTAAAATATGTTCTCTAGAATAATATTTGCATTTTGTTGTTTTATTATGGTGGCAAATATAAAATATTGATGATGTGATAGAAAACTAAATCATCAAAATTTACATAGAAAATTGTTTTTAATATTTTCTTCTTTTTTCTAGTTAAATTAAAACTACAGATTTTATACAGCAGTTTTTAACAAGTATATCTAATTTTAGTAAAATATTTTGCTACATATTAAACTTCGATATACATACAGTGAAATTATTTTAGTAGCAACATAATTTGAGTGACAAATAACTTGATATTATGGGGCGTGTCACAGACTCAATTCCGTTCGGAAGTGGAATAAGTGGTTTACTCGTAAAAAGCAAAGCAAATATTTTTTTGGAATGAAACCACTTTTATGCAATTCAATTCCACTTTGATTTTTGTTACCCAGCTAAACTTTGATAAAATGTTGGTGTTTCCAATTCTGATGTCAAACTAATACAATTATCGGACAACAACCATTTCGAGAGTACAGTTGGTGTACGATTTTTTAATATCCATCCTTGAAATTGGTCAAAATTAATCCGATCAGTTTGAGCAAACAATGATACGCTTTCATAGGGATGCAAATTGATTGATTTGGTAAAGTCGGATTTTAAAATATAAGTACCATTATCATTACAACATAAATTCCAAAGGAATCTAAGCATATAACACATGACAAGAGCAGAGATTTTTATAAGTTATAATTAAATTTATTTCATTACGAAAAACTTACTTTGTTTTTTATCGTCGGTACCACGAGTTATTAAAACTAAACCACATAATAAATCCTTAAACGAAATACCCTTATTTGTACCCCCACAAGCGGTATATAAAATAATAATATTCGTTTTGCGTTTTAAAAGTTAACCACTTTTTTAAAACCGAACGGAGTTGAGTCTGTGACATGCCCCTATATTTATGAAAATATGGATTTTTTGAGGTTGTGTCTCAGGCCAATTTTACCCATTGACGTACTTAAACTGTTAACAGAAAAGAAATATGATTCGGGTAATCATAATTTAGAAGCGTCATACTATGATTTACATTTATATCCTAATTTGTTTGTAGCAGCCATTACACCGTCCGACAGCCAATGAAGCCGGATGATATAAATCTGAAAGTAGAGATCAAATGGAGTAAAACTGCGCTTGCAGTTTTTCACTTCGTTATCCTGTTTCCTTTTAAAATAACTTCAAAGTTTATAGCATACTTTTTGCAAAATATTTGTACTTGTCATAGGATGCCACTGGTGGTGGCAAATGAAAGAGGAGGATCTTCCCTAATTTTTCCGTTTTTTTATTTTGCCATATCCGCATAAAAGGATGTGAATAAAGTCCTTTGAAAACTTTATAAAAAAATACTGTTGAAAATTTTAAATGATTTGGAAGGATAAAGTTTTGAAAGGACGTAATTTACCTCCTTTTTCCTGATATGTAAAAATATAATAAAATAGGAAAATTGGAGGAGATCCTCCTCTTTCATTTGCTATCATTATCTGCATCCTAGGACAAGTCCAAATATTAAAAAAAATACTTCATAAAAGTTAATCCTCTACAATTTTTAAGTCCTTTTAAAAGGAAACAGGATCACTAAATGAGAAACTGCAAATGCAGTTTTACTACATTTAGTCGCTAGTTTCAAACGTATATTATTCAGTTCGTGTTTAACGAACTTTTTTTATTTTTGTCGGACGGTGTTATATGTGTAAATCAATCATTTTAAGTATGATCACAAATAATGGACAAATTATAGTAAAGGACCATAATATGATTACTTTAAACATATCATGACACAAAGATCAATCATGTTAAAAAAATATCTGAATTAAGCTGTTAGTTATTTTACAGAAAATATAGCTGACTTCAAACAACTTCACTCACAATCAGTTAGTTTAACCGAGCAAATCATTTGGATGTATCTTTTGAGAATGAGATTCTCAAGGTTCATTCTTTAAAAAATCCTCCAGGTTCTGAAAAAATTTTCCAATAGCTCTATGATCTCTTCCTTTTATGATATCTCACAGATTATGTGCACATATTTCTTTAAAGTTTTTAAAAGGAAAAAGTTTAGATTTTTGTGTTCATTTTTCAGGGATAAAACCTTTTAAAATCTGATAACTTAACTTCATCGAAACTTTTCAGTTTCATTTGGATTCCTACAACTAGATAATCATCCTAAAAATATAGAAAATCTATCAATTCCTGACCCTATAGAATCCTGTTCTAATACATATAATTATGTTCCTCTAACTCCCACTGGAGCATACACTAAAAAAAAAGACTTTACTTAAAATTTGGAAAGATTTTCTTCAAAACCTATATATGAGGCATTCCACACCAAATGTCCAGCGAAAATAAACATGTGTACCGTAAACTTCTGAATAGGTTGTATGGATAGCCCTATATGCAGGCCCGGATTACCCTTAAGGCAAAGTAGGCAAATGCCTAGGGGCCCCGCATCAGCTAGGGGGCCCGCATTAGCTAGGGGCCCCTAGTTTTTTTTTTTTTATTATTTTGTTTTTTTTAGCTTTTGTTTTTATTATTCTTGGTAAAAAAAAAAAAAAAGCTAGGGGTCCCTACCTTTTTTTTAATTATTACTTGGTAAAGAAATGCGCCTACGTATTTCTTTGACTCAAAATTATTAGGGGCCAACGGGGCCCCTAGCTTTTTTTTTTAGTTATTACTTTGTAAAAAAAAATGCGCCCACGTATATTTAAACATGGAAGAATAAATAGGGAAATGCTACATAAAGCGTATATATTTATAATCAGTGATCGATTCTAAGACATTCTAGCGATGTCCGTCCGTCCGTCTGTAGTTAACACGATGCAGTCCAAAATAAAAGAGCTAGACTCCCGAAATTTGGCACAAATATGTCTTATGTTAATAGGCAGGTTAAGTTCATAAATGAGCAAAATCGGACCAGGGGGCAAAAAGTTCCCTCTTAAAGAACTAAACCAACCTCTGAAAAATAGCATTTTTTTACGTGATTTTTTGTGTTTTTGTTTAACAAATGCAACATTTTTATGCTACAAGAAGTTCAAAGTCCTGCACTTTGACCCAGAGAATTATAAAATATCGTTTTTTTCGGTCCTCCCCCCCAATGGGCGTGGAATAAAACATTTTTTTAAATAATGATAAACTTGTATTTCTTTGTGCAAAAAGCATCTTATTTTTTAAACACATATTCGAGAGGAAATTTGCCCCCCCCCCAATAACAAATAACGACACCCCCCAAAAAAAAAGAAAACGTCCCTGGATTTTTTTTATGCATGTTGGAGGGTATAAAAGATTCGGCACAGCCGAATTTAACTTTCTTACTTGTTTTTTTTTTTTTTTTTATTTTATTTGATTTTATTTTATTTTATTTTTTTATATTATTTTGTTTATTTTATTTGTTTAATTTATTGGTTTAACCGAAAAGTGGTAAAAATTACCTTCGTGTCGTGGTAGCATAACAGATCAAGGTCTCTGGTGGGAATTGAACACTGTTTCTATTTTACCCCTTTTTTGAGATCTTTTATACTTTTTTGGTCTTTTTAGAAGCAATTTTTTAAAATACTTTTTCTTAAAAAAGGCTTTCAGGAAATGAAACATTACTTCTAAGAAGGTCAAAAAAGAAAAAGAGAATTCCAGTAAGGGGTAAAATATTCACAAAAAACAGCGTAATTTATAAAATATTTACATTGTGCCTGGAAAATTTGGGTTTTTTTATTTTTTTGGAATTATAAAAAGTTTGAAGGGGCCCCGAGCCATGCATTGCCTAGGGGCCCCGACATGGCTAATCCGGCCCTGCCTATATGTAACTTAGAAAATAGCGTTTTTGGTTTTTCATTTTTTCAAAAACTGGGCTTAGGAGGCGTGGTCAAATATTGGAAAAATTGTTAAATTTGTGGCGAGTTGCCTTGATTAAATATTTATCACATTAATTTCGTTCTGAAATTTTCCATTTTTTAAAAAAGTCAATTTTTCAAAAATCCGGCCACTTTTTTTTTTAATTTTCTTTTTAAAGAAAAAAAATCTGATTAATTTTCGATTAAGTCTTGCAAAAATGACCAACATAAATAAATTTAAAACAAAAAAATAATTTTCTTGAAAATTGTGCTATGAGAATATCATGGTTTTAATTATTAAAGAAAATAATGACCTCGAGCCAGAATAAAAATCCTCAAAATATATTTCTTTTTAAAGTTTAGATGTTTGTCCATCCACACAAAAAAAATCAGACACACGTTTTTCGTTCTTTTCGAGAAAATCGCATTTGAATTTTAAATTTCATAACAATTTAGTAATTTGCTTGTATTTTCTTATTTCAACGGAGCGTATGAATAATATTTATGCAATTAATGATACTCATTCGCAACGTTAAAACAAGAAAATACAAGCAAATTACAAAATTGTTATGAAATTTAAAACTCAAATGCGATTTTCTCGAAAAAACGCGTGTTTGAATTTTTTCTAGTTTTTGAAAATTAGAAAAAACAAAAACGCAATTTTCTTAATTCCATATAGGGCTATCCAAACAACCTATTCAGAAATTTACGGGACACATGTTTTTCTGTAGCGGGACATTTGGTGGGGAATGCCTCATAGTTTTAAAGTTATCATGTTGTAATATTCTCAAGACCCCAGTTAACGTATCTTAAAAATAAGCAAGGTAGAGCGAAACGGACAAAAAAATTTGGACAAAAAACTATGACGACTCTTAAGGAACCTAACTGGGTCTGAACCTATCGGGTCTGAACCCAATGGTGGTTTACCAATCGGGTCATCAAATGTGCATGAACTAAATTGAAATAAAATTTTTTCCAATTTTTTAGTTCAAATTCGCATAATATTAAAAATTTTTTTTTCTTAATTTTTAAGAAAAATATGAACTTAAAAGAAGGAAAAAATGGCAATGGAGCTAAATCATCATAAATTTTCCTTGAATTTAGTTAGTTTTCCCATTTTTTAGTTCATTTATTCTGAGTGTAGGGCGCCATAGGCATTCCACAGCAAATAGGCATTCCATAGCAAATGTTCAGCAAAAAAACATGTGTCCCATGAATTTTTGAATAGGTTGTAGTGATAGCTCTATGTGGAACTAAGAAAATTGCGTTTTTTGTTTTTCAATTCAAATTAAAACGAAATGCAGCATAATCTCAAAAATTTTCACTCTTGTATTTTTCAGGATATCGATTAAAAAGTTTTATTTTGAAAAATTTTCAGAACCCGTACCGAAATTTTCCATTTTTTAAAAATGTCAATTTATCAAAAATTCGGCCACTTTTTTCTTTTTAAATTTTTTCTTTCTTCTTTATCTATCCACAGAAAAAAATTCAGAGAAAATTGCATTTGAATATTGAATTTTATAACAATGTTTTAATTTGCTTGCATTTTGTTGTTTCAACATAGCGGATGAGTAACATAAATATATTTGCAAAAATATTACTCATACGCTATGCTGAAACACGAGAAATACAAGCAAATTACAAAATTCTTATGAAATTTAATATTCAAATGCGATTTTTTCGAAAAAAAAAAAAAATGAAAAACACGCATCTATCATTTTTTGTGTAGATAGACCAACATATAAACCTAAAAAAAAAAAAATTAAAAGGAAAAAAATGGCCGGATTTTTGATAAATTGACTTTTTTAAAAAGTGGGAAATTTCAGAAAGGGTTCTAAAAATTTTTCAAAATAAAAATTTTTAATCGATAGCCCATAAAAAAAGAATTACGGTAAATATGAGTATCGTCCTTTTGAAATTTAAGTGACAACATTATTCATTAAGTATAGGAAAATCCTTAAATTCAAACTATTAAATTGTGTCATACTTTAAGCCAGATAACCCACTTTAATATCTTTACCTAACATTATTATTATTTTTTGTTTTTTGAAATCTCTATTACAATTTCCTGTACAAAAAGAGCATTACCAAATATTCTTGTATCTTTTTTGCATGTTATTTTCAAAATTAGTAAACATACATATTTGCCAAAAACAAATCTTTGTTGCTATAATCATGAAATCTAAATATCAACATATTTTGGTTTTTAGATATTTTCGCCAACAAAAACTTTACAAAACAAATAAAATTTCATAATCACATGGTTGAAATCCAATTAAAATTTTTTGCAGGATAACCAAAAACAATGACAAAACAGCCACTCACAAAAAATCACTTAAAATATTAATTGTATACTAAAACTACAATTGCGAATTTGACACACATGTGGAGAAGAACGAGAGCGATGTGACAACAATGATTAGGGACGAGATTAGTTATAATACCTAAAATGTGTTGGCAACATACAAAAATAAAACTTATTTTAAGTCCTTAATTTGGCTAATTTAAATAATACTTTGTTTTTTTGTTTATTGGCGTGAGGGGAGGTGCAAACAAAAACTGCATGCTAGGAAAAACAGTAAAAATAAAAATTACACTTTGTTATTTTAACAATACAAAAAAATATGTAAAAAAATTTTTAACATGCAGACAGCAAGCATGCTAAAGATGATACAGAGCTTTAAAGAATTCATTGTTTTTTTTTGTTTTAATTTTATTAAATACTAGCTGGCCCGGTCCGCGTTGCTTCTTATCGTGAGCTATTGCCTTGAGTTTAAACAAACCTTTAAGGTTTTCCCGAATTTTCCATTTTTCCGGGATACTTTCTTATTTACATTTCCTTAAAAATCTAATTAGAACTATAATTAACATAAAAAAATCGGTCCGGTCATTAGTAGTCGACATTTTTAGACAAAAGTGAGCGTAAAATTTTTGTGGTAAGTTAAGCTTGTACATAGGTCAAAAATACCTGAGGGTTTAAAATCATTTGTACCAAGTTCAAGCGGAATATGTTAAGAAATATTTTTTTTTTTTAAATAGACCGAATTAGTTAAAAAATTAATTTTTGATATATCGAAAAAAAGTGGGCGAGGACAATTTTTCTTTCGGAACAATTATATGGACTATTACAAATATTTAAAACAAAAAAAAAATAGCTTAATCGGTCCAGGCGTTCTCAAGTGTTGCAAATTTTAAGAATATTAAAAAATGTGGGCTTTGAAGTGAGGGAGGACAATAATTATTTTCGTAACATCGACTTTAATGATCATTAAAGAAAAAATTTACCAAATTAGGCCAGTCGTTCTTCGATTTTAGATGTATTGAAAAAAATGGGAGTGGAAAATTTTTCTTTCCGTAAAAACCTTAGTTGTACCATCACGAACGTCAACAAATACTACTAATAGCCAAATCGGCCCTGCCGTTCTTCTATTTTAAAGTTAAGTCAAATCGATCCAAAAGATCTCAGATTTTAGATATACCGAAAAAAGGAGTAGTAAAAGAGGGCGTGATTAGTTTGATTTCCGAAATGGCAAATATTTAAAAAAATATTGTCCATATCAGTCAGCTCTCAAGTGATGCGATTACGATCAAGTGATGCGATTAAAAACCGTATTTGAATTTAACCAACTCGGTATATCCATTCAAAAGTGGGCGTAGAAATGGAAAATTGTTCTTTCTGAAAAACCCTAGTTGGACTATGACGATTCCATTGTATGATTTAATATATATCGGGAAAAGTGAGCGTTAAAGTAGGTGTGGACAATTTTTCTTTTCTTAAAAATCTTTTCGAACAAATCCCAAATCGGTCTAGCCGTTATTATTCTTTCATTACATAGAAAAAAGTGGGCGTGGGAAATTTTACTATCTGCAAAAACTTTAGTTGAACTATGACGAACATTTTCAACACAAATTAGCCACAGCGGGCGTGGTCAATTTCTTTTTCAGTAAAAACCAAAGTTGGAATATGATGAAAATTTATTTTAAAAAAATGTTGTCAAATCGGTCCAGCCATTCCAAGATTTTAGATAAATTGAAAAAGTGTGCGTAAAAGTGGGCGTGGTCGATTACTACAAACATAAATAAAAAATTTCCCAAATCGGTGCAGCCATTTTCCAATTTTAGATAAATCGAAAAAGTGGGCGTAAAAGTGGGCGTGGTCAATTTTTCTTTACGTAAAAACCTAAGTTGGACTATGACAAAAATTTCAAAAAAAAAATTGTCCAAATCGGTCCAGCCGTTCTCAATTGATGCGGTTACCAACGAACGACAATTGATTTTTATTTATATAGATTTTAACATATCACTAGTTTACAAAATAAAAACTATAATACTTTAATGTATTACACACAAAATAATATTGGCTAACAATTTTTAATTAAATCTATTGATCAACAAAATTTAAATAAGTCAATCCATGTTTTGATGAAAATGTTTGTTATTTTCTTTAACTGTCGAATTACAAATTTTCAACAGATTTTTTTATACAAAATAACCGGGTTTTACTTTTTTATTGTTGGCAACATATTGGAAAGCAAAAAAGATGAATTTTTTGATAGTTTTTTCATAAGCGTATAAATGAATTCATTTGTTAAATCGATCATTATTTTGATTGACTATAAATAAAAAATTGATCAAATTTTTGATCAAAATCAAAAAAATGTTTAATTAAAATAAGTTTCAATCAATCACTTACAATTGATGATTGTATAACACATTTTTAAATTGGAGGAATTTCAATAAAAAAATTGATTGAATCCGCATTTTTGTTGATTGAAAATAGTTTCAAATTTTTTTTGTGTACAAACCACTAATTTCATAAAACTTATCAAACCATTGTTTACTGATTCAATATAAAACAAGTAAAAAAGTTAAATTCGACCTTTCCGAATGTACAAATACTCTCCACAATGTAAAAAAGTTTATTTGCAAAGAAAAACAAAAAAAAAAATTTTGAAAAAAAAACATCGGAATAAAAAATTTTGGTGAAAAAAATCGGCGAAAACATTTTTTTGTAAAAAAATATGTTTGTACCTGTTTAAATACCATTCGGTGATCAATTCCGTTCACATGTGTCAACCAGCAGCCGAATTCAAGCATTTTGTGATTTTAGGTTATGTTGAATGTACCAAAATTTTCGAGGTGTCCTGACATTTTTTTTCATAACTTATGAACCGTTGAACCGATTTCGCTCAAATGCAATACCAAACTGCTTAGGGCAACAACAAGTAAACATTCTAAGTTTTAGTCATATCTGTTTAATACTTTGGCCGTGATCACAATTTCCACAAACGGACAGACAGACGGACATCGCTAGAATGTCTTATCACTGATCAAATAACACAGGTTGACAAAAGTTGAAATTTTTTAATTTGCCTGACCTTTGACAACTGACTTATATTGATTTTAGTGTGATTCCGAATCTGTTATCCAATTGTTTCCATTACCAATTTTGCTTGGCTATAATTTCCAAAAATAATTTTAGAGCCTCAGTTTTAAACACGAACTTAACTATATTGGATGCCATGATTCCAAAACTGGTATTAGCATTTTTCTGACAGCTTTAGTTTTCGAGTTATTAAAAAGGGCATAAATATTCAGACAAAATTAAAGAGGTCATAAATTTAAAAATTTTATTTTAGCGATGTCTCAAAAACTAAAGATGACTCCACAAAAGTAAGAGCATTTTTGGAATCAGCATATCCAACATACCTAAAATCGTCATTCACTTTTTGGATGTAAGACTAGTGTTGGTAAATATAGACTCACAAACATGCCAAAAATAGCCTATTTTCAAATTTTCCTTAGCCTATAACTCGAAAACTAGAGCTGACCCAAAAAAACGGTAGCCAGATTTCAAATCAGCGTACCCCTATTACCCAAAATTAGCTTTCAGAACCCGGGCAAAAAAAAGTGTTGCCCTGTGTAATATATATGAGTCATTCCACACCAAATGTCCAGCAAAAAAAAAAAAACATGTGTACCGTAAATTTCGGAATAGGTTGTATGGATAGCCCTATATGGAACTAAGAAATTTTTTAAAATTTTACTAAAATAGTAGAAAAAACTTCCTCAAATCTAAGAAAATGAACTAATTGGTAGAAAATGACGTCCTAAAACTAAAGAAGAGGAATATGTCTTAAAAATAAAGATTTTTGTCATATTTTTAGGGAAAATTTTTTTGGCGGTAAGAATTTCATCCATGTATTTGGGCATTCCATTTAAGGAATATAATGGACTGTTTAACAGTACATGAACCTAAATTTTTTCCTAACACTTAAGAAAATTTCCCAACTTTTAGTTAAATTTAACTAAATTGTGGGAAAATTTATAAACTATTTTGAAGAAAATTTTCCCAAAGTTTAAGTTAAGGCATTTTTTTGAGTGTGTTTGTCTGTCTGTGGAAATGGTGATCACGGCCAAAATATTATACGGAGATGACTGAAATTTAGCATATTTATTGAAAGTTCTCCCGAGCAGTTTGTTATTGCATTTGAGTGATACCTATATCATATTCAGCGGTTTAAAAGTTATGAACGAAAATGTAATGACACCTCAAAAATTTTGGTACATTCAACATAACCTAAAAATACAAAATGCTTTAATTCGTCTGCTGGTTGACATATGTGAACATAATTGAACACCGAATGGTATCTCAACTAGTACGAACATAATTTTTGACAAAAAAAAAAAAAAAAAAAAAAAAATCGCGGATTTTTTTTTCAAAAGCAATTTCCTTTTAAATAAAGTTTTTTTACAATTATCTTTTTGAAATTGTGGAGGGTATCAATACATTCGGCAAGGCCGAATTTAAATTTTTTACTTGTTTTCTATAGAAAAAGTCTCAGATTACTAGAAAAAGTCTCGTAATCAAATTTTAGCATGATTTGATAGTTTTCCTTGTTTTTTTTTAACAACAAATTTTCGATCGATTTTTTTTTTTTTTTTAATTTTACATATTTTTTGTAATTGTACAAATTTTCAAGGTAGTAATTTAAAAAAAAAAAAAATCTAGTAAAGTCACGAGAATTCCTTGTAAGTTTTAACGCGTCAAAAAAGTTGCAAATTTACAATTTTATTGGTAAAAAGCTAGTAAAATTACAAAAAGGCTTGTAATTTTAACTAGGAATTCTCGTTAAATAGGAGGAAGCAAAAAATAAAAATTACAAGCTTTTCTTGTAAGTTTACAGGTTTTCCTGTTACAAATTTATTATCTTAATCATAAAACTGAATTCTTTAAAAGCTCTGCATAAAGTTTAAATTGAAATGCGAATATTAACAACAATATAGTACATATACAAAGTACACTACTTACCCAAAACACCCAAATAAGCTTCACCATTAACAGTGCCGGCTTCATTTGAACGAACACAAGTGTAAAGACCAGCATCAGATTCGCGTACATTTGATATTAATAAATCTCCAGATTCTAGTATTTGAACACGACTCGAAATCTCAACAAGTTGTGTTTCTGTTTTAATTGTAAAAATGGTTGGAATTTTTTTAAAATGTTGATTGTTGTTGTTGCGATGTCAATGAAATTGTTGGTTGTTGATAGTGGCAATAATGATGATGATGATGCCGGGCGTTGTTTGTTGGTATGAATGGTAAATTTAAATGTGTAAAGTTGGCAACATTTTTGCACATAGTACATTTGTGTGTGTTTTTTTTATAATTTTTTTTTGGTTTTAATTTTCATTTGTTTGTTTTGAATCCACCATGATGATATTAATGATGTTGTTGATGATAGCAGCAAGTACCCGTACCGTAGTAGTGTTATCATAATGATGATGTTGCCGGTAAAATAGCAATTCAATGTGTGCGTTTTTAAGATATATATAGATAATGGTTGTTATAGTATTTGTGAGGCGGATATATAAAAGCAAACGTGTGCATTTCCGGTTCGTTGGTTAAGTTTAGTGAAACATTTGAAACAAAAAACAGCGCCCCAAAGGATATTTGTTTGAAATGTTGTTTGTTTGGGAAAACAACGTTGTCATTGTCATCAAAGAATAAGGTGTTGTTTTATGTTGTTTTTTTGTATATTTTATTTCCAGCCAACAATAATATGAACGATGATGACAGTTGAGGATGATGCAGTAAATTTGCGGTTAATATTACGAGGTGTTGACAATTCATTCAAGTCATAATTTTACAATTGCATAAAATATTCATTGCACAATTGCCAATATAATAATTGTTTTTTTTTATTATTGTTGTTGTTTTGTTGTTTTCATGTGCATTTAGCATAAAAATATAGAGTTTTTATAGTTTTTTTTTTTTAATTTTATAACCCACATTCCATCATTATCACACCGTCATACAAAGGTAGGTAGGTGAAGGTGGGTGGGTGTGTGGGGGGGTGGTGAATAGGGTGTTGCATATAATTTGTAACAAATTTTCAAATTTTATTCAAACAACATTTGACACACACACAAATAAATTTTTACATTTATTATTATTATGGTGGTGGTTGGTTAAGGTATCGTTCGTCGACATTAAAAGCCAATTTTAGTTTTGCATGGTTATTTGCATATTTTTGTGTGTTATTTTGGCATTAATTCAAAAACATCATTTTGGTAGTTTTTTTTTTTTTTTTTGTTATAATTTATTTTTTTTGGTTAGTTTTGCAGTAGTTGATAGTGGTTTGAGCACGAGCAAAAAATGTTAAGCAAGGAAATAGAAAAAAAAAAAATAATAAAAAACATAGATTAGTAAAGAACATTTAATATTATACACAATTTATACAATTTCATGCCATTTTTTTTTGTTATTGGTTGATAAATTTTCAAATTCAATTATTTTTATCAAGATTTTACAAGGGAAATATAAAAGCTGGGAATAATAAAAACTGTTACAATTTATTTATAAATACACTCAAAAAAAAAACTGTAAAGTTAGCAAAAAATTTAGTTAAATTTAACTAAAAAAGCACCTGATTTTGAACATACTAAATTTCTAGTTAACTTAACTAAAAATATTTAGCTAACTTTTCGTAGAATGAATGTAGCAAAAAAAGCCGTAACTTAAGATAAAAATTCAGCTGAAAATTTTGTAACATTTTTATGTACATATTAACAAAAAAAAATAGTTGAATTCAGCTAAACTTTTTGTTACTTTTTGTAAAAAATTGTAAGTTTGTTAAATATTGGTTTAAACACTAACACTTCACTTATTTTTTTCTTTTTTTCACAGCATTAAGTTCAGCTTAAGTAGAACTTATGAGATTTAGGAGGCTACACAAGAAATATATAAAAAATTTTTACTTAACAAATATGTTACGAGAAATCAACAAATTAATTAGTAAAAAATTCGTAAACTCAGTTTAAAATTCAACAAAAAAAAATTAATCCAAATTTTGTTCAAAACTAGTATTTCCGTATATTGAACTTAACTCAAAAAAGTAGTTAAAACGCTGATTTTAACTAAAAATTTGCTAAAAATCCAGTAAACTCGAGTTAACAAAAAAAAAATTGTTAACTTTACAGTTTTATTTTTTGAGTGTAACACTGTGCAACAAGTTTTAGGTTATCACTGGGGCCGTTTAAAGGGGTGCCTGGGCACAGAAAATGTTGGAGCCCCAAACAGCGGATCGTGTAGAAGAAACATCCGGTAAAAAAGGGCCCTTACTCCGAATTTGACAAAAAAATTAAAAAAAAAATCAAAAATTACGATTTTTTATTTTCGCAATTTTGCAACATTCGCGTTCATTAAAGGCATACCTTTATAATTTCTTTTAGTACTGCTAAAAATGTTAAAGTTAAACTAAAAAAAAATTAAATCGGTCCAAATATGTTAAAAAAAACTACACTGAAAAAACAAAAAAATTAGTATAGGAGAAAAAATTGTCCAAGTTCTTTAAAAAAAGGTTTTATACCCATTTTCTTGAACCCCGCCGAAATATTTCACGCACATGAATTCATATAGGACACAAATTTCAATGAGTTTGGATGATAAATTTTACCTTTGACCGGGACTTTTGATTTACGATCACCTGTGCCCCGGTGAAAAGTAAAAAGTCGCATGATAAGGATCATTATCGCCCTACTACACTCAAAAAAAAAAGTGAACTAAAATATGGGAAAATTAACTCAATTTTGAGAAAAAGAGGGAATGATTTGGCTCCAAGGATTTTTTTTCTTGGTTTTAGTTCATAATTTTCCCAAAAATAAGGAAAACAAAGTTATTTAATTTTAAGCCAATTTTAACTAGAAAATGGGAAAAATTATACTTCACATTTTAGAAATAGATTGGGTCCAGACCCTGGACCCATGGGTTCGGACCCCATTTAACTCGAGACCCGTTGAGTCCTTTAAGGGTCCCCATAGATTTTGAACCAAAACTTGTGTCCGTTTCGCTCTAACTTGCTTAGTTTTTGAGATACGGTAATAAGGGGCCTGATAAGGTCTTGAGAATCTTAAAAACCGGATAACTCAAAAACTATTAATCGGAGGGCTTTCGGGTATTTGGCGGAAGTTTTCTACGAGTCAAGAGCTACAAAAATGGCATTGGGCCTTTTCTCGTGTTGGCAGTATTTACCGAGATATGTGCATATATAAAATCTCGGGAATTTCAAATTTTAGATCTAAAATTAGGGTCTTGAGACCCCGACAGATGTGCAGAGCTAGGCTATTCCATATTTTTTTTGTAGTCTTTCTTTTGAAAATTTCATCCGTTTCGCTCTATCTCCCTTAGTTTACAAGACATCGCCATTTTGATTTTTTAACTAAATTCTAAGAAGTTATTTACTAAATTTTCAGAAGTCATTAACTAAATTCTAAGAAGTACACTTCCTCAATTCAAAGAAGAGAAATACGATGATGCTTTTTTTAGTAAATTTTAACTAAACTTGAACTAAATTGTTTTTTAAGAAATATGTCTTAAAGAATTTTTTTCCTAATATTAAAAAAATCCATTTAAAGAAAACTATGAACTAATTATAAGTAAATGAACTAAAATTTTTTCCTCATAGTTAAGAAAATTTCTCATTTTTAAGTTAAATTTAACTAAATTTTAGGAAAATTCGTGATAAATTTTCAAAGACATTTTTTCCTTAATTTTAGTTATGTCTTTTTTTCAGTGTATATGTTCTAGGTAAATAACCGCCATACAGTTTCACTAAAGACATCTTATCATATTTTTAAGTTCAGATGTGCATTTGATATAGATTTTTGAAGTTTTCCAAACCCCTTCGATAAAAAGTTAAAAACTTCAGTAGGCCATAAAAATAATGCCTTAACTAACTTTAAAAAACACTTTTGGTCATTTTATTTATTTGCTGGTCTACTTTTTTCAACATTGGAGCGATTGGGCTCATGGCGATGATTAAAAATTTTAATGCATGAATTCTTTATGGTAGACTAGACTGATATTTTGTGGTGTTACAAACGGAAAGACCGGTCCACACAATTTACAGATATAATTCAATAAAGATCAATTGTAATTCGAAGATTCCATTTGTAATTCGAAGATTCTGTTTCTAAATGGAAGATCCATTTGCTATTCGAAGATTTAACTTGTAATTAAAAAAATCCAATTGTAATTCGAAAAAGATCAATTGTAATCAGTTGTAATTCAATTCCATCAATTGTAATTCGAAAATGAACAATAGTTTTTCCAATTGTTATTCGAAAAAGATCAATTTTAATTCGAAATATATCAACTGTAATTCGAAAAAGATCAATTGTAATTCCAAAGAGATAAATTCTTATTCTAAAAGATCAATTGTAATTCGAAAATTCCAATTGTAATTCGAGGAAGATCAATGGAAATTTAGTTGATATTTTTCGAATTACAATTAGCATCTTTGTATTACAATTGATCTTTTTCAAATTAAAATTTATCATTTTCGAATTATAATTGATCTATTTCGAATTAAAATTGATCGTCTTTGAATTACAATTGATCATTGTCGAATAACAATCCGTCATTATACCCTACACCACTCTGTGGTACAAGGTATAATGACTTTGTGCTGATGTTTGTAACTACTCGAAATATTGGTCCTACACCCACTTTTAAGTATACCGACCGATTCAGAATAACTTTTTAAGTCATTTTAGCTATGTCCGTCCGTCTGTCTGTCCGTCCGTCCATGTAAACGTTGTAAACACGATACAGGTCGCAATTATTAATCGATTTGGTTGAAATTGAAAACTTAAGCTTCGTTTGGCCTAAGGACGAAGCCTATTGAAATTGGAAAAAATCGGTCCATGTTTAGACCTAGCCCCCATACAAAGGTCCGTTTTATTTTGGCTCAAATCGCTCTAATTACCTTATTATAATAGGTGTCCTTTCGAAATTTGGCAGGTAAACGTGTTTTGTATTCAATAACTTTCATTCCGAGTTTTTAAGGAATCGGACCAGTTCTTTTTGTAGCCCCCATACAATTCCCCTTCCCGATATTCTCAAAAATCTTTCAAATTTCATGAAAATAGAAAATATTTTATTAAAATTTTGTTTGTAAGTGTTAAACGTGTACTTTGGTAACCTAATCAAATCGGAATACATTTGGACCATTTTTGGACTTAGTCCCCCATTTAAAAATTTCGACCGATTTTCAGTTAAATCGGTGTATTGGCAAAATAAAATAAACCAATTCCACTAAAATTTGATATGTGTTTGTGTTCTATACCAAATAAAGATCTAACAAAAGATAGGTCCAATCGGTCCACGTTTGGACTGGGGACCCATTTCCCGGAAACACTGGTGTAGGGTATCATACGACTATAACTTTCTTACTTGTTTTTGAATTAATATTGTTTTCTTTGAATTACAGGGGATCTTTTTCGAATTACAATTGAAAGCTTCGAATTGCAATTGATCTTTTTCGAATTACAATTGATCTTTTACTAGGGCTGTCAAACGGGATCGGTTTTTTAAAATCCCGGGATTCGGGATTTGAAAATCGAAATCCCGGGATCCCGGGATTTTTCGGGATCACGGGATTTTTCGGGATCCCGGGATTTTTCGGGATTCCGGGATTTTTCGAGATTAAATTTCTTTGATTATAAGAGAGTTAAAATTTTTCAACATGAACCCCTGATTTCCTTCAATGTCTCCGAATCTGATGAAACTTTGTGTATATGTTGGGACTTATAATACTTATACTCAGGCAAAATTTGAGACCATTAACTTCCGTGGTTCCAGAAATATGGCGTGTCAAAAGTCAAGAAAATCTTTTAAAGGATTAAATATAAACATTTATATCTTCAAAAGTATTTCAGCTATATTACTTCCTGATAGCTTGTTTTGAAGGTAAAACCATGACCTTTCAAATAACATTTTGCAAAAATTTGTATTTGGAATTTTTTTTTATTTCTGCAAAATTCGCGATTCGCGAAAATACACTCAAAAAAATTACTCTGTTAAATTACAGAGATACTCTGCTGAGCCAGCAGAAAATACCATAGATTTCCAACCAGCAAGATTTTTTGTTATTTTACGAAGAAAACTCTGTAAAATGATTTCGATAAAAAAACTGTACATTTACAGAATTACCTGTAAAATATTGATAAAACCGAAAAGAATTTTACCAAAAACAAGTAAAAAAGTTAAATTCGGCCTTGCCGAATGTAGTAATACCCTCCACAATTTCAAAAAGATTATTGCAAACAACTTTATTTAAGTGGAAATTACTTTTGAAAAAAAAAAAAAATTCCGCGAAAAAAAATTTTGTCAAAAAAAATCCGCGATTTTTTTCTTTTTTGTCAAAAAATATGTTCGTACTTGTTTAAATACCATTTGTTGTTCAATTATGTTCACATATGTCAACCAGAAGCCGAATTAAAGCATTTTGCATTTTTAGGTTATGTTGAATGTACTGAAATTTTTGAGGTGTGCTTACATTTGCGTTCATAACTTTTGAACCGCTGAACCAATATCGCTCAAATGCAATACCAAACTTCTCGGGAGAACTTCCAATATATATGTTAAGTTTCAGTCATCTCTGTGCAATATTTTGTCCGCGAGAGCATTTTCCACAGACAGACAGACAGACAGACGGACATCGCTAGAATGTCTTAAAATCGATTGGGCATCATGAATATATATACTTTATGGGGTCCCAGACCGATATTTCGATGAGTTACAAACGGAATGACAAACTTATATATACCCTCTATCACTAAGTGGAGGGTATAAAAACTGTAAATTTACAAAGTTTTAGTTAAATCCATTTTATGAGTAAAACTCCTCTGCATCAAAAACATTCATAAAAATTAAATTAATTAAAATTAAAATTTTGTTAAATTTGCCTGCTTTAATGCTACCAAATTGTAAATTTACTTTTTTATTTTTGTTAATATTACGAGTTTTTAACAAGTAACTCCAGTTTTACACGTCATCCTCGTAAAATTTACCAGTTTTTATTGTAATTTAAGACAATTTTTAAAGAGGGCTTTATCGGTCATATTTGGAAGTTTTTTTAAGTGATTTTTATTTTTACATAGCAATAAGTAAAATTACAAATGAAATTTAGTATTTTGGTTACGAGAAAAAAAACAAATTATTTTGCTAAAATCCGTATTTTAACAAAAAAAACTCTGCCCGGTGAAAAATGTTCATATATGAATCATATGTGGTCCAAATATGGACAAGTATGTTCATTAGGGTGGCAGCTATTTTGCAAAACTTCGAATTTGAAGGAGTGCACCCCTAATTTTTATTACATTTGGTCTAAAAATGCTATGCTAAAAATTTCAGCCAAATCGGACAACGTTAACACGAGGCTCATCGAGGTCAAAGGTCAAAGGTCAAAAAATAGCCATATTTTGATTAAAAACATTAAATAAATGGTGTTGTTTTTTGAATATATTGTTAAAAAGTGGTACATAAGTTGTTTTTAGTATAAGAAGATAAATTAAAAATTTTTGGGTTTTCAAAAATTAACCCTTGTAAGTCTTTCGGGGTCAAAATGACCCAATTTTCACAAAATGACCCCTAAAACTCGAAAATCAGCCCCAATTTTCTAAATTTATTGAAATAAACCAATGTAAACCCATACTTATATTCTTTTCTATCATAAATACTCAGATATGAAATACTGGCTTTCTAGGATGGCATTCACCCGTTTCACGGTAAGGCCAAAAATATGCATTTTATTTAGCGTGGTTCTCAAAACTGATATTTTGGTTTTTTCAAAATTTTCTTAAACAAAATTAGGAAAAATGCTGAAAAAACCACAGAATCTTATAAAATATATGTTAACATATAAAAAAAAATTTTTTTGGGGGATATCCCTCGGATATTTTGGCGGGGGCATCGATTTAAACTCAGCGGATTTCGAGGAAAATGCCTTTTTTGCCCACAATTTATTCAATATGGAAAAAATTTGGTAAATATTTTAAAATTTGACAAAGTCAGGGCCATTAATTATTAAAAACTATGTTAGACATTAACCCTTAACGTTTTAGGAAAATGAAATAATATTAACCCGGTTTTTATTCGGGTCAAAAGTCAAATTTAGGGATATTTGGATTTTTTTTAGAAAAAGGCATCTAAATATGAAATTTTTATTGCGATTTTTTATAAAACTTGGTATTATTATTGTACGAGCTCAGAAAAGTAATTATTTAATTTTTTTTAAAATTTACCCATAAATGAACATGGGGTCAAAATGGCCCAGCACATTAAAATTTCTTTATATAGATTTTTATATTTTCTTTCGATTTTTATAAAACTTGTTATGATTATGTGCGAGGTCAGAAAATTAATTATTTGATTTTTTAATTAACCCATAAATGAACATGGGGTCAAAATGGCCCAGCAAGTTAAAAATTCTTGATATATATTTTTTTATTTTTTCTATTTCTATAAAACTTGTTATAATTTTTATGCGACGTCTGAAAAAATAATTATTCGATTTTCGTAAATTAACCCATAAACGAACAAGGGGTCAAAATGACCCAGCACGAAAAATTCTTAATATATATTTTTTTTATTTCTATAAAACTTGGTATAAACATTGTGCAAGGTCAGAAAACTAATTATGTGATTTTTTTAATTAACCCATTAATGAACATGGGGGCACGTTAAAAATGCTTAATGATTTTTTTTTTGTTTTCGATTTCGATAAAACTTGGTATAACCGTTGTTCGAGGTCAGATATTTTTTTTAATTAACTCATAAATGAACAATGAAAATCAAATAATTATTTTTTCAGACGTTGCATAAAAATTATAACAAGTTTTATAGAAATAGAAAAAATAAAAAATAAATATATTAAGAATTTTTAACGTGCTGGGCCATTTTGACCACATGTTCATTTATGGGTTAATTAAAAAATCAAATAATTAGTTTTCTGACCTCGCACATAACCATAACAAGTTTTATAAAAATCGAAAGAAAATATAAAAATCTATATAAAGAAATTTTAATGTGCTGGGCCATTTTGACCCCATGTTCATTTATGGGTTAATTTTAAAAAAATTAAATAATTATTTTTCTGAGCTCGTACAATAATTATACCAAGTTTTATAAAAAATCGCAATAAAAATTTCATATTTAGATGCCTTTTTCGAAAAAAAATCCAAATATCCCTAAATTTGACCTTTGACCCGAATAAAAACCGGGTTAGTATAATTCTATTTTCCTAAAACGTTAAGGGTTAATGTCTAACATAGTTTTTAATAATTAATGGCCCTGACTTTGTCAAATTTTAAAATATTTACCAAATTTTTTCCATATTGAATAAATTGTGGGCAAAAAAGTCATTTTCCTCGACATCCGCTGAGTTTAAATCGATGCCCCCGCCAAACTATCCGAGGGATATCCCCCAAAAAAATTTTTTTTATATGTTAACATATATTTTATAAGATTCTGTGGTTTTTTCAGCATTTTTCCTAATTTTGTTTAAGAAAATTTTGAAAAAACCAAAATATCAGTTTTGAGAACCACGCTAAATAAAATGCATATTTTTGGCCTTACCGTGAAACGGGTGAATGCCATCCTAGAAAGACAGTATTTCATATCTGAGTATTTATGATAGAAAAGAATATAAATATGGGTTTACATTGGTTTATTTCAATAAATTTAGAAAATTGGGGCTGATTTTCGAGTTTTAGGGGTCATTTTGTGAAAATTAGGTCATTTTGACCCCGAAAGACTTACAAGGGTTAATTTTTGAAAACCCAAAAATTTTTAATTTATCTTCTTATACTAAAAACAACTCATGTACCACTTTTTAACAATATATTCAAAAAACAACACCATTTATTTAATGTTTTTAATCAAAATATGGCTATTTTTTTACCTTTGACCTTTGACCTCGATGAGCCTCGTGTTAACGTTGTCCGATTTGGCTGAAATTTTTAGCATAGCATTTTTAGACCAAATGTAATAAAAATTAGGGGTGCACTCCTTCAAATTCGAAGTTTTGCAAAATAGCTGCCACCCTAATGTTCATATATGTAAATATATGTTACACATGCGAAAATTGGCGGCATGTGTACATATATGGCATAGGTTCATATATGTGCATATGTGTTCATATATGTTTTATATATGTCTGTCCACATGCCGCCAATTTTCGTATATGCTCACATATTAAATATATATGTTCATATATGTAATCACATTTGAACATTTTTCACTGGGTGTTTATTATCTGTAAAATAGAGATTACAAAGTAAAAAGTAAAATTACAGATAAAATTTTGTTTTTCGGTCACAAGAAAATACAAAGTATTTTCTTAAAATCTGTATTTCGACAGATAACTTTGTCAAATATCTGTCGAATTGAGATTACAGTCATTTTACAGAGTATTTAACAGAGTAATTATTTTGAGTGTATATCTGAAAAAGCGACATTTTTAAAAATATGAAAAAAATATATGTTAACGGCTGTTATCTTAGCTACAAGCTGTAAAAATTTTGGGTTGGTGAACGTATTAAGACCAGAGATATGAATAAAAATGTGTTGCCAAGTAGGAAATTTTTATCAAATCTGAAGAATATTTAATTTTTATTTTTGAATATTTTTGAAAATACATATAATAAAACGGTAAAAAAAGTAAAGTTTATGGTACAGACGGGTACTACACATAGATACAATATAACATGAATATTTATCAATTACACTACTCTACAAAAATCAACTTTTTTTTTGCACAGACTCCTAGAATACATTTGCTAAAGTATTTTGACCTCCTTAACACGAATCTGCACAGAAAGAATTGAAAATGAAAGTCAATCAACAAAAACGCGGATTCAATTAATTTTTTAATTGAAACTCCTCCGATAAAGAAAATTGTTATATCAATCATCAAATTGTAGGTGATTAATTGATTTTTATTTTTAATAAATCACTTTTTCGATTTTGATTAAAAATTTGATCAATTTTTTATTTAAAGTCAATTAAAATAATGATTGATTTAACAAATGAATTTAAAGCTTATGAAAAATTATGAAGAAATTCACATTTTTTGCTTTCCAATATGTTGCCGACAATAAAAAAAGTAAAACTCTAGTATAAAGTATATTTTTGAATTAATGTATACAAATAAATTGAAGCGAAAAAAAATCTGGTATGTTGAAAATTTGTAATTTGATAGTTAAAGAAAATAACAAAAATGTTGATGAAAACAATAATTGACTCATTTAAATTTTGTTGATCAATAGATTTAGTTGAAATTTTTTAGCCAATAATTTTTTGTGTGTGTCATCTTAAAAAATTTATAAAATCCCCTTTTCGAGATAAGACCTTTTTTGCGGTCCATGCCGATAAAAACCAACGAATGACTTTATATTGCATTTTTTTATATAAACAAATTCAAAATGCATATTATTTCAAATTCATTGAGTTTATCCGAAAATCTTTGCAAAAAATCAAAAATTTTTGCAAAATTTGCATATATTATTTGCATATACTTTTTTCCCTAATATTTTTATTTTGTAATTTTCATTGTTTAAAATACATTTTCTTAAGTCTTTTGCCCTCTTTAACGTGAATCCATTAAACGCGAATCCATTGTAATTTTTATATAATCGCGTTTTCGAAATTTGCCCATTTAGTTTTTGCAGCTGAAGCATACAAAAATATTACAAACGAACAAATAATATGAGGTATGTCAATGTGAAACATTTATTATTACCTTTCTTTTTTGGGTTTGAGGGTTTAGTCTGTTAAAAAGGCCTATATGTTCAGAAGACAGTTTGATAAAATGTTTATGATGACAGATTCGTGCAGGGCAAATACTTTCAAAAATGTGTTCTAGAAGTCTCTGCAAAAAAAGTTGACTTTTGTTAAGTAGTGTAATTGATAAAAAGTTATTGTACATTGTATTCATGTGTAGTACTCGTACATTACCATCAACTTTACTTTTTTCGCCGTTTTATTTTATGTATTTGTAAAAATATTCAAAAATAATAATTAAATATTCATGAGATTTGGAAAAAATTTCCTACTTGGCAACACATTTTCATTAATATCTCTGGACTTAATACGTTCACCAACGCGAAATTTTTAGACCTTGTAGCTAAGACTCAAACCATTAACATATATTTTTTTCAGATTTTTAAAAATGTCGCTTTTTTTGATATATTTTCGCGAATCGCGAATTGTGCAGAAATACAAAAAAGATCACAAAATAAAAATTTTCGCGAAATGATATATTAAAAGTGATGATTTTGCCTTAAAAAAAGCTATCTGGGAGTGATATAGCTCAAATACTTTTTAAGATATAAATATTTATAATTTACCCTTTAAAAGATTTTCTTGACTTTTGAAACGTCATATTTCCAAAACTACGGAAGTTAAAAGTCTTAAACTTTGTTTGAGTATTAGTCGAGTAAGTCCTTACATATATACCGAATTTCACGAAATTTGGGTCGATTGACGTCAAAAATTCAATTTTTTTTGCTATGTTGATATGGATTTACTCAAGAGCAAAAAATAGTAGACTCTTTATGATTAAATTTTATTGTGTATATTAAGGGGGCTACTGTGTGTTAGTTGGTAGCGTGCTAGCCTATTAAGCAGGTAGTCGTGGGTTTAATTCCCACGAAAAACCTTTGATCTATTTCGCTACAACGAAATTATTAAAAAAAATATTTCTAATTATTCTGATTGTTATTTAAATGCAATTAAAAAATTAAGTATACGCCACTTATGCAGTTTTCAAGTAATTATTATTATTAAATATTTAGCAATGAACTAAAAAAGCCCTGAGGGGTTTGTTATGGAAAATTACCACTTTTATTTGCTTTTGGTTTCATCCCATTCCGATTTTGGTTGTTGCACTGTATAATTTTAAAACTAATTTAAAGAAAATTTAAAATAATAAAAACATGTAGAGGTATAAACATGAAAAGTAAACATTAGAATTAAATTTTTTTGTAAAAAAACATGTGTTTCTTCCAATTTTGAACGTCCGGCAAAATTTTTATTCTCCTACGCCTGAAACTTATGTGGTTACCCGTGGCGCCCTTCGATCAAAGTTTCGATTTTTTATAAAATTTTCGCCAAAACCTGCAAACTTTGGTCAAAGGGCTCCGTGACTGTGGCTGAATGGTTAGTGCGATGGACTATTATTCAGCAAGCCTGGTTAGAATTCTCAGCTCAGCCAAATTCGTGGCCAGCTACGTTGAAAATTAAAAAAAAAGTTTTAGTTTTAATTTGTTTATGTAAATGTAATAATAATTGAACAAAGTTGTGTTTAAAAAAAAAAATTCTCATACATTTTTAATTTTTACAAAATCCCGGGATTTGAGCTTAAAAATCCCAGGATTCGGGATTCATTTTATGACAAAAATCCCGGGATTTCGGGATTCGGGATTTCGGGATTGACAGCCCTATCTTTTACCAATCACAATGGATCTTTTTCAAATTACAATAGATCTACTTTAAATTACAATTGATCTTTATCGAATTACAATTGAAATCTTCGAATTACGGTTGATCTTTTTCGAATTACAATTGATTTTTTTCAAATAACAAATGGAATTTTTGTTTTGCAAGATTGGTAATCTAAGACATTCTAGCGATGTCCGTCTGTCCGTCCGTCTGTCCGTCTGTAGTTAACTCGATGCAGTCCAAAATAAAAGAGCTACCCTCCCGACATTTGGCACGAATATGTCTTATGTTCCTAGACAGGTTAAGTTCGTAAAGGAGCAAAATCGGAACAGGGGGAAAAAAGTTCCCCCTTGAAGAACTAAACCAACCTCTGAAAAACACCATATTTTTACATGATTTTTTGGGTTTTTGTTTAACAAAATTTTTTTGGGCAATGGTTTTGTAAATCTTCGGGGGGAAAAAATAGTGGAAGACATTTTTTTATGAATTTGTTTTTTAATTTTTGACTAATAATAATAATTTTGATTCCATGATCAAGTGTTGTTATTTTGTTTAACATTTTATTACAATACATTTTTAATAATTTCAACGGGAGAAAAAAATAGTGGAAGACATTTTTTTATGAATTTGTTTTTTAATTTTTGACTAATAATAATAATTTTGATCCCATGATCAAGTGTTGTTATTTTTTTAACATTTTATTACAATACATTTTTAATAATTTCAACCTAAACATAAACTGGTAACAGTTCGTCTCGTTGAAGCAAAAAAATCAAGGGTTCTGGTGAGAATCGAACCCACGATCCCCAGTTTGTCTTTGACTATTCACTAAGTGTGGAATACCTCAAATATATGTTTCTTTCAAAATATGTTGGTTTTTCTTTTACCCTCAAAAAAAAAAAAACTTTTACAATATAAGTCAAAACTTTAATTAAAATTTCGCTCTATTTACTCATAAAGCTAAATTCTTTATATTCCAAAAAAATAAAAATATATAAAAAAAATATTTAAATACTAAATAAACAAAGGATATGCATAACTTTCCATATAAAATATGTTGCATATAAAAAAAATGGCAAAACAAAATATATGTATTTTCGCCAGAGGCCAGACAAAAATAAAATATTTTATTTTCTAATAGTAGTAAAAATATTTATATACACAACACTTACCGTTATAAATCCAAGTGATATTCGGATTTGGTGCCCCAACAGCCCGACATGAAATGGTAGCATCTTTACCATCTAAAGCGGTTACATTTTGTGGTGGTTGTTCCATAACAGGTGCTGAAGCTATAAGAGAAATAGACAAAAAAAAAATTTTAAAAAATATGCCAAATTATTAAAATGTTGAAAATAAAATAAATTCTAAACTAAAATATCAAAAATAAAGTTAAATAAAATTTCGTGAAAAAAATGTGTGTGAATAAAATGATAAAAATGTGCTAAAATCCAAGAGGAAAAAAATGTGTAGAGGGGAATAAAAATAGTTTGTTAACAGTCAATTAATATGTTAAATTTTAGTAAAATTTTAGTTGAATAATAAAATATATGGGTGAAATCAAAAAATGTCAACCAAACCATGTAATCGTGTAATATCTCATACATGGGTTAAAGTATTCGCATATTTTTTAATGTACAACGTCGCATAGATTGGCGTTCTACATAACTAACAACAATCCGGATACTAGTAAGCTATTTTAAACAAGTTATTTTCATTTTTGTAGGCCAAATGTAAACTCCGTCGCCAGTAACATTTTCAATTTTTAAACTTTAACCGGTTATATCTTAAAAACCAATAACCCAAACTCTTAATAATTGACTACATTTTTAAAGAGGGCATGTTGACGTTCTTAAAAAATATTTTTGTATAGTCATAACTATCTCTTTTACCCATACAGACACGGCTTCAATTGTGTAACGATTTTTCGACACTTTTTTTAGACATTATGGAACCTGACAATTTTGTTGTTTTTGACGTATTGTGTTTAGAAAAATAATAGGTTATTGCCCCATTTATTAAACGCGAGGCTATAAAGTCTCATTTTGCATCATTGGTTTCAAGTTTGCTCCCTGCATATTAATTTCCCTGTATGAAAAGCTAAATCATAAATGAAAAATCGAAAAATGCTGTAAACTCCGTCTCCACGTTTACAACAAAACTACTTAGCGTGCATTTGAAATATCGTCATATTTTGACGTATCTAGTTGACATCTAATGATTTTTTTTCGGAAACCAATTTCCGACAAATATTTTTCGAAAAAAAGGGCAAAAAGTGACGAAATGTAAACTCCGTCTCTGTAAACTCCGTCAACTTTTTTTTTTTTTTTGCAGATTGCATTAAAAAACCTTATGAAGTTGTTAAAACCGACGCAAATATTAACACTAGTCATTTAAAAAAGTAAAAAAACTTATTTTAACAGAAATAATAATAAATTTCCTTAGAAAAATCCTATTAAAATAAAAAATAATTGTAAAATCTTTAATAACAAAAACCAGAAAAAAATCCTAATTACAAAAATTGTTAGCAATTACATAAATAAGTGTTTTAAATTACAATAAAATGTTTTCAAAGAAAATTAAAAAAATTTAATGTATTTTTCTAAGGTGAATGTAAACTCCGTCACCAAAAAAATCATAAAAATGTCGATAAAATTTGTTTAAAACAGTTTGTAGAAGAGATCTTTTATAGTTATATTAGTAGTGATGTAACATATCGATTTTAATAAAAAAAATTACCAAAAATTCAAATTTTTTGTTTGTACAATTTTGGCTCAAAAACACTGACATTTTTTGATTTCACCCATATATGTGATGGTATAATTGAAAACAAAACTACGAGTTTAAAATAATATTTTTTTAAATTATTTGTGTGTGTTTTATGAAAAAGTTTTTTTATTTGAGTTTGAAACTCTTGTCATGAATACAAAAATGTTGCTAAGTGATGTTTAATTGCTTGACTTTAAGTAAAATGCAAGTTTTAAAATGGGTTTTAAAATTTAAATGCTTGAGGATTTGGTTTTATTTAGAGTTCTTGGTGTTTATTAGGAGTATAGAATTTCATATTAAAAAAAAAAATCAATTGTAATTCGAAGATTCCATTTGTAATTCAAAAATTCAAATTATAATTCGAAAATTCCAATTGTTGTACAAAAAATCTCAATTGCAATTTGTAAAGGATCAATTTTAATTCGAAATAGATCAATTATGATTCGAAATAGATCAATTGTGATTCGAAAAAGACCAATTGTAATTCAAAAAAGATCATTTCTAATTTGAAATAGATCAATTGTAATTCGAAAAAGATCAATTGTAATTTGAAATAGATCAATTTGAAATAGATCAATTGTAATTTGAAAACGATCAATTGTTATTCAAAAAAGATCAATTGTAATTCGTAAAAGATGAATTGTAATACGTAATATTCATTTGAAAATGATCAATTGTAATTTGATAAAGATCAATTGTAACTCGAAGACTTCAATTGTAATTCGAAAAAGATCAATTAAAATTAAGGGGATATTTTTTTTCAAATTGCAATAGATCTTCTTCGAATTACAATTTATTTTTTTCGAATAACAATTGAAATTCTTCGATTTACAATTTATCTTTTTCGAATTACAAAATTTAGAATTGCAATTGATGTTTTTGCAAATTGAAATCTTCGAATTAGAATTTTTCGAAATAGATCATTTTACATTCATTGAACGACTTAGCGTCGATCATGGGGTCCCCTACCGATATTTGAATGCGTTACACACACAGAAAAAAACAAATTGTTATATTGACTCTCATATTTGTAAATACAATTAATTTTTTCACTAAAAGTGCTCCTATACGGAAATTTGTAATAACAACAAACGTTTGTAAATTTTGATTGTTGAAAAAAGATTTTTTTTTGTTTTCAACAAAGAAATTCAACAAACACGAACACAATTAGTTGATCTGATAAAAGTAAAAAGCCATATTTTTTTTTTTTCAACAAAGAAATTCAACAAACACAATTTGTTGATCTGACAAATGATTTTTTTTTCAACAAAGAAACTTAACAAATACAAACACTATTTGTTGACATGAAACATGTTTGTTGAAAACAAAATCGAAGTTTTGTGTTATGGACTAACAGGCGGCCGTTTTTACTAAAAGTTTGGTTGATATTAGAGATGGGCGCGTGAGTGATTTTTGACTCACACTCGCTCACGACAGGAATTTTTGAATCACGCACACTCCCTCACGAGCATATTTTTTCTACTCACACTCACTCACAATCACGTGAGTAAATTTAATACAACTCACACTCACGTGCACTCACGCAAGCTTCACTCACACTCACGTTGACTCACACACACGAAACACTTATTTATACAAAAAAAAAAATTTCAAAAACTAAAATTTCAAAAGTCTTTCATAATTTTCAGCAAAATTTAAAGTTCAGCGAAATTGTACATTTTTATACCCTACACCACTCTGTGGTACAGGGTATAATGAGTTTGTGCTGATGTTTGTAACTGCCCGAAATATTGGTCCAAGACCTACCTTAAAGTATACCGATCGACTCAGAATTTCTTTTTGAGTCGATTTAGCGATGTCCGTCCGTCTGTCAGTCCGTCCGTCTGTCCATCTATCGGTTTAAGTACGGTACAGGTCGCATTTTCATTCAATTGACTTAAAATTTGAAACTTAAGCATCTTTTGGCCCAAAGACGAAGCCTATTGAAATTGCAGAAAATCGGTCCATGTTAAGACCTAGCCCCCATACAAACGCCCCCTTTGGATTCGGCTTAAATGACTCATATACAGTTGTATAATAGATATCGCTTAGAAATTTATCAGGTAAACAAATTTTGTATGCATGAGTCACCATTCCAAATTTCAAAGGAATCGGGTCAGTCCTTCTGGTAGTCCCCATACAAACCACCCTCCCGATATTCACATAATTCCCTCAAAATTCATAAAAATGGTAATATTTGATACAAATTTTATTTTTAGGTGTTAAACGTGCACTTTAGTAACCTTATCAAATCGGAATATAATTGAACCATTTTTGGACTTAGTCCCCCATATAAAAATTTCGGTCTATTAAATCGGTCTATTGACAAAAAATAAACCAATTCCACTAAAATTTGATCTTTGTGTGTTTTCTACTCCAAATAAAGATCTAACAAAGGACAGATCCAATCGGTCCATGTTTGGACTTGGGACCCATTTTCCGGAAAACACTGGTGTAGGGTATCATATGGTCGGTCTTGACCGACAATAACTTACTTACTTGTTTTATTTGCTTTTTTCAGGACGAAATTTTAAATTAAGCCATATTTTACAAAATTTTGTTGCTTTTTTTGGTACAAAAGGAAATAAGAAGAGAAAATAAATCACGCAAGCTCATGCACACTCACTCACGCAAAAATCCTACTTACGCACACTCACTCACGCGTTTTTTTTCTCCACTCACACTCACTCACAATCACGTGAGTAAAATTGAAATAAGTCACACTCACGCGTGAATCACGCTCTAATCTGCTCATGTGCCCATCACTAGTTGATATCATGTTTGGTTGATTTACAATTGATGTTTGTTGATTTAAATTTGACGATTTTATTTTCTGTGCATGGAATGACGAAGTGATTAGTTAATATGATCGAATGTGCCGTATTTTAAAAAGCTTTATTTAATCATCAACATATTAAAATTATTCCGCATAAACGAAATTATTTTTCATCAGTTTGATGAAAAGTTTCATCAATTTGATGAAAAGTTTCATAAATTTAATGAAAAGTTTCATAAATTTAATGAAAAGTTTCATCAATTTAACAAAAAGTTTTATCAATGTGATAAAAAGTGTTATCACTATAAAAAATTAAGTGGAAAAATATGAATCAAGTGTGTTCGCTGATATATTTTTCAAATATGATTTAAAAATTTTTTGGCTTTAAAACAAAATACAAAAAGTTTTCCCCCCTACTATTGCTATATGCTGAGTTACATGAAAAAAATAAATATAAAAATCATAATTGCTTTTAACATGCAATATGTATTTAAGTATGCTTTTACAACTTTTACCTACTTTTACAAAACTTTACGGTAATTTACAATGTTGTCAAAACGAATTGGCCAAAATGGTCATACAATTTCTTTAAAATCCGAATCTCAATTGAAATCAAAAAAATGTAATTTAAAAAAATATTAAGGAAATTTTCTTTTGAAAAATTTCCAAAAAGCGTCCATTAAATTTAACGAGCTTTTTCTCTTTAATAAATGTCCTGAAAATATATCACTTTAATTTTATGGTAGACATGAATATTTACATGTCAATTTATAACATTTGTGTTTTTATTTATATGAAAAAAAAAAAAAAAACAGAAAATAATAATAAAAAATATGATGAATTATTTAACGCTTGACATTAAGTATATGTATTAAATTTTTTTTTTGATAATATGTATGAATGATGATTTTTATCATATAAATGTACATATAAAACGCATTTAACATACTTTGTTAATGGGAATATATAATCAACGTAATTAATATACGTATACATTATATAAATACAAGTAGCATATTTTTAATAATATATAGTATAAAAAAACTAAAGAATAATATAAAAATTATTTAGTAGGAAATATAAATAATGACCGTACACTACAAAAGAAAAACTTTGATGACATGAACTTATTAAGCCTCAAGGGCGAAATTTTTATATTGCAAAACTTTCACAACCGCAAGCTGGCTTAATTTTTAAGTTTCTTTAATGTCAAGAACATATAAAAAAGTTAGTTTCGCTTAGTTTCCGAGGTATTTTATCCGATAAGCACAAAGCTTTTTTTATATCATAACTCTTCAAAAAATTCCAAAAAATTACGACAACCCCATTATAAATTTCAATTGCAATTCAGAAAAGTCCATTTGAATATCAGCAAAGGCGAATTAAAATTCCAAAAAGGTCTTAAACATTTTGAAAAGTGCAGCTGAAATTAGGAAATGCCCAATTGTCTTTCATAAATAGGCTTTGAGTTTTTAGAGGGAATCTTAAAATTAGTTAACTCTTATTTTTTTACACTCAAAAAAAAAATGCTTCATCATGTTGATGATACAGTTTCATCACTTGCTGTCATCAATTTTGATGAGAAATTTCTTCATATTGATGAAGCTTTTCTTCAATATGATGAAAAATGTCATCGAAATTGATAAAACAAGTGATGACACATTTCATCGTATCATCAAAAAGTGTCATCAATATGCCTTTCAAATGTTTTTTTTTTAAATAATTAAAATAATATTAAAATAAATAAAACTATTGAATAAACATATTAAAAAAACAAGTAAGAAAGTTATAGTCGGTCAAGACTATAACATATAACACCCTACACTAGTGTTTTCAGAAAAATGGTTCCCAAGTCCAAACATGGACTTGGGATCTCTAATTAGTATAGAAAACACACACAGACAAAATGTTAGTGGAATTGGCTTATTTTTGTTTCCAATTGACCGATTTAACATAATATCGGTCGAAATTTTTATAAAGGGGACCAAGTCCAAAAATGATCTGAATATATTCAGAAAAAGTAAGTTAACAAAGTACACCTTTAGCACCTAAAAACAAAATTTTAATCAAATATTTTTAACTTTCATGAATTTTGAGAGATTCATGTGAATATCGGGAGGATGGTTTGTATAAGGACTACAAGAGGAACTGGTCCGAATCCTTTAAAATTTGGAATGATAACTTATGTATACAAAAAACGATTACCTACCAAATTTCGAAATGGTACCTGTTATAATACGCTAATAAGAGTCACTTGAGTCAAATTAAAGGGACGTTTGTATGGGGGCTAGGTCTAAACATGGACCGATTTTTCCCAAGGCTTCGTCCTTGGGGCAAAAGAAGCTTAAGTTTCAAATTTCAGCCAAATTGGTTGATAATTGCGATATGTATCGTGTTTACAACGTTTACAAGGACGGACGGACAGACAGACGGACGGAGAGACATCGCTAAATCGACTCAAAAAGTTATTCTGAGGTGATCGGTATACTTAAAGGTGGGTCTAGGACCAATATTTCGAGTAGTTACAAACATCAGCACAAACTCATTATACCCTGTACCACAGAGTAGTGTAGGGTATAATAAAAAAAAAAAATAAAAAAAACAATAAAAAAAAATAAAAAAAAAATCCTGCATGTTGTTGATGACACACACCGCTTTATCATATTGATGACAAGTTACATTGGACGAAAAATGATGTAACAATTCATCATATTGATGTAACTTTTCATCAATATGAAGAACCTTTTTCTCTGGGTGTACTAAAGCTTTTATTCACCTCAATAAATTTTCACGAAATTTTCAAGAAAACTACTAACAATATTTTGGATTTTTTAAAAATGAGAAATAAAAAAACAAATACCTTGCGTTACATTATTTAAATTAATTTTGGCATGCTGAGTATGAATATAAAAATTTCTGAAATCGGTCGAGCTGTTTTCTAGATACCGCCATTTGAAATTTGTTAAACAATTTCTAAAAATTAAGATTTTTCCTACGTGCAAGAAATTAAAAAAAAAACTCAACATTTATTTTACTGGATATTTTATGGAGACAAACTTTCATTTAAAATTAATTTGAGCCAGCACATTTTATTAACCAATGGCGCTCTTTGAGCAAATTTTAGAGTTTTTGGTGAAAATTTTTTAAAAAACCAAAACTTTGATCAAAAGGCGCTAGGGTTAAAATGATTGGATTTGACTTAAATTAACTTTAAAACTTTAAAGCTTTTATTAAGCTCTATTAAAAAATATTTATATTTATATAAGAGATGGGCGCGTGAGTGAATTTTGACTCACGCACGCTCACGAAATAAAAATATTACTCACGCACGATCACGCACGAACTTTTTTTTTTCTGCTCACGTTCACGCACGCTCACGTGAGTAACTAAATTTTTTCTCACGCTCAAGAAAAAATTACGCTCACGAAGACTCACTAAATTAAAATAAACAAATTTTTATTTTATTTTTCGATTTTTTGCACAAAAAGAATTTAAATTCCTAAAAACAATCATATACATTTATTTAAATCACAATTTGGTATTAATTACCCTCTAAATTCAACATGTTGACGATTTTCTTTCTTTTTTCTGTTTCAGACAGCACAAAACAATCACGCAAACTTACGTGAAAAAAATTGCTCACGCGCACTCACGCACGAAACTATTTTTTCTAATCACGCGCACTCACGATCACGTGAGTAAAAATAAATTTCACTCACGATCACGCGTAAATCACGTGAATCACGAAAAATTCGTGTCACGCGCGCATCTCTAATTTATATTATTATAATTTTTAAATTTCTTGAACGTTTGAAGAACCGCCATTTTTTTTTTCAAATAGCGATATCTAGAAAACCGTTTGAACGATTTTAATTTGTTTTGGATATTTGTGTGCAACGCATCAAAATTAATAAAAACAATTTGTCGCAAGACAAACTTTTTTAAAAAAATGTTAAAAACGCAAATCCTTGATCGCCAGGCGCAACGGGTTAGGCTAGGTTGGATGGGCGTTCGCCACTTGGCGAATTCACTAGGAGACCAAAAGGCCCATTGTGATTTCCTTTGGGGAATCGGGTTAGTTTTATTCGATTGACCACAAATTTGTAACATATTTTAATACACATGCAAACACACACATACCAGGATGTAAACACTTAACAGAAAATACAATAACAATAACTTTTTTCAATGATTATATAATTTTTGTTGGTTGTTGTTATTCATAAACTTCCGTTTTCTAACCTTATAGTACTTTATAGAAAATGATCCTCATCATCACCATTGTGAATTTAGTAGAGAAGAAGCTTTTAAACTTTTATTTGAACTTTATGAGAGAATTTTGCAAAATATGTTTTCAAGAAGTTTTCTAATTTATACACTTAAAGAAAAAAGTTACAAAATGAATGTAAAATTTATAAAAAAAAAATAGAAAAAATGCATTCTTTTCTACTCTGTAGAAAATATAGTTAAAATTCAGCACTAAAGTGGTTATTTTCGCGACATGGCCATCTATGTACTTCTAATATTTGAACCACTTCCATCTACTTCCCCAAGTAGTTCTTATCTTTTTAAATCTACACTAAAAAAAAAAAAACCTTGTCACGAGAATTTCTTGTAAGTATTATCGCATCAAAAAAGTTGTAAATTTACAGTTTTATTAGTAAAAAGCTTGTAAATTTTTTTTGTAATTTAAACTACAAAAAAATGTACAAGCTTCACAAGTTTTTTACCAATAAAATTGTTATTTTTACTTGGAATTCTCGTAAAATAGGAGTTAGCAAATTCTTGGGTAGAAAGAATGTTATTTTTTTATAATTTTAAAGCACTCCACCAGAAAGTCGTAATGATTTTTTTTCATAAAAAAAAAAATAGTTAAAACTAAATTTTAGACGTACACTCTTAAAAATGCTTGTACACTTACTATTATAAATTGGGTAAATTTTTCTTGAATAGCATGCAATATAAGCGCAAAGTGCGTAAAATAATTTTAAACAAATTAAACACAGCGTATTATAAATATTATCCGCTAATTCAAATATTTTACACACAAAGTGTAAATAAAGTTGTCGATCAACATACCAGAAATTTAAACGTTGGAATTTTGTTGGACAAAACTTTCTAGAACGACTGCTTCTCGTCCCCTTATCAATAATAAAAGAACATTTAAACGTTTAAAGTTGATGAATTTTTTAGGAACGGCTCCCCTCCCCTTGAGAAGGGCAGGCTTGTGAAAATTTTCCAAAAATATCTTCTTTCATCCCTAATAGACCAAACCATAATAAAAACTCCCAAAAAATTTAATTATTTATTAATATTTTTTCATGTTTTGTATTTTTTCAGAAATAAAACGCCAAATAAAAGTACAAGCTTCCGTAGCTCAGTGGTTAATAGTGTTTGGGGTCCGGGAATTCCCGGGAATAGACTGACGGGAATTCCCGGGAATTTTTACAATTTTTCCCGGGAAATCCGGGAATTTTATAAAATAAACCATTTTACATAAAAAACGTTTACTTTAATTTAATTTTTAATATTTTTTTACATACATTTTTTATAGTTTTTCTATTTGGAAGAACAGTGCAAATATATATTCATAGGAAAACTGACCAAGTGTAAAAAGTATGACATTAACATGAAAAAATATAAAAAGTCAAAAAATATTCGGTTAATGATAATTTTGCTAAGACTGTCAAACAAATATAAAAATTTTTAACCTAAAATTTACATTTCCAGAACAAATATTAAAAGTGCTGCCAACTATATTAGTTTTTGCTCAAATAACGCAGTTTTAAAGTGTTTTGCGATTTTTAGCTATTTTTTGCGATTTTTTGTGGGGAAAAAAGTTGCAATATTTTTTTTTTTTTTTGTTTTATTGTATTTCAGGATTTTTAACTTTTATTTTTTTATTTTTTATGTTTTAATTAATTGTTTATCTGCAATAAAACTGTTTTTAATAAAAAGTTGGTCAAATTTTAATGTTTTTTATAATTTATATTAATAATGAAAATTTCCCGGGATTCCCGGGATTATTTTTTCCCCGTTTCCCGGGAAATTGAAAAGTCCGGGAATTCCCAAACACTAGTGGTTAAGTAGTGTTGTTTCAAATCGAAAGGTGGCGAGTTTGATGATGGCTGGCGCCCAGTGTTACCATATATCAAGATTTATCTTTTTTTGCAAGTTTTTTGAGGTCCTAAAAAGATTTTTTTCTGAAGAAAAGATTTTTGGAAAGGTAAAAACAAAAATTTAATTTCTAAATAAGCTCAAATTACCTGAGAAATATTTTTTTTTATAAATTTAATATTATTTTTTCATTCTACGCTATACTGTAACTTGTTTTTTATGTTAAAATTGAATTTAAAATACAATTTGTGAGTTTTTTATTATGATTTAAATACTTTTTTCAAAAAAAAAGTTTTTTTTTACAAAAAAAAACCTCTCTTTAACTTAAATTGACCACTAGTGGTCAATTTATTTAATTTACACATGCAGAGTAAAACTACCGAATTTCTAGTAGGAGTCCAGTTTCCTACTATAAATTGTGTAAATTTCAACAAATTTTAATAAGAGTGTATTATATTTTAATATTTCAAAAAGTCGCATTGTGGTAAAATGGTGGATTTCCAAATTGGAAATTCCTTTGCAAAGTTAACAAACTTTTCTTGTTGCATTTTCATAAGTGTAGTTTCAACACATAATGTTACACCTATTTTATGTATGGCTCTTGGTATATGTACGTATGTTTAAAAGTTTACACAGAAAGTAAACATATTTCTTTACCTTAAACCATAAAAAAGAAAAAAAAAACAAGTAAATTTCGGCCTAGCCGAATATATTGATACTCTCCACAATGTAAAAAGATTATTGAAAAAAAAAAAAAAAATATTAAAAAAAAAAAAATATTGAAACAAATTTAAAAAAAAAAATTGTGAAATTTTTGTTTTAAAGAAATTGGTAAAAGAAATTAATTTAGACGTAAAAAAAATTTCCGCAAAAAAAAGTTAATTTTGATATAAAAAAAATTGCCGCAGAAAAAAATTTTAAGGTGAAAAAAATGGATAATATATTTTGTTAATTTTCCATTTTTTTTTTTTGGTAATTTTACATTTTTTTTGTTAAATGTCCAAATTTCCAAGGTAACAAAAAAAATTAGTAAAATCACGTGAATTTCTTGTAAGCTTTATTCGGGTCAAAAAAGTTCTAAATTTACAATTTTATTGGTAGAAACCTTGTCAAAAAAACTCGTAATTTTTACTTGGAATTCTCGTAAAATAGTAGGTAGCAAAAAATCTAGTAACGTTACGCGAACTTCTGGTAAATTTTATCGTGTCAAAAAAGTTGTAAATTTACAATTTTGTTGGTAAAAATCTTGTAAAATTACAAAAATACTCGTAATTTTTACTAAAAATTCTCGTAAAATAGGAGGTAGTAAAAAATAAAAGTTTTTCTTGTCATTTTAAAAGGTTTTTTTTGAGTGTTTCTTATTCTGTTTTGTGGGCGAAAGAATTTTTTTGTTTTAAAAAAAAGTTTGCATTTTGCGTTTTAAGGTTATGTGGAAATGCATCAACATTTTTGGGGTTTCCTCATGTTTTCGTTCATAACTTTTGAACCGCTTAACCGATATCGCTAAAATGCAATATAAAAGTTCTCGAAGCAACAAAAAGTAAATATATTTACACTCAAAATATTTTGTAGGCAAAAACAAAAGAAAAACACACTTAAAACAAGTGAATAAACAATTGAAAACCATCCCAGTAATTATTCATTTCTTTTAACAAACATCAACATTTATTTTTTACTGTTGACAAAATTTTCTAAAATAAATAACATTAAACATTAAAAAATTACGTTTTTTTTCACTCTTTTTTACCAACAAATTCGAAAAAAATAACCAACGAAAACATTAAAAATTAATGATAGTTCTGTTATTTTTACCAACAAATTTCAAAAAAATAACCTACGAAAACAATAAAAATTAATGATTTCGTAGGTAATTTTTTACAATTTTTTATTGAAATATTTTTTTTAAAAATTTTTAATAAAATTTTTGGGGAATCGATCCCGCAATCAACTACATTCTGGCCAGACACTCTAACCATCGTACCAAAGTCACTTGATACAGACATGTTTTTATATTTCTATAAATAATTTTTTGATTTTTTTTTTCTACAAAAAATAACTGACTTACGTAGGTAAAAACTAATGATATTTCATTAAAAAATACCAACAATTAAAAAAAAAATTACTTACACAAATCATTAAGAATCAAAAGAATAATCAGTAGTTTTTACTTACAGAACAAAAATAAATGACTTTAAAAATTGAATGTTAATGAAAGTCTTTATTTTTTAGTGCGTTATTTTTGAAACAAAGGACTGAAGTAGTCATTAATAAAAACTGAACATCAAACAAATGTTTTTTCTTTTAAAAACGACTAAACGGAAAACTTTTTAAATAAACTACAAACAGTTAATGTTTTAGAATTGATCACTGATCAATAATAATTTTACCTTATGCGGTCCCAGACCAATATTTCGATGAGTTACAAACGAAATGACAAACTCATGTAACAAAAAATAAATAAAAGTACAAGCAACTTTTAACTTGTCCACACATATTCTGCAGTAACTTTTGCCACGTTAACAAACACCCTTTAATAACCAAACCAATAAACTTCACATATGGAGCTTTTCATTTCAATTTTACCACAAAAAAAAATTTTTGTTCGATTAAAGTCAAACTTACAGAGCTTTTCGATATATGAAACAACCAAATCGTGGTACCAACGTTTTAGCTTTTTCGGAAAAATGGGCGTAGTCAAACATGGTGAAAAAATGTAAATTTCCATCGACCAAAACAAAAAATATATTGTTAAAAAACAAGGAATATTGGTAAAACGGGATGATGAGACTTTTTTTTATACCCTCCACTCTAGTGATAGAGGGAATATATAAGTTTGTCATTCCGTTTGTAACACCTCGAAATATTGGTCTAGGACCCCATAAAGTATATATATTTATGATCCTCGATCGATTTTAAGTCGATCTAGCGATGTCCGTCCGTCCGTCCGTCCGTCCGTCTGTCTGTCTGTCTGTCTGTCTGTCTGTCTGTCTGTCTGTCTGTCTGTCTGTCTGTCTGTCTGTCTGTCTGTCTGTCTGTCTGTCTGTCTGTCTGTCTGTCTGTCTGTCTGTCTGTCTGTCTGTCTGTCTGTCTGTCTGTCTGTCTGTCTGTCTGTCTGTCTGTCTGTCTGTCTGTCTGTCTGTCTGTCTGTCTGTCTGTCTGTCTGTCTGTCTGTCTGTCTGTCTGTCTGTCTGTCTGTCTGTCTGTCTGTCTGTCTGTCTGTCTGTCCGTCCGTAGAAAACACGCTAACTTTTGAAAGACTTTACAGAGGCTACTGAAGTTTGGCATATATGTTTGTCATTTACCTGGTCAGGTTGGTATTGCAATCCAGCCAAATAAGTCCAGTGGTTCAAAAGTTATGAGCAAAAGAGTAAATTTCGGCAAGGGTATTTCGCGAATTTACGAGATAAAAAACACGATAACTTTCGAAAGACAATAATGAGACTACTGAAGCTTGGCATGTATCTTTGCCGTTCCCCGGGTCTGTTTGGTGTTAAATTTGAGCTCAATCGGTCCAGTTGTTCAAAAGTTATAAGCTAAACCTTGAATTTCAGATTAGTTTCATCTAAAATGCCACGTGTTTTAACAAGTTTTAAAAGCATTGGTGGTAACTTAACAATGCTTTTCAAACTTGTTTAATTTTAAAGCAATGCTTTTTAAACTTGTTTAGTTTTAAAAGCATTGGTAACTTAAAAATTACACTCGAAAAAAATTTTACACTCAAAAAAAATTTTACACTCAAAAAAATTTTACACTCAAAAAAAAAATTTACACAAAAATTTTTTTTTTTTTACAAAAATGACAATATTTTGTGTAAGAAATATTTTTACAGTAAAAAAAAACATTACACTCGAAAAAAATTTTACACTCAAAAAAAAAATTTGTAATTTTTCTTTTTTTAAAAAAAAAAAATGACAAAAAAAGAGTTTTTTACTTAAAATAAAATATTTCTAATCAAAATTATTAAGTTTTTCAAATTAAAAAATGTACTACCCTTTAAAAAAAATGCATTGTGGAGGGTATTCATAGATTCGGCAAAGTCGAATTTTACTTTTCTACTTGTTGTAATTCGACATGTTTTTTTTTTTTGTGTACTCTCAGAAAATTTGACATTTTCCAGAAAATTTAATGAATTTACATTTAAAATTTAAAAAAATAAAAGATTAAAAATGGGGTGCTTTTTTGCTTCATCGATTTTTAAATTTAATTTGGGAAATTCAGCCATAGTTCTGAATTTTTTCCAAGAACAAATAATTCCCTTGCAAAAATTATCTATAAAATGATGTAATGCAAAAATTGCTTAATTTTGTCATATTGCTCAATTTTGTCATATTTTAAAACAGAAAGCTCTGTAAATTTATTTCAGATCCAAAAACATTTTTTTTTCGAGGTACGTTTGAAATGGAAAGATCCATAAACAAACTTACACAAAGACAAATTCATGTTCAAAATGGTGCATATAAACTTTGCAACCATGATATGCAACCAACAGTTAGTTAAAGTTTCTTGTAGCCTTCTAAGTAGAGTTTCTACTTGTATTTTTATTTTTTTTGTCGAAAATCCTTTACTAATCGCATGCCATGACTCTGTATAAGTGTTACACATTAAATACACAACAACACGCAAACAATATAAAAAAATAAAAAAAAAATATCTTCAAAAATTGTTATGCTTTAAAATTGCTTAAAGAAAAAGTACACGGTTTCCAGTGAAAATGAAAAAAAAGTAACTTTGTAAAACGACAAGAAAAGCTTGCAATTTTTATTTTTTGCTACCTCCTATTGAACAAGAATTCCTGGTAAAAATTACGAGCTTTTTTGTAATATTACGAGGATCTCTCGTGACTTTACAGGAGTTTTTGCTACCTCCCATTTTACGAGAACTGCTAGTAAATAATACGAGCTTTTTTGTAATTTTACAAGCTTTTTACCAATAAAATTGTAAATTTAGAACTTTTTTGACGCTATAAAACTTACACTCAAAATAATACATTAGTAGATTTACTATTTTTTTTTGCTAATGCTAGAAAGCTAACTTTTAGCAAATTTTTAGTTGAGATTAGCATTCTAGCAAAAATATCTTGTAAACTTCATTTAGCGCATTAGCAATTTTAAACAAAATTTGAACTAATTTTTTTTGCTAAATTTAAAATTGAGTTGACAAATTTTTACAAGTTTTTTTGCTAATATTAGCAAAATAAATGGTAATTTTTTTTTTATTTTTAGAAAACTTAAAATAGCGCTATCTCAGAAACTAAGCCAGATAGAGCAAAATGGAGGCCATGTTTGGTTCTCGGGCTCTTCATAGTATCGCCGGTCCTCTTCACATGTGTGGACCCTAATGGGTCCTAACTTTGGATCCAAAAAAGTTAGCATTCCCGAAAATTATCTCGGTAAATATTGCCGACACAACAAAAAGTCCAAAAGCATTTTTGTAGCTCTCAACACGTAGAACAAGACCACAAAATAATCAAAAGCTCTCCGAGTAATAATTTTGAAGTTATCGAGTTTTGTAATTCTCAAAACCCCAGTGGTCCCCTAAAATCATGTATCTCAAAAACTAAGCAAGGTAGAGCGAAACGCACACAAATTTTGGATCAAAAACTATGAAGATTTTTAAGGAACCCAACTAGGTCTAGGCCCATCGGGGTCTGTACCTATCGGGTCCGAACCCAATAGGGTCCTCAAATGTGAATGAACTAACAAGGGAAGTCTCCCTGGTGTCACCCTCCAATCTGCATGAAATTTGGATATGTTGTTAAGAACGAAAATTAATTCGACACGTATTTTTTTTAGCGGCCCAAACTCATTTTTAGGGGGGGTTGATTTGTATGGGGGGAAATTGACCTTTTTTAGTTTTTTACGATTTACGCCTATTTAAACAAAATTAATATAGGCACGTGCGGTATCAGATTATCTCGTGGTGCTAACAACGGGCCAAAAAATTTATTATTTTTCGACTTATTAACAAAAATGTCCTAAAATTTTGGTATTTTACTCAATATGACGAAAAGTTGTGCATGTTTGGACACGTTCCTACCACACGTAGATAGGTTTTCCAAAGACCTTTCATTTGGTATGTAACATGACTAGGTGTCTTTGCACAATATAGGAGATAAACGAAAAAAACTTAAAAATGAGCTTGTTTTCCCCCTCCTTTTTACCCCCTAAATATGAATTTTGGCCGCTAAAAAAAATACGTGTCCCTTTATTTTTTCTGCTCTACAAAATAAAACCAATTCCATAAAGATCAGCGGGTGACACTAGGGAGACTTCCCTTGTAAGGAGACTTTCCTTGTAAGGAGACTTTCCTTGGGAGACTTTCCTTGTAAGTTGACTAATTTTTGGCAAAACATTTTTGCTAACTTTGCTAAAAAAAATTGTGGGTTCAAAATCAGCAAATTTTCTTGTAGGTTTACAAGCTTTTTTTGCTAACATTACATTTTTTTTTGGGTGTACAAGGAATTCTCGTGACTTCACAAGAATTTTTTTTGTAAATTTACCTTCGAAATTTGGACATTTACAAAAAAAAATTGTAAAATTACAAAAAAAAAATGTAAATGTCGATCGAGATTTTTTTGTTAAAAAGCAAGGAAAACTCTGAAATATTGGTAAAATACGAGTACAAGACTTTTTTTTTGTCAAATTACTAGAAAAAGTCTCGTTATCCCATTTTACCAATATTTGACAGTTTTCCTTGTTTTTTAACAATAAATTTTCGATCGAAATTTAAATTTTTTTGTAATTTTACTTTTTTTTGTAATTTTACACATTTCCAAGTTTTTTTTTTACAAAACAATCTAATAAATTTACGAGATTTCCTTGTAAGTTTTATTACGCCAAAAATTTACAATTTTATTGGTAAAAAGCTAGTAAAATTACAAAATTATTGATAAAAAGCTTGTAAAATTGCATGGAATTGTTGTCAAATAGGAGGTATCAAAAAAAAGTTACAAACTTTTCTTGTCGTTTTTCAATGTTTTTTTTTGAGTGCAATTTGAAAATATTTTTTTTGAGTGTAGTTATTTATTTTGAAATTCTGCACGCATACGCTTAAATATTTATGTCTTAAACTGTTTTTAGTTTGTTTAAAAAGTTTTCCGTACAGTTGTTTTTTAAAGAAAAAAAATGTTTAACGATAAAAATTTTATTAATGAGAACTCTTGTGGATTGTTTCAGAAACAACATCATAAAAAGAAATACTGTTATTAGCATTTAATTTTTAAATAAATTTATTTTCGTTCTGTAAGTAAAAATAAATGATTATTCTTTTAATTTTTAATGATTTTGTATGACATTATTTTTAAATTGTTGTTAAAAGTTAAAAAACTATTTATTAAAACAAAAAAACAAAAGCTTTTTTCTTTTTTAAAATAGCTAATTCATTTATTTTTACCTACAAAATATTTTAAGTAAAGAGTTAAAACATTTTTGTTCTCTTTTCTTAAGAAAACGGTGTAACATTTAACTGCACCATGAAAATGTAGGTGATCTTAATGTTTTGTCTTTAAGTTGAAACCTGTTTTTTCTGCAAACTTTTCCTTATTTTTTTTTTTTTGGTACTTCTTTTATTCTCAGATTTATTTAATCTGAAAATTTTAAAGATGGTTTAAAGCTTTCTGGTTTTTTGCTGCTTCTTTATAAATGCATTTTGCATTTTTTTTTTGTTTTTTGCTTTCACAGATTTTTGTTTGTATTATTTTTCATTGTATTTTCCTCAACAATACAATACACTATTTGTCTTCTTAAAAATAGTTCCCAAAAAAACGTTATTGTTGTTTACAATTGTCGTTATATATTTCACTTTCTTTTGGATGTTTTTTTTTATTTTTTGTTCTTTCTTAATATTTGGTAGATAAAATATGCAAAAGAAAATTTTGTCTTTGAGATGTAAAATTTTTGGGTGAAAAATATTTATGTATGAATATCTATAAATTTTAAAGAAATATACAGGTAACTCTAGGTTTAAGAATTATTTTTTTATGGCGGCAGTTGTTTATGCACTTCCCATTGTTCCACACCATTGAACCCAGACATTTTTATACTCAAAAAAAAAAATCTTGTAAAACATCAAGTTACAGTTTGTAACTTTTTATTTTGGCTTCCTCCTATTTGACGAGATTTTTTAGTAATTTTACAAGATTTTTACCAAAAATTTTGTAATTTTACAAGCTTTTTACCAGTAAAATTGTAAATTTACAATTTTTTTGAGGCGACAAAACTTAAAAGGAGGTTTCGTGACTAGATATTTTGCTACCTCCTATTTTACGAGAACTCCTAAATTATAAATTACGACCTTTTTTGTATTTTTACAAGCTTTTTACCAATAAAATTGTAAATTTACAGCTTTTATTGCTCAATAAAACTTACATGGAATTCTAGTGAATTTACTTGATTTTTTTTTTGTAAAAAAAATTGGAAATTTGTAAAATTCCAAAAAAAAATTGTAAAATTACAAAAAAAAATGTAAATTTTGATCGAACATTTTTTGTTAAAAAACAAGGAAAACTGTCAAATATTGGTAAAATGGGATTAGGAGACTTTTTCTTGTAATTTGTTTTTTTGTGTGTAGGTCCCTAAAGGGTCGAAATAAATTTTTAACTTATATTTTGGTTCATTTCGCAATAAAATTAATATTGAGTAAAAAACTTTTGGAAAAAAAGTTTCCGCGAAAAAAAAATTTTGGAAAAAAAAAAGTTTCGCGATTTTTGTTGGTAACAAAATATGTTTGTACTTGTTTAAATACCGTTATCATCCAATACTGTTCTCATATGTATGTCAACCAGCAGCCGAAGCATTTTGTTTTTTATGTTATTTAGAATGTACAAAAGTCTGTGAGGTGTACTTACATTTTGGCTCATTACTTTTGAACCGCTTAACCGATATCGCTCAAATGCAATACCAAACTGCTCGGGACCACAACAGGTAAATAAGTTAGGTTTCAGTCGTTTCTGTGTAATATTTAAGCTGTGATTGCCATTTTAACAGACAAACGGATATTGTTAGAATGCCTTTAAATTGATAACTAATCAATAATTTATATACTTTATGGGGTCCCAGACTGATATTTCAATGACAAAATTATACTTCCTATAGGGTATTAAAATAACTTTTTGGAAATTTCGATTCTAAGGTTGCAAAAAGGGATACATTACTTTGGTACTTTTTTCATCTTTTGAAAAAATGTTCATAGAATTTTGAAATGTTGGATTCTCCAACCCAAAAAAAAACATTCTGAAAAAGGATCCTTTTACAATTTCAGCTATTAATGTGGTAAAAAGGGTTTGGTACTTTTTATTTTCACACTTTAGTACTTTTTTTCCTTTTGAATAATGGTTCTAGAAACCTTATCATCCAGCGCCAAAAACATTCTGGAAAAAGTCATTTTTAGGAAGTATCGATGTATTTGGTAGCTTTTCTATCTCCTGAAATTATACACTCAAAAAAAAAAGTTTGTAAAATGACATAAAATCCCCGTGATTTTACGAGGCAGGTTTTGTAAAATATGTACTAGCAAGAATCCCCGTAATGTTACGGGGATAATTTGTAAATTGATTTAACAAAAAAATTACGGGGAGAAAGTGTAAATTTACAATTTTTTTTGTAAAATATTATTGTAGACTTACAAAAAAAGTTGTAAATTTACGAAATAAAGTAGAAAATCAAAAAATAAAATTGTAAATTTACAAATTGTTTGGTTTAACTACAGTTTTTATGGCAAAAAACTTGTATATTTACAGTAAAAAGTGGTAAATTTACAATTTTTATTGTAAATATACCATTTTTTCTTATTTTTTTGCCGTAAAAACAGTAGTTTAACCAAATAATTTGTAAATTTACAATATTGTTTATGTATTTTCTACTTCATTTTTGTAAAATCACATCTTTTTCTGTAAGTATACAATTTTGTTTTCTAAACTTTCGTATTTGTTTTGTAAATTTACAAAAATTTTGGTATATTTACATATTGGTTTTGTAAATTTAAAGGTTTTTTCCATTGGTGCATCTTATTTTTCCTTCTTCGGCAGCTGGAGTAGCACTTTAACAACCTGAAATGATTTTTTTTTTTCACTTGAACACTTTTAACAAACTTTTTAGAGTATATCACTGCACTTTGCTAATTTTTTTCGGAATTTCGTTTTTCTTAAGTAGAACATATGAGAATTGCGAAGGAGGCTACACAAGAAATTTCTTATATTTTCAAGAAAAACTAGTCAAAAAAATTACCTTTTTTTCGAATTTTTAATTATTTTAGCAAGTATTTTTGAAAAATTATAAAAAAAACTTTGGATATTGTAGATTGGACGTTTAAGTACCTGATAAAATAAGAAAAAACTTAATTTTTCATAATTGACAGCTTTTGATTGACATTTAGTGCCAGATTTAAAACAAAAGTACCAAAAAAATATGGTAAAATTACCAAAAAACGGTAAAAATACAAACAAAAAAACTAGAACAATAATGTAGTAAAAACATATAAAAATTGTGGTATTTTACTTAAAGCAAGTTACCAAAAAATTGTCTTGATATTCAATTTTTTTGATAAAGCTTACAACTAATTGAAAAATGTTTGCATCCGGAACTTAAAAAATTTTCAAAATTTTTTTATGAAATTTTTTATTTATAAAAAATAATTTTTAACAAAATATGGACTTAGAAAATTTTTGCGTCTCCTATTGTTGCATAATTATTTTTCAATACAAATTTTTGTTTAATTACATTTTTTTGTGTCAAAATACTGAACTAAAAAAAATCTTGAAATTAAAATTGTTTGTAATAAAACATTTTTTTGTAGAAAGACTAAATACTATCAAATAAAATGTTGTTGTACAATTACAATTTTCTTTTGTAAAACAACTAAACACCTTGTAATTTTTTTTTAATTTGTAAAATAATTATTTTTTTTGTTAATTTACCTAAAAAAATTGTTAAATAAATTTACCAACATATTATAGTAAAATTACAAAGCGCACGGTAGTTTTTGTTTTATTAAAAATACAAAAATTTTTGTAAATAGACAAAAATATTAGTAAAATAGAATTACAAGACCTTTTGCTTGTAATTTTACAAACTTTTTTTTTTGAGTGTAGTCATACAAACTTGATTTTTGAAATGTATGATCCTCAATCGGAACAAAAGATTCTAAGCAAAAAAAAAAACTTTTAGAAATATGTTATTTTATGAGGGTAAAAATGGTGTAAAATGTTGTACTTGTGTACTTTTTTGATTTCCTAAAATAATGGTCTTATAAACTTGAAATTTTGAATCATCCAGCTAAAAAGAAAATATTCTGAAAAATGTTTTTTTTTGGAAATTTCGATTCAAAGAGGACAAAAACTAAACCCCCTAGGATCTCAAAATTTTATAATCTTCAAAGAAATTTTTAAAATTTTTAGGGTGAATAAGTGTAAACAGCTTGTAAAAGTGGGGCAAAATTATACTTTTTATATCTATTGACATTAAGACTCTAGAACTTGTTAATTTCTTTAACTCATGTTATACGGAATGTAATAAAGTCTACATGAAACGAAATAAAATGGAACTGGGAACTAAATTTGAAAAGATTTTGTTCAAAAATTTTCCCCCTCTGACAAAAAGGGGTAAACGAGTAAAATTGGTACTTTTTATTACTTCTGAACTAAAAACCCTAAAATCTCAAAATTTTAGAATCCTCCAGCAGAACTATAATCAAAAAGAGGGCCCTATTTGGAATTTGGAAATGGTTAAGGTAAAACGAGTAAACAACTGGTAAAAGTGGAGCAAAATGGTATTTTTGCATCTATTAAGATAAAGACTCCAAATTTTTATACTCTCCAACTACAGTATGGAGTATACTCACTTTTTTATTTCGTGTGTAACGCATCGAAATATCGGTCAGGGACCCCATAAATAATATACATCAGTGATCGAGTGTAAGACATTCTGTAGTTAACACGATGCGGTCCAAAATAAAAGAGCTAGAATCCTCAAAATTGCCACAAATATTTCTCATGGTCCCAGGCAGGTTAAGTTTGGAAATGGGACCAGGGAAAAAAGTTCCTCCTTGAAGAACCAAACCAACCTCAAAAAAATCTCCAATTTTTTAGATTTATATTTTTGTATTTTTGTTAAACAAATGAAACAATTTTAAGTTTCCAGAAGTTCAAAGTCGTGCGCAGAAGTTCAAAGTCCTGCGCTTGGACCCTGTGGATTAAAAAATTTAGGTTTTTGGTGGCCGCCCTTATGAGGGCGATGGAAATAAAAACAAATAAAAAAGTTAAATTCGGCCTTGCCGAATGTAGTGATACCCTCCACAATTTCTAAAAGATTTTTTGAAAAAAAAAATTTTCGCGAAAAAAAATTTGTTAAAAAAAAATCCGCGAATTTTTTCTTTTTTAGTCAAAAACTATGTTCGTACTTGTTTAAATACCATTTAGTGTTCAATTATGTTGACATATGTAACCAGCAGCCGAATTAAAGCATTTTGTATTTTTAGGTTATTTTGAATGTACTAAAATTTTTGAGGTGTCCTTATATTTTCGTTCATAACTTTTGAACCGCTGAACCGATATCGCTCAAATGCAATACTAAACTTCTCGGGAGAACTTCCAATAAATATGTTAAGCTTCAGTTATCTCCGTGTAATAATTTTTTCAGGAATTTCTTTTTTTAATTTTAGTGTTGTCATTTTTATAAGTGCGGTTTTAAATATTGTTGATTTTTATATTTTACGTGAAGTATTCCCATTTCGTTTAATTGCGTTATTCAAGATATACCTGTACATTAAAATATGTTTGTATACGAAAGTAATAAATATTTTTTACTATAAATTTTATACATTTATTTTATGTCAATTTTTTGTTTTTTGGTAGATAAAAAAAGTTTTATATTTAAGTTGAATATATTTATGTAGGTATTTTTTTTTGGAATTTTGTTGTGTTAAATAATTGTGTAAATAGTTTTTTTTGAAGAAAATAAAAAAACAAATCCTGTAATATCTTGTTAAGACCCATATGTCGTATGACTATTTTTATTAAATCCTAAGACGACAAGTAAAGAGATTATTAGACATTTGTTATTAGTTGACCGAGAGTGACAGATATTTGTCAAGTTGAATTAAAAAAATCTTTATACATATGCAGACAAATAAAATGTATTCCCTTTTTTTGACTATAACTTAAATTTTAACAAAAACCTGCATTTAAATTGTTAATATTATATTAATTTATTTTTTTTTAATGTGAAATCAACTCTAAAATACTATACTGCGGATGTATTTTAAGAAAATCCAAAATTTTTGTATTTTTTTAAAAACAGAATTTTATTCAACACCTCATAATGTATTACAATCAAGTACTCATTTGCAAATGGAGAATATGATTTTTTTTCCGTAATTATTTTGTACATATTTCTCTCATTATTCTGTTTAAGCTCTAACAAAGTTTTAAAAAACAAAAGATTTATGTTTTTTAATTCATGAATTCTAACGGGATAATGAATTCTAACACGCGAAATAAAATTTTGTATTTCATTAATTATTTTCAAAAATTCATGGCAATTTTTTTTTATTGCTCTAAAAACTCATTACAACACAGATAAAAATACTGTAAATATTTTTTAAATTAAAATTTTATTTGATATTAAATGTAAATTTAAGTAAACACTGTAATTGATGCAATTAATGTTATAATTAAATTTTTAACTTTGCTAAAAAAAAGAAAATAAATCGGTTTTGTATGCATTGTTCGAAATCAATTTGTTTTGTAATTAAATCAACAAATTTCGTTATTGAAATTAATTTTTATTTTATTCTGTGTAAGCTTATAGAATTTAAACCCTTCACGTGTAATTATTTTCCTAAAAAAAATTTAACAAATTCATCATGACTTGGCGTAAAGTTAACGCGTACTTAAGATTTCATTAATTTTGAGCACAAAGGATATTTAGTAGAAATATAATAACATTATTATTATTATTAAGTAGAAGAAAATTTAATAAATTTAATTAAAACAATGAACCAAAAAACATAAAATATATTTATGAAATTCTTTAATATGACTTTAATACTGGTTGTTCTTGTCGGTAATATATTACGCACCAATATTTATGTTGTATTGTAATTTATTCATTAATTAAACACTATCGGTTTATGATGAATTGTTTTTTTTTTAATATTTTTAATTTTTCTCTTTACGGGGATTTTTTTTATTGTGAAATGTCTGTATTATAAAATACAATGCCACCGCAATATTTTTTTTTATTTTTTAAACCCAATCTACCGGCAAACTATACGCACACGCATAATATTATATTATGGTTATTGTGGGATGAAAAAAAAAATTGAGGATATATTGGCAATATGTTTTATATGCTTTAAATTAAGGACGTGGTAAGTGTTATAATTTAAATGGGGGGGTACTACTAGGTGCAAAAATTAAAAAGCTGGGCACCTTGCTGGTAAAGCTAATTCGGGTACGCTGAATTCAATGGTGCTAGACGTTTTTCGAAGTTAGAGTTCGTATTCGCGATATTCGCGATTTAAAATTCTATAGATAAAGTTTTAAAAAAATTAAATTTTTATGGTTTTGGGATAGTTTTAAATTTTAAATTTAGATAGCGCATTTTTTTTCGCGAAAAAAAAAAATCGAAAAATTTTGTGTCTGCAATGTATCGTATTTTACACATTTTTATAAATTAATATAAAAATAATAAAAAAAAATCGCGAAAATAATTTCCGCGAATAAAATTTCCAGTGCTATATTTTTTTTTTGTATATTTAATACAATTTAGATGGTAGAAATTCAGCAATTATCTAAATAATATTAGAAATTTGTTTTTTTTACTTACCCAAGTAAAAATGTGAAGGATCAGTACTGATCCGAAAAATGGATTGCTAAGATTAGATCAGTTTTAATCGGAGGGATACAATTTCATCCGAAAAATGGGTTTATCTAATTATATAAACCCATTTTTCGGATGACATTGTATCCGTCCGATTAAAACTGATCTAATCTTAGCGATCCATTTTTCGGATCAGTATTAATCTTTCAAATTTCGGATCAGTACTGATCCGAGTAAGATCTTTCAAATCTCGGATAAGACGTGATATATAAAAATATATCTAAACATTTTTACTCGGGTAAAAATAATAAAAAATTTAAAATAATAAAAAAAATAATCGCGAATATCGGTAATACATATGCTAAATTTGAAGAAAAGCGATATTAGATTTAGTGTACACGAACTAGTTTACCAAATGTTGTATTTTTTCATGAAAAAAATAAAGATTTTTCGCTAAAAATAAATATTTTTCGCGAAAAATGCACAGTATTTTGGTTTGTTGTGTTATTATAACAGAGTTTAATGGATTTAAATTTTAAAAATGATCGTAAAAGTTCGAAAATATCGTTTTTATTGTATTTGAGTGTCAACATTTTAAATCGAGAATATCGCTAACTTCGGAAAACGGCTAGCACAATTGAATTTAACTTTACTAGTACACTCAAAAAATTATGTTAGTAAAATCAACTGAAAATGTCAGTTAAAATAACAACACTCAAAGAAAAAGCTTCTTCATATTGATGAAACGTTACATCATTAAGATGAAATGTTACATCATTTTTCGTCCAATGTAACTTGTCATCAAGATAATGAAGCGGTGTCATCAATAACATTTTTTTATTTGAAAAATAAGAAAAAAAATAATTTTTTTTTGTTATTTAATTTATTTTTATTTGCTTACATTTGTTTGTTATTTTCTAATTTTTAAAAATGTACATCTTTTTTTCGTATCCACCAAGGTTTGAACGCCGGACCTCTTGTTTGTTGGGCTTAGCCTCTAGCCACTTGTCTACAGAACATCAACAAATAATAACAATAAAAAGCTGTTTTGTTTGTTGTGTGCTAAATATAACACTAAAATTTGTGTGTAACTATGCTCTGCTAAAAGCTGTGAGAGGGAAAGAGAGGGATATTGTACAATAATAAAAAAAACCCATAAGCAAATGTGTAGTATGTATGTATATAACAAAAAATGTTGAGTCTTTACATTAGCAAACGTTTAACGTTATCTAACTAATTGTAAGTAGTAGTGCGAGATTTTCATATATATGTATGTGGGTTCAAATCTCATCCAGGGCAAGCTTTTTTTTTTATTTTTTATTGTTTTTTTTTTAATTTTTTATTTTTTTTAATATATTTATTCAATAGTTTTATTTATTTTAATATTATTTTAATTATTTACAAAAAAACATTTGAAAGGCATCCAGGGCAAGCTTTTTTTTTTATTTTTTATTGTTTTTTTTTTTAATTTTTTATTTTTTTTTAAATATTTATTCAATAGTTTTATTTATTTTAATATTATTTTAATTATTTACAAAAAAACATTTGAAAGGCATATTGATGACAGTTTTTGATGATATGATGAAATGTGTCGTAATCACTTGTTTTTTTCAATTTTGATGACATTTTTCATCATATTAAAGAAAAGCTTCATCAATATGAAGAAATTTGTCATCAAAATTGATGACAGCAAGTGATGAAACCGTATCATCAATATGATGAAGCATTTTTCCTTGAGTGTACTTTGTAAGTTGTTTTGGGGTCAACTACTTTTTCAGTTAAATCAACTAACAATGTTAGTTATTTTAACTGACAAAAAACAACTGACTTATGTAGTAAAAACTACTTACATTTGTAGTCAAAACAACTAAAATGTAGTAAAAATAAAATAATCAATATATTTATATTTTTTTTTCAAATAATTTTTCAGAAAAAAAATTTTAAGTTTTTAAAGTTGTGAAAAATAAAAAAAAAAACGAAAATATATTTTTATTTTTTTTGGAAAAAAAATCTTTGAAATTTTTTCAGAGATAAAAAAATAAAATTAACTACTTTAAATAACTGTTACTACATTACAGTACTTTTTTGTTAGTTGTTCAAAAAAACGACTTAAAATAACTAACAGAAATAGTTGTTTGATATTTTTCATACAAAAACAATTGACTGCGTAGTTGAAAACAACTACCTACTGTTAAATAGACTACAACTAACATGTAGTAACTTACATAATTTTCTGAGTGTATGTAAGCTCATAATTGGGAAAATAAATGACCTCGAACTTAAATAAAATATATCGTTGATATACTCAAAAATTTGTTGATACACACAAGTTCTCACTAGAAACTTGACGATAAATTCACCGATTCTGAGATTTTTTGCATGGATCTGAAAATCTGTTAAAAAAATTCAAAAACATTTTGACATTTTCCTTTAACAAATTACGAGACTGAGACATTTCTTTTATAGAAATAGAAATATAAATATTTTTACTTTTAAAAATCAAGTTGAAGAGTATATAATATTCGACCAAGCTGATTTTTTACTTGCTTATTATATTATATTTAATAATTTTTTTTTCGTTTTCATAAAAATTTATATAAATTGATTGGTCAACAGTCAGAGGTTAAATATAAATTTTAACAATTTCATTTCATAACAATATGAAAATTAATTTATTAAAAAAATAAAAATAATACCAAACATATTTGCGTATTAATTTATACTCGTGCCATGGTTACTTACTTGGCACAAACATAAATATATACAAATATGATTGTGATACATATTTGTCGTTTTTTTTTTTTCATTAAAATGGTTTTAATTTTTTATTTTCGCCCAAGAAATTACTTGCGTTTTTTTTCTAGGCAGGATGGCTGGCCATTATAAATGAATGTGTTAATGTAAATGAAAAAAACCTTAAAAATGGTCTTTAATTTTTGTATACACGTCCTTTACACGAATGACAAATTTAAATACTCCATTGGTTAAGGCAATCATTTGTTGGTTCAAACATTAATATTTCTTTGCTCCTTTTGTACTGTTTCATTTTTAATTTATTTTTGCGTGTTGTATTTCATTTTTAGGGTTTTTCATACCACAAGTAAGTATTTATTTAATATGTCATATATTTAAACATGTTAACACAATGCACTTAAGAAATATGAATGGATGTGGGGGTTTCAATGAAAAAGTTTTTGTTAATAAAATTGTTGGTACCACGATTTTCCATTTTTTGTTTAAAAAAATTACGTTTTTAATGCATACTTGAAGGATTTAAGAAAAAAAAAAAATTATATTACGTACGATTTTTTTTGAGCCTAAAAGTATGCACTGCTATTCTACACAACACGTCGAAAACCGTTTGGCTTATTGTTAGCGGAAACGTGTCAATTGTCAGGATAACACTTTTCGACACCAAGTCGAATGATTTTTAAAATTTTTAGATAAAAATGTGGAACAAAGTTAAAGCAGCAGAAAACCAGGAGTTATAAATTTATTTTGAGGACTAAAACTATGCAACTATATATTTGAAACAGTAGTCAGAAATCAAACATATTTTTGTTGTAATTTGATTTAAAACAATAAGTAATTATGAAGAATTGCTCTGATTTCCTCCTCTTGAAGGTTTTAGGATGTGTTACTTCAACTAAAAACATTTGCTTTCACTTATTTTGTATAGCATAGATGTAGGCCTAAAAATTAATTCATAGCTGCTAGTTTTTTGTTGCCCAGTAATATTCTTTGAGCCTAAAAGTATGCACTTTTTCTTACACAAAGCATTGAAAACCCTTTGACTCACAATCAGTGGTATCAATCGGACTTAATATTGAAATCAATCCCTCCTAAAAATGAGTTTGGGCCGCTAACAAAAATAAATTTAGAATTAATTTTCGTTCTGATCAATGTATCCAAATTTTATGAAGATCGGAGGGTGACACCAGGGAGACTTCCCTTTTCAAAGCAAAATATGATATTTTTGCTCTGCCTAAATAAATGAAATAAAAAAATTTAGTATTTTTAAGTGTTTTTATCGGCGCATGCCATATTCTGTTTTGTTATTAAGGGTTTGTGATTGAAGAAGAAAACATTGTATTTCTAAAGATTATTTTTAATGTGGATTTATTCCAGACCATGGTTTCTGTAGCCACCTCTACGTCATCAGTGGAGAAAATTACATTAGATAAATTGTTTGATTATTTGTAAGACTGTTTTTTCTATATGTTTTTTCATCAACAGACTTAACTCTGAGTGGAATAGAACCCACGTTCTTAAAATTTTCCATCAGTTTGCAAAGCAAGTACTCTACCATCTGAGCTATCGCCCTGCTTGACAAACTAACAGCAGAAGTTGGTTTGTTGGTTGTTCAAATAATTCAGCGCTAAAATTGTTATGTGCAAAAACGAGACAAAGAGAGATTAAGGAATGTTGTTGTTTCTAAGGATCGTAATTGTTGGTGTAAAATAAAAATCTTCTGTTGACGTCACACACTTAACATCTGTAATGAAATACGAACAAACCAACTTCTGCTGTTAGTTTGTCAAGCAGGGCGATAGCTCAGATGGTAGAGTACTTGCTTTGCAAACTGATGGAAAATTTGAAGAACGTGGGTTCTATTCCACTCAGAGTTAAGTCTGTTGATGAAAAAACATATAGAAAAAACAGTCTTACAAATAATCAAACAATTTATCTAATGTAATTTTCTCCACTGATGACGTAGAGGTGGCTACAGAAACCATGGTCTGGAATAAATCCACATTAAAAATAATCTTTAGAAATACAATGTTTTCTTCTTCAATCACAAACCCTTAATAAAAAATTTAGGTTTTCACAAATAATTCCAAATTTTACACGAAAAATGTTATCGTAACAATTTTGTTACCATAATTGTGTATACTTTCGACGATTTTTATGAAAAAGCTAAATTTTTTTGTAGCATAATTTTAGGCATTTAGTAAATATATGATTAAGGCAACAGAAAATTAGCAACTATCAATTTTTGTTGAGTCCTAAAACTATGCAACAACATATTTGAAACATTAGTCACAAATCAAGCATATTTTTATTGAAATTTGATTTAAAACAATAAAGAATTATGAAGGATTGTCCTGATTTCCTTCTCTTGTATAGCATAGTTTTAGGCATCAAAATAAATTCATAATTTTCTGTTGCCCTATATATGATCCTTAATTAAAAGCGTGCAAAACATTTAAGATTTCATGATTTTTAAAATATATTGACTTAATACTAAATAATTTGTAAAATTTGTTTTTTAAATTTAAAAATGTAGAATTTTCAAAAAACCTTAATTATCATTTTGTCACCCATATAGACGATTATGTCGTACAAAAGAGAAAACAAAAAAATTAACATGTTGGTAAAAAGAAAATTAACATGAAAAGTCCTTTTTTTGTACCATTTCCCTATAAAATATAAATTTACATAACAATTGTTTACCTACATTTCTCATTTAAAAACTCACACACACGCACAGTACAATTCTGCATTTTGTGGTTATAAACTTTGATGTCATGTTTTCATTGTAAGGAAAACAATTATGTTGGAGAAAACTACATGGCTTTTCGAATTTTAATAAATAAAAACCTAATTTAAAATAGTAATTACAAAAAAAAATAAAAATGTGTCATGAAGTTGTCATTTAACACTTTCAGGGCGGTCATTATTAGATCATAATGATATTTAAGAAGGAAATTGGGAGAAAAGTTTTTAAATCGCTGAATCCGAAACTTAACTTGAGCCTTTTTGGATTTTTTTTTTTAAATTTTCCCCAAAATTTGGGATTTTTGAAAAATAAAATCGTGCGAAACATTTTTTATTTATTTTGGCATGCTAAATACGAATATCAAAAGAATTCTAAAATCGAGCGGTTTTCAAGATATCGGAAATTGTAATTGCAAAAGGAAAAATGTGTATCATAAAGTTATCATTTAATACTTTCAGGGCGGATCATTAAATGCTATTGATATTTAAGAAGGAAAACGGGAGAAAAGTTTTTAAAGCGCTGAATTAAGTTTCGGATTGAGCTAAATCCGATAATTTTAACCCTTGACAGCCTGTATCAAAATTTGGATTTTTGGAAAATTTTCACAAATATTTGGAATTTTTGAAAACTTAAATCATGCGATTCATTATTTATATTAATTTTGGCATGTTGAATACAAATACCAAAAAATTTCAAGATGTCGGCAATTGAAATTGTCAAAAAATGTCCAAAAATTAAAAAAAAAAAAACTGAAATCTTTTTCCATTGACTATTGAGTAGAGCTTAAGGCAAACTTTCATTTAAACTTAATTTGTGCGAAATCCAACCATTTTAACCCATGGCGCCCTACGATCAAAGTTTATACTTTTTGGTGAACATTTTCTGAAAAACCAAAACTTTAATCAAAGTGCGACATGTGTTAAAATTATTGGATTTGTCTTAAATTAGTTTTAAATAATTTTGAAAGACTTTACGGAGGCTCCTAAAGTTCGGCATATATGTTGCGCATTTACCTGGTCAAGTTGGTATTGCAATCCAGCGAAATTGGTCCAGTGGTTCAAAAGTTATGAGCAAAATACTGAATTTCGGCACGGGTTTTTCGTGAATTTACGAGATAAAAAACAGGCTAACTTCCGAAACGCTATTCTGAGGATGCTGAAGCTCGGCATATTTATTTGTTGCTAACTTTTGAAATGTAATTCTAAGAATGCTGAAGCTTGGCATATATATTTGTCGTTCCCCTGGTTCAGTGGTTCAAAAGTTCAAACCGTGAATTTCAGATTAGGTTCACCTTAAATTCAGGTGTTGAAAACCCGTTAAACATGTTTTAAAAGCATTGGTAAGTCACAAAAATATTTTACAACTTATTTTTGTCACTCAAAAATAATATTACACTAAAAAAAAAGAAAATACACTCAAAAAAATTTTACACTCAAAAAAAATTTTTGTAATTTATTTTTTTTTTTTCAAAAATTACTTAAAAAAAGGATTTTTTACACCAAATAAAATATTTCTAATCAAACATGTTATTTTTTTCACGTTAGAAAATTTACTTTCACTTAAAAAGGGCATTATGGTGGGCATTCATGTTTGTTTTACTTTGAATTTATTCATTTGACGTATTTTTATATTTCTTTAGCAAAAATCATTCGCATTTAATGAGGATTTGACCATCTTGCAAAAAAAAAACAAACAGAAATGAAAAGGAGAAAAGTGTATGAGAGCCGATGAAAAGACAGGCAATTTTTTAATTTTATGTTGTTGTAGCAAGTATATCTATGGCTACTAAGAGGACATTTGTTACTTTACATGAAGCGTGTTAAAATATACACAAAACCAGAGCGACAGAAACATATAAACAGAGATTAAAGGAATAAAATCATTGTTTAAATAAAACAATTTAATGCAAAAATTTGAAAGACTTTAATTTTACAAAGATAAAGTTTATTGAGTTTTAATTGATTTTTTCTGAAGTTTTCTAAATTTTACTTAAATTTGTAAAAAAATCGATTAGATGTGGTGCGATCTATTTAGATCTGATTACATCATTTGTATCTGATCAGATCTATTATATCCGAGATTTGTTCCCATTTCTAAGATCAGCTCAGATAAAATTACTGAATAAATCTTTTTTGATCTCGAAATTGGTAACAAATCTCGGATAAGTATAACAGATCAAATACAATTGATATAAATTTATCTTTATATCTTAACCAGATCTAACACATTTTTACACGGGATCTTTATTTTTATTGAAATTTGCTAAATTTCAATCAATATTTTCTGAGGGCTAATTCTCGGAGTCGATAGCAATTCGAATTCTAAATTCAGAGGGGCTGATTTTCGGAATCGATTAGTGATCGAAATTCTATTCGAACAAATTTTTCATTTTTTTATGCCTCAAATTATACTTTGATAAAACAAGCCTTAAACATTTTTCTTTTAATACATTAAAATATAAAAACATGAAAAAGATAAAAAATTGTGTTTATTAGTGATCGAAATTCAGTTAGAATTTCGATCGGTAATCGATTCGGAGAATCAGCCCCCTGAGTTGTAATTACCAAAAGTCATAATTTCAGAGATTAATTCAACACTGAATCTATATTTTAACAATAAACTCCTTTAAACTACTGCATTAACCAATACATAAACATTTAAAATAGACTATGACTATATGATGATAATGTTAATGAGAAGCATAACAAGTGAAAAGCCTAAATAATCCCAGAGATTTACATTAACACAACATTACACAACACGAGTCTGAACCAAGGAGAAGCGATGTGTAAAATGTAGCCAATATCAATATGGTTATGGTTGTAAACTGAGAGCCACCGAGCCACATAGTATAACAAACAGTATTAATAACATTTACTGCAACTACCGTAACGGTTTGAACACTGGCCAGTGGCCACCCACATACAAACATGACTGCTTATGTGTATGTATGAGTAAGTAGGAAATTTATGTTACATCCTTTAACAACAAATTCAGACATAACACAGACAAAACATCCTTTCAGTCAAAAGCATGTACAGTAGCGTGTCCCGAAAATGAAAAATTTTAGGGCATACCCCTAGAATGATGCTTAGTAAAGAGCTGATTACGGGAAAAAATATTAAACAAATTTTGGAGGTCATCTTCAGGGCGCAACCAGCGCTTGAAGTTTGCATCCCTAGTGCATTTGATCAAAAAAAAATATATTTTTTTATTTTCAAAATTGGTGCCAAAAGTTTCGTTAGGTAGAGTATATTCTGAAAAAAATATTTGTAAAAATTTCATGGAGCAATTTTGGTCCAGCACAACGTTTTGAAATTTTGAAAAGGTGTAATTTAGTATACATTTTTTTAAGTTTTTGTAAAAACCGGAGTTTGTAAGAATTCTTTTAAGATTTTGTATAAAACGGAGTTTATGTTTAAGCCTTTGCATAAAAAGCTGTTTTTTTACAAAAACTTAAAAAAATATGTAATAAATTATGCATATTCGAAGTTTCAAAGCGTTGCGCTGGACCAAAATTGCTCCATGAAAACTTTATAAATATTTTTTCCTGAATGTACTCTACCTAACGAAACTTTAGGCACCAATTTTAAAAATAAAAAAAAATATTATTTTTTGACCAAATGCACCACGGATGCAAACTTTAAGCGCTGGTTGCGCCCTGAAGATGATCTCCAAAAATTTTTTGATTATTTTTCCCGTAATCAGCTCTTCAATAAGCATCGTTCTAGGGGTATGCCCTAAAGATATTCCAAAATTTCCTGATTTCGGGACATGCTAATGTACAGTTTTGTTTACACAATTGCAGTTGTACTAGTAGTAACGCATAATAAATATTCATACACACACACACACAAAGTAACTATCATAAACTATAATAATAGCAATATTACAACAAAAATATTACAATACAAAAAAAAAATTAAAAGAAATCCTTCCGTGTTGTTCATCAATCAGGCATTAACCAACATACTTCCGTAATACGCCTTTTTCCTTTAATCGTGCAAATTGCACGTGTTGCACAGTTATGTTACACAACAATAGCCCGTTTGATTACTTACATCCTTGATACACTGGTATATGACATGCTGACCGAACGACCGACCAACCGGCCCTTCTTTTTTTCTCAACATCCTGTTTCGCTAGCAATTTAATTATGCCTTTTTAATCGGTCAAAAGAGGTGCATACAATCACATCAAAAAGTTAACCCCACCCGAGTAAAAATGAATAAATATAATTTTACATTATTTGATGTATGTATATATAGCCATATGAAATAATATGTTTTCATATCAAACAAAGTACATAATTATATCTCGCATTGAGTTTTTCCAAATTTTTTAAATGGAGTTATATAAAATTACATCTAATGATAACCATATTAATATATAAATACATGTGGGAGACATAATCATATGTGACACATATAACTTAATCTGATTGCATACATATTTATATGTGACTTAATATCAAATAACGTATACGAGCATACCCGAGTAAAAAAGTTCCTATATAATTGTATATAATTTTATAAACATCATATATGATTAAATAGAATTATATAGAATTTGATGCGAAAAATGAGTCGATAAAACCATATAAAATTTTATCAATGTTACTTGTGTTTTGATAAATTTTTTATATAATTTTATGCGAAATTTGGACCCCTATTTTTATATAACAAAAGCAAATTTATATAATCAGATATAATTATATACAACTATATCAAATTATATAAAACAATATATAATTTTATAAAGTTATATAAAATTATATCAAGTTTTATATAAATCATAAAATTTTGTTTTAATTATATATAATTATATATAATTTTATGTAACTTTATATAGTTTTATACAGTTTTATACAATTTTATATATTTTTATATAATTATATCTAATTATATAATTTTGCTATTATTATATAAAAATAGGGGTCCAAATTTCGCATAAAATTATATAAAAAATTTATCAAAATATATGAAACATCGATCAAATTTTATATAGTTTTATCGACTCATTTTTCGCATCAAATTTTATATAATTCTATTTAATCATATATGATGTTTATAAAATTATATAAAATTATATAGGAACTTTTTTACTCGGGTATTTAAAAAAAATCCAATATCATTATATATATAATTATATATGACTTACAAGAAACCATTTAAAATTATATATGACTTACAAGAAACCATTTAAAACTATATATGGTTCCATCTTAAAAAACGAAAAAAAAAAAATTTCAAATATAATTATATATTGTCGCACATATAACTCTATATACAGTTATATAAAACTATACATGGCATCAAACATTTATTTTTTTAATATTATCAAAGATATAATTATAAATGGCTTATGAGATACCGTATATAGTTTTGTAAGGTACCATATAAATACAATTTTTTTTAAACTCAATATATAATTTTAAATGGTGGCACATGTAACGCCATATAAAATGTTATACAATTGTATAAGGTAAAAAACATTTTTTTCTTTCACAATATTTTATATATAATTATGCATACTTTTATATGACAGTATTTCAATATTTTTTTTTAATGTTGCATCATATATATTTTTATTTAAGTATACAAGAGAGCTTGTATAATTATATATGATTCTCAAAGCACATAAAATCAGTCAAAAAAAAATATATATAAATTCTATAAATTTTTAAATAGAAAAAAAATCTGTTTAATCCATTGTATTTTAAAACTTAAAAAAATGCATATTGGATTTTAAAAGTTAAATGTTTAAAAAATGCATATAACTTAAATAGTTGTGTGTAACTTTATATAAGATCATATAAGATAATATATGATGCTTGAGGACCCCGAGTTCGATTCCCGGCTCAACCCAGAAAAAAACTATTTTTTTTTTAATTTTTTAAAAAAGAAAATATGTTTTTAAAGCTTTTTGTTTTTTCTAAACTAAAAAATATTGAATAATTAAATTTTTATGATAAAATCGAAAAATAAATATTATTTATTTATAGTTATATAATTTTATATATTACATCATATAAGTTAATATATGGTTCCTAGGGACCCTGGGTTCGATCCCCGGCTGAGCTAAGAAAAAAAGTTGTTTTTTTTAATTTTTTTTAAAGAAAATATGTTTTAGAAGCTTTAATTTTTTACTAAACTTAAAAATATTGATTAATTTATTTTTTATGATAATATTTAGAAATAAATATTATTTATATATAGTAATATAACTTTCTAGATTGCATCATATATGATAATATATAATGCTTGAGGACCCTGAGTTCGATTCCCGAATAAGTCAAGAAAAAAATTATTTTTTTTTTAATTTTTTTTAATCTAAATGATTTTTTAATGCGTTTTCGATTTTCAAATTTAAAAAAAAATAAAATCCCTGAATTTTAACAAAGATATTTCAAAAATAATTATATTTTGATATAATTATATATTATTTAATCCGAAGAAAAAAATATTTTAAAACTTTAATGTTTAACCACCAATATCTCTGGTTTTAAGAGAGCTAAAGTCCTCAGATCAAGCTCAAATCAAAGCTTTATTTGTTGCCAATAATTAAAAGTGTATTTGGTTCGAACTTATGTTAGCAATATTTTCAGATAAAATTATTTTTGTCTGAAAAAACTTCCGAAAAATACTTAAAACTCATTATTTGGCCGTTGGTGAGTAAAAAAGTTTATACATTTTTTATACCATTTTAAAGGTATTTTTATTAAATATACAACGGCAGAAAGAAAATTTGGATCCGATGAAATATGTGAAGCTCATAAGCCAAAAACCGTTTTTACTTTAAAGCTTTATAACTTGGAAAATTAAGAGCATTGGAAGATGAAAATCATGTTGTTGAACTCAGTATTAAACCCCCTATTAGCTCAGCAAATAAACTAAAAAAAAAAAAAAATCACAAATTTTAGCAAAAATTTTCTAAGTCTTTTTTAAAATTTTGTTCAAATTCAAGTCGAATATAATTTGATGCAATCATATACCCGATAAGATAAACTGGATTTAATTATATATAAGTTAAACTTGATATAATTATATATGATAAACTATTTTCAAAAATTTTCTAAGTTTTTTTAAAACATAGTCTTTTAAAGTTGTCATTTATTAACAACGTCCGCTGGGTCAGAGGGTAGAGATTGCGATTACAAAACAGTTGGTAGCTGTTCGATTCCCCCGCCGCTCGAAGTTTTTTTTTTTTTTTAAATAAATTTTAATTATATATATTTATATCTTAATATTGAAAAAAATTGTTTGGATAAAACTTTATCAGTTCTAAAAATAGATTTTATTGTTCGGATTAAATTATATATAGTTCTAAAAATAGATTTTTTTTTTTCGGATAAAATTTTATCTAAAGTTTTTTGTAATATTTTTTTTTTCTTTCGTATGAAATTTTATCTTTTTTTATCCAGCTAAAAAAATCTTTTTTTTTTTGTCTTGGTCCAATAAGATCCAACCATTTTTCGGATGAAATTGTATCCCACCGATTAAAACTGATCTAATTAGATAAACCCACTTTTCGGATCAAATTGTATCCGTCCGGTTAAAACTGATCTAATCTTAGCGATCCATTTTTCGGATCAGTGCTGATCTTTCAAATCTCGGATCTATCAACAGATCTGGAATAATATAAGAACATATATTGCTCCATACAAAAATTTTTACTCGGGCAGTAACACAAATAAACATAATGTAAGGCAGTTGGTTAGTTGCAGGGGTGTATTAATTTAGAAGGTTAACTAAATACAAAGTGGGTGCGAAATGGTTATGAAAACTTTCAAATTATAAAATGAATTCATAAAAAAAGAAAAAAAGTTGTAATTCTTTCAGCAATGAAGCACATGGCGAATGAGTGATATTATTTTCAAGTCTATATTAACAACACTCATACGCACAGAGGAACCTAAATATTGGATTTACATTATGCAACCAAAAACATATATCATAGAAAATTTGAGAGATCGACACAAAACTGGACTAAGGTACTTCGATTAACTTAATATTATGCACACGGATACTCTATGGAGCCATTTGGACTTTTACATTTAAAGTTAAAAAAAAAAAAAAAAAAAACTCGCGATATTATTAGCGTTATTAGTTTTTTGTGGGCGTGTATATAAAACTAATATTTAAAGTGTATGACTTAAGTGCAAAAATCATAATAAATCAAAATCGATCAATGGTTATAGTGGGAATCGAGCTGACGACCAACTGCTTTATAGGTCAAATACGCTACCAACTAACTGTCAGTGGCCCCTGAAAAATTCTTATAATTTCATGCTTTTTTCCATATAAAAAATATTTTGAAATTAAATATTTGTGTCTTTTAAATTCTACTACTTGAATTGCTACCTAAAAAAAATATTGAAATTTTATCAAATTTTTTCATAAATTTAAAAAAGATTTAAAATTATAAGGCATTTTTCTTACTAAACATATAACTTTAGTAATAGATTGTGAGTCGAATAATTTCTGACATTTTGAGAAACATTTTTAAAAATGTTGAAAATCATACGTAATATAAATTATTCCTTTAATCCTTAATGTATGCACTACTTTTTTCACAAAACATCGAAAATAGTTATATTCTGTCCAATCCCTTTGACGACCATACATTTTATGCCGAAGCGATTTGAATTTTTTGTTCATTGTCGTGATCTGTCACGTAGTAATAATTATGAAACAACAAATTGGACCCCTAGCCCCTCTCCTTCCCCCTTATTTTTCTGGGTGAAAAAATAGTTTTACGCAGTACTGGCAAATCTATATGCTAATCGCTATGATTTTTAAGATCTTCAACTCAATAATAGTTTTTCTACAAGAATTTGTCCCTCTAAACCCCCTACTTGCACCTGATTTCGCTTGACCAGTAAATATCCTTTTGTCCCAAAAATGGAGATTAAGGAATTTTTTCGTTTTACAGTGAGATAGTATATCAAATTACATACTTAGAGATAACTAGACTTTTGTTGCTCTTACACTACTCTTCAATTCATGTTTTAGCAAATTTATCTTTTCACCTGAACAAAAATAATCGCGAAAAAAGGGTTATCGTGACAATTTGCTTTAAAGACCAAGGCCTTTTAGAGGGCACCCATCGATAGTCGTGATACTTGCATATGGTAATGAGAGGAGAAAAATAAAAGTTACCTGTTTTTTTTAGCTGCCCAATCAGTTTTGCCACCTTATGAAAAAGTGTGGTCCTTCGGGAAAACGCGAATAAAATCCGATCTTGCAGAAATTTCGCCTGACGCAAAAATACAGTTCATCTTGATTTTTATAGAGTTAATTATATATGATTTTGGCGGTCGTTTTTACATTTTTCAAAATAAGTACTTAACGAAGTCGAATTTGAACACGACCGTCATACTATTGGATAGGCCTTAAAAAAACTTTTTGACCTGTATAAAATGTTCATATAGTTTCTTTTGAAAAATCCTCAAAAAACATAAAAATTCCCTTTTGCCCCCCTCCCATTTGACCCGCTAAATATGAGATTGGGCAGCTAAGAAAAAACAGGTGACTCTTATTTTCCTCCCCTCTTTCCCATATGCAAGTTTCAGGACAATCGGTGGGTTCCCTGTGGAAGACCTCCCTTGTGAGTCAAATGGCTTTCGATATTTTGTATAAAAAATGAGTGCATACTTTTTGACGATAACACTGACAAGAGAAGTGTCCTTGGTGTCAATCTTCATGAAATTTGGATATGTTGTTCAGAACGAAAATTAATTCGACTCATTTTTAGGGGGGTCGATTTGTACGGGGGAAAATTAATCTTTTTCAGTTTTTACCGATTTACGCCAATTAAGACAAAATAAATATAGGCATATGTGGTACCAGGTATTTAAAATACCTATTTTATGGTGCTAACAACGTGCCAAAAAAGTAAATATTTTTTGACTTATTAACAAAAATTTTCTAAAATTTTGGTAATTTCCTCAATATGAAGAAAAGTTGTGTATGTTTGTACACGTCCTTTATACACGTAGATAGGCTTTCTAAAGACCTTTCATTTGGTATGTAAGATGACTAGGTTTATTTGCATAATATAGGAGATAAACAAAAAAAAAATGAAAAATAGCCATTTCTTCCCCCCTCATTTGCACCCCCTAAATATGAATTTGGGCCGGTAAAATAAACGTGTCCCTTTATTTTTTCTGCTCTACAAAATAAAAACAATTCCATAAAGATCCGCGCTTGACACTAGGGAACCCTTGTGAGTAAAATGGCTTTTAAAGTTTTGTGTAAAATATAAGTGCATACTTTTAGGCTTAATAAAAAAATTTATATTATAATATACTTATGATTTTCGACACTTTTATATACTTATGATTTTCGACACTTTTAAAAATGTTTCTAAAAATTTTGAAAATCATTTGACCAAATGATAATAGAAGTTGTTTTTTGTTGGCATAATTATCAGTGTTCTACCATACAAAGTTCACATTAGTGTTAACGCTCAAAATTCTAGAAGTTAAAAATTAACTTGCATACATTGTGAATGATTCTCTTATTGTTAATGGCTCTCTTTGGTATTAATAAAAAAGATAAATGTTTTTGTGTTGCTTTCAAGCTAAATTGTGTCTAATAATCTAATTTTATCAATATTTCATCGAAAATGTGTAATATTTTACAAAACTATTCCAAACGACGCTAAATTAAATTAAGAAATTTATGGAAGTTAAGGTGTCGTTTTTTTCGTTTTGATGCATGGTAACAATCAAAGTTTGCCAACAAAAAAGGCCTAGAATACAATTTTCTTATGATTGCCAAGAAGTGGAGAAACGCAAATGCCTATGCCTAGAAATATGCACTAAAAAAACTAAAAACGACATTTTCAGAAATGTTTGTAAAAATGTCGAAAATCATTCGACTCACAATGAAAGTCTCTCTAGTGTAACCCTCCGAGCATTGTGGATCGGTTTTTTTTAGCGGCCCAAATAAAAGCCTTTCCGAGACATTCCACTCTCTAAATACCACCCTGTTATCGTTATATAGGTGCTGAATTGTTATATGCATTTTTTTGTTCTTAAATGACCTAAATTATGGCATGGATATTTTTTTTTTTTGTAGTTCTTTGTTGTTATTGTTGTTTTGAATTTCTGACCAAAAGACCAATGAATGAGTAGTAGTGACCATACGAAATGATGTTGCGTTACAGGAAATTGCATGTATTTTAATTTTTAGTTTTTAACTTTATGTTTCTTTTTGTTTGAAGGCAACACACACACATACACATGTAGATTTAGCTTCATCTATAACAGCACAAAGGTATTTAAATTATAATATTTACCACAACATATGTAGGTGGGTGTTTAATACACACACATACACTAACAGTGTTCAAAATGAACAATATTCATTAATGTTGTTCTATCATGGCGTAGTTGTTTTACCAACTACTACTACTACTACATACAACTACTAACTTGCAACCTAGAAAATTCATACACACACACATGAATACGTTTACAAGTATGTAGCAGTAGTATGCAATATATATGTATATTTTAATCTTGAATATGCATGCATGATGTTATCAATAGATTTTATACAAAGTATTTTCAACATACTACAACAATATCATTTTAAGTGCTTTTTATACCCTCCACCACACAGAATGGGGGTATACTCAGTTTGTTATTCCATGTGTAACATATCGATATATCTGTCGGGGATCTCATACTATTAATCCATTATAGTGATGTCATTCCGTCCGTCTGTGGAAAGCACGATGCAGTCCAAACCAAAAGTGCTAATGGGTATAGGCTGGTTAAGTTCGGAAATAGGAAAATTCGGACAAGGGGGAAAAGTTCACCCTTGAACTAACCTTGAAAACATCTCACTTTTTTACAGTTTTTTTTTGCATTTTTGTTTAAAAAAATTTAACATTTTTAAGACAACAAAAAAGTTCAAAGTCCTGCAATTGAACCCCTGAAATTAAAAATAATCCTTTTTTTCGTCCCGTAAATGGGAAAATTCGGACAAGGGGGAAAAGTTCACCCTTGAACCAACCTTTAAAAAGATCTCACTTTTTCCATGTTTTTTTTTGCATTTTTGTTTAAAAAAATTAAAAATTTTTAAGACAAAAAGAAGTTCAAAGTCCTGCAATTGAACCCCTGATATTAAAAATAATCCTTTTTTTCGTCCCACCCCCTTTTGTGGTCGTGGATATAAAAAACTGTAGTAATAATGATCAAATTGTATAACTTTAGTGCGAAAATCATAATTAGTAAATTTGTCAACATATGTATATCGCGAGAGTGAAGGGGCTTCAACGCCTCCTGCCAAAACTCTCCCTCTCCCAAAAAGTGACCTTCTCAAAAATTTTGTTATTTTTTTACATTTTGGAGGGTAAAAAATATTCGTCACAGCCAAATTTAACATTCTTACTTGATGTTTTTTTTTATTATTTTCAATACAACATCAAAAGGATAATCGTTCGTTGATTTGTTTATTTTTTTTTTCTTGTTGTTTTGTTTTTTAATAATATTAAAATGTTTTGTTATTTTTTCACCTGTTTTCCTTTGAAAATCATAAAACGCCCACAATTTTCATTATACACAAATATGTATAATGTATTCATGCAAATGAAAATTTGCTTTTGTTAAACATTTCTCTAATAGAAAGAATGTGTGGTAAATAAAAACTTTATTTCATGGTTACAATCGGGGTCATTCGATCATTATAATAAAGGCTAACGTTGCTTAGTTAGCACGCCTCTACTAATAGTTTTTGATAAAAAATTTATGATAAAAGCAAAAAATGAGAAAAAAATCATATTGTTAATATTTTTATTGTTGCTGTCATTTATGAAGTTTTAATATTGCATTATTATTATTTGAATAGGGAACATTTTAATAATAGAAAGTTTTTTTTTAGTATTTGTAGAAGAGTGATTTGAAAGAATTCAATAATAATATAAAGGTTAAATTGAGTATGAAATATAATTTAACCAATGTTAGCAATGGATACCTTTTCAATACCGTTATCCGTTTCAAAACCCTTTAAATTGAATATCGGTACCAATACCAATACCGAAACCCAGTTTTGGTATCGGATACCGGTATCCAAAACCTTTTCGTTCGGTACCGGTACGTATCGGTATTGAAACGTTTTTTTTTTTAAACATGTTTTTAAAAAAAAAACATTAATATTTTTAATAAAAATTTGTAAATTATCGTTTCGCAAATGAAAAAACGTACTACTCACATGGCGCATGATTAATAGATTTTAATTTGCGTTGAGAGCACAGTTGTTTCCTTTGGTTTTCGTAAAAGGTATTCATTTATTAACTTAAAAAGTGCTTTTCTACTCAAATTAAAAATACTTTTATTTTTTGTTTGAACTGAAAGGGGATACTGTGAAGTGTTTCACCCCCAAAATAAAATGTAATACCTCCCAAATTTTTCCAATACGAATTGGAATTATTTCATTATGAAAAAAGTCCCAGTTCGTGGGGATTTATTTCACAATTTTTGTTGGAAGTTTTTTCACAATGAAACAACTCCCAAATGAAATAACTCCCACAGAAATTATTTTGGGAGTTATTTCATTTCTTTAGCATTGGGAGTTATTTCATTAATGTTGGCACTTATTTCAAATGAAATATCGTTGAGAATTATTTCCAATCTGTGCAGTAAATCTGCACAGTAAAAGGCTTGATACACAAAAAAAATTTATTTAACGATTATTTTGATTTTAAATAGCTCCCAAATATTAAGGCATATTTAATTTTTTCTTTGGGAGTTATTTCATTTTTCTTGGAACTTATTTCATTGGGACTTATTTCATTTGGAAGTTATTTCGCAGTACCTGAAAGGGGTCCAAAAAGTTTCTATTGGGTGTCAAAATGACTCCATAAAATGTTCGTGAAATCAAAAATTTCCTTACCCTCCCGCAACGCGGTTCAAGTAAAATCCCCAAAAAATCACATATTTCATCTTATTTTTACGCAACCAAGCTCTTTTTGTTGGTGTTAATCATGCAAAAATATTGCAAACATTTTTTTTTCGCGAATTATGGGACTTTTAAGCATAGTACTCTGATCGATTTCACGGAGAAAAAAATCTGTCAAACTCCATATTAAAAAAAATTGGCAACGCGAGGAATTTTAGGGAAATTGTTTAAAAAATTTTCACGCATTTTTATTATACAAGACAAATTAAATTGCCGTGAAAAAGTGACATTTCAGTTTTGTTATGATTGTTTCTTTCTTATTATTGTCAAAAGTTCTTGATTTCTAAATGTTTTGTTGCGATTTGAGGCGTTTAAAGTTTAAGTGAAATTTTCACAGCGAAAAACAGAGTACTAGGCATTAAGTAATAAAAAATCGGGAAATCGGAACTTTATTAGCGATTTCTCCGAGTTAAGCTACTTTAAAAAATTATGCTATGGTGGAAAACCTATCGCTGGAACTCCAAATGCCTTCCCCGAAGTCTCATAATTTTGGGCACCCACATCGTGAATATAGTAAAAATTTCCAAAAAATGCATTGTTTTTCACGAAATTTTTATGGACTCGTACAAGGATTTTTTTGACAGATCAGCATTTTTGGACCAATTTTTTTTTAAATATTTTTTACATAACATAGTCATCATCTTCTAACTTTTGATGCAAATTTTGTAAAACAAAAAATTTTATATTTGAAATTAAGCATCTGTGGACCGAATCGCTGTTTTGAAATTTTTTCAAACTTTGAACGCTGGTTGCCGACTGAAGATGCTCTTGCAAAATTTTTTCTTAATTTTTCCCAGCTTTTCTGTAGCCATCGTTAGGCAGGTATTACGAAATGAAATTCGAAACTTTAGATTTGACGGGACGCCCTAGTGTTTAGTATTAAAACTAAAAAACATATACTACCTCCGTCCCGAAATATTCTTAACATTTCTATAGATTTTTTTGTCCCAAAATAAACTTTACATTTTATTAAGCAGTGTTTAAGTTGAAATAATACAAGATAAAATTAAAAAACAGTCTTATACTAATCTCGTGTACTAAAATTGCAACAAAATTAATTAAAAATATTTGCAAGATGTCCCTATTGCATCCATAATGCATTTATTAAAAACCGTTAAAAGGGCCTCTAGCGTAAAATTTCTTATTTCATACGCCGCATTTTGTAATTATTTTCATCTTTTCGACCATAGTGGATACCATGGCTGTTTGTTACGTCGAAAACAAGTTGTCTCATTTATCTGGATGCAGTTTATTGAATGCATTTTGCACGTGAATTGAAAAATTGTAAAGCTATAAAGAATTTCTAAATTATTGATATGTCCCAATATGTATTAACCAAAAAAAACAAAGGTTTTTCAAAAAATCCTCCATAATCCCAGCCAAAATATAGAAATGTTAAGATTATTTTGGGACGGAGGTAGTATTTTTTAAAGTTTTAATATGTTTTTTATATTTTTTAGATAATACCGGTACGTACCGGTACTGACGTTTCGGTATCGGTATTACCGTAACCGATTCCACTCAAATACCGTAGCTGATATCGATACCGAAATAAAATAAAAAACGATACCAATACAGATATCGATACCGTTATTCGTTTCGATTGCCAACCTTGAATTTAACTCAATTATTAAGTTAATTGGATTCGAAATCATGTTTATAGCTATAATTTCTGTAAACTAAATTGACAAGGGAAGTACTCCAACCCTTATGAACCGACTTTCCTGAAACAATAATATATAGATTTTTTTTTAAATTCAATTATAATGCAATCTATCATAAGTTGATATTAATCATTACACGTGACTTAAAATTATTTGACTATTAAGTCATATGTAAAAGAGACTATTCAAAGTTTGTGTTGTCTCGGTTTATCGGCCATATCGGGGATTTTGGGGTTCAAAAATGGGTAAAATTTTTTATTTTTGAATCATTTCTTTCATATGCGAAGAAGATTTTTTTTTCATACCTATCCAACGCACAGTGCCACATTTGGCCAATCTAGGACGACAAAAATCCAATTTTATTTATATTGACTATCGGTATACGTGTTCGTCTTCAAACCAACATTATGAAAAATATGGGAGGCAAGTTAACGGCCACGCCCACTTTTTAAAAAATTTTTAATTTTGGTAGTAATTTCTTTAAACATGGTATATATACTCTCAAGGACTGTAGAAATAATATCACAAAAAAAGGGTCGGTCAGACAACTGCCACGCCCACTTTTTAAAAATATGTTTAAAAAACATGTAAAAACAAGGTTTACATATCGCCCCACTGTAGCCGGCGTCGCAGACGGTCGCAAAAGTAAGCCATTGAAATAAGTACTATGGAAATTGGTTAATATGTCTGAAAAAGTCCGGCGACCAATAGGGACCAAAAACAAAAGTTCTATTCCATAAAAAAAATATAATTTTCTTTTCAAAAAATTTTATTATGTTAAAAATTTAATAAAAAATAGAAAAAATTGTTTAAAAAAAAAAGAAAAGATATAATCTAAAGCCTTTAAATATCCTTTAAAATTATAAATGTATAAATATCTTTTTTTGTTAAAAAGTTACAAAAGTTTAAAATCGACTTAATTAATGCGAAATAATGAACACTACTTACAGGATTTTACAGGATGCAACTTTATGCACCCACATCTTAATAACGAACAGAATTATCGTCCTTATATGAGTATTTCCGTGCTATTAGGAATGTTTTATAATACATACAAACAAATCTTAAAAATCGGCGAACTTTTTTTTTTTTTGATTTTTGTCGTGCTAGATTGGCCAAATGTGGCACTGTGCAACGGTGTCATAACCTTGTAAAAAGTCGGCTACGTTAAATATTTTTTTCACGAAAATGTGTAAATTTTGGGGGTATTTATATATGTGAAGATATAGACCAACGATATCCATAGGAATATAAAATAATCTTTATTAAATTAAAGTCGACACGTATTTTTGCTCTAGACGATATTCCTGTTAGTAAGGTAGTTAACTCTTTATACCATGTATCACAGAGTGGTATTTTTTTTGCAGTATCAATTAATCATTTTATCAATTTTTTTCAGAATTCATTCTTTAAGAATTCTGATTTTCATAGACATGAACGCAACAACTTGTAACATTAACAACAATACATTATTGTATTTGTACAATAATGCTATTGTTAGTTTATTCAACTTTAGTTAGTGTAAATTGAACATGCATGCATATAAGTTGACACATTACTTGTTTTAAACTGTATGTGTTGAAGGTGGTCTGTCTGGACGGACAGATGGAATGCCATACTGTGGAGTTCAATTAATATAGGACACGATACGTAGAATTTTATTTTTGAAATATTAAAAATGATCTATTAAATCTGATATATTTGTTGATTTTTTGAGCTAATAAGACCTAAACTTGTTATGTAAATAAAAACTAGATTTTTGTTTACAGTTTTGTCCCGACGTTTCGTCGATTATTTGTCGACTTCTTCTGGGGATTCGTCTATTTAATAAAAAAACATCACATTATTACAAAATTGATTAATATAAAACATTCAAACTTACAAATTTGGTATTATCACATTAAAAAATAATAATTAATTTTACATTTAACATATAAAAAACAACATTAAACACAAATTTAACAATAAAACACATCCTAACTTAATATCACAGTTTATTAATGGCTACTTTGTAACTAGAATTAATGTTTTTTGTGTCCTCTTTCAAGTTCATCGTTTTGCTTATTTGTTGTTGTATATATAAGCTTTCCTTTGTGTATCTCTTCCTTTCTATTCTCTCAGTGTTAAGTATTTTTATTTTTTCGAAATCAGCTGTGTGTTGATATTGTGTCATATGTTGTGATAACCCTGTTGCATTATTTTGTTTTGCTATGTCCATTTGATGTTCTGCCATTCTTGTTCCTAATGCTCTCTTTGTTGTTCCTATATAAATTTGATCACATGCTTCTTCTCCTTTTCCCTTGCACTTTATTTCGTATACCACATTGTTAAGTTGTTGTTGGTCAATTGGTGTTTTTACTTTTGTGAATATTGCGCTTAAAGTTTTGTTTGCTTTGTACGCGAAGCTGATGTTTTTTTGGTTTATTGTTGCTTTTATATTTCTATTATCTGTTAGACCAGGGATGTACTGTACACTGTAAAATTTATTGGCTTCTTTGTTTTCAGTGTTGAATTTTGTATTTTTATTTTGTATGCGTTTTGTTGTTTCTTCTATAAGATTTTTAATTAAATTTTTTGGGAAACTATTTTGTTGTAGTATTTCGTAAATTTGCTTTATGTTTTTAGTGTGAAATTGATTGTCGCTTAATCTTAAAATTCTTTCAATAAAGTTCTTTGCTGTGTTTATTATCTGGTATCGAGGCTGTGTCGCATTAAAATTCATTAGTCTGCCTGATGCCGTTGATTTTGCATACCAGTCAAAAATTATCCTTTCATTCTTTCTATATAGTTTTGTGTCTAAATAAGCAATTTCCATATTTTTCTCGATTTCAATTGTAAATTTTATTTTGGGGTGATGTTTGTTTAAAGTGTTTAGGATTTCATCCTGATCGTCCTTGTTTATGACCGCAAAAATGTCATCTACATACTTGGCTATGTATTTGATAAAAATGTTCTTGTTTTTTAATTCATTAATCGCATCGTCAAGTAAGCTGTCAAGAACAATATCTGCTATGGTGGGCGAAAGGGGGTTCCCCATTGGCATTCCAAATATTTGGTTGTAAATTCTTTTGTCATAAACAAAATAATTATTGTCTGTTAAACAGAATTTTAAAATTTCCAAGAACTTTGAACTGGATATATTGGTCACCTGATTTATGATGTTCCATTTTTCCATAATGATTTTGATAGCAGAGTAGACGGGAATGTTTGTAAAAAGAGACACTACGTCGAACGAAACTAAAATGTGTTGTTTTTCAAGTTTAATATTCTCTAACTGTTCCTTAAATTCAGTTGAGTTTTTAATATTATATTTTTCAGATATTAAATGTTTAAGAATTTGACCTAAATATTGCGATAGGTTATAACATGGTACCTGGATCGAAGACACTATGGGCCTAAGGGGAATGTCAGGTTTGTGAATTTTAGGTAAACCATATATTCTCGGGGCTGTTGCCGCCGAGCATGTAAGTTTGCGTTTTTGCCATGCGTTGATGTGTTCATTTTTAAATAACTCCGCAACAATATTGTTGTTTTGTTTTTGTAGTTTTAACGTAGGGTCGATTCTAATAGTTTTATACGTATTTTTGTCTTCCAATAGCTTGCCCATTTTAGCATTGTATTCGCTTTTATAAAGCGCTACCGTTTTGTTACCCTTATCTGCTTGAATAATGATAATATCCCTGTGATTAGACAAGAATGTTTTTGTTTTCTCAAAAATATTAAGAATGAATTTTTCCTTCGGTGTATAATCTAATTTTCTTTTTGAACGATGTTATTTTATTGGCTAATTTTGTTCTCGCAATATCTTTTTCTTTTTCATCCTCATCGTTTAAGTCTTGGATGCATAGTTCAACATCTGCAATTACATCAATAGGTGAAAAGTTCTTTCCATCTACAGGTAATGCGAATTTTTTTCCTAACGATATAGTTTTTTTTTTTTGTTGTTGTTTAATGCCTTGGGGAGTTAAAATAATAAATTTGTATTTTGTTTGATGTTGTTTGTTAATGCATAATATTTCAAATTAATTGAAATTTTAGTTTTTTGTAAAAAGTTTTAACAAAAAAACTTTAAAATTAATTAACTGAAATAAAAAAAAAATAGTCGTATTAATTTTATTAATACATAACTACCCAGGCAGAAACTGCCAACCGTTCCAAAGAAAAAGTCTCGGCAAAGCACTTTTTTTTGTGTAGAAGTTAGTATGAATTCGAAAAAGTGCTTTGCAAGCGCTTTGCCAATGTTTTTCTATTTAAATCCGTTCAAAGCATAAATTTTTTATCAAAATTTATTAATTTTCATAACAATTGGAATATTTTTTATTTCTCTACAGAATAAGTGGCCGGTCCTTGATAGTTCTCATGATATGTCACTTATACACAATGACCTACATATTACAAACTTGACACCTTTTATATAAAAACACCTGTTTCTTTCGTGAGGAAGTGTCTTAAACTCTGGATACATCACCCTTAAACTCCGGATACATACACGTTTCGGTTCAATACACCACTTTTTTTCGGGACTTTTCCAAATTTTTTCATAAAAGCATTTTTAATCAATTTTTTTATTCCAAAACGCAAAGAAAACTGTTGCAAACAATTTTTTTCCGGGACTTAGAAAATTGTTCAAAGTTTGTTCAAAATTTTTTTATCCTAATAAATGAGTCAATAAATTTTTTATCCTAATTTAATAAATTTCTTTATTCAAATAAACACCAAAAAAAGTTGTGTCTTATGGACTTATGTATACAATTTAGATACGTCCCATTTTTTTGTTCTAAAAGTGCTATAATAGTACCATATTGTTTGTTTTTAAAGCGCTCTCAAAGCGCTTTAAAATAGCAACGGCATACCGTTTACCGTGGTTATCATTTTGGACGCTGGGAGAGTACTAAACTGTGATGCTTTCCCAGCACACAAGCGGCCATAAAAGGTACTTTGCCAGCGCTCTCCCGTTCCTATTTTTCTGCCTGGGTACTTTTAAATCCTTTGTAAACATTTTTTTAACATAAAGTTTAATTTAAATGAATAATCAAACAATTCAAGCTCGCAATTAATTTCGTAATCCATAACATATTTTTAAGTGTCCTTTTTAGTAATTTAAATAAATTTCCAAACTATCCTTTGGTAAATGCCTTAACAAATTTAACAAGTCCTTAATACTGATTAATACTAATTTGAATGAATTAATAATCAATTATTTAATTTCACAATATTAATCCTCTTAAAATACACTTAATAATTTTCCAATGTATATTTTATCTCTTTACTTTACAAAAAACTAATGCGCCAGTCATCAGAGTTTATTTGTATAAAATTGAATAGTGTTTTTTTTATGTGTTCATCTTCTTTTAGGTTTCAACATCTTAATCTCACTTAAGTAAAATACTACTACTCGTACTACTTAGAACAAATAATTGAAAAGGAAATTCAAGGGAAACTTTTGCTAATTGCCAACTGTTAAAAAGACATTCAATAAGTGGCCTTTTAGAATACTTAAACGATTTTATGTGGTTGGTTGTTTGTTTGTTTGTTCTGCATGGTGGTATTCGTACATACACATGTATGGGTGCACGCAAAAAAAAACTTGTGTCGGAGTGAGCAAAAATCTGGCATAATTTTACCAAAAATATGCTAAAACTACAACCGACGAAGTAGTTTTCGTAATTTAGCCAAAACACTTATGTAAAAAATTTTGAAGAAAATGCTAATGCTATTTAAGTAAAAACTTGGTAAAATATACCAAAAGAGATATGGTGAAATATTCCAAAATTTTTAGAAAAGATGACTAAAAATAATGCTAAAAATTACCACATTTATGCTAAAATAAATTTTCAATAAATTTTTGTAAAAATTTGTATATTTGTTGAATTTAAAATATTTACAGAATAAATCCATATTAATGTAATAAATGTTGTGTAGGATTTAATTTACCACCGACCAACTGACCCTTTTTGTACAATTTTCTCGAGTGACTGCTGCATACGCTTCTTCTTGAAGTAAAGGATCCGCTATAGCTTCACGAATTTATTTAAAAGCATCCTGTAAAAATAGAAAATTATTACAAAACATATATTTTTAATTTAAAAAATTGGTAAACCCCATTGGTCTCTTGGTAAGGAGGAACACTTACTTTGTCATTCCATTTGTAACTCAAAACAGGTATGGACTCCCTTGGCTTTGGGTTTTTAGGTTTTAATTTTATACCTAAAGGCAGGATTGGTGTCCACGCTCTTTATTGTAGTGAAGGATTCGCCATAGCTTCAAAAATTTATTTAGCAGTACCCTGTAAAAATAGAAAATTATTACCAAACACTAATTTTTATAAGGGTTCAAGTTGAAAAAATGCAGAAGAAAAATTGAATTTCTAAAAATTATAGACATTTCTGGTATTTCCCATACCGGTTTCAAACACTAAAAATCTATTAAACCTTATTGGTGTCTTCGGAATGCGGGTATACTCACTTTATCATTCCATTTGTTATTCATTGAAACATACGTCTGGGACTCCATTGGTTTTTCTTAATGAATGGTGTTTTAAGTGATGAAAGCAAAATTAACTTTAACATTCTTTTATCTTGCATTTATTTATATTTTAGAAAACTAATTATTTATTTTTATTAATTTATTTTTATTTTATTTATCAATTTCCTTTTTACGTTTTTATAACACAAAAAATAAACAAACAACGCACACAAAAAAAATTAAAATGGCGGTCTGTATTTGTTTTTTTGTTGTTTTCTTTCGATAAATTTTTGTGCAGGTAATTTGCGTTATTGTGGAAGCTACTTGGTTATTTTACATAAAAAATGAATTATGTTACTTTAACATCGACAAGCATAATATTAGCAAAAATTTGGTAAAAATTTTTTTTTGGTATGAAAAAAGTTTTACCAAGTAGGATTGCTCAATCTTACACAGATTTTTTTTTTGCGTGTGGATACATTTGATGGGGAAATGAACGGATAATAATCGCTTTAAATTAATATAATTTTCAACTCACGAAATGTAAGAACGTACAAATATTCACTTAAAAAATTTTCTACTTACGAAAGGAACCAACAAAGAAAAAAAAACCGAATAAGTGGAATGAATGAATGAACAATTAACACTGTAAATGGGAAACAAAAATAAAACAAATGTTTATAACAGCAAAACATTTAAAAGTTGAAAAAGAACAGAAGCTTAAAGGATAACTATCTTATAAATGAATTTTCAAAACTAAACCGACTTCATTTGATTTTTTCTGTAAGTACAGTTTGAGCATGGGCTCTAATTATATTTGTTATAAGGGTTCAAGTTGAAAAAATGCAGAAGAAAAATTGAATTTCTAAAAATTATAGACATTTCTGGTATTTCCTATACCGGTTTCAAACACCCCAGTTAGTGTCATCATCAGTAGGATTTTAAATGTCGGTTTGTCTTGTTAATGAAACTGTTTTTTATATATTTGAATATTTTTAGTTTCTACAGAATAAATTTTGACAGTTTCCAACACTACAATTCTATTTCTAGCAATCTCAACCTCACCTCATACTTTCTTTCAACTTTTTTGTCTCTTACATTATTTCGCAAGGGTTACCAACATGATCTGGAATTACAGACACAAATGAAGGAATTTGCATTTTCTGTTTCGGAGACGTGCCTAATGGCGACATATTTTGTCAGTAATTTTATTTGATTTTTTCTGTAAGTACAGATCGAGCACGGGCTCTAATTATATTTGTTATTTGTTATAAGGGTTCAAGTAAGAGTTCAATTGATCTCTTTTGTCCAAGTCCTGTTTTATGTAATATCGTTACCCGTTCTTTTTCAATTTGATCCCTTTTCTATTTTATTTCGTTCCAAATAGGTTTCATTTGTTTCCGTAAATGAGGATCGATCTGGAAAATTAAATTATTTATAGACATTTTTTAAAAATATTTCTAAGTCGATTTTTTCTAAGTTCAAACATTAAAAATTTAAAAAATCGCCAAGCAGTTTTTATTCAGTAATAAACTAATTTTTCTAACAACCCAAACAAAAAATGAAATTTTTTAAATACAGGAGAAGAAATTTGTATTTTAACCTTTGAAACGTTTGACTACAAATTTTTTGTAAACAAAGAAAATATGTTATTGTTTAATAATATTGGTACACCTAAGTGTATGGTAATGAGCAAGGAGATGACTTTCATGCAAATGCGTGTCTTTCACATTTGGTCATAGAACAGCATACACAAGATATCTTTGCGAATCACAGAATTTGCTTTAAAATGGCATCGATTCGTTAGTGCATATTTTGGTTAAAATGCATATTTTTGCATATTTTGGTATTATTTCGCTATAAATGCATATTTTTAGGTCATATTTTGTATAAATTTTAGTATTTTAGCTATGTTTTAACATTTTTAGATATTTTTAAGATTTTTTTATGATATTTTTTTTTATATTAAAGCAATTATTAAATTTTTTAGATCATTTTTATTTTTTTAATAACATTTTATACACACTGTATATCTATTCTCAAAATTCTAAACTGAATTCAAACGTTATGATTTTTATAAAAGTAAAAAAAAATAAGTGAATATTAATGATTTGTAGTGCATATTTTAAGATTTTTAGTGCATATTTTAGGCGCCTAAAACATAGTTTTTTAGTGCATGAAGGTCCTGTCCCTGGTAATGAGTTATTAAAATAATTTAAATTTTTCTTTGCTGACAAAAAATTGGTGGTCTAAAGAATTGTATTTAAAAAATTTAATTTTTTGTTAAGGTTGTTGGAAAAATTAGTTGACTACAGAATAAAAACTATTGGACCAATTTTGTGAATTTTTAATGTTTCAACTTAGAAAAAATCGACTTAGAAATATTAAAAAAAAAAACTTCAAGAAAATGTCTTAAAATAATTTCATTTTCCATATTGATCCTCGCAGCACATTTATTATTTGCTCAGGACGCAATCAAGCTTAAATTAAAGCTTTATAAATTTAAATTTTCCGAAAAATGTCTATAAAGAATTTCATTTTTCAAATCGACGCTCGTAGCACACTTATTACACTGTGCAACAAATTTGGAGTGTATCCTGAATGGGTAAAAAAAAATAAAGTTTACCAACAGTAGACCAAAACCCCTCAGGGTTTTGCAAACTTAGCTCGAGTTCTTTTTTAATAGCCCACTGCAGTTTATATTTTTTTTCAAAGGCATTTTAAATGAGTCCAAAAAAGTATTAAATATAATTCAGAAGTAAATAATGTTAATAGATATCTTCAGTGAAATTTAATGGAGGGGCCATTTTATTCCTTTTTTCGAATAGCCTCATAGAACGTTTTTAAGCATTCTGTACTTTTTGCACGAACTTTTGACATTTGACAACTGCTAGTGAAATTTGATGCAGAAAATGTTTGTAGAACATTTTAACCCTTTAAACGCAGGTCTTAGTGGTATTACATAAGGATATTTGAGAAAAGGACCAAAATGGCCCCTAAAAGTGGGAAGATGGTTAATATGTTCTAAGAAAATAACCGCCATCAAATTTCACTGACTTATTCAAAACACCCTTGAAAAAAAATTGAAAGGTAAAGGGCCATAAAAAAAGAACTCGAGTTAAGTTTTCAAAATACTTCGCGGGTTTTAGTGAATTATTGGTATACTTTCATATTTTTTTAGAATCCAAGGTACAAAATCGTGTTGCACAGTGTGATTTACTCAATCTGGACGCTATATTGTGGTCCACACCCTCAAAACCAATTAATATTTTAATAGTTTAAAAGTGTATGTCAAAGTTATTAAATTTTTTTTGTTCGAATTCCCAATAAAATTACACTCAAAAAAAACCTTATAAAATTACAAGAAAAACTTGTAACTTTTTTTGTTTTTTTGTAACTCATATTTGACAAAAATTACTAGTAATTTTACAAGATTTTTACCGATAATTTTGTAATTTTACAAGGTTTTTACCAATAAAATTGTAAATTTCCTAGTAATTTTACAAGCTTTTTACCAATAATTTTGTAATTTTACAAGCTTTTACCAATAAAATTGAAAACTTACAGTTTTTTGGCGCAATTAAAATTACAATTAATTCTCGTGAATTTACTAGATTTTTTTTGTAAAATTACAGGAAAACTGTCAAATATTGGTAAAATGGGATTACGAGACTTTTCCTAGTAATTCGGCATAGTTTTTTTTGTGTGTATCTAACTTTTACAACAAATCCACTCGATACAATCAAGGATACCATCAGGACATTATAAGGATGTTCAAATGTTCTTTTTTTTTGTTAATATCCTTATATCCGAATTGTTTAAGAAAATTCCTGTTCAAAGCAGATATGTAAAGTAGATACTGCAATAAAGAGAATCTGTGGTTAAAATTCAAAAGTTTTGAACCAAATTTGCATATTTTTTTCATATTTTTTTCGTGGCAATTTTTATTCATGATTTTTTTGGTAAAATTAAAAAAAAAAAAAATATAAAATAAAATACATTTCCTAAAGTATTTTTGCCTCCTAAATACGAATCTGACATCAGAAAAATTGTATCAAACCGCCTTCTCAACATATAGTCACTTTAAATTTTTGTGGAGAAAACTTTTCTGTTTTGTGGGCTTGGTCCACAAAAATTAAAAATGTGTATATCTCGATTTCGTACCAATTTTCTAATATCAGATTCGTGATATTTTCAATACTGACAAGGGAATTATCTCAACCCTTATGAACCGATTTGCATGAAACGTAAAATATATATAAAAGAGATAATTCTAAGGTTGGGGTGTCTCGGCTTATTGGCCATATCGGGGATTTAGGGGTTCAAAAAATGGTTAAAAAATCTTTTTTTTTTTTGATTTTTCAGCCATTTCTTTCTAAGAAACTATATGATGTCTACATATGAGATGAAAGGTTTTTTAATGCCTATCCAACGCACAGTGGGATAAATCACCAATCTAGCGTCCAAAAAATAAAAAATTAACTATATCACAATAAAAACTGAACATAACACGATTAATCTTAGATAGTGGCTGCATATTAATCCATTAATAGTTCTAGGATTGGTACACTATTAAGAAAGATACAGGGCTTCAAACATTGGAAATAAAAAATATGTGCAAACGCACCTTTTTGAAGCTGCAAATTTGATGTCACGTTATATTAATAGTATTGCCGGTAGGTTTAACATATTATTTTTTTTGATGAAGGGAGGACCCAAGTTTGTAAAAACAACCATTCATTGATGTTACCTACCTCTGAGGGGTCGCCCCGGCAGTTAAATTGGATAAACCTCATTTTAGCACATACCTTTAAATATTCAAAGAGATTAGAAAACTGCTCAGCAAATGTCACCCTCAAAACTAATTTTATTTTAAACTACAACTAATAAAGTACTCGCAAATAAAAAATTGGCTGCCCTAGTCTGCCCGTGCGGTTTACATAATTTTTTTTATAAAATATGCCGATGTCAAGTTGCTGTAATTGTACATGATTTTTAAATATTTTGGTACTTTTGAATGATCCTACTCATACATATGAGGCACCGTTGGAAAGGTATTTTGTTGGTCCATGTTTTGGTTTTTATTCTGGTACTTTTTTGGTACTTTTTTGTACTTTTTTTGGTACTTTTGTACTTTTTTTGGTACTTTTGTATTTTTTGTTTGAATTCTTTGAAAGGAACCAAAAAATTAATAATTGAAAGCCCCTAAAAATAACATATTACGGTATAAAGTTTGCAAATATTGAATCACTCAACAGTTTAAAAAAATGTAAAACCCAAAAATAAATAAACACGAAAGAAAAATAAACATTGAAAGTATATGACTGAAAATAATGAGAGTTTCTACTAGTGTTAATATTTTTTTTTAGAGCTAAAATAAACTATATAAGCCCTTCTCTGATTTAATTCAAAGAAAATTTTGTTTAAGTAACAGTACCAGCACTTTTTCAACAATAAACATTAAACAAATATATATACTCTCCTAAGATTTAATTGCAAAGAGAACATTATTCTTGTCCATACCTTCAAATATCCTAATATAAACGCCTTCAATTTTCTGTTCGGCAATTAAAAAAAAATCAATAACCAATTTTTTAAGATTGGTTGAAAAAATACATATTGATTTGGATTTATTTTGTTAATGTTAGGTTCTGAGTTTGAATAAATTTGCATCATATACATTAATATTTCAAAAAACTCCACCCCAGCGCCACCTATCGGGTCCATTCATAAATTTTTTTTGACGAAATATACATATAATCTAAATTGCTGTCCAATCGTACTTAATATAAGAGTTTGTTTAAAAGCTTAATACCAGCGCCATCTACCGGTAGCAAATGCAAATAGAAAAGCATAAAAGCTTGAACCGTATCTATGGTGTAATTCTTAGTTGGATAGATCTCATAGTCACAATTTCACACACGATTTTATATATGACGATATGGCATTGCTCTTTGTCACTCATTTGGGTAACCCTGTTGTGGAACAGGGTGTTTCACGTTTTAATTTTCTGAAAGCCTACATCCTCTACTATGTTTTCTTAATCGAACTTTTATTGATCAGACAAATAGTTTAGGAGATATAATTTTTTAAACACCAGAATGGTACTTTGGCCCACTGTGCAACGGTGGCATAACCTTGTAAAAGTTTGGCTTTGTTAAATACTTTTTTCATGAAAATGTGTAAATTTAGGGGGGTCTTTATGTGAAGAATAGACCTACGAAGTCCATATGAATATGAAATATTCTTTATTAAATTTAAGTCGACACGTATTTTTGCTCTAGAGGATATTCCTGTTAGTTCGGGAGTTATTGAAATTTTCCCGGAGGTCCGCATTGTTTGATTAAAGGACAACGAAATTTTAAAACATTGATATGGCCGATAAGCCGAGACAGCCCAACCTTAAAATCGTCTCTTATGTATATTTTAAGTTTAAGGCAAATCGGTTCATAAGGTTTGAGATACTTCCCTTGTGAGCTAATGTTACGTTATATTTTTACCAAGAAACTTTAAACTAAATTTGAGCCAAATCCGATAAAATTTTTATATTTTGGAATTTTTCCACCAATATTTTGGAATTTTGAAAAATAAAAAATATTTTGCGATATTTATTAATTTTGGCATGATGAATAAGAATATCTAATAAGAATAATATAAGAATAAAAATCTGAAATGGAGCGGTTTCCGAGATATTGCCATTTGAAATTGGTCAATATATTTATTTCTGAAAATTAAGGTTTTTTTTCCTACGTTCAAGAAATAAAAAAAATCTCAAACATTTTTTCCACTGACTATTTTTTTAGAGCTTGATACAAACTTTCATTTAATCTTAATTTGAGCTAAATCAGAACAATTTAACTCATGGCGCCCTTCGATCAAAGTTTAGAGTTAAATTTTTCTCATTAGCCTAAATTAATTTTAAATGAAAGAGTGCCTCAAGCTCTATGAAAACGTCAATTGAAATAACATTTTAGATTTTCTTTAAAAAAGTTCTTAAACATTTGAAAATATCGCAATTTTTGCAAATTTCAAATAGCGAAAACCGTTCGTCCGATTGTATTTTATTTTTGATATTCGGAAACGAAACCGATGTGTACACGCAGAGAAGAAACATGATTGGGACTACCATAACGGAGGGGAAACATATTATAATAGATAACTTTATTATAACGTGATTATAGCGATCGTATTATAATCTTCGCTAATCATAGTATGATAAAAAATTTTCATTTTATAATTGTTGATGATCGTAGTATGATTGTGTTTCTTTTTATTCAAAAGTTGTAACTGACATGATTCATCCAGATTATAAGTGGATAATTTTTTAATATTTATTTCAGCAAAAAAAATATTCAAAAAAGAATAAATTCCTTTAAACATAAGCTGGTATTAGTTTGACGGTCGTTGTTTGTTTGTAGGAGGCAGACATCATCATCAGCCGCAGAAACAGCAACAACAAGTGGCGGTTAAAAGAACAAAACTAAAGTTATCCTTGAGTTTGAAGTTGTATGTACTACGGAAAAAATGCTCTTTTATTTTTGTTTAAAACACAATTAAGATCCCAGTGAAAATAAAAACGATATTTTGAAACTTTATTTATAAAATTTGTAATAGGAAATTCGTTGTGGATAAAATTTTAAACTGCACTGTGGCAACTATAATTTAAACGTATCATATTATGATTGAAAATTGTATCATAATAAGTTTGATAGCAATCATAAAATTTTCGTTGGAATCTTATCATGGTCCTAAATTACAATTTTACAATGATTGCTTCAAAAATGTTATGTTTTTTACAAACAAGTTATGATAAAATTTTCAATCATAGTATGACGCTCTTAGATTATAGTTGCCACAATCATATCTTTTTTCTTTTTCTCCTTTTAAGATCTTTAGCACTTTTTGAAAAAGATTTAGGACAAAGATAACTTATTTCACTTCAACTTTATTGCGATTTCACTGCACATTTATACAGCTTTTTGAGTGCTACCGAAAGGTCTGTGACTTTGCCCCCAAAAATCATGACAGAAGTTCAAATTTTCAATTAATTTTGACCAGTAAAAAATATCGATATTTTAAAAAAAGTTTGACAACATTTTGTTGCTATTTAAATTTAGTTTTAGAAAAAAAATATTAAAAAATTATTCAAAGTAACTATCACATATTTTTTAACTTTAAAAAATTTAAATCGAGCAGGTGTAAGCGCTCTTTTACTCGTGTCCAAAAGCTCCTTCCATTTCAGCAAATTTTTTTTGCTGGGATATTTCATACATTTTTTGTTTCTTCTTAAGATTATATCTACTTTTCAGCCATCTGAATTTAAGATTGCTCTTTGTTATACAAGAAAGAGAAAAGGGAATGCATGAAAAATGTAGAAATAAATTTTTATAAAATCTAGCAACAATGTTTTAATTACAATTTCAAGTGCATGATTAAGTCGTTTAAAAAAAAAATGGAAGCACTTTTCCTTCTTTCTGTTGTCGTTGTTTTTATAACTGCTAGGTTCACTTGAACTTTGAACTTCAAAACGTAGTCTTGCTATATATAATTATTTATTCCAACTCGTGGAAAAATTTCATTCTTTTCATTTACTTATTTTTTTCCAAGTATTTGTTTAAAATCTTGAAATATTAGATAAAAATAGTACATGTTGAAATAATTTTATCTTTAAAGATTTTTTTCTACTAACTAAAAAAATAAAGGGATTACTTTTTATTATGACACAGAAATTAGTTATCTTTTCTTTTACAGATTTGTTACAATTAAATTGTATTTAAATGGAATTATTATCATGCAGCGCAGCGCTGCTTTGCAATCATTGTAATAGAAAAAGACCAAAATGTGCTGAGAATTTATTATAAGGCCCTTGGTTACTGTTACTTATATACAGAAAAAAATATATAAATGCCATGAATATAAATGCACTTCAAGTGAGATAAACAAAACTAGGGGGAAACAAAAAAATTAATAAATACACATTGAAGGAGTATGAAAACAGGAGCGTAGGTTTTGAGATTCTCAGAACCTGAGAATAAAAGAAAGAAACAAATCTGTAGCGCTAACTCATTAGCAATTTTCTTTAAATTCTAATTAATGTTTATTAAAAAATAAAAATTATTTTATTTGACCTTTAAAATATTATATTTTGAGTACACATAGAAAAATAAATTTCCAATCGAATTTTTTAGTAGTATCAACTCATAATTCGGTTGTCGCTATCAGTTTTTGATGTGACAATCGACTTTTGTTGTTGTATCAAATAAATATCTGCTGTATCAACATAATTTTAGTTGATACTACCGATATTCAATTGAGACGACCTATATGTAAATGTATCAACCGATTTTTAGTTGTATTAACTGAATTTCAGTTGGATATTTGGAAAAATTTTTTCTGTGTGTAGGTTTATTCTAGCTCGAGGTCACTATTTTCTCTTCTAATTGAAACTATGATATTCTTATATTCTTGTAGAATATTCTTATAGAATTACTTTCCTGTTTTAAATTTATTAATGTTGATAATTTTTGCAAAACTTAGTCGCCACGTATTTCGAAATTTGTCAGATTTCATTGGCAAGACTATTTAGCAAATATAAAAATCCTATTCTGCAAGTAAAAAAAGGGAATTTAAATGACAAATCTGTAATGTACAAACAAAAATATTAGTACATATTCAACTCTACTCTCATTGAGAGTTAGAAAAAGAAAATTGTACAATCCCTTAGTAAGATCACGATCATCAAATAACCAACCAAAACTATTTAAACCAGATTTACTTCGTGATCGTGATTTTCCTAAGAGATTGTACAATTTTCTTCTTCGAATTCTTAATGAGGGTAGAGCTCTATAGAGTTGAATATGTACAAATAATTTTGTTTCAACATTGGCGAATTGTCATGTAAATTCCTTTTGCTAAAGGGTTTTTATATTTGCTAAATAGTCTTGGCAATGGAATCTGACAAATTTCAAAACACGAGTCGGTTATCCCCCAGTTTCTGTAGCACGAACGTTATTCGTCTGCACAAATTCTTATGCATTTTGTTACTTTAGCAAAAACAAAATATATGCAAATTCGTCGCAGACGAATGACGTTAGTGTTACAGAAACTAGGGGTAAGTCTTGCAAAAATTACCAACACGAATAAATTTAAAACAAAAAAAAAAATTTCTTGAAAATTATTATATGAGAATATCATAATTTTAATTAGTAAAGGAAATATTGAACTCGAGCTAAAAAAAACTTACTCAAAATATACTTTTTTTTAAATTTCCCGAGTAAAAATTTTTGGATATATTGTTATATATCACATCTTATCCGAAATTTGAAAGATCAGTACTGATCCGCACACAAAAAATTGTTGGCTAAAAATGTCCAATTAAATCTATTGATCAACAAAATTTAAATGAGTCAATCAATGTTTTGATTACATTTTTGTTATTTTCTTTAACTGTCAAATTACAAATTTTCAACATACCAGATTTTTTTCACCTTTATTTATATTTAATACAAAATAATCGGGTTTGACATTTTTTTATTGTTGACAAAATATGCAAAAAAGATGAATTTTCTTAATTGGAGTAATTTCAATCAAAAAATTAATTGAATCCGCGTTTTTGTTGATTGAAATTTGTTTGAAATTTGTTCTGTGCGAGTAAGATCAGTATTCAGCCAAGATTTAAAAGATCAGTACTAATCCGAATAATGGATCGCTATTTTTCGAATGAAATTGTATCCGTCCGATTAAAACTGATCTAATCTTAGCGATCCACTATTCGGATTAGTACTGATCCTTAACATTTTTACTTGGGTTAGTTAATTTTTCGGTATTTTAGTTTAGTTTTTTTTTAACAAAAGGGGGACAAAAAAAAAAACATTTCCTAGCCCCTTTAGCCAAACTCTGAGCTAAAACTTTCATTTAAATGAATTTAAGGCAAATTCGATCATTTTAATCTGTGGTGCCATATGATCAAAGATTTGGTCTTTTAAAAAAATTTCATCAACATTTTTGATTCAAAAATTCTAAACTTTGATCGAAGGGCGCCTAGGATTAAAATGTTCTGACGTTGGCCCAAATTAACTTCAAATGAAAATTTGTCTCAAGCTCTAAATAATAGTAGAACGTAGTAAAAACCGCAATTTTTCTAAAATTTTTAACAAAATTCAAAAAATTTCTCGAAAACCGCTCTACCGATTTCAAAAGTTTTTTCATATTCAGCATGTCGAAATTAATAATAAAAATGCACACTAAAAAAAAACCTTATCAAATTACTAGAAAAAGTTCCTTGTTTTTTAACAAATAATTTTAGATCGAAATTATTTTTTTTTTAATTTTACACTTTTTCTTGTAATTTTACAAATTTCCAAGATTTTTTAATAAAAAATTCTATTAAATTTACGAGAATTTCTTGTAAGTTTTATTCTGCTAAAAAAGTTGTAAATTACAATTTTATTGGTAAAATTTTTTTTAAAATTGCAAAAAAGTTCGTAATTTTTACTAGGAATATTCGTAAAATACATAGGAGGTAGCAAAAAATCTAGTAAAATCACAAAACTTCCTTGTAAGTTTTATCGCGTCAAAAAAATTGTAAATTTACAATTTTTTTTGGTAAAAAGCTTGTAAAATTACAAAATTATTGGTAAAAAGCTTGTAAAATAACAAGGAATTTTTGTCAAATAGGAGGTAGCAAAAAAAACTAACAAATTTTTCTTGTAATTTTACAAGGGTTTTTTTGAGTGTAAAAGCTCTTTTGCAAAGAATTTTAAAAAGCTTTAAAAGTTATATCAAAAAGAATATCAGTATCTGAGAATTTTTAAGAATCTTGGAGATTTGATTTTGGGAAAGTGTACCAGAAGCTATAGATTTCTGTAAATCCGTCTATTAAAAGCTTTTTTCTAAAGAATTTTAATAATCTTTAAAAGTTGTTTGGGATTACAACTTTTTTTTTATAAAAAAATGTATTAGAACATGAGAATTTTTAAAATCTTAGAGCTTTGCTATTTGAAAAATGTACCAGAAGCTAAATTTCTTTTGTAAAAAGCTTTTTAAAGTTCAAATTTAATTTGAACTTTTTAATTGCAAAAAATTTGACTCACATTTATATTTCAATAAATTTATTAACAATTTTATATAAAACTTTAAAGCTCATAAATGTTGTAAGCTCTTTAAAACCAATTTTCTCACCACACCTCTGTTTCATCCAAAGGCCATGACCATAGTGGGAGTAACACCAACAAAAAGTAAACAATGAGTATTAAATAAACTTTAGCTAAAAACAAACTATTGTTTTGCGTTGCAAACGTAAATTATTTAATTTCAACGGAGGAAAAGACATGCCTAGTTTGGTTTTGTTGTTTGCAGTTGGCACTTTGGAAAGAACACTTGTTGCACACCAAACTGGCAGCCAGCAAGCAGAATGGCAGGCATGCAGACCCGGCTGATTGTAACACAGGCAATCATCGGGCTTAAAGTAAAGAATTGTATGGTAGTAAAGTAAATCTAAACAATAGATTCCACTCTCATAAAAAAACCAAACGAAAATTAAAACTTTGAGACTCAAATAGGACTTGGAACAAAATAAGCAACAGTGGCAGTCACAGCAGCAGCAGTTACAAAAAAATAGAGATGGGCAAATGAGCGGGGTTAATATAGGTTCAATAGTGAGTCACGCAAGGTTAGGCGGATTCCACACGATTGTGAGTGATATAAAATTAACTCACGTTATTGAGACGTAATCACGGACTAAGTTAAACTGCTTGTAAGTGAGTGTTATTAATTAAAAAAAATTCTTTTGTGAGTGTGTGGTACTCACACTGCCACCTCTATGCACAACATCAAAACTATTTGAAAAATAATAAAGTTTTATTTTGCAACTTCCTCCATTTTCCGGGCATGTTTTACAACATGGAAAAATCTAGATTCTCATTTGTTTTTTTTTGTGGTTGTTTCTTATTTATAAATAAAGAAGCGTGTTTAGAATATTGTTTGTTGCTAGTCGAGAGGTTTTCTTCCTCCAAAGTTGTTATTTTTTGTAATATAAACATTTTCAATTGTGATTTTGTGAATTAAATTAGTTTTAATGCCAATGACAAACAATAAAAAACAGTAGCAAAAACAAGTGAGAGTGTTAAATTCGGCTGTATCGAATCTTTTACACCATCCAACATGTATAAAAAAATTCCATGGTCTGTGTTTTTTTGGATGGAGGGGGGGGGGGGGGGGGACTTTAGGTGGATTGTTAGGTGAGGAGTTTATTTCACATTAGTTTAAGGCGTAGTGGATTAATAGTTTGACTGGACATTCAAAATCGGAAAGAAATTTTTAGAATTTTTTAAAAATTTCTTGAACGTTGGAAAAAACCGCCATTTTTTGTAAATTTCAAATAGCGATATCTCGTAAATCGTTAGAATGATTTAATTTTTTATTATATTCCAGTTTAGCGCATCAAAATTAATAAATATGATGTGTCGCAAGTAGTGTTTGGGAATTCCCGGACTTTTCAATTTCCCGGGAAACGGGAAAAAAATAATTTATTTCCCGGGATTCCCGGGAATCCCGGGAAATTTCCATTATTAATATAAATCATAAAAAACATTAAAATTTGACCAACTTTTTATTAAAAACTGTTTTATTACAGGTAAACAAGTAATTAAAACATACAAAATCAAAAAATAAAAGTTAAAAATCCTGAAATACAATAAAACAACACAAAAAAAAATATTACAACTGTTTCCCCCACAAAAAAAATCCTAAAAATAGCTAAAAATCGCAAAAAACTTTAAAACTGCACTTTTAATATTTGTTCTGGAAATGTAAATTCTAGGTTCAAAATTTTTATATTTTTTTGGCAGTCTTAGCAAAATTGTCATTAACCGACGTATATTTTTTGACTTTTAAGTTTATTCATGATATTGTCATACTTTTTACACTTGGTCAGTTTTCCTATGAATATATATTTGCACTGTTCTTCCAAGCAGAAAAACTATAAAAAATAGCAAATGTAATTGCACTTGTATGTAAAAAAATGTTAAAAATTAAATTAAAATAAACGTTTTCATGTAAAATGTTTATTCTATAAAATTCCCGGATTTCCCGGGAAAAATTGAAAAAATTCCCGGGAATTCCCGTCAGTCTTTTCCCGGGAATTCCCGGGAAATCCGACCCGGGAATTCCCGGACCCCAAACACTAGTCGCAAGACATAAATTTTTTTATGTTTTTTTTTAATTTTCAAAAGTCTAGTTATTTTATTTTGGACTGCAACGTGTTATCTATAGACGGAAGGTCTTAAAATCGATCATGGATCAATGATATATAGACTTTATGGGGTCCCCGATATTACAATGCGTTACAAACGGAATGACAAATTAAGTATACCCCATACTATGGTTGAAGGGTATACACTAGGGTGGCTCGTTTTTGGGCTTTTCTCTCTGATCAAATTCTAATACCCGCCAAAAGTGTCGGTCCCCTAAGGGTAACTCACACGCAAAATATCACTCCGATCGGAGTTTATCTTCTGTCTCCACTTTGAGCCTCAAAATTGGGGTTTTTGCAAAAAAGGACTTTTAAAAAAAAAAAAAAAAAAAATTTAAGTTTTTTTATAAAATAATTAAAAAAAATATTTTTGTATAATATTTGATCGTAAATACTTAATTATGAAATTTAAAGATTTTACGGTATCATTAACCCGTTCAAACTTGATACCAAAAAAATGGCATGATTTTGGGGGCCTTCTTAAAACACCTTTTTTCAAAATTTGAAAATTTTATTAAAAAAAAAATTTAAATATACCATTTTTTCTTTCTGAATTCATTAAGAACACCTTGGAGAAGAAAAATGTGAAATATGGCGGATATCCGTCGAGCCACTTTTCGGGAATCGCGGGGGGATGTTAGCGGATTTCAAGGAAATGTTGGTTTTATCAATAATTTGGATTAATAAAATCTTATAAACTTCATTTTTATTCAAATTTACGGTTTTTTGGTGTCGTGGTATTCTGTTACATAACTTTAAGTCTGTCATAAAATCTTACAAATCTAGGACGTTTTAAACCCACATTGGCTGGGGGTCAAAAATGACCCCCGCGGAAAATTTGAAGTTTAGAGCTTAAATTTTGTGCTATAAACAAGTATAAAATGGCTTTTATGTTTTTTACCCCAACTATTATTTCGTATTAATATATTACCTTTAAAAAAATCGTTAACCCAACTTGGCCCATTCAATAAAAAGTATATATTTTTTCATATAAAATTAATTTGTGGCAATATATTAGATAACTTTATATCCGTCCTTAAATCTCTCATATTTAAGGTATCTTTAACCCACATTGGCCAGGGGTCAAAAATGACCCCGACAAAAACTTTTAGGCATAGTGCTTGAATTTTTTTATATAAACAAAATATATATTTTTTATTGAATGGGTCATTTTTGACCCCCTACCAAGAAGGGTTAACGATTTTTTTAAAGATAATATAATAATACAAAATAATAGTTGGGGTAAAAAACACAAAAACCGTTTTATACTTGTTTATAGCACAAAAATTTAGCTCTAAACTTCAAATTTTCCGCGGGGGTCATTTTTGACCCCCAGCCAATGTGGGTTTAAGACGTCCTAGATCTGTAAGATTTCATGACAGACTTAAAGTTATATAATAGAATGCCACGACACCAAAAAACCGTTAATTTGCACAAAAATGAAATTTATAAGATTTTATTAATCCAAATTATTGATAAAACCAACATTTCCTTGAAATCCGCTAACTTCCCCCCGTGATTCCTGAAAAGTGGCTCTACGGATATCCGCCATATTTCACATTTTTCTTCTCCAAGGTGTTCTTAATGAATTCAGAAAGAAAAAATGGTATATTTAAAATTTTTTTGTAATAAAATTTTCAAATTTTGAAAAAATGTGTTTTGAGAACGCACCCAAAATCATGCCATTTTTTTGGTATCAAGTTTGAACGGGTTAATGATACCGTAAAATCTTTAAATTTCATATTTAAGTATTTACAATCAAATATTATACAAAAATAATTTTTTAATTATTTTAATAAAAAACCTTAAATTTTTTTTAATTTTTTTTTTTTAAAAGTCCTTTTTTGCGAAAACCCTAATTTTGAGGCTCAAAGTGGAGACAGAAGATAAACTCCGATCGGAGTGATATTTTGCATGTGAGTTACCCTTAGGGGACCGACACTTTTGGCGGGTATTAGAATTTGATCCGAGAGAAAAGCCCAAAAACGAGCCATCCTAGTATACACTTATACATAAGAAAAGGCACCAACATTAACGCTAACAACTATAATAAATTTCACTTTTACAAGAGCCTCTTAATTTAATTATAAAAGTTTTTAATCATGCTGCAAACTAAACTAAAACAAAAAAAGTATTTTTAAGCCTTTAAATGCTTTTTCTTCTTACCACCAAGTACTTTACTTAACTTTGATGGTAAATAGGACAGGAAAAATACCATTTTCCCAATGATGTCAAGCAAAAAACAAACAAACAAAAAAAATCTTCTTTTTACTCTTAATAGTAGTTATTTCAAGTCAAGTAGCCATATCTTATTTGTCATACTGTAGAAAAGTGTCACATCAAAGAGTTTAGATAACAAACACTTAATAACCTTTTACTCATTTCATTTTGAAAATGCAATTGAAAAACTGTCTGATTGTAAAACCTAAAATGATTTCTTAAAAATCCACTTTCAAAAACTTGTAATATAAACGTTTTAAAATGTCAGTATACAATTTTATTAAAGGGAAGGTGTCCTAAGTTGATATACTTTGAATATTATGAGATTTGCCATAGTTGCAAATATTTTTCAAATACCGAAATTCGACTGTGTCAAATCTTTTATAGCCACCAAAATGTTTAAAATAAATTTTAATAAAAAAACAAGTAAAAAAGTGAAATTCGGTCTTGCCGAATGTAGTGATACCCTCCACAATTTCAAAAAGATTATCGAAAAAAACTTTATTTAAAAGGAAATTACTTAAAAAAAAAAAATTAATTTTGAAAAAAATCCGCGATTTTCTTTTTTTGTCAAAAAATATGTTCGTAATTGTTTAAATACATTTGGAGTTCAATTGTGTTCGCATATGTCAACCAGCAGCTGAATTAAAGCATTTTGTATTTTTAGGTTATGTTGAATGTACTTAAATTTTTGAGGTGTCCTTACATTTTCGCTCATAACGTTTGAGCTACTGAACCGATATTGCTGAAATGCAATACCAACCTTTCCGGGAGAACTTCCAATAAATATGTTAAGTTTCAGTCATCTGAAATTGTGTTGAGTGCTCAAAGAAATTTGTAAAATAAATTTTTGGATTAGCAATATATTTAAGCACATGTTAAGCGTTATATTTGCAACACGTTAATTTGAGGTGAACCCAAATTTGAATTTCACGGTTTTGGTGAAAACTACTGAACTTCTGAACTCCTTGGCCGATTTTGCTGAAACTTAATAGCAATCAGAAGCGAAAAATTTGAAATATAATGCCAATCTTTAGAAGCCTCAGAGTTGTCTTTCGAAAGTTAGGCTGTTTTTAACATACAGACTGTCATCACAAGAATCGAAAACTATATTTCGATTTGAAAAACAGGCGTATGTATATCCAATGCTTTTAAATGCGGATTTTTAAATCTATCTCCAATTCCTAAGGGAGCACCCATACAATATGACATTTCTTAAAATTTGCTCTTAAAGAGTGCCCCTAGTTGGATCAAATGTATTACCAACACCACCCCTCTTTAAGCAAGTTTAGGTTGTTTTAAAATGGTGACAAAATCGGGTAATAGTATTTAACTCCTCTTTATTTTGAACTTTAAAAATCGTTAACATGAAAATCCTAGTTGATCCTGTTTTCGAGTTTTTGCTAAAAAATTATACTGTTCGACAACAAAAATCTCCCAGTAAAATATACAACTGATTCTTATAGATTGTTGTCTCCTGAATTCAAATCTGCCATCCAATTTTTCTGCTACATACCGTTTTTGAGATACCCGCTGTTAAAAAGTCAAAAATAATTTCGAACCTTTGGTGGTCCACTGTTGCAGATTCTTCCAAAAATAGGACAAGATTTCATATAAATTGGACCTCCTGATTCAAAAACTTCAATCCAAATTTTTCTAGCATGTTCCGTTTTCAAGATATTCGCTTTCGAGATTTTCACGTGAAAAAAAAATTCAAACTCGAATATCTCGAAATCGGAAAATTTGGATTGCAAAAATTTGGATTGCAGTTTTGGAATCAGAAGGTCCAATTTAGATGAAATCAAGTCATATTTTTTGGAAGCAATGTAACAGTGGATCCACAAAAGTTCTCAATTATTGTTTTTTTGCGAGTATCTCGAAAATGGTACGTGCTAGAAAAATTTGGATGGAAGATTTGGAATCAGGAAAGCAAAATCTATAATAACACTGTGCTACAAAAAACACAAAATCGAATATACTTTTAAAATGAGGTAGTTAAGGTTGTAGGTCTCGTCGAAAAGATCACAAAAATGCCCATCAAACTTGCCAGACACCCTCAAATTTTAAAGTTATTGTCAAAAAACGTTTTTTTTTTGGGACTTTCTCACTAAACCATGTGTAACTTAAACATTTTTCAACCGATTTTAAGTTTTTCAACTGTTTTGGATAGAAGAAGGATAGGGCTTTTCATGTGTGTGAATTGGTCTATACATATAAGAAAGATATGTATTGATTTTTTCAACAATATCTAATTTTTTTATATTTTTTGAAAATTTTTTGAGTTTATCGATTTTTTTCTGCTATAGTTTGTTCAACAACATTTATATTAATAAACGTATTCCTAAAGAAAATTTAATTGTGAATACGATGAGCTTTATGCCAAAAAAAATCGGATAACAATTGACAGAGTTGTGATAGTTTTTCTAAAAAAGAAAATGAAGATTTTGTATGAAATTGCCCTGCGGATAACCCAGGCAAAAAAAATAAAAAATAAACTAACATACTGAGAAGTCGCGTATCATTATTTTATAGGTTTTTGACCTCCTGAATTCGAATTTGGCGTTGAAATAGCGCTATCTGATTAAGTTTTTGATATATCAATTTATGTTAAATATCTCAAAAACCTGACGAGATAGAGCAATTTAAAGGCCAGATTCGGATTCAGCGCGTCAAAAACCTTAAAAAATATTGTACATGACCATTTATGATAAATTATTATTTTTTTTCCTGGGTTATCTGAACGGCGATTTCCTGCAAAATCTTAATTTTCTTTTTTTGAAAAATTATCACAACTCTGTCAATTATTATCCGATTTTTTCAGGATAAAGCTTATCATATTTAGAATTAAATTATCTTTAAAAAAACACTCATAAATATAAAGGTTGTTAAACAAACTATAGCAGAAAAAATCGATAAACTCGAAAAATTTTCAAAAAAAAAAAAACAAAAAAAAAATGATTTTATAGAAAAAATCAATAGATATCTTTCTTTTACGTATTGACCAATTCACGCACATGGAAAGCCCTGTCCTTTTTCTATCTAAAACAGTTTAAAAATTTTAAATCGGTTGAAAATTTTCTGACTTACACAAAGTTTAGTGAGAAAAGCCCAAAAAAAACTTTTTTTGACAATAACTCTAAAATTTGAGGGTGTCTGGCAAGTTTAATGGGCATTTTTGTGATCTACTCGACAAGACCAACAACCTATACTATGTCACATCAGAAGTATTTTTTAACTGTAGCACAGTGTAATCAGTTGGTATTTTAATGGGAGGTTTTTGTTGTCGAACAATGTAATTATTAAGCAATAACTGGAAACAATATCATCTAGAGTTTTTTTGTTAATGATTTTTGAAGTTCTAAATAAAGAAGAATGAAATGCCATTACCCGATTTTGTCACCATTTTGACAAAAACCTAAACTTGGTTTAAGAGGGATGTGTATTAGAACACTAGTATAATAATTTAAATAAAAAATGGAATTTGGACCATTTTTGAAGAAGTAATGAATAAATGAAGTTTGAATAAAGAAACAAACGGCAAATTTTAGAAAATTCGATATCTTCTGAACGGGTCATCAAAAAACTCGAAAAATAACCAGGCAGCAGGTTTCAAAGGGTACTAAAAACTGTATCAAAATTGGAAAAATCTAAAAAAAAGTTTCAAAGGGTTTGATTTGGCATGATTTGTACCACTAATGTCATTAGTGACTACAGAATTCATATAAAAATATGCTGACATGAAAAATTAATATTAAGAACCTACACCGTTTTTCGATACTTTTTAAATATTACCATAACATTTTTAGTACTTTTTAAAAAGTACCAAAACATTTTTAGTACTTTTTAAAAAAGTACCATAACATTTTTGGTACATTTTAAAAAATACACAAATTATTCTAATTTGGGACACCTTCCCGTTTAGTTTGTGTTTTTGTGTGTAGTAGGAGTAGGAAAAATAAATCATAAAAATTGGCTTCTGTTTGTAAAGAAACCAAAAACAAAGTTTAAATTTGACCACAAAATGTTAAAAGTTTTTTTTTGTTGAGGAGAAAAATGAAAACTGACTTAATGAACAAAAACAAGCAGATTTCATTAAATGCAAAAGTTAGTTGTGAGTATTTTTATAGCAGCAACGGATACATGACAGGCATTTAACTTTTTTTGTATTAAAAAAAGAGTTAAAATCTAAATGCAAATGTTTCTTTCAAATAGTTTGTTATGATTAAGGTAAACATTTTGAAAGGCAACAACTCAATTTAATGTTTTTAATATGTATTTTTAACAAAAAATTTTAGATTTCATTAGAAAAAGCACGGAATGAAAAATCTTTTCTACTTCATTATTTAAATTTTCTAGAATATGTTGCCCACTACACATTTTTCACTTAAAATTAGGAAAAGATCTATTGAAATTTGGAAATCCCAGTTTAAGTTGTTGAAATTACACAGCAAACTATTGCTGTATTTGCTATTTGGATTAATTAAGCCCATTTTTAGTTTTTTTCCTTTAAGTATGCTTTAAAAAATTCTATAAAATATATATTTTTATTAAGTTAAACATAGCAAATAAAGCAGTCTTGGATACAATGGTTTCTAAATGAAGACAGTGCCCTGCCGCAGTACCCTGCCACATTGCTGTAAAACTGCCTCAATGTGGTTTGGGCTGAGTTAATTGACGTTTTTTTTGCTTGTCATAAAAATTATACCCAGAAAATAAAACACGTCTTCAAAATTAAGATTTTTTGACTTTTAATTACATAATTATGTTTTTATATTATAATTTAATTATTCTCTTAACGAAGAATATCATAAACACAAACAGGTAATAATAAATTGGTAACATCTTGTTTTTTAAACAAGAATCTTATATATGTAAAATGCTAAAAGTCACGTATAAGTAATTGTTTATCTTAAACAATATGAAATAAGTCAAGCATAATTTAAGGAACAAACAAATAAACATACGCGTACAGAGTGATCAATATGTTTTCAATTTTTTTTTTTTATAAAAACGAGTAAAACGACTAAAATTGAATTAAACAAATCCATGAATGCCCTCCACAATGCTCAAAACATTTTAAAGACAATTAATTTTAAAACTTTTTCTAAAATTTTTTTTTTGTGAAAAAACTTTTATCGTTAAGATAAAAACTTTTTCGAGTTTTTATATCAGATCTTTAATAAGTGTAAAAAACACTCAAAAAACTAATTTGATTGAAATAGGCTTCTATTTGTTGGCAATAAACCGATTTAACTGAATATCGGGCGAAATTTTCATATGGAGCCTAAGTCCAAAAATGGTCCGATTATAATCAGATTTGATTAGTAAAGTACACGTTAAACACACACAAACAAAATTTTAATTAAATATTTTCTATTTTCATGAAATTTTAGAGATTGATGTGAATATCGGGAAGGTGGTTTGTATGGGGGCTACAAGAAGAACTGGTTCGATTCCTTTAAAATTCGGAATGTGAATATAAACTACGTTTACCTGTCAAATTTCGAAATTAGATCTATTATAATACGGTTATTAAAGTCATTTGAGCCAAAATCTACACTCAAAATAATACATTAGTAGATTTACTAATTTTTTTTGCTAATGCTGGTTAGCTAACTTTTAGCAAATTTTTAGTTGAGATTAGCATATTAGCAAAAATATCTTGTAAACTTCATTTAGCGCATTAGCAATTTTAAACAAAATTTGAACTAATTTTTTTTTGCTAGATTTAAAATTGAGTTGATCAAATTTTTACAAGCTTTTTTGCTAATATTAGCAAAATAAATGGTAATTTTTTTTTTATTTTCAGAAAACTTAAAATGGCGCTATCTCAGAAACTAAGCCAGATAGAGCAAAATGGAGGCCATTTTTGGTTCTCGAGCTGTCCATAGTATCGCCGGTCGTCTTCACATGTGTGGACCCTAATGGGCCCTAACTTTGGATCCAAAAAAGTTGGCATTCCCGAAAATTTTAAAATGCTCATATCTCGGTAAATATTGCCGACACAACAAAAAGTCTAAAAGCATTTTTGTAGCTCTCAACACGTAGAACAAGACCGCAAAATAGTTAAAAGCTCTCCGAGTAATATTTTTGAAGTCGAGTTTGAATCGAGTTTTTTAATTCTCAAGTCCCCAGTAATCCCCTATAATCACGTATCTCAAAAACTAAGCAAGGTAGAGCGAAACGGACACAAATTTTGGATCAAAAACTATGACGATTTTTAAGGAACCCAACTACGTCTAGGCCCATCGGGGTCTGGACCTATCGGGTCCGAACCCAATGGGGTCCTCAGATGTGTATGAACTAAGTTAAAAAAAAAAAAATTTTTTGTTAACTAATTATTGGCAAAACATTTTTGCTAACTTTAGCAAAAAAATTGTGGGTTCAAAATCAGCAAATTTTCTTGTAGGTTTACAAGCTTTTTTTGCTAACATTACAGTTTTTTTTTTTGAGTGTAAAAGGACCTCTGTATGGGGGCTAAGTCTAAACATGGATTGCTTTTTTCCAATTTCAATACGCTTTGTCCTTGTGCCTAGAGAGGCTTAAGTTTCAAATTTTAAATAAATTGATTAAAAATTGCGACCTGCATCGTGTTTACACCGTTCACATGGACAGACAGACGGAAGGGCGTACATCGCTAGATCGACTCAAAAAGTGATTCAGAGTCGATCGAACATCAGCCCAAACTCATTATATCCTGTAACACAGTGTGGTGTAGGGTATAAAAAGCTAGACCCCTGAAGTTTGGCACAAACATGTCTTCTGGTCAAAGCCAGTTTAAGTTCGTAAACGGGCAAAATCAAACCAGGAGGAAAAAATTTCTCCCTTGAAGAACTAAACTAGCGTCTGAAAAAAAATTATTTTTTAATCGATCTTTGGTATTTTTGTTAAGTAAATGAAATATTCTTATGCTTGAAGAAGTTAAAAGTCCTGAACTAAGTTGTGCAAAATTTTTCTGTTCGGTAGCCAAACATTGAAATTGTAGCCAAACATTGAAATTGGAATTGTTTTTTATTTTTTTTCACTTAACCTTAAGTTTAGAAATCGTCTATGATCGTCAACAATTAGGCCATAATCTACATTAGTCCAACTGATCGGACGGACACTATGAATATGTCCATAAACATATTGACTCCACTGTACATAAATAAAAACAAGTAATATACAAGTACATATGTTCATTAGACCGGCATTTTTTTGTATGACAAAAAAGATTTTCTTCCGATTTTAAACGTTCGGTCAATTTTTTATTCTCCTAGGCCTAAAACTTATGTGAAAGAAATTTGAGGCCAATCGGACAATCGGATTCATTCTTGGGTGTCACCGGCGATCAATGTTTTTTTATTTTTGAAAATTAACTAACACTAATTAACACTTATATCAAACAATTTTTATAATCTGTCGGACGATTTTCGAGATATCGCTATTTGAAGCTTGCAAAAATGGCGGGTTTTTCCACGTCCAAGAATTTTTTTTATAAAAAATCTTAAAATTTCTTTCCCTTGACCCTTTTACAGAGCTTAAGACAATCTTTCATTTAAACTTAATTTAAGCCAGATCCGTTCACGCCCTTCAATCAAAGTTTTGTATTTTTAAAGAATTTTCACCAAAATTTTGAATTTTTTAAAAAATAAAAAAAAAAAAATACATTGCCCTTACCACAAGAAAACAAAAAGTCTATTTTAACAAAAGTTTGATGTTAAATTTCAAATTTTCAATACATTTTTTGAAAGTCGATTTTAAAAACAAAAACAATTTGTATGGAAATAAAATTAAAAGCTGGTTTTAAATATATTTTATTTTTCTATGGTAAGGCTGATTATTTTTATTAATTTTGACAATATCAAAAAATGTCTAAAATTTCTTAAATCGGTCGAGAGGTTTTTGAGATATCGCCATTTGAAATTTTTTAAAAAAATTTCTAAAAATTGCTGGATTTTCCTATGTTCAAGAAATTCGATCAAAGTTTTGAATTTTTGAATAATTCCGCCTAAAATTTTAGATTTTTAAAAAAACCTCCCAGTAAAATATCCAACTGATTCTTATAAATTTTTCTATCCTGAATCCGAATCTGCCATTCAATTTTTTCTAGCACGTACCCTTTTTGAGATATTCGCTCTTAAAAAGTCAAAAATGCAATAATTTCACATTTTTGGTGTTTCACTGTTTCAGATTCTTAAAAAAATATGACTTAATATAACTTAATATAAAATGGATTTCCTGATTCCAAAATTGCCATCTAAATTTTTTGTAGAATGTTTCGTTTTCGAAATATTTGCGTTTGAAAATTTTTCCACGCGAAAATCTCAAACGCGAATGTCTCGAAAATGGAACATGCTAGAAAAATTTTGATTGCAGTTTTGGAATCAGGAGGTCCAATTTATATGAAATCGAGTTCTATTTGTTGAAAGAAACATAACAGTGGACCCCCTAATGCGCAAAATGATTTGTTTTGTAGACTTTTTAATAGCGAATATCTCAAAAACGGTACGTGGTAGAAAAAATTGAATGGCAGATTTTGATTTGGGGGTGCAAAATTTATAACAACTAGTTGGATATTTCACTGGGAGGTTTTTGTTGTCGATCAGTGTAATTATTTAGCAATAACTCGAAAACAGGACCAGCTAGGATTTTCGAGTTAACGATTTTTAAAGTTCAAAATAAAGAGGAGTGAAATGCCATTTGCTCATTTTTGTCACCATTTTACAACCTAAAGTTGCTTGAAGAGGGGTGTGCCCATTAGACTGGGTCGACCATAAAGGAGAAAAAAAAAGTTCCCACTGTGCGGGCTTAATTTTAAAGCTTACCTCGAAAAAGTTCCATAGCCAAAATATTAGATTTTTAGGTCGCGATTTGGTACCGCCGAAATCGTTTTTTGTTCATAGCTTTGTCAGTTGATGTCCGATCGTTTAAAAAAAAAAATTGTTAGAAAGTCCTCAGCGAGTACTAAAGTTGACTCATATCTGGTTTTAACCTCAGAGGTCATCTTCTTGTTATGATTGTTAGTTTCTCATCTTTCTACCCACTTAAATGATTTTAATTTTTCCATTAAATTATAGCACTAAAAAATTCATGAAATTCTTCCCTTGGAAGTATCCAGTTAAATTTATTAACAAAAAAGTTACATTTGATTTAAGATTTTCATATACAATATAAAGAAAATTAGAAAAAACACTTGTTATTATGCCTTTAAACTATATTTAATTTTTTTAGTTTGTATTTAAATACATACGAACAAGTGTTTTAAATCTTTTTCTATGGAAATTTAAAATTGAATGTAACTTTTTTGTTAATTAATTTAAGAGGGTACTTCTAAGGGAAGAATTTCATGAATTTTTTAATGCTATAATTTAATGGAAAAATAAAAATCATTTAGGTGGGTAGAAAGCTGAGAAACTAACACTCATGACACGAAGATGAGCTCAGAGGTCAAAACCAGATATGGGTCAAATTTAGTACTCGCGGAGGACTTTCAAACAAAATTTTTTTTAAAACGATCGGACATCAAATGACAAAGTTATGAACAAATAACGATTTCGGCGGTACCAAATCGCGACCTAAAAATCTTATATTTTGGCAGCGCCCTTCGATAAAATTTTATAGAGTTTTTGGTGAAAATTTTCTAAAAAAACAAAACTTTTCAAAGGGCCCTACGGGTTTTAATGATCGGATTTGGCTTAAAATAACTTTAAATGAAAGCTTGTCTATGAAAGAGTAAAGTAAAACAAGTGAGAGTGTTAAATTCGGCTATGCCGAATCTATGATACCCTCCAACATGTTAAAACATATAAAAAATCCAGAGTCGTTTTTTTTGGGGGGGGGCTCGGTGGGGGTGGTGAGGGATACTTTCCCCATCGCGATAAATGTTAACTAATTTATTTATTATACTTTTTGCAATTTAGTAATACCACTTTCTCATTATTTTAATGTTTTTTTTTTCAATCCACGCCCACAAAAGGGGCGGGTAGAAAAAAACTAAATTTTCCAGCCCCCTGGATCTAAGTTCAGGAGTTTAAACCCCTTCTGACATAAAAAGATTTCATTTGTAAAACAATAATGGCAAAAAAAGATGTAAAAATGGCATTTTTTAAGAGGTTTTTTTAGTTTGTTAAGGGGGAACTTTTTTCCCCCTGGCCCGATTTTGCCCATTTCCGAACTTAACCGGCCTATGAACATTATACATATTTTGACCAATTTTCAGGGGTCTAGCTCTTTTATTTTGGACTGAATCGTGTTTTATACAGACGGACGGACGGACATTCATAGAACGACTTAGAATCGATCATAGATCAATAATATATATACTTTATGGGGTCCCCGACCGATATTTTTATGCGTTACAAACGGAATGACAAAGTGAGTATACCCCCATACTGTGGTTGGAGGGTATAAAAATATTGAGATTTTTTTAAATTTCTTGACTATAGGAAAAAAACCGCCATTTTTTGCAAATTTCAACTAGCGATATCTCGAAATCCGTTCGATCGATTTAAAAAAAAAAAAGATATAAGTGATCAGCTCATCAAATTTTATAAATATGTGTATTGCCAGACAAGTTTTTTAATTTTTTTTTTTAATTTTCAAAAATCTAAAACTTCGATCGCCTTTATTTAATCCAATTGGCCCAAATTTGTACCCAAATTTGTACCCAAATTTGTACCACTTGCGAAAATCAAAAGTTAAAGAAAAAATGCCTCTCTAATGTTCATATAAAAATTACAATATGCATAATTTAAAAACTTCCAAAATGTTGGTAATAACACACGTGTTTGTTTAAGGTCTGTTTACATCACATCACCGAGTCTTTGGATTTAAGGCTAGTAAAATATTAACAAAGGGCTAATACCGCCAAAAAGTCATAAACATTTTTAAAAACAGCTGTATGTTAAACAAGTGAGAGTTTTAAATTCGGCTGTGCCGAATCTTTGATACCCTCCAACATGGTAAAATACATATAAAAAAATTTTAGAGGCGTTTTTGGGGAGAGGGCTCTGTGGGGGTGCTGGGGGATACCTTCCCCAACGCGATAAATGTTTACTAAATTATTTATTACGCTTTTTAAACTTTAGTTATACCATTTTTTCACAATTTTTATGTTTTTTTTAATCCACGCCCACAAAAGGGGGCGGGGCAAAAAAAAAACAATATTTTGTAGCCCAGGGGTCTAAGTGTATGACTTTTAACCCTTTCTGACATAAAAAGGTTTCATTTGTTTAACAAAAATGCAAAAAAAGCTGTAAAAAATGGCTCTTTTATAGAGGTTTTTTTAGTTTTTCAAGGGGGAACTTTTTTGCCCCTTATCCGATTTTACCCATTTCCGAACTTAACCGGCCTATGACTATGAGACACATTTGTGCAAATTTTCAGGAGTCTAGCTCTATTATTTTATGTGCTTTATACAGACGGACGGACGGACATTCATAGAATGACTTATAATCGATCATAGATCAATAATATATATGAAGGGCTTACTGCAAGAACTTGATAAGCAACATTTAATTTTTTGTGTTTTTCGCCTTCTGCTGATGTTCCATTTACAAATTTTGGGCAAAAGTCTGGATTTAACCTTTCGTACAAGTATATTGAGCATAAAAGTTCTGAAAAAGTTCTATTTTCTATATTATTTTAAAAGTTTTAAGGCAAAAACCACCATAAAGTGAAATGATGCTTATCGAGTTTTTACAATAAGCCCTTCATATACTTTATGGGGTCCCCGACCGATATTTCTATGCGTTACAAATGGAATTACATAGTGAGTATACCCCCATGCTGTGGTTGAAGGGTATAAAAACATCGTTGATCTAATATGTAATTATTTTTTTCAAATATTTCATAAAACGAAAAAATCCTCCAAGTCTTAATACTAATAAGGGAAGTCTCCCTGGTGTCACCCTCCAATCTTCATGAAATTTGATATGTTGTTCAGAACAAAAATTAATTCGATACATATTTTTTTTAGCGGCCCAAACTAATTTTTAGTGTTGTCGATTAGTATGGGGGTAAATTTAACTCTTTCAGTTCTTAACGATTTACGCCTATTTAATCATAATAAACAAAGGCATATGCAAAGGTTCGAAAGAATTAATTCTTTAATTCCCTTTTGGAAATAGAATTTAATTTCATAGAATTGTCCATTCTTTAAAATCATTCCCTATGAATTAATTCTCAAGCTTAATTCACGAAGCTTAACTTTCAGTTGAATTAATTCCCCATAGAATTAATTCTCTATGGAATTCAATTCCATAGGGAATTAATTCTTTTTTTTTTTAAATTCAATCTATTACAAATTGAATGAACATTTTTTTTATGCATTCCTTTGAATGAATATTATATGTTCTTCATTCCTTTGAAAAATGAGTTGGTAGATATTTGAACAAATTAAAAAAAAAGTGATAAAATACGTATGTTTACGAAGCATTCTACCAATTAAAGTGTTTTGAACCTATTGGGTCCTAATAATAAAGTCTTAAAACTAAAATTGTCGTATCTCGAAAGCTAAGCTAGATAGAGCAAAACGGATCAAAATTTCGGATCAAAATTGATGGGAAAAGTTGAACTACAGAAAAAGAGATACAAAGTTGCTTCGCAACTTTTTGTCATGTCACCGGTAGTTACCGAGATATGAGCGTTTTAAAATTTTCGGTAATTCGAATTTTTAGACTCAAAGTTAGGACTTAATGGGGTCCACACATGTGAAGAGGCCAATTTCTTTATAGGGTCGCCACCGATTTTGATCCGAAATTTTTCTCCGTTTTGCTCTATCATGCGTAGTTTTCGAGATACGGCAATTTTAGTTTTTAGACTTTATTTTTAGGACCCAATAGGTTCAACACACTTGAATTGGTAGAATGCCTCATAAACATACGTATTTTATCACATTTTTCGTATTTGTTCAAATATCTGCCAACACATTTTCAAAGGAATGAAGAACATATAATATTCATTCAAAGGAATGCATAAAAAAATGTTCATTCAATTTGTAATAGATTGAATTAAAAAAAGAATTAATTCCCTATGGAATTGAATTCCTTTGGGAATGAATTCTTGAGAATGAAGCCTGTGAATTATTTTAAAGTGAATTGAATAAAAGAATGGTAAATTCAAATAACTGAAGTCGAATTAATTTTATTGGAGAATTAATTCTCAATAGAATTAATTTTTTCGAACCTTTGGGCATATGTGGTATCAGATTAGAGGTCTTTAAAAATACCTATCTTGTGGTGCTAACAACAGTGCTTACGACTAATTAACAAAACTGTCCTGAAATTTCGGTATTTTACTCAATCTGACGAAAATTTGTGCATGTTTGGAAACGTTCTTTAGATAGGTTTTCCAAAGACCTTTCATTTGGTATAGGATTCTTTGCATAATATAGAAGATAAACGTGAATTCGGGCAGCCATAAAAAAATACGTGTCCCTTTATTTTTTCTGCTCTCAAAATAAAATCAATTCCATAAAGATCCGTTGGTGACATCAAAGAGACTTCCCTTGTTAATAGACCGATGTAAACAGACCTTTAACGTTATTTTGCTTTAACTAAGTATAAGGATATTAAAACAGAAACATAAGAACAGCAGAACCCATTTGCCAAATAATAGCATTAGAGAGCGAGCATAAGTATTATTATTATTTTTTTTTTTTTGAAAAATAAAAAAAGACTAAACCAGCATATGAAATACATATTATATTTCATGTGTATTTTGAAATGAGTTGCTAAATCTGAAAAGTAAAAACACATGAAATTTTGTACAGAACAACAGCGACACAATATGATAAAAAGGAACTTTTAAGATTAACAACATGAACTATAAAAAAATAACAAGTAGTTTTTACATGTAGTTTGCATATGACTTTCCTTGAAAATTTTTTGAAAATGAAAAGTTTTTCATTTTTAATTTTCATATTAAATCTGTTAAAATAATGAGACAATTGTGAGCGTACGTGTATGTAAAGTACACATTATAAATGTATAAGTTTGAGTAAGTATAGTGTGTGTATTAGGGCGTCCCATCAAATTGAAAATTTTCGAATTTCGTGTCGTAATACCTGCAAAAAAATTTAGCAAGGACATCTTTAGTCGGCAAACAGCGGTCAAAGTTGGAAAAAATTATTTTAAAACATAAATTTATCCAAATTTATCAAAAGTTGAAAAATGTTTTGAATGTTATCTAAAAAATATTAAAAAAATATGAAAACGCGATTTTGGTGCAAAAATGCAGATCAGCGATTTTGGTCAACAGATGCTGATTAGCATTTTTGTGCAGCAATCGTAATTTTATATTTTTTTAATATTTTTTACATAACATACTTAACTTTCCAAAATCGTGGTTTTTGATTTTTTTAAATATTTTTCCAATAAAGTACGAAAAATTTCCGATTTTTTGAACCGGATTTGGTTAAAAATTTCGTTCATGAATTTTGTTCAAAATATGTAATTTTTTTCAACTTTGACCGCTGGTTGCCGACTAAAGATGACCTTACAAAATTTTTTCATAAATTTTCTCATAATCAGCTCTAACATGGCCATCATTTGGCAGGTATTACGACACGAAATTCGAAAGTTAAAATTTGACGGGACGCCCTATTGTGTATGTAGTAAATAATATTACACACTCACACACCCACTCTCTTCCTTTTTGTTTTAAGTAATTATATACTTCATCATGTTGATGCCTTAAGTAGTGCCGAAATATACATAAAAAATAATAATGAAACAACAACAAAAGCTTTATGTAGAATACATTTTAAATAATAAAAGCCCTATAGCTTTCTCGGTAGGTTGCCAAAAGAAATTATAAAGATTATTCACCTTAACTGCAAGTAACAGCAGGTAGGCAGTCAGATAGACATACTGATTTAATATATATTTTTTTTAATATTCATTATCCAAAAACTCCTACACACAAAAAATTTAGGGATACCATCCCCCTCGTGATAAATCTTGGAAAATAGATTAACTATGGTTTTTCTACCTAATTAATACAATAATATCATAATTTAAAACATTTTTTAAATTCACGCCCCCTAAAATGAGGCGGTCCAAAAAAATTAACTTTTCTGATCCGCTAGTTCAACGATTTTTAATACGGCATAAAAATTCTTCATTTGTTATCCTCCTGGTTCTTTTATCCCCCTGGTTAGATTTTTGTCCATTTATGACCTTGAATTTACTGGTATCATAAGACATATACGTCCTAAACTTCGGGAGTCTAGCTCTTTAAGTTTGGACTGCATCGTGGTTTCCACAGACTGCCGGACACTTTCGAATGTCTTTCAAGGGCAGCATCTCAACCTTTATACTCGTAAACCGATTTAACCGATTTGAATAAAACTTAACATACATATGAACATTTCCATTTAACTTTTGATTTTAAGGTTTAAAAAATATTAAAATTTTTTTTGAAGGCACATCAAAATCGTTTAGTACGCGTTTAAACATGCATTTAGTAAGTTCAAATCCATTCGCGTGAAGAACTTTCAGCTGACGCACAGTGCCACATTTGGCCAATCTAGCACGACAAAAATCAAAAAAAAAAGTTCCCCGATTTTCATGATATGTTTGTATGTATTATATAACATTTCAAATAGCACGGAAATAATCATATAAGATCGATAATTCTGTTCGTTACTAACAGGCGGGTGCATAAAGTTGCATCTTGTAAAATCCTGTAACTAGTGTACATTATTTCGCATAAATTAAGTCGAGTTTAAACTGTTGTAACTTTTGAACAAAAAGAGATATTTATCCACTCTTTTTTGGTAATTTTAAAGAATATTTAAATGCTTTAAGTCATATCTTTTCTTTTTTTTTAAACAAATTTTTCTATTTTTTATTAAATTTTTAACAAAACACAAATTTTTGAAAAGAAAATTATATATTTATTTTTTTTGATGGAATAGAACTTTTGTGTTTGGTCCGTATTGGTCGCCGGACTTTTACAGATATATTGACCAATATCCATAGTACTTATTTCAACGGCTAACTTTTGCGACCGTCTGCGACGCCGACTACAGTGGGGCGATATGTAAACCTTGTTTTTACATATTTTTTAAACATATTTTAAAAAAGTGGGCGTGGCAGTTGTCTGACCGCCCCCTTTTTTTGTGATATTATTTCTACAGTCATTGAGAGTATATATACCAAATTTAAAGAAATTATAACCAAAATTACAAATTTAAAAAAAAAAGTGGGCGTGGCCCTTAACCGGCCTCCCACATTTTTCATAATGTTGTTTTTAAAGTCAAAACGAACATTTATACCGAATTTCAAGTCAATATAATTAAAATTGGATTTTTGTCGTCCTAGATTGGCCAAATGTGGCACTGTGTGACGGCGCGAAAATTATGGCGGTTTAAAGATTTTAATAGAAAACAAAAAATCTGAAAATTACAGTTATTATTAGAATTTAACAAAATCAACGTTAATTAACGTTTCATACTATCCCCAATAAAAACCAATAAATTACGTCCATTAACGTGGATATACAATCCAGCGACGTATCCAGGAATTTCAAAAGGGGGGGGCCCAACTCGAAATTTTTTTTTATCACAATATAATAATACTATTTTCTAGGACTACCCCCCCCCCTGTCCAAAAAAAATTCTAGAAATTACTGCATTTTTCTATGTGTACTAACAACATAAAAAATGCCTCAGAATTTGTAAATATTTTTTGAGAAGAATGACTCAGACTCTATTTTTAAACTGCAAAACTTGACACATCTCAGAATCTGAGAACATTTTTATAAAAAAAAAATTTCTTAGAATTTGAGAACTTTGCTATAGAAAATATTCTGAAAATATTTTAAACAAAAAATTTTTCAAAATCTTAGAAACTTTCTATAGCAAAAATGTCTTTAAATCTGTCAATTTTTTTGTGAAAAATGTCTGATAAATTCTTAGATTCTGAGGTATTTTTTCCTATAAAAACCGTTCTTAGAAACAATATGTAACCTAAATGTAAAAAGGTTTTAAATAGGTATTTGTGATAAATTTCAAAATTAAATTATATGAACCATACACTCAAAATAATAACTCTGTAAAATACTCTGTAAAATTACTGTAATCTCAATTCAACAGATATTTGACAGAGTTTTCTCTCAAAATACAGATTTAAAGAAAATACTTTGTATTTTGTTGTGACAAAAAAACAAAGTTTCCTCTGTTATATTACTTTTTAATTTGTAATCTTAATTTTACAGATAATTAACAAAGTTTTCTGCTAAAATACAGATTTAAGCAAAATACTTCGTATTTTTTTATAACCAAAAAAGTTTTTTGTTTTGAGTAGTTTTTGTTACCACACATCAAAATTTATATTTTTTTTTTGAGAAAAAGTTGAAAAAGTAGCAAAAAAACTTATCAAAAAAAAATCTTTTCAGAAATCTTATAAAAAATTTACAAAATAACATGCATTTAACTAAACTCTATGGCCCCTACCACAAGAAAACAAAAAGTATATTTTAACAAAAGCTTTATTTTAAATTTCAAATTTTCAATACATTTTTTGAAAGCCGATTTTAAAAACAAAAACTATTTGTATGGAAATAAAATTAAAAGCTGATTTTAAATATATTTTATTTTTCTATGGTAAGGCTGTATAAATATGGACATTTCCATTTAACTTTTCATTTCTTTGAAATTTTGGTGTTTTGGCCAAAACTTTTTTTATTTTCATTCAAATGGCTATCTACTGATAGAAATGCATAAAGGACTTCTAATGCAATTAGCTTACAAACACTAAAGGCCAAAAATCTTAATTTGCGGTAGTTAGCGACAATCAAACTTCCGAAATGTGGAAAAGTCGATTGAAATTTCATAAAAATAATGTACTTTTTGGACTATTGTACTTGCGCCGTCCGGCGTATTCTTCGAAGATTTCAAATATATGGTCCCTATACTTGTTCAAAATAGATGTATTTATGAATTTGATGTGCCATCAATAATAAAAAAGTTATTTGGTGGTAACGGTTTGAAATTAAAATTTCTTCATTTTCAATTTTTCGTCGTTTTTTGATCAGGAAATTTGCGCCGCTTCATACTTTTCAAAAGCCAATACGAAAAATAATAGCTGTCGTAATTCCCTACAGTTTGAAACCGGTCTCATGAATGTGCCCTCAATAGGAGCGGAGTACTAGCTAGACAAAGGTTGAGAGACAAAACGTGAAAGTCATCAAAAATCCACTTTTTTGCGAGGCACATTCGCAATATTATTTAAAAGTGGCCAGCACATCGCGTGATCCAAATATTTTTTGATTTTTTATAATAAAATCGATATAGCGTGTTAAAATTTTGATTAGCAAAAATTTTGCAAAAATCTGACATTTCACGATTTTAAACTTTTGCTTGTATTTTCGCGCGAAAAGAATTTAGATTTAAAATATACCCGTCAGACGATTGCTTGTAATGCGTATTATGGATCTTGTGCAAAAATTGGGACTTAGTGTAACTGTACGCTGAAAACGCGCCAATTTTGTCCTCAGATAAACCGCCAGGGCACACCCAAACCGCTAATAGAAATTAATTTCTATAAATGGCAATTGCTGGCACTTATAAAGCATTATTCCAAAACTGAGCGGCATTATTGAATTTTGAAGATTGTGGATTTTATGCATCTTTCAAAATTTGATTAATCAGAAATTGCATCACTTTTAAAAATTCCCAATTTTGCATAATGCACAAGTTTCTTAACTAATTTGAGGGTGCTTTATCCGAATATGACCTTTAATTTGGTCCATCGTCATTAGATTTCGCGTAAATTGCATATCAAGTATTAAAAGATCAACTTTTTAAAACATACTTTTAACGTAAAAATCTGATTGTATATCCACCTTAATGGACGTAATTTGGTCGGTTGTTATTAGGGATAGTATAAAACATTAATTAACGTTGATTTTATCAATTTCTAATAATAATTGAAATTTTGAGATTTTTTGTTTTCAATTAAAATCTTTAAACCGCCATAACTTTCGCGCCGTCAGCTGAAAGTTCTTCACACGAACGGATTTGAACTTACTAAATGCATGTTTATACGCGTACTAAACGATTTTGATGTGCCTTCAAAAAAAATTCGAATATTTTTTAAACCTTAAAATCAAAAGTTAAATGGAAATGTTCATATACAGAGTTTTTTCTGTAATTTTTTTTTTGCATTAAATGCATTTTACAAATATATGTAAATTTACATAGTTTTCTATACTAAATGGTGGTTTATTTAACCAATGTTTTACTAAAAACTCTGTAAATTAACAGTTTTTTTTTGTCCAAATCATTTTACAGAGTTTTAAAATAAAATTACAGAGTTTTCTCTGTCAAAAAGGTTTCATATTTAACCAATATTTTACTATAAACTCTGTAAATTAACAGTTTTATTTTGTCAAAATCATTTTACAGAGTTTTTTAGTAAAATTACCAAGAAATGTTGTTAGCTGGAAAGTATGGTGTACTCTGTTAAATTAGCAGAGTTTTTCTGTAATTTAACAGAGTTATTATTTTGAGTGTAAAGATTTAGCCCTCCTGATTCCAAATTATCTTACCAAATATTTTAATCTTTTAACATTTTTCTGATATTGGTGTTTGAAAATTCGAAACCGCTAATTTAGGCGTGGGTCTACTGTTAAAGCTATTATAAAGGACCTGATTCCAAATCTGCCATTTAAATATTTGTAGAACATTTCGCACTTGCGCTTTTTACGGCTCTACTGTTACATATTATTGCCTTGGCGCAACAATTAAGGACTGATTTTTTATAAAATGGAAATCTAGATTCCAAATACGCCATTAAAATGCTTTCGTAAATTCGTTTATGAAAATTTATCTTTATTTATTTACATAAAAAATAATCGAAGTTTTTTTTTATTTTTTGCCAGTTAAAATATTGTCCTTAGTCATTATTAAATTCTCAAAACTGCGGTTTTTCAATTCAAACCCGATTTTTGAAAAAAGTGCCAGATTGAAAATTAAAAATTAATAAGAAAATTTTTATTTAGAAAAAAATTTTCAGCATCTTAGAATTTTTTAAAGAAATAATATCTCAGAATCTGAGACTTTTAATGTAGAAAAAGTGACTTATATCCTTAGAATTTGAATTTTGTTCTATGGAAAACTGTTTACATGATCCTGATGCATAATTTTCATTAAATAAAACCAATATAATGTGTTTTCTTATAAGGGTTCAAGTTGAAAAAATGCAGAAGAAAAATTGAATTTCTAAAAATTATAGACATTTCTGGTATTTCCTATACCGCACTGTGGGCCAGCATCCCTGAATTTTGGCCATAAATAGACCGCTTAACCTATATGTCAAAAAAGTATTGCATATGGGTGTTAAAGGATCGCTGATCACGATTCTGGAAAAAAAATTTCAAAATTCAAAATGGCGAATCCAAAATGGCGGACATGATTTTTTAATTCTTTGTTTATTGTGTTTAATATAATCATTATCGATGTATTTGGGGTCGTTAATAACGAATATGAGCTCAGACTTTTAAAATTCAAAATGGTGGATCCAATATGGCGACAAATTTAAATTTAAGATTTTTTATATGTTGTCTCTTTTGGCCAAAAACTTCGATTTTAATGGTTTTTCGGATGTTAAAACTGATTTTGGAATTAAAGATTTGAAATTCAAAATGGCGGATCCAATATGGCGAATATGCTTTTGTAATTCTTAGCTAATTGTACTTAAATTAGTAATTTTTGATGTATTTAGGGTCAGTAATTACGAATATGAGCTCCGATTTTTTATATTCAAAATGGCGGATCCAATATGGCGTCAAATAAAATATTAAGTTTTTTTTTCTATGTTGTCTGATTTTGATGGTTTTTGAAATACCAAATCTGATTTTAGAATCAAATATTCAAAATAGCGGATCCAATATGCCGGACAAGATATTTAAATTATTGATTAATGTTTCAAAATATCACTAGGAAATGATTGCACAACACGAATACGAACTCAGATTTTTTGAAATCAAAATGGCGGATCCAAAATTCAGGACATAGCTTTTAAAAAAATGTACAATGTTTAAATTTTTAAGTTTTTATAAATCCCTCTTTTTGCTTTTATCAGAAGATTTTAATAAAATATTTCTCTTTTAAATGCGTCAAAAAGTTCATATATTCAGTGGCTCATTTAAGAGAGAACTTTTTATTTCCAATAAGCATTTGCCATCCTAAATGTAAAAATAATGCTACAAGCTTACAATTTCGTAAAAAGTATTAAAAATGCTATTGCCAGAATATGCCCGCTTAAATGCGTTACCAGCTTTAATTTTTAGCACTACAGATGGACGCTGGTCACGTGAATTACTCGTGATCGAAAGTGAGCGTGATTAAAATTGTTTGTTAGTGAGTGAGACCATTTTTTTGCGTGAGTGATTCGTAGTGAGTGCAATTTTTTTGAGTGATTCAAAACTATTTAATTGTATTGATTCAGTTTTTACAATTTTATTCGTGTTTTAAAGGTTTAGCGTGAGTTACGAGTGAGCGTGAGTCACACGTGAGTGGTGTTTTGTTTACTCACGTAAATAGTGAGTAAGTGTGAGAAAAAAAAAACGATTGAGCAAATTATGTTTTTTTGCGTGAGCGTGAGTCAACGTGAGTCAAAATTCACTCACGTGCCCCTCACCAGTTATCACGCCAATGTTGTCAGAGTAAGACATTATAGAAACAAAACAATAGAAACAAAAATATTGTCATGTTTCTTTATCTGAAATGTTATTATTCCCAGTGGACGTGTCCAATTTCAAGGGATTCGTGTAGATTTTTAATTATATCTTTAGTTAGTATGGCCGGTACCCATAATTTCCAAGCGTACTCTTCAGCTTCCGAGCCATCATATGGTATCGTGCGCTTATAAACGTAGCCGTCAAAAGTTTTCAGATCCGGCAGTGAATCTTTGTGTTCTTCTAATTTTTTAATGATTTCTTTGTAGTCTTCTTCTTTAAAAGCAGGTGATTCTAAATCTATTATTTGATTCATGTGGTTGCTGATTTCTTCCAAATCATACCTGGATAGCACATCTGGCACAATATTTTGTTTCCCTTTTCGGTGCTGTATACTAAAGTTGAATGTCTGGAGCTGTAGGCTCCATCTAGCCAACCTGCCCGTTAGGTCCTTTTGAGTCATGAGCCATTTAAGACTCGAATGGTCAGTGATGACCGTAAATGGCATCAGCTCGATGTAAGGTCGGAATTTTTTTATAGCGGCTACAACCGCCAAACATTCTCGTTCAGTCACCGAATAATTTTTCTGGGCGGACGTGAACTTTTGTGAAAAATACGCGACTGGTCTTTCATCATCATTTTCATCTTTTTGGTACAATACGGCCCCCATTCCGACATCTGAAGCGTCGCATTGTACAAAAAAATCTTTGTTAAAGTTGGGGTGCATTAATACTGGTCCCGATATCAGAGCTTGCTTCAAATTGTCAAATGCTATTTTCGCCTCTTCAGTAAACTCGAATGTCTTCTTCTTTTTAAGAGTCTCAAATATGGGTGCTGCGGTAGTGGCAAAATCTTTGATAAATCTACGGTACCATCCAGTCGCTCCCATGAAACTCCGTACCTGTTTTGGTGTTTTTGGATATGTATATTTTTCGATAGCGATGACCTTTTCCGGATCCGGTTGTAGTTTTCCTTCTCCGACTATGTAGCCCAAATATTTTAATTCTTTGCAGCAAAATTTTGATTTGGCTACATTTATTGTGAGCCCCGCACTTTCCAAGTACCCAGCAACTTCTTCCAGCAACCGAAGATGTTCCTCAAACGTGGCAGATACTACTAAGAGATCGTCTAAGTAAACGAAAACATTTTCACGAACCCTTGCCGGAACCACTTTATCCATTAATCTGCACAGTCTTTGGGCCGCATTACACAGCCCAAAAGGCATTGCAGTGAATTGGTAAAGAGGCCGTCCAGGAATCGTGAAAGCTGTTTTCTCCCTGCTGGACTTCTCTAGCGGTATCTGCCAGAATGCATCCTTTAGGTCGATACTGGAAATGTAGTAGGTGTCCCCCAAGCGGCTTAACAATCCCTCAATATGCGGGAGCGGATAGGCATCTTTCACTGTGAGTTCATTTAACCTTCGTGCATCCAAGCAGAGCCTGCATTTCTCCCCCTTTCGGACAAATGCAACTCTGTTGTTCCAAGGGCTGTCACTAGGTTCAATGACTCCCAGCGAAAGCATCCTATCCAACTCCTCGTACATAAGTTTTTGTACCGCTGGGGAAACGGGATAGTGCCTCTCCTTTATTGGAACCGCATCTTTGGTGTCTATCGAGTGTTCTTCTAGAAGCGTTTTTCCTAAACCCTTTTTGGTGAAGCATGGGAATTTTTCAATTACTTCGTCCAATTTTTGCTGCTGATCTGTGGGCAGTACGTGCATCCTAGGATAAGGCTGTGGGTCATTTTCATCTACTAAAGAGATATTGTTCGTAGAAATGCTATCGATACTAAACTGTATTATATTGAAAGATTTCATAAAATCTATTCCTAGATAAAGATTCTGTTTTAATGAGGGGACTAAGTAAAATACTACCTCTTTTGATAGGTTATTGAACGTTATAGTGGTTTTTACGCGCCCTATGATACTATTTAAACGACCGTCAGCTGTTTTAATAAAAGCTTTATATGGGTGAATTTCTAGTTTGATTTTTTCTACCAAATCCAAACAGTTAACTCCCAGACAGGACACAGTGGCTCCACTGTCTAGCAGTCCATCCACCTTTTCACCATGCATCTCTATCTTAGCATATATTCGGGTATCTGTCCCTTCATAAAGAGTGGTTTCATCTATTCTAAATCTTTCTCTTTTTCTAGCTTTATATCTCTCTCTAGTTTTGACTAAATTGGGTGATGGTTCATTATTGAAAATGCGGTTTTTAGCTTCATTGTAGCGTTTCATTTTCTCATGCCATGGGATAATCATGTGGGTTTTGGTCTCATCCGGGGAATTTGTTTTATCAATTGCCATTGTATCATCACTGGGCAAAGGTAATGCCTTTGTCAGCAATGTTATGTTTTCGGTTTGGGTGCTTTTATCTATTGGGTATTCGTTTGGGTTGAACGCGTCTCCATACCCGCCCGAGAGACGCCCCCTGCTCGGTTTCCCTGGCACCTTGTACAATCAGGTGTGACTACGTTGTCCTGACCACACTTAAAACAGAAAACTTTGTTTGTAGTTGCAGTACATTCGCGGTGTACGTGCCCCGTTTTTTTGCATTTAAAGCAAGTTGGCTTTTTGACGTTTAAGGCATCCATCTCAAAATCTACACCATCATGTCCACAATCGAATTCTTCTAGCGCGTTTACGTGCCGTGAAGACTTTGAGTGAGCTGGGCGTTGACTTAACCAATATTTTTCCAGATCACTCGCGGCTTTTAAGAACTTTGCCAAATTTTCAAATTTCGTGGTCACCAAATCTTTCCCAATTTCCGTCCTCAAATTCAACTTCATCATATCGATTACCTCTTCTTCTGGAATTGGTTTCTCCTGTTGGCTCCTTAACTTAAGGATCTCGCTGCTGTAGTCATCTAGAGATTCGTTTGGAAGCTGTTTTCGTTCGTGCATTTTTCGATAAACCTCGTAGTCACTTCCATACCGACGATACTTATCTTTCAGTGATGCTTTTAATTCTTCCCAGCTATTAACCTTATTTTGTTGGTGTTGGCTCCAAAACCATTCCAATGGTCGTCCTCCTAAAAGAAAATGGAACTTGCTTAGTACTTCTGCCCATGAACGATCGTTGTCTTTTTGCAATTTCTCCACCTGGGAAATAAATGCTTCTACCCCTGCAGATTTGGGAGCATTTTCAAATTTTATACCCCATTTCTCCACCTCGATTTTGCGGTAATAGTTATACTGCCATGGTCCTGGTGGTTGTTGACCATAATATCCTAAATAATTTTGATAAGGGAATGGTACATGAGGTTGAAAATAGGACCCCGTGGGTGCGGTTTGTTGTTGGGTAGTAAAATAGGGATATGTAGTTGGTTGCTGAGTAGTGTAATGTGGGTAGGTGGTTGCTGATCTTACCGTATGCGTTGGCTGATTATATACTGGTGGCGGTATCGAAAATTCAGCGTTTTGTTGTGACCTTGTGGTTGATGGGACTGTTTGCTGCATATATGCTGGTTGTTGAATTGATACTGACCTTGAAAATTCACCGTTTGCTTGTTGTTGTTGTGTTACTGGTGCAACTGCTGGTCGCAAGTAAGCTTGTTGTTGTTGTATAATTGGTGCACCTGCTGACTGTAAGTATGATTGTTGTTGAGCCGGTGTCTGCATTGGAAGTTCTGCGTTCATTTGCTGTTGTTGTTGAGTATTTGCGGTTGTTGAAATTGCTGGCTGAAGATATGCCTGTTGCTGAACCAGTGGTGGCATTGAGAGTCCTACGTTCACTTGTGGTTGCTGTTGAGGATTTGTGGTTGGTGCAATTGCTGGCTGAATGTATGCCTGTTGTGGAAACGGTGGTGGCCATGGGAATCCTAAGTTGGCTTGTCGCTGTTGTTGTAATTGTTCCAAGTGTACCTCTCTTTGTGTTCCGATTGGTCCACATGGATGTGATGGAGCCTGCCATGCATGTGCACTAGCCGATGGTGGTGGTGGACGCGGTGGGGGTAAATAGTACTCCGTAGTTGACTCTAACGGCTTTGGCATAGTACCGGGTTGTCCTTGAGCTTCCGGTTGACGTAGCTGTGCTGTTACTGATTGATTTATAGTTTGTAAGGGTATACTCTTTTGAACTAATTCTGGTACTAATCGGAAAAGTCGTTCTTCAATACCCTTCATAATATCTACTTGGATAAGACCTAGTGTAGCATCTACGTATTCCCTAAAATTTTGTGTACTAAGTGTGTTATGAGTATTCTGGGACCCACCCTGAGATCGAAATTCTTGTCTGACCTGTTGGGCTGTGGAACTCTCAAATTCTGGGGATAATATTGTATTTCCACTGTGGTCATTGCTTTCATCGCTATAATTACCAAGTGTTTGATTGCCATCGCCTACTGTCTGATTTAAGGTCTGATTGGCTTCACCTACTGCCTGGTTAATGGTGCCTCCGCATGCACCCTCTTCCAATTGAACGGGAATAAGTGTCCTATCAGTTCCTGTAGTATACGTCACAGTTGTCGGTGTACTGGTCGTAGTAGTTTTCTGGTTTTGTAAATTCATTTTGGATTTAAGTCTAGTGATCATAATCTTAAACGCTGTTTCAATATTCATTAAATATGAATCTTGATTGAGAAGTAAAAAATTTTTTTTTTCTTAGAAGGCTTTGTGTACTTCTATATTTGCTAAATCTTAACCTTAAATGTTTTCGTGTTAAATGTGTTTATGTACGTATATGTCAATATGTGGCTCTTACGGTTTTTTAAGAGAGGTTAGAAAAATTGTGTGTTTTTATATATGTATAACTATCCAATTGTTAAACTAGAACTAAAATTCGCTAAAATTTTCTTTTTTCAACTGCATTAGTATGTTTACGTATGACTTCAGACGATTTCCCAAAAATTTCCCTTTCAGATACCACATCGCGGTTAGGTCCTGTGTCGAAGCACTTGGAAATCCTAAGACTTATGATAGTACGTTCTGGAATTGAAATTGATTTAAGGAATGCTGGTATTTTTTTTTTTTTTTTTTTTTTTTTAAACCTACTGTAGCAACGCGGTTAGGACTTTGTATCCTTCGCCGGGACTTACAGGTATGTATAAAAAAAGTTGTATTTTAAACGCTCAGTTATAAATTGAATTGCGTTAAAAACGAAAATTAATAAAGTCACGTAATGCTAAAACCATACTAATGCGTTTGATTTACTTTCTGGGCCTTCAAATTTTTCTGGCCTAGACGTTGGGCGCCATTTCTGTCATGTTTCTTTATCTGAAATGTTATTATTCCCAGTGGACGTGTCCAATTTATGTTAAATCCCATTTTACCTGACATTTTAGATTGCTTGGGCTTAGCTAGCGGCTGGGGGGAATTCTTTTGGGATTTGGTACCTCACATGACAGCTGAATTATGTCAGGGATTATACGGTTCTAGCTTATGCTGAATAGTTAATTTTCTAGACAAGGTGTAGTGTCCAGATTTTGACGTCCCTCCCTACAAAGATTTAACCATGGCTATTGGGTTCGCCTTTAAACATTTGTCAATAGCCCCCAAAAACAAACAACTCACTGAACCTCTCTCTTACCTGGCCACCTTTACTGAATTTAGCAAGACATTATTTTAAGTTTGATATATATTCATATAAAACAATTCACTTTATTCATAAAAAATAAGTTTTGTAGATTTGATTCCACATTAGCATCAATTTCACATTATAAGTTAAAGTTTTTAAAAATTCTTAAGTTGAATATTAATGATTATAAGAAAAATTATATTTAGTTTTAAATTTCAAATTCAGTAACAAGATTTACTTCATATCCTGCATTGATTTAAAACACAAAAATATCCAATTTAATTTAGAACAGATTAGCATAAAATTTATGGGCAACCTAACGCCTAACAATATTACCCTGGCTTAAAATGCAGGCCAATAAGCCTTTGCGATCAAAACTAACCTAACCCTAACAATTCTGAGCTCAAACTTGGTAGGACTAGAAAATAAAATTTAGAATCTCTTTTATAGTGGTGTCACGCGGTCTCAAGGGTAAATTTGTTGTTTTTTTTTTCAAAAATGCAAAATCTAATATGTCCTAACCTTAAACTGGGTTATAAAAAAAAATATTTTAAATGTAAGATTGTTAACTACGTTGGATCTTGTGTATAATCGGGTTTAATATTGGTTATAAAAGTTACCAGGGGTTTTTATGCGGATAAACCCAAACCAGTTGAAAACTCGTGCGCTTCGTTCCAAAAAGTCACTATGATACAGGGGAATTTGCTTTCCGTTCTATTTTGTCCAATCCGCCTGGTGAACAATTGGTTTTTCCTCTTAACTTAGACTTGGGTTACTTCCTGTGGAAGTTCCCAAGAAATTCTTTTATTGTTGTAAAAACGTTACAGTTTTCCTACATATAAAAGCGTTTATAAATAATCATATTACGACAGTATATTTTTTTTTTAGAATCTTTACCTTATTGGATTTCGTAAGTATATGAGTGACACGTAGAGTAGTATACTCTTCCATAAAATGGTCCACCATAGATTTTGACCAATGATTGGGGTTGGGTTTGAAAACAAACAGTTTTACTCAAAGGTAAATTTCGCGTTTATTCAATTTATTTCAATAACAAAACTGTTAGATTATACTTATTTTCACTTGTTTTATAACGCACTAAAAAAACGTATTCGATACACTCTTATATGAGTAAAACAGGCAAATGGACGGAAAATTTTTCTTTCGATTCTTATATACGACCCTAGGGCGGAAATGCCAAAAATATGCATGTGCTATACCCAATTTGCATAGGTTAATTACTGTTCTACCCCGCTGAATAACTATCATATGTTGGTAGTCTTTGTGTAAACAATACAGCGGTTGTTTAACAGAAATTACAAAGTTTAAAATACCCGATTTGCACTACTACAATATCAAAAAATTTTGAAGTTCTATTTTAGTGCATTTCTAAACGTCATATTTTGGTTTATTGCCTCTAGAGCAAAAGTTTATGAACGGTCGCACAGGGTCGCAAAAATGTGAATAGAATACATTGTCAGAGACAGATCGTAGTTCGAGGTTTGTCAATATCGTTTGGACTTTTTTGGACTTTGGTGTTGAAAAAAGGCGGAATTCAACAAAAGTATGAATTTCCATTATTTATTTAAAAAAAAAATATGCTTATAGCTTACTTTTTGGCAGTTTTTATCATGTGTTCAACAAACATGTATGTCTTTAGGAGAACTTCACCGAAAATTTGAAAAAATATTGTGTTGAAGTACAAAAAAAAATTATTTGTTTCATAAATAAAAAATATAAAAAAAATCACAAACTTTGACTTTAACCTCATGCAAAAAAAAAACTTTAAGGTATAATAAAAAGATATTAAAGATGGACAAAATTCAAGATGTCGACATTCCGAAAAAATATTTTTAAATACGTGTTGCCTTACAGACCTTATTGGCCAAAAAATGGAAATCCTGGCCCACAGTGTACCGGTTTCAAACACTCCAGTTAGTTTCATCATCAGTAGGATTTTAAATGTCGGTTTGTCTTGTTAATGAAAACTGTTTTTTATATATGTGAATATTTATAGTTTCTACAGAATAAATTTTGACAGTTTCCAACACTACAATTCCATTTCTAGCAATCTCAACCTTACTTCATACTTTCTTTCAACTTTTTTGTCTCTTACATTATTTCGCAAGGGTTACCAACATGATCTTTCGATACTTATTTTACAGATATTTCGATATAAATGACTTTTTAAAAACGAAAATTTACTCAAAATCAAGAGTTTTTATAAAAAAATTTGTAAAACTTTTCTTTAAAAACCAAAATATTTACAATACTACAAAACTTATGTTTGTTACTTGTATCATATGTTGAAGTGTTTACATTTTTTAAAATTTTCCATTCCAAAAGGGGGGGGCCCGGGCCCCCTGGGCCCCCCCCTTAATACGTCCATGATACAATCAGATTTTTACGTTAAAAATTTGTTTTAAAAAGTGGCTTTCTTAATGCTTGATATGCAATTTACGCGAAATCTAATGACGATGGACCCAATTAAAGGTCATATTCGTATTTAGCACCCTCAAATTAGTTAAGAAACTTGTGCATTATGCAAAATTGTGAATTTTTAAAAGTGATGCAATTTCTGATTAAGGAAATTTTGAAAGATGCATAAAATCCATAATCTTCAAAATTCATTAATGCCGATCAGTTTTGAAATAAAGCTTTATAAGTACCAGCAATTGCCATTTATAAAAATTAATTTCTATTAGCGGTTTGGGTGTGCCCTGGCGGTTTATCTGGAGACAAAATTGGCGCGTTTTCAGAGTACAGTTACATTAAGTCCCAATTTTTGCACACGATCCATAATATGCATTACAAGCAATCGTCTGACGGGTATATTTTAAATCTAAATTCTTTTCGCGTGAAAATACAAGTAAAAGTTTAAAATCGTGACATGTCAGATTTTTGCAAAATTTTTGCTAATCAAAATTTTAACACGCTATATTGATTTTATTATAAAAAATCAAAAAATATTTGGATCACGCGATGTGCTGGCCACTTTTAAGAAATATTGCGAATGTGCCTCGCAAAAAAGTGGATTTTTGATGACTTTCACGTTTTGCCTCTCAAACTTTGTCTAGCTAGTACTCCGCTCCTATTGATGGCACATTCATGAGACCGGATTTAAACTGTAGGGAATTACGACAGCTATCATTCTACGTATTAGCTTTTGAAAAGTGTGAAGCGGCGCAAATTTCCTGATCAAAAAACGACGAAAAATTGAAAATGAAGAAATTTTAACTTCAAACCGTTACCACCAAATAACTTTTTTATTATTGGTGGCACATCAAATTCATAAATACATCTTTTTTGAACAAGAATAGGGACCAACTATTTTAAATCTTCGGAGAATACGTTGGACGGCGCAAGTACAATAGGCCAAAGAGTACATAATTTTTATGAAATTTCAATCGACTTTTCCACATTTTGGAAGTTTGATTGTCGTTAACTAACGCAAATTAAGATTTTTGGCTTTACGTGTTTGTAAGCTAATTGCATTAGAAGTCCTTTATGCATTTATATCAGTAGATAGCCATTTGAATGCAAATAAAAAAAGTTTTTGCCAAAAAACCAAAATTTCAAACAAATGAAAAGTTAAATGGAAATGTCCATATATATAAAAGAGACAATTCTTATAGTGGGTGTGTCTCGGTTTATCGGCCATATCGGGGATTTGGGAGTTAAAAATTTTTTTTTTTATTTTTCAGGGTTTTTTATGCCCATCCAATGGTGGCATAACATTGTAAAAATTCGGCTTCGTTAAATATTTGTTTCATTTAAAATAAAAATAAAATAAATAATTTTGGGGGGTATTTATGTGAAGACATAGATAAACGCTATCCATATGAATACGAAATAATCTTTATTAAATTTAAGTCGACGATGTTCTGGACGATGTTCCTCTTAGTTCGGGAATTATCGAAATTTTACAGAAGGTCCACATTGTTTCATAAGAGAACAAACTGATAAGGCAGATTAGCCGAGACACCCCAACCTTAAAATCGTCTCTTTTATACATATTTTAAGTTTCAGGCAAATCGGTTCACAATTGTTAAGATACTTCCCTTGTAAGCGACCGCAAAGCTCTTAAAAGGAAAATACTTTAGATTTCTTTTGAGCTAAAAAAAAATGCCTGCGAATTTTGTACTCTTGCCCAAAACATTAAATCATGATAATGTTTTGCGGAAGATTTGGGTGTACTTGCCAAAGCAAAGTTTTTTTTAGAAAAAATAATGTTATATTACTTTGCTATTCTATGCAAAACGAATTGAAATATCAGTCGAGGACCCCATTAAAAAACCAAAAGAGCTGTACAATTCGTAAGTGAGTGCAAAAATGAGCGCAAAAAAGTGTTTTTACATTTTGGAGAGTATAAAAGATTCGGCACCAGAGAATATAACACTCTCACTTGTTTTATGTACATTTGATAAACAAATGGAAAATTTTTATGCGAAAAGCTTAGACTTGGTGAAAAAGTAGTTTTGGTAAAAAAAATATTTTTTTTTTTTTCACGATAAACAAAATTATGTTAAAAAAAATTTAACGAACCCAAAATTTTTGGTGAAAAAAAGTTTTTAATGATCTTTTTTATGAAAAGAAAAATTTTTTGATGTAAAAAAATTGATAAAAAATATGAACAAAAAAAAATTTTGGTGAGAAAAAAATTGATAAAAAAAATTTGATAAAAAAATTTGATGAAATAAAATTTGATGAAAAAAAATTTATGAAAAAAAATATGATAAAAACAAAAATTTATGAAAAAAAAAAATGTTGATGAAAAAAAAAATTTGATGAAAAAAAAAAAAAATAATGAAAAAAAAATTGATGAAAAAAAAATGATGAAAAAACAAAAATTGATGAAAAAAAAATTATGATGAAAAAAAAATTTTAGATGAAAAAAAAATTTTGATGAAAAAAAATTTATGAAAAAAAAAAATTTATGAAAAAAAATTTGATAAAAAAAAATTAATGAAAAAAAAAAAAAAAAATTGATAAAAAAAAACAGTTTGATGAAAAAAGAAAAATTTGATGAAAAAAAATTTATGTTTTTGTTTAAGAATAATTATGTTACTTTTTATTCAAAAAATTATTAAAATTTTTGGTTTTAAGAAAATGAAAATAGTAATTTTGTTTTCTTTTTCGTTAATTGTTATCTTATATAGTCAAAATGAGGTGGCGTCCTGCAAATTTTTTAAAATAAGACACCAGTCTAAAAACATTATCATGTTAAAAATGTGAGTAACGTCCTTTCAAAACTTTATCTCTGAATATCATTTAAAATTTTCAACAAAACATTTTGATAAAGATTTGAAAGAAAATTATTTACATCCCTTTTTCTAATATGCCAAAATAAAAAACGGAAAAATTAGGGGAGTTGCTCATCTTTCATTTACCATCACAAGTGGCATCCAAGGACAATTACAATTATTTTAAAAATATTTTACAAAATGTAGACCTTTAAAACTTTGAAGTCCTTTTAAAGCCAAACAGGATCACGGAATAAAAAACTGTAAATGCAGTTTTACTCCTTTTGATCTCGAAATTCAGACGATTAATATCTGATTCATGCTGGACGGTGTTATATCATCGTAATGATTAGTAAAGAAAAATAAACTCGAGCTGGAAGAAAACTATTGTATTTATGTACAAATGGCCAGTAATACTGATCTTTTTAAATTATATTTATTTCTGAAATCGAGATAATATGGTCGGTCATTTCGTCTGTATTATGCTGTATATCAAGTACATAATTCTCATTATGTCTACTTAATAACGAATATAAGTCTTTGTGTTTTAATTACACTATGTGAATTATTTTCAATAAAATGTGATTAAATAAATGGTGCTTTAAATAACAACTTGACAAACTAAAAAAAAAAAAAAAAACTACGTGCATAACTAAACAATTAACTATAAAGTAGTAAAACAAATCTAAAAAAAAGAAAAAAATTATAAAACCCATAATCATTGTTAAACATTTACCAAAGCGAAATTCCTTGTTGCGTCTATTATATCCTGAACCCATGCCACCAGCATGTGAAGATTTAACACGTAATATACGCGGTTGAGCCAAGCGTTTTATACGTTTTAATAAATTACTAACGTATGCAATACTGTTATTATTATTATTATCATTACTACTACTATTATTATTATTACTACTATTTTCACCATCAACAACAAAATCCTTAGTCGACGGTGTGAAGGAGTTGGAGGAGGACGACGAGGTGATTGAGGATGCTTTTCCACCATATAGTACCAAAACACCATAATGTTGTTTATGAAATTTATGCGATATAGCTGTTGTTTTTTTCGGTTTTGGTGTAATAATAAAACTGTTAATGTTTTTTGCGGTTTTTTGTTTGTAATTAGTAGCGGATGTATAAAGATTTTTATTATTAGTAGTAGTAGAAGTAGTATGAAGAGGATTAAAATCCAGACCATTATATGGATACATGATTGTAGCTAAGCATATATAATTTAAAAATAAATTTTGAAATATGAGAATTATTAATATTGATGATGAGATGCTTTTTTTTCAAAATGCATGAAATTATTATTTTTTTAATTATGTAGCATTAATGAGTTAATCCAAAGAATTGGGTAAATATGTGTACTTACTTTTTACTCTTAGCCAGGTGTAGGCAGATTTTTCATTCACCAGCTTCATTAACAGCTAAACATTGAAACATACCAGAATCTTCAATCGAAAGTTTTTTAATATGTAATGAATTATCTTCCGATATGGAATATCTGTAATAGAGGATGACAAAAAAAAACAAAATAATGTAGTTTAAGGTTATTAATTAACGCCGATTTTTTAGGATAGCAGATAAACGCGGTTTAGTTAAACTGAAAACAGATTTGTCGTGATATTACAAGTTTATAAAGAACATTTTGGCGGAACATTGTGGAACTTAATCAAACTCTAAAAAATTAAATTTTTTTTCCAGATTTTTATGTTAAAAGTTGTTCAAAGTCCTGCACTTGGACCCAAGGAACTTAAAGATTTTATTTTTGCGACCCGCACCTTGACTGGGAGTGGATATAAAAAACTGTTTTAATAATGAAAACAATTGTATTACTTGATAACAAAAATAATAATAAATTAATTTAACAACATTTTTTGAGAGAGTGGAATGTGTCCCCAACGCCCCCACCGACCCCTCCGTGATTTTTTTATACCCTCCAACCACAGTATGGGGGTATACTCACTTTGTCATTCCGTGTGTAACGCATTGAAATATCAATCTAGGACCCCATAACGTATATATATTATTGATCAGTGATCGATTCTAAGACATTCTAGCGATGTCCGTCTGTCCGTCTGTCCTTCACGATACAGTCCAAAATACAAGAGCTAGACTTCCGAAGTTTGGCACGAATATGTCTTATATTCCTATGCAGGTTAAGTTCGGAAATGGGCAAAATCGGACCAAGGGGAAAAAAGTTCCCCCTTAGAGAACTAAACCAACCCAAGAAAAATCGAATTTTTTGCAGGGTTTTTTGTACTTTTGCTAAGCAAATGCAACATCCTTATCTCATCTTATCTCTCACTATCTTATTCAAAATCACAAGGGAAAGGTGCCCCCTAACGTCTCCCACCAACCCCCCCCCCAAAAAAAAGACGCCCCTGGATTTTTTTTATATTGTTTTTTTTCCATTTTGGAGGGTATAAAAGATTCGGCACAGCCTAATGTAACACTCTCACTTGTTTTCATATTGAACGGTTTTTTTTTCTTTGTGCCAACAGACCCCCCACTAATTTAGTGCATTATGTTGGTATTAGGAAAAAAGTTATGAGGTGAAGGATAGTGGGAGTAGTGTTTATGCCGAATTTTTTATGGTACTGTGCAATAACTCCCAAATGAAATAACTCCAAAAAAAAATGAAACAACTTCCAAAAATTTTACATACGATTTGGGACTTATTTCATTATGAAATTAGTCCCACTGTAGTGGGACTTATTGCACAAATTTAGTTGGGAGTTATTTCATTATGAAATAACTTCCAAATAAAAAAAACCCCAACACAAAATAGATTGGGAGTTCTTTCATTTCTTGTTAAGCATTGGGAGTTATTTCATCAATGGTGGGACTTATAGTGCATTTACACTGGTCCTCTAAGCTAGCTTAAAGTAGATTGTGGCTCCAATCCAGTTTCAATCTATTAGATTGCGCATACAAATTTATTTTTTTCAATCTAGTAGTTTAGACTCTAATCGGCAAACGCAATCTGGTAAAGTTAGATACAACTCTGTATTTCTATTATTTGCATTTTCCAACACTGAAAAACACGGACACAAAGCCTGCCGTTTTGATGACGCCGCCAATTATGTTTATGCAGCCGTCATTGTTATTTTTAAACGCCGTCACTGTCCTTGTTAATCATACGACGACTAATTACCGTCGCTGTCTTTTGACGCAGTCACACACATTTATTACCAACTTGTTATTATAAATGCCAATCTTAATCTTCTCAAATGTAAAAAATGCCAATGTAAACGGTACAGATTGCAAAGTAGATTAAAATCGCAATTTACTAGATTAGAAATCCAATGTAAACGCACTATTATTTCATTTTAATTGAAAACAATTTACACCTCTGTGCAATTGTTTTTTTTTTTTTGCTTAAAAGTTTTTCTGCGTAGCCGGGATTACAAACTCCATGCATTAAACCCACCCTCTCTGCAAACCAAAGCTATAATTCCTGTAATGAGAACTTATTTCATTTTCTTTGGCACTTATTTCATTGGAAGTTCTTTAATTTTTTTTGGAAGTTATTATTTTGATTTTAAATAACTCCCAAATATTGCGACATACTTCATTTTTTCTTTGGGAGTTATTTCATTTTTTAAAGTGTGGAGTTAATTCATTTTTCTTGGAACTTATTTCATTGGCAATTATTTCATTGGGACTTATTTCATTTGGGAGTTATTGCGCAGTACCATTTTTTATACTCTCCAAAATTAAAAAATGCCTGCGAATTTTGTACTCTTGTCCAAAACATTAAATCATGATAATGTTTTGCGGAAGATTAGGGTGTACTAGCCAAAGCAAAGTTTTTTTTAGAAAAAATAATTTAATATTACTTTGCTATTCCATGCAAAACGAATTGAAATATCAGTCGAGGACCCCATTAAAAACCAAAAGAGCTGTACATTTCGTAAGTGAGTGCAAAAATAAGTGCAAAAAAGTGTTTTTACATTTTGGAGAGTATAAAAGATTCGGCACCAAAGAATATACCACTCTCACTTGTTTTATGTACATTTGATAAACAAATGGAAAATTCTTATGCGAAAAGCTTAGACTTGGTGAAAAAGTAGTTTTGGTAAAAAAAAATGATTTTTTTTTTCACGAAAAACAAAATTATGTTAAAAAAAATTTAATGAACCCAAAATTTTTGGGGGAAAAAATGTTAAGAAAAAAAGTTTTTGATGAATTTTTTTATGAAAAAAAAATTTTGAAGAAAAAAAAATTTTATGAAAAAAAAAAAATGAATGAAAAAAAAAATTTGATGGGAAAAAAAAGTTTGATGAAAAAAAAAAAAAAAAAATTGATGAAAAAAAAAATTTGATGGAAAAAAAATTTATAAAAAAAAAAAAATTGATGAAAAAAAAATTTTATGAAAAAAAAAAATTTATGAAAAAAAAAATTTTTTTTGTTGAAAAATAATTATGTTACTTTTTATTCACCAGCAGGTGAATCCGAGTTACAAACCCAAGTTATTAAAATTTTTTTATGAAAATAGTAATTCTTGTTTTCTTTTTCGTTAATTGTTACTTTTTTAAGATTAGACACCAGCCTAAAAACATTATGATGTTAAAAATTAAAATAAAACAAGTAGAAAAGTTAAATTCGACTAGGCCGAATCTATGAATACCCTCCACAGTGACAGAAAAATTTTCTAACGTGAAAAAAATTAACAATTTTGATTACAAATATTTTATTTTGAGTAAAAAACTTTTTTTAGTAATTTTTGTGAAAAAAATTACAAAACTTCTTTTTGAGAGCAAAATTTTTTTTGAGTGTTTTTTTGTATTTTTTGTGTAAAAATATTTTCGAATGACCAAAATGCGTTCTTAAATATTTTTGTGACTTTCCTATGTTTTTAAAACTTATTTAACGGTATTTCAGCACGTGCATTTAAGGTGAAACTAATCTGAAATTCACTTTTTTGTAAATAACTTTAGAACCACTTGACGGATTTTACTGAAATTCAATGCAAACTAGACCAGGCGAAGGGCAAACATATATGCCAAGCTTCAGCTGGCTCAGAATTATCTTTCGAAAGTTAGCGTGTATTTTATATCGTAAATACGCGAAAAACCCTTTCCTAAATTCACTTTTTTGCTTATAACTGTTGAACCACTGGATTGATTTCGCAGAATTGCAATACCAACCTGACGAGGTAAACAACCCACATATATGCCAAACTTCAGCAGCCTCAGTAAACTCTTTCAAAAGTTAGCGTGTTTTCAACAGACAGACGGACTGACGAACATCGCTAGATCGTTTTAAAATCGATTGAGGATCATAAAATATATACTTTATGGGGTCCTATACCAATATTTCGATGTGTTACAAACGGAATAACAAACTTTTATAAAAAAAAATAATTTTACAGGAGCGTTTATTTTTGGGTAGTCAAGAGGTGTCGTTTTGGGACAACCTTTCACTCGTGGTAAATGTAGGCAAATTTTTTGCTAACATTTAGGTAATACACTTTTATCATTATTGAAATAAAATTTTATTATCTACGCCTCTGAAAGGGGGGGTGGGTACAAAAACTACACTTTGTTATTCACAGTGTCTAATAAAAGCAGGACTTTTACTTCTTTTGACATAAAGTTGTTTAATTTCATTAAAAAAAATAATCATGGGTATTAGGACACAACGGTATACATGGAAATGAACGGGCAGACGAACTCGCTAAACTTGGAGCTGATGGTGTAGGTACCACGGTGCTAGTTTTAACACCGCTCCAACACTGCAAACTAAACCGAAATTCCATCAATATTACGAACAGGAATTGGAGAGAACTAACTACATGCAAAATTGGCAGAAATTTATGGCTAACTTATGACCAAGTGCAAACTAAATATCTATAATCTATTCCGAGAAGGGAATGTCGAGCTCTGACTGGAATAGTAACTGGTCACTGTCTTGTCGGCATTCCTGCCAAGTATATTGGACTGATTTAATCCGCCAGTTGTAAAAGATGCGCCTCACCAGGAGTGGATGAAACAATAGAACAAATACTTTGTCTCTGCCCAGTGCACAAAGGTAAAATTCGGTCAAAACTAAAAAAAAAAAAAATTTATTTTTTTCCAAATTGATGCCAAATGGGAGCTAACGCTTTAAAACATGCGATTACAAAGTTTTGTGCCAATTTAAAAGTTGTGATTTGCAACTTTGAATTTCAAGCAGGCTGTAAACTTAAAAAAAAAAATTTTGCCTTGAAATTGATATATTTTGAAAATTTAGGATTAGTTTTACATGTCATATGCATTTCGGTAATTTCGAGTGCGTGGATCAATTTAAGCAGTGGTGGTGAAAATAATCCTAAAAAAATAAAAAAAATTATGAAAAATACAAACTTTGGAAAGCCCAAAAAAAATACTTTTTGCTCAAAATTGCTCTTAAGTCGCTATACCACAAATTATTGTAAGGGTTCCCTAGTAAGTACTAATTAACATCAGGACCAAGTTTAACCAAGTCTATCAGTTAGAGCCTTTAAAATTTGGGTCATTTATATCAAATAAAGAGATTTTTGCGCTGTGGAGATCACATAAAAAAAAAGAAGATGGATGAAATCGGACGATTAAGACACAACATCTTAAACAAAACTTTTTTTTTCGCAAACAAAAAAAATTTTCGCGGAAAAAAAATTCCGCGGAATTTTTTTTTTTTTTTCGCGAAATTGGTTTATTATTATATTCTTAACCTACTTACCTACAACATTTTATAAGTTTACATAAAAAATTAAAGAAGTTATAGGGTTTTGGCAAGAATTTACCACTGTGCAGTGGTGCAAGATCGATTACTGGTCAGATAAGTTTCAGGACTTTGGAGGATATAACGCGAATTAGAATTAAAAAAAAATCGCAATGACTTTGAACGTGTATAACTTGCGCCGCTAGCAAAAAAAGTTTTGTGGTACCGCTATGGACCAAAAGGTCAATGGAGGCGAAAATCGGAGACCGCCCCTCTAACCTAAACTTAACAAAAAAAAAATGTTAAAATATGGCCTTTTTTAGGGGTTGGTTAAGCCCTTTAAGTTTCAAACTTAACCTGCCTATGACCATGGCTTACTAGACCTAAAAATTATATGGTGCAAATTTAAGGGGCAATCCGATAAATTAACCCGTGGCGCCGAGCGATCAAAGTTTTGGATTTTTAAAATTAAAAAAAAAGATGTCTTGCGATATTTATAAATTTTGATGCGCTGAACGCAAATACCAAAAAAATTTTGGAATCGGTCAAACAGTTTTCGGGATATAAATATTTGAAATTTTCAAAAAGTGGCGGTTTTTTCTACGGTCTAGAAATTTTTTAAAACAAATCATAATTTTTTTCTTAACCTTTTTATATACCTTAAGACAAACTTTCATTTAAAATTAATTTGCGCCAAATCCCATCTTGTTAATCCGTGGCAGTTTTGGATTTTTAAAAAACGCCATGTGTTAGAAAGGTCTGATTTTGTTCAAATTAAGTTTGAATGAAGGTTTGCCTCAAGTCCTACAAAATGATCAATGGAATAACAAATTTACATTTTTTTAATATCTTGAACGTAGGAAAAAACCTCCATTTTTGAAAAAAATTTTGACGAATTTCAATTGGTAATATCTCCGAAACCGCTTGCCAAAATTTAAAAAAACAATGTATCGCAAAATCCCAAATTAAATTTTTCAGAAATCCAAAAATTTAACATGCGTGGTGAGTGGTAATTTTTTTTCCCCTCAAATTAATTTAAATGACAGATTGTCTCAAGATCACGAGAAAGAAATTTTAAGTTTTTTTTAAATTACTTGAACGTAGGAAATAACAGCAATTTTTTGTCAAATTTCAAATATCGATACATCAAAACATTTTAATAATTTCCTAGGTTTTATAACAATACTCGTATATAGAGTTGCCAGAAATTTATTTCCAAAAAGCGGGACAAACACAAAAAAAAATACTTAAATAGCGGGATTTTATATATGCAGATCGAAAATTTAGAAGAGGTTTTTTGAGCATTCTTGACTTGTTGGTGCTATGGAAACTCATATGCAGTTTTATATCAATTAAAATTTTTATGAAAGCACCAGATTATTCTGCTTAGAGGCGACACAAGTAAATTTCTACTTCTAATTTTCTAACTCTTAATAAAGCGGGAATTTGGAATCCCGCGCGGGACGCGGGAAACGTTGACAAAAAGCGGGACAATCCCGCCAAATGCGGGACGTCTGGCAACCCTACTCTTATAAGGATACGAAAGATTACAAGAAACGATTTCATCGGAACGAACATGATTCCACGCTACACGGGGTTGGTTTAATATTATTTTTAAAATCATTCTAAACAGTTTTTGGGAAGTACTTAAACCACTACAACTAAATTAAATAAAGATTCCGTAGTGGAGAATTTCAGAAATGCGGACTCAAATCCTGATCCATTATTTAACCGGTATCGAAGGACCGGGCGAAGTTTTCTATATATTTTTGTTAACAACAAAAGATATCACTTCTTTAAGCTTCTACAAAATGAAAAACTCATACATGTTTATCATACTTACTTATCATTTTTATAATCAATTGGTTCACTATTTTTAAACCACGTCACTACTGGTTGTGGATCTCCAATAACATCACATGGCAGTTGTACTACAACACCTAATTCACCATAAGTCTCCTGACGCATTGGAGTAAAAAATGAAGGTGGTTCTAATATCTCAATTTTCGCTTTCGATGTTATTGTCTTATAACCACCACTCCTTAAATGCACTTGACATGAATATTCGCCAGAGTGTGTTAGATTAACAGACAACAGGGCCAACGAACGATTCCAAGGATCATTTAGTGTATGTGAGATTTCAGAGTTTTCTATTGGTATACCATCTTTAAACCATAATGTTTCCAATTCATGCAGAGGACGTGCATTTGCTATACACTGTAATTCGGCAACTTGGTCGCCACGTTTCAATTTCATATCCTGCGGATGTACAATGATTTCCGGAGGTATCTCAATATACGGATCGCCGCTTACATTTAAATGTATAAAGGCACTGTTTTCCTCTTTGCCCAGTTGGGTGTTTATGGCACGTGCACGATATGACTTGCGATCTACCTCATCTGTACTGAGTATTATCAATTGATTGGCTTTTGTGAAGGCATATTTAATGTCATAATTTAAGGGACCCTCAACGGTTTGCCACATAACAGACGGCGTTGGTGCTGAGTCGATGGCAGGCACATCAAATATGGCAGGATGGCCGGAGACAACAGTTAAACGGCCTTCTGTTATATTGTTGAAAGTGTCCATATCTAAAAAAAAAGGATAAAATGAAATAAATACAATGTTACACATAAATTAAGAAATTATAGACATTTATTTTGTTGAGTTGTAACAATTGTACAATAACTTTTTAGTCATTCATTTATTCATTTAAATAAATCGTTCTGTTTATTGTACAATGTACTACATTCATACGTCCATACATATTCATATATTTTTATTCTTTGGTAAAGTCATGTTTTAAGCTAAAATAAAACTACTGAATGTATGAACAAACGAACGAACGAACCAACTAACCAACCCAACAACTAACGAACCATGCTGTGTGTTTAAATAATCTTGGAAATGCCTACACTCACGCAATGTACTACAATATAAATTTTATAGGACAGAGATTCTTAAATGGCGTCCTTGAAGTGACATTTCCTCCCCTCGCGATAAAAGTTGGAAAAAAATTACGATAGTTACACTTAGTAATGCAAGATCCGCCCAAAAAGGGAGGGTTAAAAACATTGTATTTTCTAATCGCATTAATCCTAGTGCAGGTCTATGGAACTTCTTCTGGCATAAAAATGTTTTATATGTGAACTAGTACAAAATTAGGGTTTTCGGAAATTACTTAAGATCTTCAAAAGAGGAATTTTTATACCTCCATCAATATAAGGTAGCCTCAGTCGCACTCTTGCTTGAAGCTTAATGGGAAGTCCATATGGGTCGCCTATGCGTATTTTCCTAATCCGGGGTCAATACCCCTGAAGAAGGTTAGCGGTCCGATTCGGGAGTCTGAATCTAGGGGACACCAGCTAAGAGTGTGCTTTGATGCTAATGTACATCATTCGATATGGGGAAGTATAGACACAAATGATAGAGGCGAGTCACTTTTGGAGTTTTTGTTAAGCACTAACCTGTACATTTGTAACAGGGGTAGTGAACCAACTTTCGTTACAAGTAGGCGGTAAGAGGTTCTTGACGTAACACTTGTATCAGATACATTGTCGAAACGAATTGATGACTAGAGAGTTTTGGAAGAACATTCTTCCTCAGATCAACGCTACATTGAGTTTTTACTCAGGATGCGTGGCCCAGTCTCTACACTCAAAGAAATATAAAACAATTTGGCATAAAAGTTCGTCCAATGAAACTTTTTAATGAAGTTTTCATAAATATTATGAAAATTTTCATAAATGTAATGAAACAGTTTCATTGGACGCACTTTTACGATGGGTTTCATTATATTAATGGAGCTTTTTCTTTGTGTGTAGAAACCTGAGGAGAACAAACTAGGTGAAATATAGGGAGACTTTTTCTTTGCTTTTATATGAAGTACCCTTATCTGAACCGCACAGTTTGGCGGAAATTGACTGTCTTGTTGACCATATAACAAATGTTTAGGTCCCTGGATGCGTCTTGCCCTTCTGCAAAGCCTAGGGCAAAAAAATACCTTGGGGGTCAAATAAGTTGCAGATGATTCTTCAAGAGCGGACGTGGTGTGCCAAATGTGATTCTTGAAAAAACTTCTGTGGAAACATAGAAGAAATATAGTTACGAGAACTTGCAGACTTTGTGTCAACACAACCAGGTTAATTTATTATGGGTAAAAGAACACAACGGAATACAGGGAAATGAAAGAGCAGACGAAATCGCGAAACTTGGAGCTGATGATACCCAGCAAATTTTTGCATTACAAATAATGAGTATAGTAATTAGTATTTATTATTAGTATGTACTTACTCATGGCATGAAACACTACTTATTCTATAAAGGCCGTGAGACAAAAATAATTAGTGGCCGCAAGCTTACGAGCAGGGAGATAAATAAGTACTCACCCATAATAAGTAAAATATGTGGTTACAAATAAACAGTAAAACCACTAGTTACCAGAAAGGTCTAAAATAACTAGTTATCAGTAGGGAGAAGATTAACCAGTTACCAATATGGAGTAAAATAACTTGTTACAAAGAGGGACATTAATAACTTGTTACCCAAATCATTATAAAGAGGGAGATCTGTAATATGTTATTAGAAATGAGTAAAACAATGAATTATTTTTTTTTAATAAACAAAAACAGTATTTTATTAAATTCATATTACATCAAGTAAGATATTTGCTTAAAACAAAAATTAAATTCAGGTTTCTTATGATTATATTACATTAATAAAAAAATGTATTACTGAGTATTACATATTTAGCTCTTGGGGCTTATTACAGATTTTTTTTTTGTACTTTTAGTATTTATATTACACCATTTCCAGTTTTTGTAAATACAAAATATATTGTACATTTAAGTTCAAATAAAAAGTAAACATTTTTTCAAACATGGTTTTAAAATTTCCATGTAAATATGTATATTAGGCCGGAGAGATTTTATAAAGCTTGTTTTTAATTTAAAAAAATTAAATTTTTTAAATATTAATTAAAAAAAAAAAAAATATTACAAAAATTATTTTTTTTTTAATTTGTGTTAATTTGTTGCCCAGTAGGGGGATCAATTTTTTTTAAATTTCAAAATCGTCGGGGTCCGGAAAGTTGCTATTAAGGGTCAATATTAACACAAAAAAATATTGAACCTGTATGGCAATGTCTTTGGGTTCTTTTTTGGCTTAAAAATCGGAAAGTCCCAAACAAAGTAAACTATTTTTTTAGCTTATACTGGTATGTGACGGAATTTTGAACGATTTCACTAAACATCGAAATTTTAAAAGGGAACAGAAAAGCCAAAATAACTAGAAATTGTTTTTAAATGCTTGAGTATAATCAAATAAATGAGTTCATACACTTTTATGTTATTTTACTTATAAATATTTCAAAATCATCGAGATTGAAAATTTAAAAACAATCGATTTCAAATCGAACGATTTTCATCATATGGGGGATAATATTAGTTAATATTTGGATTATTAAAAACGGGTTTTTATGATAAAACTTTGTTTTTAGTCCTAAAATTTTTTTAAAATTTTTTTTTTCTTAAAACATAACTTATTATTTTCAACTAATTTTAAATTCCATAAAAGGCAAAATAAATAATACGATAATAAAAATATGCATCTTTTGTAAACTGTGCTAATATTACGTTATATTTTCGTCAACATTTTTTTTTGCAAAAACAGAAACAAAAAGACCTCCAGACCTTTTTGATTTTTAAACCAAAAAAGGAACCCAAAAACATTGCCCTACAGGTCCAATAATTTTTTGTGTTAATATTGACCCTTGGAGCAACTTTCCCGAACCCGACGATTTCGAAAAATTTAATCCACCCGCAGCCTCAAACACTTTATAAAAGGTCAATTTTAAACCGGGGTAATTGACCTTCCGAAATGAAAATCAGGTAAAATAATAATAAAAAAAAATTGGAAAAAACAAAGCGCTTTCAAAATAAATAAAAAATAAAGATAAAACCTTCACAAAAAATAAAATCGATCCGGCATAATGACAAGGATTTTTTTAAAATTGAAATGGATTAAATAAAAAAATGCTTACACGTCTATTCTGTGTCCATGTTTTCAGATGACTTTTGAGCCTTCTTTTTGAGGCATTCACCCTTGAAATGACGGTTTTTGGTGTCTTTAAATGCCTTTCTCATGTCACTCAAAAAATCATTTGGAACCTTTGGATTTGATGAAGTGCCTGTCAAATATATGATAAAAATAATTTCATTCAATAAAAATATGAAAGTAGAACAAATTATTTTAAGTTACACTTACACAAAAGAACGTCCATTATTTTGGGAAAACTCTGCAATCTAATTTTGCCATGAGTTCCTTGGAGGTTATATCTAAGCATTAACTTCGGACTTAAAATAAATTTTAAGTTTTTTCTTACGCCTTGTTTGCCTAAAATATTCTTAACTGCGGTAATCTGAAATACAAAAGCATATCACACTCCAAAATATAAAGGTATATAGGTTTATAAATAGTTTTACCATTCCAGGTTTGGTGTCGTCGTCGATGGAATTTTCCCAATCTTCTAAACCCTTGTCAGTTTCAATAGGGAACATTGAAGTGAATTTAGATGAATGCCACATCGGAGAAAAGCTTGATTTTAAAGTCAAGCTTTGTTGTGCCAAGATGCTAGTAAAGTTTTCATTTTGATTTGAAATTGAATCTAAAAAGAAAAAAAAATTTAGAAATCTGTGATTCAAAATGGGGTAATTTTACAATTTTCTCACCAAGAATCTTATTTTGAATTTCTGAATCAGCGCTTGATTTTCCTATGATGTGATCTAAAATATGGGTAAAAAGTTACAAATTATAGGATAATAGGATGATTTGGCGAGTCCAAAGAACATCGCAAGAATTTCATCAACTGAAAATTTTTCTTAAAACTGCCTGTACTTACTTTTAATTTCACGGACGTCTGCTTCGATGGACTCCAATTTCTTCCACATTACAGGCAACAAATTCATTTGCTGCGATTTTCCTTGTTTAGCCATTTTTTGTTATTTATTTAATTAAAACTTTATTAAAAACCCGAAAAAAATCAAGAAAATGATGGCTGATGGCGTTGTGCAGATTTTTTTTTATTTTATGTAGAAGTAGAGTTGTAACTGTTGAATTAATAGCTTGGCTCATATAAAAACAAGATGAATATTTACGGTTCACTTTTTCTCTGAACTAGTTCATATACAATGATTCATATAGAATAAACACAATATAGCAGCAAGCAGCAAAAAATAAATTTCTTTCTTCAATCACAATAAAAAAAAACATATTTTTTGTATTTCCAACTTTCTGTTTGATATTTCAATGTAAAGAAACAAAACGTTCGACATATATATATATAAAAGAGTAATGTGACTGACTGACTCATCATCGCCCAGCCCAAACCGCTAAAGCTAGAGACTTGAAATTTGGACAGTAGGTTCAGCTCCCGGAATACAGATCCACTAAGGCTGGATTTTAGGTAGTACCTTTTAAAAGTACCTTTTATAGAAAGTACCTTTTATAAAAAGTACCTTTTATAAAAAGCACCTTTTATAAAAAGTACCTTTTATAAAAAGTACCTTTTATAAAAAGTACCTTTTATAAAAAGTACCTTTTATAAAAAGTACCTTTTATAAAAAGTACCTTTCATAAAAAGTACCTTTTATAAAAAGTACCTTTTAAAAAACGTACTTTTTATAAAAGGTACTTTTTATAAAAGGTACTTTTTAAAAAAAGTACTTTTTATAAAAGGTACTTTTTATAAAAGGTACTTTTTATAAAAGGTACTTTTTATAAAAGGTACTTTTTATAAAAGGTACTTTTTATAAAAGGTACTTTATATAAAAGGTAGTTTTTATAAAAGGTACTTTATATAAAAGTACCTTTTAAAAAAAGTACTTTTTATAAAAGGCACTTTTTATAAAAGTACTTTTTATAAAAGGTACTTTTTAAAAAAAGTACTTTTTATAAAAGGTACTTTTTATAAATGGTACTTTTTATAAAAGGTACTTTTTATAAAAGGTACTTTTTATAAAAGGTACTTTTTATAAAAGGTACTTTATATAAAAGGTAGTTTTTATAAAAGGTACTTTATATAAAAGTACCTTTTAAAAAAAGTACTTTTTATAAAAGGTACTTTTTATATAAGGCACTTTTTATAAAAGGTACTTTTTATAAAAAGTACATTTTATAAAAAGTACCTTTTATAAAAAGTACATTTTATAAAAAGTACCTTTTATAAAAAGTACCTTTTATAAAAAGTACCTTTTATAAAAAGTACCTTTTATAAAAAGTACCTTTTATAAAAAGTACCTTTTATAAAAAGTACCTTTTATAAAAAGTACCATTTATAAAAAGTCCCTTTTATAAAAAGTACCCTTTATAAAAAGTTCCTTTAATAAAAAGTACCTTTTATAAAAAGTGCCTTTTATATAAAGTACCATTTATAAATAGTACCGAAAGTAAACTTTTTAGAATTTTTTTATTTCCTGGAATAATAACACAGTGATACAAAATCGAACTTTCGGAATCGGAATGGGATGAAACCAAAAGCAAATGAAAGCTGACGTTTTCCTTAACAAAACCCTCAAGGCCTTTTTTTTAGGTCAGAGCTAGATTTTATTTTACACGCATAAAGTTGGTGATTTTAAAGCATTTAAAGTTTTTGTGTACTAAACGTGTCCTACTTTAAAGGCCCCTGGTGGTGCTCTTATTGGACATGTAGGGTCCAGTTTCCAAACTTAAGCTCAAAATTGCTTCAGCTATGACTGGTATGAATTTTGCTGCAATCGGTCCAGTACCACTGAATAGACAAATTATTAAAAGAAACCATTGTACACCGTTGCGTATGATTGCTATTTAAAGGCAATTATTAATATAAATCACTGGACACCGTTGCGTATGATTGTTATTTAAAGGCAATTACAATATTAATCATTCGCCACTAATACAGTTTTCAAGCATTTATTATTGTAATTATAATAAAAGTGCACTAACTTCAAATGCGTGTAAAACAAAATCTAGCTCTGAACTAGAAAAAAGCCTTGAGGGGTTTGTTATGGAATATGTCAACTTTCATTTGCTGTTGGTTTCATCCCATTCCGATTTTGGGTGTTGCACTGTGTAATCATAGAAACTTTTTACATTTCCTGAAATTTATAGATATGTTTTTAATAGATATGTTTTTTTTCACTCAAACTTATTTATACATATTCCAATTTCTTTTTTCACTGAAATATTTATTCACTCAAAATCCAAAATCCTGATACAAGGGCTCAAAAATTGTCAATATCTTTTTTCATCGGAACTAACATTATAAAGTACCAGCAAAGTTATTCACATTTTATTGTTTAAATTATTCATTGAAATATTATTTTATGAAAAACTTAAACGTCCACATGTAAATAAAAGAAAGACTACGAAGGGGAATTTTTTTGAAATCGATAGAGTTATTCTGATCTTTCTATTATCCGGTATTCAATACAACCGGTAACGAAGTACCGGGATGGTAAGCTAGTTTAATTATAATTACAGTCCTTTTTATTTTTGATGTTGCATTGTGAAAAAACACTTATGTTATTTTAGCCCTGTTTTCGCAGTTTGAGAATAAAAAGCTGATCACGATTCAAGATTACTTTTACCAACATGCTAACTATTATTAGGAATATGGTTCAAGATTACTTTCATGAAAGCTTTCATAAGTGCCGCGTCCGTTATATTTTTATGATTACAAAAATGCATATTGCTTTATGATTCGTAAAAGAGTCTACTAGTTTATTTTATTGAGTCTAACAAAAAAGACCGTTCATTACAATGAACTATTACAAATTATACATTATCAGCTGTCGAATTACAAACAAAGTACTTAATTAGTTGTGATTAAAAAGAAGCGCAAAATTTTACAAAATTAAAAAGTGAAAATAATAAGCTTAAACATGTCAAGTAGAAGCACATTTTATAAAAATTTAAAAAAAGAACGAGAAGGTATGAAAATATTAATGAAAACTAATCCTTCGTCCCACGAAAATTTGCCGTCAACAAGTGTTGGAAGTTTTCTTATGGCGGAGTCAGGGACTTCAACAGGTGATGTTGAACCAAATGTAAATTTTTTTTCCGAGCAGGAAATCCCGGAGCAAACTTTGAAGGAAAAACTTAAAATATGGTTTCTTGAAAACAGACCAACTGTTAAATGTACCAACAGTCTTTTAAAAGTTTTGAAATCGTCACACATAAATGTACCAACATCAGTTCGTGGACTTTTGGGCAAAAGCGGCCGATGTCAAGAGCGCACTGTTTCCCCTGGTAAATATGTCCATATTGGACTGCAACACCAATTGCTAAAAATGTCAAATATAATTGAAAATTTTGCTTTGGAGGAAATTTTAATTGACATTGGAATAGATGGTTTGCCATTATTTGGAAGTTCCGGTAATGGTGCATGGCCAATTTTAGGGCGTGTAGTAAATATTCCAAATGGTCCAGTGTTCATGATAGGGACATATGTAGGCCAAAAAAAACCCGTGGATATAAACTGCTTTTTGCACGATTTTGTTAAAGATTTCAGTGATTTAAGGAATAATGGTTTTATAATAAACAACAAGGACATTAAAATAAATATTCGTGCTTTCATTTGTGATGCCCCTGCAAAGTCTTTCGTATGTGGTATAAAAGGTCATAACTCATTTAATGGATGCCCAAAATGCCAACAGCGTGGTCAAAGGATTGACGGCGTTAACACATTTGCAACAACCGCTGGGGAAGATAGGACCGACGAAGACTTTTATTTAAGAAATTACGACAATTTTCACCATCCAATGCATGCAAACACACAAATGAAATTAGAAAGCATAGGAATTGGAATGGTAACTCAATTTCCAACTGATCCCATGCACTTGATAGATTTGGGCATTACAAAGAAAATCCTTATGCACATAAAAAACAAAAAAACCATAAACCCTGTTTCTAGTTCGTCGGTTATGTCGATTTCCGAAAAACTTACTTCACTTAGTTTATATATTCCACGTGAGTTTGCACGGAAACCCAGAAATCTTGATGAAATTGCTAGATGGAAAGCGACTGAATTTCGACAGTTTACTTTGTATACAGGTAATAAACATATACATACTGTCTTTATTTATTATATAAAATAAAAACTTTTTACAGGTATAGTCGCCTTAAAAAATTTCATTCCAGAAGAAATCTACGAGCATTTTCTGCTGCTTCATTGCTCGTACAGAATTCTTCTATCTTCCCCATCGGAGACAGAAATTGATAAGGCTGATTGTATGTTAAAAGAGTTTGTTGAAAAGTTCCCAGTTTTGTATGGCAGATCCAGTGTCACATATAATGTTCACAATCTACTCCATGTAAGCAAATGTACAAAAGATTTTGGAGACCTACATAGTATATCTGCATATAGTTTTGAAAATTTTATGCAAACAATTAAACAAAACGTAAGAATGGGAAAGCATTTATGTCAACAAATTTTTAATATATTTGCAAATGACAAAATTACAATTAAAAACAAAGTTTTAGGTTTAAGATATAGAAATGGAAAACCAAAGTCAATATTTTTATGTAAAGGCTTTTTCAGCTGCAAACTTCCAGACAACATCTGCCTAATGAAGGATAAAAGTTATGTTAAAATAACCAAAATCGTTAATGAAGAAAAGTTTCAAGGTAGACCTTTTTTTAATATAAGAAATTTTTTCAACTATCCCATGGACTCTTTGCAATTAAATATTGCTTTGGCACAAGAGGAGGAAGAAACAGAAGAACAAGTTTATAGCATGGAGGATATCCAGAATAAAGTTCTGAGACTTTCCTATGAGAACAAATGTGTTTTGATACCAGAAATACATTCTCCCTACTAATATAATTTTATTTTATTGTTAATATTATTTTTTTTACTATTGTAACACTATTTTTTTAAGTTTTTGAAAATAAAACAAATTATGTTTAATAAAAAAATTAAAAAAAAAAAATTGTTTTTATATATCAACTAGCTAAAGCGCCCGGGTCGACTTGGATACGAATATCTAACTTTTTTCTTCCCAGCGCCATCTATCGGGTCCATTTATAATTTGTTCATTGCAAAACATACATACATTCAAGTGCCGTAAAGTTTTACTGAAATGCAGAATCTTTTTCAAAAGCCTTACTCTAGCGCAATTTAGCGGATCCAAATTTTATCAGCAAACTTATTTTTGTTTACTAAAAACATCTTGTGAATTTCAACCAAATTGTAACATAAATACAAACAAGAATGTTAAATTCGGCTGTGCCGAATCTTTTATACCCTCCAACATCAACGTTTATGCATCGTCAATCGTTTTCGTTTAACGTGATTAGCCCCCTGGTCATAGACGTCTTCATTTCACTTATTTGTTTTTAAATACATTTTTATCAAACCATTTATTGATAGAACATTTACATTTTTCATCTTTTTTTTTGGAAAATTGTACACAAATAACTTTAAACGAATGCTATTTTTCATTCGTCTGTTTTTGACGTTTTTGAAATTTCAATTCGTTTTGTAAAAACTGAAAAAAATTAAGAAAACATGACAACTGTTACGTTTTCGTTCGACTAATCTGACATCTGCAATACAGAACCTCAATTTGTTCTATAAACACGTAAGTCAACGCGAAACAAACAGCTGTTGAGTTCCCGCGTTGAACAAAATAGAAAATTGTCCAACGCCAGCTGATATGGCGCGTTGCGTTTTACAAAATTACACCCTAAAGGGCTCGTTACTCAACTGGTAACGAAACAAGAGTAGCCGTAACAAATCAGCTGTTCGTTTTTTGTTATATGACAGTACATGTAAACTATTACATACTTAACGAAGTAACATCCAACGTGAAAATCTAATTCATTTTGATTGTCACGTAAGAAAAATCTAGCGAGTACTTGTAACGTGATTACTTTACCAGTTCACTAACCAGCCCATATATTTTTAAGTTTTTCACACTCATTTTTACTAACTAGTTCACAATGTTCATGAACTGGTAAATTGAACTTATTTGTTGATGAACCACACAAATCTAACTTGCATGTGTAGCTTGTAGCTGTCATTCTTGTCAACTTGGTTATTATTTTTATTTGTGTGCTTTTATTAAAAAATTAAAAGCAAATTTAAAGAGGATTGTTTCACAATTTTCTTTTTGTAATTGAAATCTTTTAAAAGTATTTATTTCCTGCTTGTTGGGAAGTGTCTTAAGTCCCACATAGGTAACATGAAAGCAGCAATTCAGAAAATGGGAGGTAAATATATTGCAATGTAAAAATGGAGAAGTCAGCGGAATAAGCGGGTATAATACTTTGTGTCCAAGGAATTGCAACCCCTAATTCCGCATAGCCCTTTAACTGTGTTTCCAGTGAAGCCTCAGTTTAATTAATTGTTAATTATTTGTATCTTTATCTTTACATAGAGGTGTCCGTCTGACTATTGAAGGTAGGATGCAGGCCAGACCAAAAAAAGGAAACTGCTTACGTTTGGCACGAATATGCCTTATGATCACAGACAGGTTATATCTGGAAATTGGCATAACCGGAGTAATAGCAAAAAAATCCTCTTTAGTGACTGAAACAACCTACGATTTGATTGCGAAATATTGCTTTTTGATAATTGTCGATGTGGTGCGCCAACATCTTACTTAAAAATATGCAAAACTAATGAGATCAGATCTTAATCTATCTCGGGCACGCGTAGGTCCAGAAAAACACAAAGTTTATACTTAAATTTGCTGGTTTTTAACATTAGAGAACGCGCAGGGACAACTTCACGTACCGTCACTGGGTTAGAAAATGTAATAACACCTCCCCATCAATTATCCCCGCCCGCTCCATAAAAGAGGCAGTGGTAAATTAATAAAAAGTTATTAAATTGTAGTACTTATAAATCATAAATAAATTTGTAAACATTTATTGCGTGGGGAAGGTGAGACACCACCGAACCCAGACACAAAACCGGCCTTTATTTTTTTAAGTATTTGATGCAGCCGAATTTTTCAGTTCTTAAATTCTAATTGACAATTGAAGCAACAGAAAACTTAAGAAAAACGTGATGATTGCTTCTTGAGGGAACTTAAAGCTATAGACAATTTTTTTCCTTTGTTATTTTCCAAATTGAACTTGCGAATACCTATGTATAACTATTTATTGATCACATTGTCAATAACTAGTTATTTATGTTACTACAAATAAGTAGTTTTTTAATACAATATAAGTCACTAGTTGCTTTTAGGAGTAAAGTAATGCAGTTGGTAATGGGTACTGGTTATAAATAATGTGAGTGGTAATCATTACTTTGCACTACACATTACCGAGTTTTTCCTGGGTATACACTCAAAATAATTCTGCAGTAAAAATATTAGTAAGTGATTTGGTCCAAATTCTACTAATAAGTTACTAATTACCAGTAGTACGGAAGTTTTTTAGTATCTTCAAAGTACTAAAATTAGTAATTTTTACTGGTTTTGAATAATATTAGTAAAAAAATTTAGTATTGATTACCAACGTCTGCACTAGATCACTTTGGACTAAAAAATTAGTTCATTAGTAACATTTTTAGTATTGAATACCCACGATTTTTTTTGGGTGTAGGTACCACGGTGCTAGTTTTATCACCGCTCCAACACTTTAAACACAGATGAATTTCTATTAATGTTGCAAAAGCAAACAGGAAGTGGAGAGAACTAACAACATGCAAAATCAGCAGAACTTTATGGCCAAGGGAAAACAAAATACCTTTTATCACTTACGAGAAGGGAATGTCGAGCTCTGATGGGAATAATAATAATTGGTCACTGTCTCATTGGCATTTATGCTAAAAATATTGGACTCATCTCAGACGCCAGCTGAAAAAGTTGCGCCTCACCAGGAGTGAATGAAACGATAGAACACATACTTTGTCACTGTCCAGCGGGGGCAAGTAGTCGCCGATCGATTACAGGTCAGATGAGCTTTAATACTTTGGAGGATATAACGCGAATGGATCTTAGAATATTAAAAATATACGCAATAACTTTGAATGTGTTTAACTTGCGTCGCTAGCGAAAAAAAGTAGTGGTATCGATATGGACCAAAAAATCTATGCGAGGTGTAAATCGTACACCGCCACCCTAACCTAACCTAGAAGACGTTTCTGAGGCATCCAGGCTGCGCAAGGTTCTGGCTTCTTCTCTTTGCACACTGGGATACATGAAATATCCTTATTGGGCGTGTTCTTCTTCCAGTGGAGAGTCGTGGAGAGTCTCCTTCTAAACACGCATTCTAAATTGCTTTGGAAATAATAAATATGGCAACATTAATCTGGGCTATTAAAAGTTTCAGGCCCTATGAATCCCCAGGACCTGATGGTATAATACCGGCTGAGATGCAGCAAGTGTCGGCTGTATATTCTATGCGCAGCATGCATTAACTGGTCGTATATTCCTTTAAAATGGAAGGATACCAGAGTCGTCATTATCCCGAAGGTTGGAAAAAATTCCCACACAGTTCCAAAAGATTTCAGACCATTAGTCTGTCTTTATTTTTGTTAAAGACAATGGAACGAATGATAGACTCATATCTGCGTAGAGTGATTGACACGAGGTTGCTTTGGACAAGGCACCATGCAAACAGCAAGGGTAGATCAACGGAATCTGCTCTTCATGAGCTCTTTGGAACCATCTAGAGATCGCTTTTGGTAAAAGAGTACACTATGGTGGCCTTTCTTGATATAGAGGAAGCTTTTAATAATGTTATCCCTTGACTGGCCTGGAAGTGAAGCGTGTTATCGTTTTAATGTTGGAAAATCAACTTGACAATAGACGTATAACGTGTGAACTGAAAGCGTCTGTCATATCTCGATTTGTCAAAGGGCACACACCACAGGAAGGTGTTATTTCTCCTCTTCTTTGGTATCTGTCGCTGAATTCAATGCTGCTCTCTTTAGAACACGTGATTGTGATATTGTCGCATATGCTGACGATGTCGCGATAGCGGTAAAGGGAAAACACCTTCCAACATTGAAGGACATTTTTTAGGGTTCTATGAAAGATCTGTCTAAATGGGCAAGAGGCACTGGTATGGGAGTTAATCCAAGTAAAACAGAGCTTGTCTTGTTTACAAGGAAAAAAATGTTACTGCTTTTGATCATATTTCTTTGTACGGCACTAAAATCGCTTTTTTAGATGGAGCCAAGTATCTTGAGTATTTCTAGAAAGGAAGAATTTCAGGCGTATTAATGTGGAACGGGTGAGAAAACCAAAGATTGCTTTATATTCCTGTAAGAGGCCCACTGGATGGCGATGGGGCTTTAGCCCTAAAGTTATTTATTGGATTTATATAGCAGTGGTGCTTCCAATTCTGCTGTATGGAATCATTGTCTGGTGGACTACTTTAGAGACAAAGGGATACGGTCTCTTTATCACGAAGGTACAGAGAATGGCGTACATATGTATTACTGGTGCTCTTCGTTCTACTCCAACAGCTAAACTAGAAACCCTCCTTCACCTGATACCATTGTACATATTGAGTAGGCATTATGCGGATACGTCGGAAATTCGACTAAACAGCAAAGTGCAATGGATGATTGTGGCCATAAATTTGTTGCGTTCTGTTCCGCGATTGAGACTAATCAGAGATGGGCACATGAATGGAGAAGTGTGAGACTACACTATAGATTTGGCTTTCTCTTAATCAGAAACGCAGAAGTGAGCTGATATCACTTCCAAGGGGAGAGATTTCGACAGTGGTTGTAGTAATTTCTGGACACTATATCATAGGAAAGCATGCAGAGCGGTTAAATATGCCGTCAAATGACTTTTGCCGAAGTTGCCTAGATGAGGAGGAGAGGGAAACTATTGAACACTTTATCTGCCATTATCCACCACTTTCTGGCGGATCTCTGTAAACTAGTGTACTTGACAAATCCTTAAATCTCCCCGTTTAAGAAACCCTGCTACAATGGAGCTCAAATACCCGCACTTGTACTCCACATTTAAAACACACACACATTTTGAGTACAATCAAAGTGTTTTTATGTGTAGTCGGTACTATTTGTATGGACAAGTGTACTAATTAATTTAAGTAACTGCCACTTAATTGTTAATCGTCGAAGTTGTAGTCATTTCAGACATTTGTGTCGTATTCTACGACCTCTTTTTTTTTTTTTTTCTTATTTATTGTAATTTGTTGTAGGTTAAAGTTTTAGCTTTAGAATATTTTTTTATTTAACTTTTTAAATTGAAAAGACATTCCGTTGTTTAATTTTAACATACAACAAAACAATGGGTTGTCTTTTAGTACATGTCTTTGTAAGTTTTTTTTATTTCTTTTATTTTCGTTTTATATGTGCTCTAAAACAGAGAAAATTGTTAAATTAAGTGACACTTAATAAATGTCACAAATAATTTTATTTCTTTCATGGAGTTTTCATGAGAAATTTGTAAACTTTTTAGAGGAAAAGAAAAAAAGAAAATTGATGATTTTGAAAAGTGTAACAATTGGTTTTTGTGCGTGAGGTTTATTTTGAGGATGCTACATCGCTAAGGATGTACAAACTTGTGCAGTAGTGTGGAGCGATTTTTTTCTTTTTATTTCGCTTAGAGTCTTGGTCGGAATAGTTGCCTTTTAAAAATAAAAACACAAATAAGAATTGGTACTGTGGGGCATAGTTTAAGCTTCCATTTTTAACCATCGGAAATTTCCGAGCAAAGTAAAAAAAACAAACATTTTTTAAACTTTGTGATGCAGTTTCCTTTACTATGCTGAGTTGCGACTCATTCCCTCCAAAGTCGACAAAGGTCTGCCCCCTTTGAGAAATTGTTTCCTTCAGAAGTTTTGTCTGGATAACTCAATGTTTTCTATCGCCCGTTCAAACCCCGGTTATAAAAAGTGCAACTGACTCACGAGGAGAAACAATATCAGATCAGTCGTGTTTAATCAATTAATATAAATCTAAGTAACTCACGAAAAGAAACAATATCAGGTGAGTAAGGTTCATACTAAGATAAGTAAACAACTAAGTAACTTACAAGAGGTAACAATATCAAGTGAGTTGGGTTAAATCGCGAGAAAACAATATCAGTTGAGTCGGGTTAAATTGGATTTAGTCGGATCGGGCTCAAGTAACTCACGAGAAGAAACAATATCATGTTTGTCGGGTTCTAACTACGATTAGTAGGTTAAGTTAGATGGGTGCCATCCAATTTGGCGAATTCACTCGGGGCCATAAAGTCTATTGTGATTCCCTTAATCGTTAATTCCCTACTCTCCCTCTGATACAAAATTCTACCTCTTAAACCATCCCCATTCTCTAAGATATTATGCTAGAGATGGTAATAAGACTCCTTTTAGGCAATCAAGATCATCAAAAAATCTTTGCCTCAAATACTAAAGTTGGTGCTTCATCAGACCTGAACATTCACACAACAAGTGTCCTCCTTCACTTTCCCACATTTTCAAAAGTCCCTATCAGAAATTCCCATACGCACGGTCTTTTGGACATATTTACAGTGTTCTATCAGTACTCCCACTAATAGGCTAACCATCCGTTTGCCAATAATAAGAAGACTTATTGTCCACTTAGGATTTGGCATTGGCCACAGGGTTCGCGATATCCGGCACGTAGTCAGTGAAATTTACCCGTCCTACATTCTATTATCTGTTATCCTATCAATTTCATTCATCAACTCCATTATAGGAATCGAGATATAAGGTTCGACACTTCCCGCCCCCCCTGACTCGGTGCCATTTCTTGCACATTTATCAGCCAATTTGTTCCCACTTTGTCCAATGACCCAGATTGGCTTGACTATGTGCTGACTGATTCGATGAAGGGACTGTATGCAGTTCCTAAAGATTCTTGATTTTACAACGCTGCAAGGCTATCACCGAAAATGTTAATGACGCAAGGACTTAGGTCCCCTGTCATAATCATCTCCGCGGCTTTATGAATTGCTGGTACCTCGGCCTGGAAAAGACTACATTTAACCGGAAGTCTCACTAAGGCCCGGATTTCGAGGCATCCAGAGTATACTCCCGAACTCATACCCATCATTTCTATCTTCGATTCGTCCATAAGACGATTCGTCCATTATTCGGCTTCGGCTATGGCCAAAAAAGGTGTATTCGGTCAGAATCCTGTTGACAATCTTTAAGTGGGGTCTTGCGAATAGGGTCAAGTTTAATGCACGCAAGACCCAATGTTGTATGTTGACTCACAGAAATGTGGAACCAACAGCGTCATCTGTACATATGGATGGTATTGGTATTGAGGAATCAGACACTCTTGATGTTCTGGGCATGAAAATTCAGTGTGATATTCATTGGAATAAGCACGTTTTTCAAGTGTCGAAAGAAGCATTCAAGTGTCTCGGTTTTCTAAATCGGTGTAAGAAATACTTCACCTCATCCGATCTCCTTACTATTTATACCACCTACATCCGAATGAAGATGGAATACAACTCCCATATATGGACAGGGGCTTCAAAGTCTATTTTGGAGCTCTTGGACCGTGTGCAAAGGAGGGCGTTGTGCTTATCAATGACACTAGGGTATCCAACTCTATTGACTCATTGGAGCATCGTCGGAATGTGGGTTGTGTGACTCTGTGCTATCGATATTACCATGGAAAGTGTTCTGCTGAGATAAGTGAACTTATCCCTAGAGCCCGAGTTTTTGTTCGAAACACTCGGTTGTCTAGTAGATCACATCCGTTTGTTATTGATCGCACAGCGCATTACAGAGAAGGTTCGTTTATCAGTCGAACTAGCCGTATGTGGAATAATATCCCGCAGAGGTCTTTCCAGTGTCTTACAATGTAGATAAATTCAAGTCAAATATACACAAACACTACTCCCTCTTTCCTCCTCCTCATAACCTATTTTCCTGATATCAACACAATGCATTGCATTAGTAGGGACATCCCCTGAGTGGTGGTTCATCATAAAAAAAAAAATAAAAACGATGACAGACTGATAGGTCTGTAATCGTTTGCGGCAATATGGGTTACCTCTCCCGCTTTGACGATAAAGAGCACTTTTATGTACCTCCCACCATTCGGGCATATACCCTGATGTCAGGCTACCCATTAAGATACGAAGCAGCCATGGCATGATTATCCCAAGAGATTCCTTCAAGAGTACCGAAAAAATACCATTTGGTCCTGCGATTTGTAGGGCTTGAAGAAACAGACAGCCAGTTATCTTGCGTTCGTCCACCATCGTTTAGATGAATTCATTGATCGGAATTGTAGTTGGTGAAAGTCTACCCATGGAAGTATATCTCTTCATCTCGTCTTCATCTTGTCCTTTTGGCTTTATCCTGGTACACTGGGATTTTTGGAAAGAACTTTACGGAGTGTCGTAGCTTCCGCAGTTCCCTCCGTTCTCTCCACAAAAAAAGTAGTAAAATCTTCATTCTTCAAGAATGAAGAGTTTTCCACTTTTTGTTTTTAGAAGCTTGAGTTCTGGCATCCACCACAATTGATGGATCTACTTGGGAGGCATGCACTCTGGTGTTCCCTAAGGGTGTTCGTCAATAAACTAACAGATTTCTTCAAATCTTGTATGCTGACCGGGTTTTTCATTTCTGGAGGCTAAATGCTTTTACAAGACTTCGGAATTTAACCAAGTTTTTTTTTGGGTGTTCCTATACGGGATCCTATTCTCCGTTGAGAGATCAATGCTGAAGAGTATCCAATAATGGTTAATTTGGATTTAGTCAGATTGGATTCTTACTACAACTAACTCACGAGAAAAACCAGTATCAGGTTAGTCGGGTTCTAATTATGATACGTTACAATATAAGACCAAGTTCAACAAACCTATTCGTAACCAAGTTCAACAAACCTATTCGTAATTACTACGATACGGTAAACTGGAATTGGTCAGATTCTCGAGGTATGTTGGTTGGTGGAATTAGTAATTTATTAACTGAATATATATCGCTCCTTTACTTGTATAGTGTCATAACTCAAAAAATGCGTTTTTTGAGTTAATGATGCAGAATTATTCGTTATATCGTGCTTTATATTGTGTCAAAAATTCGTATTAATATCTTTTGAACTCACCGTTTGAGAAGAATACACGCCATTATTACATTTTCTATGTACCGGCCTTTTTCAATTAAAAACCAGTTTCAATAGTAAACTTTAAACGTGTTTTCTGCAAAATCAAATATTTTTAGTTGTGACACTATACAAGTAAAGGAGCGATATGTTGGTAACATCATTTAGTACCCTGTGAGGAACAGCACCGGCCACAGACCAAAACTTTTCCTTATAAGCGACCCATCACTTTTACATGGCTATGTCCTAGGACGGGGAAAATTGATACCTAGTGACATGTCACAGAACTTGTATCAAAAAACATGTCACAGATTTTACCTTAACAAACATGTCACCAAACTACCGTTAATAGACATGTCACTGAACTAACCTACTCAAGTTTACTCTTCACGAGATGAGTTCTTTCTGATTAATTGACCCTTTTTCACTTACAGCATATGCGCCCATGAGGACACTGTTGGGAGGACCAGTCTTATTTTAACCAGTCCCATGCTAGGAATTTTTAAATCAATTAGTTTATATTTACTCATAGAGTAGGCTATTTGTAATGTTACATTACATTTTTCAGGAATTGTCACTTTTAACTTTCACCATCAGTGCTCTTTGATCATTCACGCGTACAAAGTTTTTTTTTATTAAAAATTTAACAGAGTTTATGTTTAAAGTGTATTAAATGCATATATGCATTTTCTTGCAACAAATTTAAATATTTATTTTATTCAGTTATTTATTAAAGCATCATATACAGTAAATGCCAATATTTATGCAGTATTTTTTTTTTTGTTAAGCACCCATAATCCTTGAACTTTATTCATAAAACTCATAGTAGTTTATCATATTTATTTTTTTTATTCCTGGTCTCCCGTTATTTATAAATATTAATATTTTTTATATATTTGTATAAAAAAAAATTTCAATTTAAATTATAATAATACTCACAGGCAACGACAACATCAATTTTTTCACTAAATATTGAACCGGCATCATTTTTAGCAATGCATTTATAGCTGCCGGCACCCTCCCGTTGTATATTCAATATTCGTAGATATTGACTGGATGAAAAATCACCAACGGGTATACCATTCTTTAGCCATCTATATTGAGGTTGTGGATATCCTGCAAAACAAAAAAAAGAGACAAACAAAAAACATTATTAACTATAAATAAATAACAAAAAAAAATTAAATTAAAAAAACAGTAGGAAGCTCTGGGAGAAAGAATATGTAGTTGCAATAATGAATGGAAAAATATGTTTAAACACACATATAGCCATTTTCAGTAGATAAAGGAGCCACTGGACTTTCAGCTTCAGTAACAATAACTAACAATAAGACAGTTATAAGTGATTTTTTTCTCTCTCTTTATTGGCTACAATTGAAATGGCAACAATGCAATATGTTGTCTGTATTTTTTTTTACCCTCTGCACTCTGTGATGAAGGATAATGATAAGTTTGCCATTCAGTTTGTAACTATATTGGTTTAGGCCCCAAAACGTACTATTTATGATTCAAGAGCGATTTTATGTCGATCTAGCAATGCAAGTCAGTCTATTCGTTAAAAACAATTAAATTTCGAAAACAGAGTAGTTCTATTTGTTGGTGTCTCGCTCAGGGGAACTCGGTAACAATATCAGTTGAGTAGGGTTAAATTGGATTTATGGGAATACGGTTGCAACTCGAACTTTAACATTATACGAGAAAAGTTTATCAACTTATCGAAAATTGCTAACACCATGCGGAAAAAAGGGTGTCGGTCGATCTGAAATGACATACACTCAAAAAATTATGTTAGTAAAATCAACTGAAAATGTCAGTTAAAATAACTACTTTGTAAGTTGTTTTGGGGTCAACTACTTTTTCAGTTAAATCAACTAACAATGTTAGGTATTTTAACTGACAAAAAACAACCGACTTATGTAGTAAAAACTAATTACATTTGTAGTCAAAAGAACTAAAATGTAGTAAAAAAATAATCAATATATATATTTTTTTCAAAAAAATTAAAAAAAAAATTGAAGGCGAAATTTTTTCCAAGTTTTTTATACCCCCCACTCTAGTGATAGAGGGTATATATAAGTTTGTCATTCCGTTTGTAACACATCGAAATATTGGTATAGGACCCGATAAAGTATATATATTCATGATCCTCGATAGATTTTAAGTCGATCTAGCGATGTCCGTCCGTCCGTCTGTCTGTCCGTCCGTCCGTAGAAAACACGCTAACTTTTGAAAGACTTTACAGAGGCTACTGAAGTTTGGCATATATGTTTGGAATTTACCTGGTCAGGTTGGTATTGCAATCCAGTCAAATCGGTCCAGTGCACTATAGGAAATTTTACCCTTTTTTTGGCCAAAATTATTTACAGCCAAACGGCTGGACCGATTTGAATGATTTTTTTGATTTGACTTTTGGAAGACTCTTTAGAGGGAGGGAGTGACTCTTAAAGTTTTTCATACACTCAAAAAAAAAATTGGTAAAGTTACCTAAAAAATTAACTAATAATTAGTTCCAAACAGGTTTCCCGGGTTATAAGTTTCCGCATCTAAGATTTTTTAGATCTTTGATAGATTATCTGGTTTTCTAAACTGTTTTTTTACTATTTTTTTTTTTTGAGTGTACACTAATTTTCGAAGATAACAGTAGAAATTTATTTTAACAATTTTAAGAAGTGTCAAACAAAGCTACTTTTTAATAAGGATTTAATTCAAAAATTTGATTTCCGAATTCCATGACGTCAACTACATTTCAAATGCCACTACGAGCAGCCGCAGATGAAACAAGAGCTTAGGGCTCAACTTCCCTATTTAGATCTTTGGATATTTCAGTTGTAACTCGTCTTTTTGTTCTCGCAGATTTTGACAAAAATCTGCTGCGTTTCACGTTTTCTTATCGGATTACAGCATGCTGTTTTTCAAAAACTTTCAAACTCTACAACTTTTAAGCCTTTTCATATTTATTTTTGAACAAAATATTCCTAATTCCTCCTTTTTATATTGTTTAAAGTTTTCGAAACAATCACTCTCAGCAATATATGAAAAGAAATGGCCAGAAATAGCGGCTCCTTATCCAACTTTGTTTTATTTCTCTCGCCATGTATTAAATAACTCTGAATTTGGCACTCAGTAGTCACCTGGAAAAAAGCGTTTTTTAAAAAAGTTTGCACATATCCGACCTTGAAATTTATTAAATTCGGAAGGTAATTGATTGTCCTAGAGAACTTTTCTGGTTTTATAGCTAACATATGCTATCATTTTTTTTTAAAGTCAAAATAAAATTCCAATTCATACTTCAATAAGTTCATCTTAAGGTCACTTAAATTTTTTCAATTAAATCGATATAATAGATGAGTTCACCAACATTTCACTATTTATCATTAAAGTACTCACCTTCGACATTATTTTCCATTTTATAGTTTTTAAAAACTATAAATTCTTAATATAAAAACTTTTGTTAGAAGCTATCACAAAATTCATTGCACTCAATCGTTATTTTATAACTAAGAAATTGCAAGAAAAACTAATGATAAAGTGACCGTACATCAATTCTGTCGAAAAATTGAGAAAGAATTGTTTACTTTGTTAAGTTTTTTTTATATTAATGTAAAAAAAAAAATAATGTTTGCAAAAATTTTAATTTTGACTTTTGGCCAAAAAAATGGGTAAAATTTCCTATAGTGCAGTGGTTCAAAAGTTATGAGCAAAAGAGTAAATTTCGGCAAGGGTGTTTCGCGAATTTACGAGAAAAAAATACGATAACTTTTGAAAGACAATACTGAGACTGCGGAAGCTTAACAAGTATCTTTGCCGTTCCCTAGGTCTGTTTGGTATTAAATTTCAGCTCAATCGGTCCAGTGGTTCAAAAGTTATAAGCAAAACCCTGAATTTCAGATTAGTTTCATCTTAAATGCCACGTGTTTAAACAAGTTTTAAAAGCATTGGTGGTAACTTAACAATGCTTTTCAAACTTGTTTAGTTTTAAAGAAACGCTTTCTAAACTTGTTTAGTTTTAAAAGCATTGGTAACTTAAAAATTACACTCGAAAAAAATTTTACACTCAAAAAAAAAAAATTATTTTTTTTTACAAAAATGACAATATTTTGTGTACATTTGTACGTGCATTCACTCAGAAATATTTTTGCAGTAAAAAACATCGAAAAAAAACCTCGAAAAAAATTTTACACTCAAAAAAAAATTAGTAATTTTTTTTTGTTTTAAAAAAGGACAAAAAAAGAGTTTTTTACTCAAAACAAAATATATCTAACCAAAATTGTTAATTTTTTTCAAGTTAAAAAATGTACTATCCTTTAAAAAATGCATTGTGGAGGGTATTCATAGATTCGGCATATTCGAATTTAACTTTTCTACATGTTTTTTTTTTTTAAAAAGTTGTGAAAAATAAAAAAAACAAAAATTTATTTTTATTTTTTGGAAAAAAAAACTTTGAACATTTTTCAGAAATAAAGAAAATAAAATTAACTACTTTAAATAACTGTTAGTACATCACAGTAATTTTTTGTTAGTTGTTAAAAAAAAACGTCTTAAAATAACTAACAGAAATAGTTGTTTTATATTTTTCATACAAAAAAACTGACTTTGTAGTTGAAAAAAACTAACTACTGTAAAATATACAAATAATTAACATGTAGTAACTTACATAATTTTCTGATTGTATTGTATTATTCTAGATCGAGGCCCAAAAATATTTCTATTTATGATATTGATATTAAAAAAATAATAAACTGTGTTGGAAAAAGTTAAAAATAGATTCATTAAGTTCGTGCTAAACGTAACATATGGGTAATGCAATGTGATATAATTCCCGTTCGCTTTTTCACCTTAATGTATGTAGCTGATCTTAATCTTACACACCTACAGTGACAATCGAAGAGTGCTGACGAAGGAAGGGTGGCTTCTTCCGAAAGCTGTCTACATCTCCACTTAGCCTGTGTTGTCAATTAATTTTTTTTCAGATTTTCTCATTGTACAACAAAAATAATTATTTCTCAGAAATAATTAATATGGACTCAAACCGAAATAAATAAAAACTTCAGTTATAAAATATAAAGTCCAACAATATATAAAACAGAATTAAAAATAATTTTATTCAAAAATTCTTTACAGAAACTATAATTTCCATCATAGAACTTTTATAAAATTTTGATCTGAGATACATATGTTCTATTACAAGAATTCTAAGGATCTTAAATTGCGTGAATCCGAAAAAGGCTTCTTAATGAAAAATTCATGATAGCATGAGTTTTTTATCTTCATTCACATAAATAAGAAAAAGTGTACCGAATCTTATCGGTATTCTTTAAGCAAAAGTTCACGAAATGAACTTGAGATGTTTCGATTAGGTAAAGTCATCAGAATCATTACCGTTTTAACCACTAGGTCCCGATCTAAGGCGTCCCCGAAATGCCAATAAATTCGCATATACGAAAATGGAGAAACATTTTTTTTTAATTTGTTTTTAAAGAAAATTTCACATTTTCTTACAGACAAATTCACAGCATCTAACAGATTTTTCGTATGCATCTGAGACTTTTTCTATAGGAGAAATTTGTCATGTGAAATATTTTTCATACAGAAAATGTTTCAGATTCTGTGATTTTTAAAGTCTAATGGTCGTAAAAGTTTTGCCAAAATAAAAAGTCACAGATTTTGAGACACTTATCTATTATACTATTCTAAGACATATTTCTTATTAAAAAAAAACTCAGCTTCTGAGACATTTTTCGTATAGAAAAAGTCTCAGATTCTGTTTTTTTTCAATTTTTTTTTTTATTTTGCTATTAATTTATGAAAACGAGTAGAATACGATACATTACAGACACAAAATTTTTCAAAAAAAATATTTTTCGCAGATTTTTTTTTCTCGCGGAAATTTTTTTTGCGTAAAATTTTTTTTTCGCGAAAAAAACAATGGATTTTCTAAATTTATATTTAAAAACTATCCCAAAAGCATAAAAATTAATTTTTTGTAGTACCTAGGTTTTACAATTTTAAATCGCGAATACGAGCGCTAACTTCAAAAAAACGGCTAGCACCATTGAATTCTTGTTAATTTTTGCGACTAGCACAGTGATATTATCGTTTATTATGTATTGTGGAGGGTATCAATGGATTCGGCCAAGCTAGATTTAAATATTTTTTACTTGTGTTTTTTATTGAATTTCAATGAGAATGTTTAGAGGGAATTCATTGCAAGATAAAAGCAACAAAAAAATCAAACAAACTAAATACATCTGCAATAATTTTATCAATACGTGTATGTGCATATTTTCTAACTGTTTAAGTAGTTTATGTGGGAGATTTTTCTTTGTTTATCCGGAAGGTAAAAAAATATTATATTTATTGATTTTCATTTGAAAATAGCCTAGGATTCTTTACTTTTTTCTTTATTCTTTTATTTTGTATTGTTATCCCCGCAAATTAAGTTTACTAACATAAATTGTTTTGTAAAACAATAGCTGGAACTGGGAAAATAATATTTTACTGACAAGATCTGAATACATATGGGGATTTTTTTTTAAATTGTTACAAAACGATTTTGATTCAGTCAAATAGATTAAATTTTGAATTTGAAAATACATAACATTCACTTTAGGGCGTCTCATCAAATTTAAACTTTGGAATATCGTGGCCAAAAGATGGCCACGTTAGAGCTGATTATGGGAAAATTTATGAAACAATTTTGCAAGGTCATCTTCAGTCGGCAACCAGCGGGCAAAGTTTGAAAAAAGTACGTATTTCGACTAAAATTCCTGTCCGAATTTTCGACCAAATCCGGCTCAAAAATTCGGAAATTTTGCATACTTTTTTGGAAAAATATTTAAAAAATACCAAAACCGCGATTTCGGTCCACAGATGCTGATTTTTAAATATAAAAATTATTTTTTGTCCAAATTGGTCTCAAAAGTTGGAAAATGTTAAGTATGTTATCTAAAAAATATTAAAAATATATAAAAACGCGGGCCAAAATCGCTGATCAGCATTTTTGGACCAAAATCATGTTTTTGTATATTTTTTTTCCAATTTTTTCATAACATGCTTCACATTTCCCAACTTTTAAGGCCAATTTAGATTCAAAATTATTTATATGTTTAAAAATTAGCATCTGTAGGCCAAAATAGCGGTTTTGGAATTTTTTAAAAATATTTTTCCAATAAAGTACGCAAAAAAATCGAATTTTTGATCCAGATTTGTTTAAAATATTCAGACACAAATTTTGATCGTAATACGTAATTTTTTTCAAACTTTGACCGCTGGTTGCCGACTGAAGATGATCTTGCAAAATTCATCTGCTATGAGTTGCATAAAATGCCCAAAACGGCGATTTTTTAACTTTGACCTTAATTTTCTCAAAAACTCGATAGTGATGGAAAAGTTTGGAGACCGGATTTTTGACCAGCAGAATATATATAATGAATTGTATAAGGTCGCTTCCCACTCGAGTTTTCGATGTTTAGTAGTGCTATTAAATAAATTTTATTTGGAATCACTTTTGTAAGGAATTTGGAAATCTTTGATCATATTTTCGGCGTGTATGTAACTTCGTCTAAATAATTTTAGAATTGTACACTCTAAAAAAATAAGTCCAATTTTCTACTATGAATTGGGAATTTTCAACAAATTCAAATAATATACTCCTGAGTAAAAATGTGTGGATATATTCTTATATATCACATCTGATCCGAGATTTGAAAGATCAGTATTGATCCGAGTAAGATCAGTACTGATCCGAGATTTAAAAGATCAGTACTGATCCGAAAAATGGATCGCTAAGATTAGATCAGTTTTAATCGGAAGGATACATTTCATCCCAAAAATGGGTCTATATAATTAGATAAACCCATTATTCGGATAAAATTGTCTCGTTCGATTAAAATTGATCTAATCTTAGCGATCCATTTTTCGGATCAGTACTGATCCTTCATATTTTTACTTGGGCTACTATAAGTTGTGTAAATTTCCAATAAGATAAGTAGAATTACGCAATTTGTGTAAATTTACCCATTTTACTGTAGGAAACTGAAATCATTTTAATTAGAGTGTACCTTTAATCATTATTAAGAATAAACAATTGACGTTTAATATTCAGTGATATCTAAATTAAATGACATTTAAATGTAGTGTAAAACCGACACCTATTAACAATGCCATTAAATTTTCTATCAACATTTAATAAGATTTTATTGTTATTTCAAACATTAACATACACAATTTATGTCAAATATTTTTTTTCATCTGTCACATAATTTCCTTAACAAATGACTAACAAATCCTGTTTCTAAACATATTTTTTTCTTTTAAATCTCACAATTTACCACAAAACTAACATACATATGTACATTAGAGGTGTCCTTAAAAACGAAAATCACCTTTTTATACCTGGTAGGGTCCTATATTGTTCTTCAGTATCTAAAAATAAGTGAGCCAAAATTTGGGGACAATCGGCTAAAAATAAGTCGTGCCGAAAATGGATTGAAGTTTTGGGACATTCTTATAAGAACGAAAAACTCGTTTTTTCAAGTTTTTGGAAAAACATTGGTATTTGATATTTTTTGTTAAATTTTTTGTGAGATAATATGAAAATGGTACTAAATTACCTTTTCAAAACGACTAATAAAATTAAAATCGGATGAAAAATAAGCATTTTACGCATACATGCCCCAGACCATTGTATGGTTTTTAGAGCCAGAATTTCAAAATTTTCAAAATTTTTAGGCAAAAAAATAGTAAAAATTTAATTTTACTTTATGATCAAATTGAAAACATGTTTAAGATTAAAAATAGCAGATATGGTAGTCAAGCTTTTTTTTTTATTTGGCGCGGGTAGTGATAAAATTTCCGCGGATTCCAAATAAAATGCGTTTTTCTACAATAATTAAGCAAATTTTTGAAAATTTGTGCTCTATTGTGAGGATCGAAGTGTAAAACGTAAATTCTGTAACTTTTGAGAAATCAGATATATGCAGATATTTGAGGAGTCGCAGAACAAAACGTACTTTTTCGCATTTTTTGACAAATTGATTTTTTGTTCTTTTTAAATTATTTGGTTCGAAATCTATCAGAAAAAATTTCCATAGCGTGAATTATTTTTGTTTTTCATCAAGAAAATGGATTCCTTAAAAATTGGTGTGTAACAAAACGTACTTTTTTGTTCATTTTTTTTATCAAAACGTACTTTTTTCATTGTATTTCATATGCAAGATTTTTCATAATTTTACAATGCCATTTTACTCTTATATTCCATAAACATATAAATGCCCACCAAGATTTTTTGAGGCCTTCTTGCAAGCCAGTGAAGGATTTCCCCCTTATTCTTGTTATTGGTCTATTTACACCCCACAACCACAGTATGGGGGTACACTAACTTTGCCAATTCGTGTGTAACGTATCTAAATATGGGCCAATGAGGCTCTTTTGTAGTTTTTAATAAATAAGAACATTTTTAAAACACTCGATCAAAATAGTATCGTCTAAAAAAATACGCACATCAAAACGTCGTTTTTAAATTATTTTTAAACAAAACGTACTTTTTTCATTATTTTTTAACAAAACGTACTTTTTTCAAAGTAAAAGTGGTTTTATATTAAACATCCTTAACATATAATGTGGTGACTTATGGCAGTTTGATGCATCTCTTGATAAGCAAAAAACTTGTTACCATATTCAGGTTCATGCAGTTTTTTAAAGAGGCGAAATAAATAAACCTCAATTTCCCAAAAAATTTTAATATGCGAAAAAGTACGTTTTGTTCTGCGACTCCTCATTTTGTATTATAGAAATGTATAACGTCTCAAATTTGTCATTTCACCTCGACGAAAAGGGGTTAAAGATGCCCGAATTCTCAAAAAATTTACAGAATTTATGTATTTCACTTCGTATAATACAATACAGAAAATTGTTTCCCATATTTGCTAAATTATTTTAGAAAAACTCATTTTCTTTGGAATCCGCGGAAATTATATCACTACCCACGCCAAATGAAAAAAAAGTTATGCTACCATATCTGTTAGTTTTTATCTATAACATGTATTTAATATAATTATAAAGTAAAATTTAATTTTTTTATTTTTTTGCCTAAAAATTTTGAAAATTTTCAAATTTTGGCTTTAAAACCCATGCAATGGTCTGGGGCATGTATGCGTAAAATGCTTATTTTTCATCCGATTTGAATTTCTTTAAGCTTTTTGAAAAGGTAATTTATTACCATTTTCATATTACTTAACAAAAAAATTAACAAAAAATAGCATATACCAATGTTTTTCAAAAAACTAGAAAAAACGTGTTTTTTCATCAGATAAGAGTGTCCCAAAACTTCAATCCATTTTCGGCACGAGTTATTTTTATCCGATTGTCTCCAAATTTTGGCTCACTCATTTTTAGATACAAAACTACAATTTAGGACCCTACCATGTATTAAAAAGTTATTTTGAAAAATTACCTTAGTCGTTAGGACACCTTTAATGTACATATATTTGACATTTATAATGCTACCGATTTGACTTTTTCTCTAACCTACATACTTTATGTAAATGTCCTTACCATCCCCCATTCACAATGAATGAAAAAAAAAAGGTTCAACTCATATGGCCTCAGTCAATGAAACCAACATAGAAAATAGTGTTTTAACGATAAATAAACTATCAAGTTGCAGAATAAAAACATATTTTAAATAGAAAAAATCACACAGAATATTAAAAAAAAAGATTAAAGGAAGAGCAAAAAAATAAATAAATGGAGTTGATGGTAAAGTAAAAATCCCAACAATTGGATAAAAATCTCCCACTTATAGTTAAGCTGGTAGCAATATTCATTCATTCCCTTCATTTATTTGATACAAAAGCCAAAGCAAAATATCACAGCAAAATTTTTCACAACATATTTGATAAAAATAATTAATACAATGAAATATTTGATTAATATAATAAAATCAAAATGTTGCAACATTTGATTCCGATTTTTTTAACCAAATCCGACTCAAAAATTAGGAATTTTTGCGTACTTTAAGGGAAAAATATTAAAAAAAATCGAAAATAGCAGTTTTGGTCCACAAACGCTGATTTTTAAACTATTTTTTTTTAAATATTTTTTATCCAAAGTTTGGATTCCAAACTGGTCTTAAAAGATGAAAAATGTTGAGTATGTCATGTGAAAATATTAAAAAAGTATAAAACAACACGATTTTGGTCCACGAATGCTGATCAGCATCTGTGGATCAAAATCGCTGATTAGCGTTTTTAGACAAAAATCTTGTTTTTATATTTTTTAGATAACATACTTAACATTTTCCAACTTTTGGTTCAATTTGGATAAAAAACAAGTAGAAAAGTTAAATTCGACTTGGCCGAATCTATAAATACCCTCCAAAATGCCCTTTATAAGTACACTCAAAATAATAACTCTGTTAAATTACAGAAAAACTGTGCTAATTTAACAGAGTACACCATACTTTTCCAGCTAACAACCTTTCTTGGTAATTGTACTAAAAAACTCTGTAAAATGATTTTGAAAAAAAAAACTGTTAATTTACAGAGTTTATAGTAAAATATTGGTTAAATATGAAAGCTTTTTTACAGAGAAAACTTTGTAATTTTACTATAAACTCTGTGAAATGATTTGGACAAAAAAAAAAACTGTTAACTTACAGAGTTTCTAGTAAAATATTGGTTAAATAAACCACCATTTAGCAAAGAAAGCTATGTAAATTTACATATATTTGTAAAATACATTTGATGCAAAAAAATTTACAGAAAAAACTCTGTAAACTTACAGAGTTTAGTTAAAGGCATGTTATATTTTTATACATTAATATACTGATAAAATTTTGATGTTTGGTAACAAAAACAAAAACTAATCAAAACAGAAAACTTTTTTGGTTATAAAAAAATACGAAGTATTTTGCTTAGATCTGTATTTAAGCAGAAAACTCTGTTAATTATCTGTCAAATTAAGATTACAAAGTAAAAAAATATAACAGAGGAAACTTTGTTTTTTTGTCACAACAAAATACAAAGTATTTTCTTTAAATCTGTATTTTGACAAAAAAATCTGTCAAATATCTGTTGAATTGAGATTACAGTCATTTTACAGAGTATTTTACAGAGTTATTATTTTGAGTGTAATAGTAACTTTTCTAACGTGGAAAAAATAACATTTTTGATTAGAAATATTTTATTTTGTTTAAAAAACGTTTTTTTAGTAATTTAAAAAAAAAAAAATAATTTACTAATTCTTTTTTGGGTGTAACATTTTTTTTGAGTGTAAATTTTTTTTCGAGTGTACTTTTTTTTTTGTTAAGTGTAAAAATATTTTTGAGTGACAAAAATACGTTGTAAAATATTTTTGTGACTTACCAATGCTTTTAAAACATGTTTAACGGGTTTTCAACACGTGAATTTAAGGTGAAACTAATCTGAAATTCACTGTTTTGCTAATAACTTTTCAACCACTGGGCCGATTTGGCTGAAATTCAACACGAACTAGGACAGGGGAACTATAAATATATATGCCAAGCTTTAGCATCCTCAGAAATGTCCTTCATTTTTATAAAATTTGCTCCAACTGTTATTTGTATGGGAGCCTACTTAGGGAGTGGAGATAGGGCGTAGGTTTGTTTTAAAAAAATGATGTAGGGTAAATACTAAAACTACGGTCTCACTAATGATCCCTCTCGGACGCACCATTGGACCGGTACAAGCTGATTAAATAAAACAAATTTACAAAAAATAAAAAAAATTGTATGGGGACCGCCTTAACAGTTAAAGATAGAGGGTAGGTGTGTTCAGAGAAAATGTTTGGACAAAAAAAAAATTGTGGGTCCCCAGCAAAAACTTCACTTACCAAGTAATTAAGTGAAGGGGTCAGAAAAAATATGAGTAACCTCTGAATATCATCGTTAATTACTTTAACACGGTGATGTCATTGGAGGTAACCACATTTTGCCTTTTAAATGGGGTTCGGTCTTATAAATGACCCCTCTAAGACGCACCATTGGAGCAGTAGAAATGATTTTAAGAATTTAAAATTACAATAATTTTTTTTTCAAAAAATTAAAAAAAATAGTAATAATCGTTATCCCACGATCCTCCTGGGCAAAAAATTTGTAGAATCGATAGAAGTTTTACACAAAAAATTTTAAAAAAATCGAAGAGTAAAAACATTTTCAAAAATGAGATTTAAATTTTAAAACTTAAAAATCGCATACTTTTTTTTTAAAAGTACGTAAGAAAACAAAAATTTTGAAAAAAAAAATTCTAATTTGGACCATTATTGAAGAAGTTATGAGTAAAAGAAGTTGGAGTAAAGGAAAAAACTACCAATTTTTAAAAATTCGATATCTTCACACAAAAAAAAATTTTTTCCATGAACGATTTTCATAGTATTTATGAACAAATTCATACAAAAATTCATAACTTTTTCATAATATTTATAAACTTTTTCATAGTATTTATGAATAAATCATAATATGTGAAATTTAAGAATTTTTAACATTTTTCATAAATACTATACATAAATACATAAAAAAAGTTTATAAATATTATGAAAAAGTTAATAAATTGTTTGAATTTGTTCATAAATACTATGAAAATCGTTTATGGAAAAAAATTTTTTTGTGTGTTTTGAACGGGTCATCAAAAAAATTTGAAAATTTACCACGAAGGAGTTTTCGAAGAGTACTAAAAACTGTAAACAAATTGGGAAAATCTAAAAAAAAAAAATTTTCAAAGTGTCCGATTTGAAATGGAATGCCCCATATTCTTTATGGGGTCCTAGACCAACATTTCGAGGTGTTACACACGGAATGACAAACTCTGTCACTAGAGTGGCGAGTATAATAATTTTTATGTTTAAAAATCACCATTTTTGCTCCAAAATCGCTATTATGATTTTTTTTTTTTAAATTTCCATAAAGTACTCAAAAATTCCTAAATTTTGAGCCCGATTTGGTTAAAAAATTCGGACATGAGTTTTGGTCGAAAAAAGAGATTTTTTCAACTTTGACCGCTTGTTGCCGACTGAACATGCCCTTACAAAGTTTTTTAATAAATTTTCGGCCGGTATTACAAGACATGAAATTCGACGCCTTAATATTCATGGATTCGGCCAAGTCGAATTTAATTTTTTTACTAATTTTTATTTTACACTTAGAAAATTATTGCAGTTATTTTTATAGCAGTTGTTGTTTTCAAATATAATTTAAGTTGTTTTTGTATTAAAAAATCTCAAACTACTTATTGTAGTCGTTTTAATAAATAAATACAAAAAAATTACTGCATTATAGTAACAGTTGTTTTTAGTCTATAAGAGAACTTATAATTTTTTTTTAGAAAAACGGATGTGTTGAATGAGTTGAAAGTGTAATATACCCTAACATAGTGGATATATTTTTAAACGAGATCCTTTTTTTCTAACAGGCCAACATCACATATCCTGACATTTTGTCTATAGACTATAATACTCTCTATGGGTGTTAATACTATTACTATACAGTTAGTTTGTTTGTTGTCGATGTTGCTTGTGCTTTTACTAAACAATATTTTAACCCAAGAACCCACATATGAGAAAATTCATAGAATCTAGAAACGTTTTGTCCTTTTTATATTTAAATGAAAAAAAAAAAATTTATGAACATAATGTTAAACCTACACTCAAAATAATTACTCTGTTAAATACTCTGTAAAATAACTGTAATCTCAATTCGACAGATATTTGACAAAGTTATCTGTCGAAATACAGATTTTAAGAAAATACTTTGTATTTTCTTGTGACCGAAAAACAAATTTTTAACTGTAATTTTACTTTTTAATTTGTAATCTCTATTTTACAGATAATAAACAGAGTTTTTTGTTAAAATACAGATTTAAGAAAAATACCTTGTTTTTTTCTCATAACCAAAATACTAAATTTCAAATAAAAATCACTTCAAAAAACTTCCAAATATGACCGATAAACTCCTCTTTAAAAAGTGACTTAAATTACAATAAAAACTGGTAAATTTTACGAGGATGACGTGTAAAATTGGAGTTACTCGTTAAAAACTCGTAATTTTCAAAAAAATAAAAAAGTAAATTTACAATTTGGAAACATTAAAGCGGGCAAATTTAACAAAATTTTAATATTAATTAATGTTTTTGAAGCAGAGACGTTTTACTAATAAAATGGATTTAACTAAAACTTTGTAAATTTACAGTTTTTTTGTAAAATTTTTAGCTCATAAAATACATTTAACTAAAACTTTGGAAATTTACAGAGTTTTTTTGGTAAAATTCTTTTTGGTTTTATTAATATTTTACAGATAATTCTGTAAATTTACAGTTTTTTATCGAAATCATTTTACAGAGTTTTCATCGTAAAATAACAAAAAATCTTGCTGGTTGGAAATCTATGGTATTTTCTGCTGGCTCAGCAGAGTATCTCTGTAATTTAACAGAGTTATTATTTTGAGTGTATATACTCGTACACTACATTGACAATTGTCTGGATGGTCAGGCATTCAAATACAGGCAACACTTTTGCAAATTGTGTGCCAAATCAACAGTAATACAGGAAGAACTAAGATTTAAAAAAAAAATTCACATCAAGAGAATATAGTATAAAACAAATCTAAATAGAAAATGACAGTATAATAGTTTATCCGGCTTTTCATAAGATACAGTTGTATTAGTGCCATAGTATTATACTACTACTACTACCACTTCAAAAAACCATCTGCATATTCATTCATGAACTTTGGTTATATTATGAGGGGTGTTGGTAAAAGTCTAACGAAGCTTATTTTATCAAAAAAAATATCAAGCAAAAATTTGCTAAAATTTATAAAAAATTAAAATAATAGTGTTGGAAACTGTAAAAATTTATTCTGTAGAAACTCTAAATATTCACATATGTAAAAAACAATTTTTATTAACAAGACAAACCAACATTTAAAATCCTACTGATGATAACACTAACTGGAGTGTTTGAAACCGGTATGGGAATACCAGAAATGTCTATAATTTTTAGACATTCAATTTTTCTTCTGCATTTTTTCAACTTGAAACTTTAAAAAAAATTTTAATTTCGTAAATCAAAAAATGGTTCCAAACCCAATTTTCATGACTTACATTTTTTTCCGTGTTTTGTGCAATCTCGGCCTGGGTTATCACGGTAAAAAAACAAAAATCTAAAAAAATATTAAATTCTATTAAGACTTCTCAAGTGAACCTCGTATGGGAAAGAATGATTTTTTTTTCTTTCATTTTTGTAGTCCCTTTTCAACAAACGGAAGTTTAAGCAAATGAAAGGCGTCTGTTGTGACACAAAATAATATCCTTTATTATGGGTTCCATTCACAATGTGACAATACAATACAAAAAAATATATTGTGATAGTAACCCATCATTAACTTTTTTTTATATTTTATTTTTTAATGAAGTAACTATTATCTGACAGTACAAGCCCTATTAAAATTTAAAATATGTCGAATTTTAATTAAAAACGAAAAATAAATTAGAAAGTTTTAAATTGATATTCTCTGTCCATTTGCTGCTAAATTTTAAACACTTTCATTTAAATGAACTTTATTTGAAAATGCTAAATTTTTAATATTTCAATTCTTTACAATTTATGTTTCTTTCCTCATTAAAAATACACATATCCTTAATGCAACAGTTTGGTTTTGTGGGTTTTTTTTTCCTATGTGGTACATACACTTATAAAAAATTAGAAAACTTGATTTTTTTGTTAGTTCAAATGGAGATCACAGCCAAAATTTTACACAGTTATGACTGAACCTTAACCAATTTTAGTGATGTTGCCTCGAGAAGTTTTGTATTTGATTTTAAGCGATATCGGTTCAGCGCAATATGGGTCGTCATCCATGAAATTTAGCCATAAATACTTTTTTAATTCTTAGCTAATTGTACTTAGTTAATCATTGTCGATGTATTTGCAGTCGGTAATTTTAATTATGAGCTCAGATTTTTTAAATTCAAAATGGCGGATCCAATATGGCGACAAATAATATATTAAGTGTTTTTCTATGTTGTCTGTTTTGGACAAAACTTTGATTTTGATAGTTTTTCTGATGTCAAATCTGATTTTAGAATCAGATATTCAAAATAGCGGATCCAATGTAGCGGACAAGATATTTAAATTATTGATTAATGTTTTAAAATATCACTAGGAAATGATTGCGCAACGTTAATCACGAAAATGGCGGACATGTATAATGTTTACATTCCTAAGTTTTTATAAATTCATCTTTTTTGCTTTTATCAGAAGATTTTAATAAAATAATCCCATTTAAATGCGTCAAAAAGTTCATATATTAAGTGGCGTATTTAAGAGGGTGATTTTATATTTTTTATTAATTTTTTCATCCGAAATGTACAAATAAAGCTATTAGCTAACAATTTCATAAAAAATATTTTAAATGCTATCGCCAAAATGTGCCCGCTTAAATGCGTTTCCAGGTTTGATGTTTAGCATTAGAGATGGATACTGGTCAAATGAATAACGCATGATCGAAAGTAAGCGTGTTTCAAATTTTTTGTTCATAAGTGAGAAGTGAGTGAGACGTTTTTTGCGTAAGTGATTCATAAAGAATGCCAATGTTTTGCGAGAGTCAAAATTATTTAATTGTATTGGTTAAGTTTTATTTAATGTTTTTACAATTTTTTTCGTGTTTAAAATGTTTAGCGTGAGTCATGCGTGAGCGTAAGTCATACGTGAGTGGGGTTTTTTGTTTACTTACATAAATAGTAAGTAAGCGTGAGTAAAAACGATTGAGTAAATTATGTTTTTTTTTGCGTGAGCGTGAGTTTACGTGAGTCAAAATTCACTGATGTGCCCACCTCCAGCTATCACGCCAATGTTGTCAAAGTTGGAAATTTTTTATTGAAAATTAATAGAAAAAATAAATATCAAACAAATTTTGAAGTTCCATTTTAGGTAATTTCTAAGCGTCATTTTTGGGTTTATTGCCTTTATGTCAAAAGTTTATGAATGGTCACACGGGTCGCAAAAATGTGAATAGAATACATTTTTAGAGACAGATTGTAATTCGAGGTTTGTCCAAACGATATTTTTTGGACTTTGGTGTTGAAAAAAGGTGGATTTTAACAAATGTATTAATTTTCATAATTTATTTAAAAAAATATATACTTATACATAGCTTACTTTTTGGCAGTTTATCTCGTGTTGGACAATTAGGTATGGCTTTAGGAGAACTTCGCGGAAAATTTGAAAAAATATTGTTTGGAGTACAAAAAAAAATATATTTTGTTTCATAAATTAAAAATATAAAAAAAATCTCAAACTTTGTCTTTTGCCTCATGCAAAAAAAAAAACAACGTTAAGGTACTATAAAACGATATTAAAGGTGGACAAAATTCAAGACGTCGACATTTTGAAAAAATATTTTTAAACATGTGTTGCCTTACAGGCCTTATTGGCCAAAAAACGGAAATCCTGGCCCACAGTGCAGCGGTTTAAAAACTATGAACAAAAATTTAAGAACACATGGGCAATTTTGATACATTCAACATAAACTAAAATGCCTAAGCAGTTAGGCGTCGGTGTTACAAACCATCAGTAATTTAGAAGTACACTCAAAAAAATACGTTAGTAGATTTACTAATTTTTTTTTGCTAACGCTAGTTAGCTAACTTTTAGCAAATTTTTAGTTGAGATTAGCATGTTAGCAAAAAATTCTTGTAAACTTCATTTAGCACATTAGCAATTTTAAACAAACGTTGAACTAATTTCTTTTGCTAAGATTTGAAATTGAGTTGACAACATTTTTACAAGATTTTTTGCTAACATTAGCAAAAATAAATGGTAATTTTTTTTTTATTTTCAGAAAACTTTAAATGGCTCTATCTCGGAAACTAAGCCATATAGAGCAAAATGGAGGGCATTTTTGGTTCTTAGAATCTGCATACTTTCGCGGGTCCTCTTCACATGTGTGGACCCTAATGGGCCCTAACTTTGGATCCAAAAAAGTTAGCATTCCCGAAAATTTTAAAATGCTCATATCTCGGTAAATATTGCCGACACAACAAAAAGTCCAAAAGCATTTTTTTAGCTCTCAATACGTAGAACAAGACCGCAAAACAGTCAAAAGCTCTCTGAGTAATATTTTTGAAGTTATCGAGTTTTTTATTTCTCAAGACCCCAATGGTCCCCTATAATCACGTATCTCAAAAACTAAGCAAGGTAGAGCGAAACGGACACAAATTTTGGATCAAAAACTATGACGATTTTTAAGGAACCCAACTAGGTCTAGGCCCATCGGGGTCTGGACCTATCGGGTCCGAACCCAATGGGGTCCTCAAATGTGTCAAAAAAAAAAATTTTTTTTAACTAATTATTGGCAAAACATTTTTGCTAACTTTAGCAAAAAAATTGTGGGTTCAAAATCAGCAAATTTTCTTGTAGGTTTACAAGCTTTTTTTGCTAACATTACAGTTTTTTTTTTTGAGTGTACAGGTTCGAATCTCATGGTAGGCTAGTCTGTTGATAAAAAATAACATATAAAGAATTTTTCTAGCAAATATTAAATAATCAATTTAATGTAACCTACTGATGACGTATTTTTTCCGCTTTTTAACAAAAAAAAAAAAATGTCAAAATTAATTTATTTTAGCATTTTTTTATTTTTTTTTACAAAAATTGTTTTTCAAATAAAGTTTTTTTTTTTGCAATAACTAATCATTTTACATTGTGGAGGGTATCAATATATCCGGAAAAGTCAAATTTACTTTTTTTCTGTTTTTTTTAGTAAAATTGTACAACGAATTGTCTATTTATTTTAGTACATTTAAAGATTTTTTGCAAAACGACTTTTCTAACTTAATTAGTTAGAGTGTGATGTATGAATACCTGTAGATTTTACATCAAGTTCTAAAATTTTTTTGAGTGTATCAAATGTAATGTATGCTTTTTATGTTTCTAAATATTCAAAAGTTCATTGCACCACCATGCAACATAAATTTTTCTTTGAATGCTACTTTGTAATTTCTTTTACCAAAAACATAAATATGACCTACTTATTGTTAGTACAAAAAACTAATGAAACAATAACCTCAAGTCTCATAAAAATTTACAACCAAGTTGAATGAATTTTAAAGTTTACCATAAACTAATTTTCTTACTATTTAAACTAAAATGTTTTTTTTTTATTACATAAAATATAATTTTTTTACTAGTTAAGGAAATTCAACAGGGATTACATATTTAAAATTTACATTAAAATAAAATTACGAAACTTTGTAGAGTAAACATTTGTTTTTAAAACTTTCAGCTATAGAAAGGAGGTATAGTCACTTTGGAATAGCTTGATAGTATCCTAAACATTCTACCGATTTAAATTTGGCCGTCCGTTTGTCTCAGGAAAACACGATACAGTCCTAACCAAAAAAGCTTGACTTTAAAAAAAGTTTAAAATTTTTTACAACACATTTTGCAATAAAAAAAAAGCACAATTTAAACTAAGAAAATCTTTATCAAGATTCTGTTTTGATAATTTCTGAATTTAACTTGGAAAAGGTGTTACTGAAAAAAACGAAAATACATAGTTTAAAATTAAATATCTAAAAAAAAGATTATGAACCAGTTAAATGTAACAAATCCTTCGACAATATGACGACTTATGTTAAGTCATTCTTTCGACTGAAAATAACTTGTTGTTTATGTATGAATGAATATTAGGTTGGTACTTATTAAACAATTTTATATTTTTGTTGGGAACATTCCGATTTTTAAACCCAAAAAGGAACCCAAAGTCATCGCCTTGCAGGTCCAATATTTGTATACCCTTTGACCACAGCATGGGGGTGTACTCACTTTATCATTCAGTGTGTAACGTATCGAAATATCGGTTTGGGACTCCATAAAGTATATGTACTATTGATCCATGGTCGATCCTAAGATGCTCTATGAACGTGCGACCTTCTGTCTGTGTAAAGCACGATGAAGTCCTAACTTGGTATGAATATGTCCTTTGGTAATAGGCTGGTTAAGTTCGGAAACGGGCTAAATCGGATAAGGGGAAAAAAGTTCCCCCTTGAAAACTAAACCAACCTCTAAAAACCCCATTTTTTACAGGGTTTAAACTCCTGCAAGCGACTGCTTTTAACCAATAATTTTGTAATTTTACAAGCCTTTTACCAATTAAATTGTAAATTTACAAATTTTTTGACGCGATAAAACTTACAAGGAGGTTTCGTGACTTTACTAGATTTTTGCTACCTCCTAATTTACGAGCTTACAAGCTTTTTCGTAATTTTACAAGATTTTTACGAATAAAATTGTAAATTAACAACTTTTTTGGCGCAATAAAACTTGCAAGGAAAGCTCGTGAATTTACTACACTTAAAATAATACATTAGTAGATTTACTAGCATTTAGCAAATTTTTAGTTGAGATTAGCATGTTAGCAAAAATATCTTGTAAACTTTATTTAGCGCATAAGCAATTCAAACAAAATTTGAACTATTTTTTTTTTGCTAAATTTAAAATTGAGTTGACCAAATCTTCACAAGCTTTTTTTCTAATAAAGGGTGATTCAAGTAGAGATACTTTTTTCAATAGCCTTTTTTTGAGAGATCACGTGTGAGTCGTGTCATGCTGTCATGTTATTTTTGTTTAGTATTGTTTGGCATTTCATAATGGAAAAACTTTCGCCTGAACAACGTTTACAATTCGTTCAACTTTATTACGAAAATTCACGCTTCGCTCTATGGGCTCTTGAAAAGTTCCAAGAAGATCCGACGTACATAATTTCGCGGTTTGGGCCAGTCGATTGGCCACCAAGATCGTGTGATATCACACCATTAGACTTTTTCCTGTGGGGATATGTAAAGTCTAAAGTTTATGCGGACAAAACCGCTTCGATTCTGGCCTTGGAGGAAAACATCACGCGTGTCATTTGCCAGTTACCAGTCGAAATGCTCGAACGAGTCATCGAAAATTGGATTCAACGGTTGGACCATCTGCGACGTAGCAACGGCCAACTTTTGATAGACATAATCTTCAAAAAATAAATGCCAAAGAATGTTCTTTCAAATGATAATAAACATTCCCCATTAAATTTGAATTTTCTGTGTTTTTTCTTTAAAAAAGTAGGGAACCTCGAAATGGATCACGCTTTATTAGCAAAAATAATTTGTAATTTTTTCTTAAGAAAATTTAAAATGGCGCTATCTCGGAAACTAAGCCAGATGGAATAAAATGGAGGCAATTTTTGGTTCTCGGGCTCCCCATAGTATCGCCGGTCCTCTTCACACGTGTGGACACTAATGGGTCCTAACTTTGGATTAGCATTCCCGAAAATTTTAAAATGATAATATCTCGGTAAATATTGCCGACACAACAAAAAGTCCGAAAGCATTTTTGTAGCTCTCAACACGTGCAACAAGTCCGATATTTCTCTCCGAGTAATATTTTTGAAGTTATCGAGTTTTTTAATTCTCAAAACCCCAGTGGTCCCCTAAAATCACGTATCTCAAAAACTAAGAAAGGTAGAGCGAAACGGGCACAAATTTTGGATCAAAAACTGTGACGATTTTTAAAAAACCCAACTAGGTCTAGGCCCATCGCATTTTTAACTAACATTACAGTTTATTTTTTTTGAGTGTACACAGAGAAAAATAAATTTCGAACTGAATTTTTCAGTTGTATCAACTTAAAATTCGGTTTCTGCTACTATATTTTGATTTGGCTAACGAATTTTATAGTTGTTTCGATTAAAAGACAGTTGTAATAACAAAATTTTGTTGCAACTACCAATATTTAGTTGTTTCAACCTTAATTCAAATGCTTCCACCGATTTTTTGTTGCAACAACTGAATTTCAGTTGGAAATTAGCGAATTTGTTTTCTGTGTGTAGATTTTTTTGTAAAAAACTTGGGAAATTTGTAAAATTACAAGAAAAACTGTAAAATTACAAGAAAAAATTGTAAATTTCGATCGAAAACTATTTGTTAAAATACAAGGAAAACTGATGAAAATTGGTAAAATGGGGTTACGAGACTTTTTCTATTCCGACCCCAATGATTTTGAAATTCGAAAAAAGGAAAATTTACTCCACCCTAATATATAACCGAAAAAAGTTGTTTACGGTTTTACAACATACATACGAGTAAAATATTAAAAGGAGAAAAGACAACTATCTATCTTTTCATATTCAATTCAATACACTTTAGCTTTAAATACAACTGACTTAGCACTTAACCCTTTTATTTATATTTTTACACATTTTTATTTTTCAATTTGGCAGTTTAGTTCTTTCTTTCCACATAAATTTATGTTTTCCCATTCATGCTTAATATTGCTACCACGTTTAAATGCTATGATGTTTTGGCTTCTCAGATGTAACTTGGATAGATAGATGGACGGACGGACGGATGGACGGACAGACGATGGGATGAATGAATGGTTGCATGCATGTGTTGCAACATATAAACATGTTCGTTTATATCTTCATTTTCTTGATGAGCTTAAAATAAAAACTGTTGAGATATTTTTCTTTTTGGAAATCATCTCGGTTCAATTGGATAATAAAAATAAAGAAAATGTTCATAAACACTGCATAGAACTTACACACAAAGATACACGAATGTTAAAGTTGAAAATTACAACAATTTCTATAAAATTTTATTACATTTGCTTAGTTTTTTTTTCAGTAGCAAACTTATGTATTCTATTTATTTTCAAATTTTAAAACTGTTGAATTTAAGAATTTCACATGCACTTTTATTCATCGTCTTTTCATTTAAGAAACATCATGAAAATGTTGCTTTTATAAGATTTCCTTATTCTGTGTAACTACTTTCATTTGTTGGAAACATCTTAAGTACTTTATGTAGCACTTTTCAACTTTTCCTGTGCCTTGGCTTATTTATGCTGAATTTTGGTTAGTTATATGTGATGAAGTCTGTCTTTGAAGAAAATACACTTTTATTGGCAACGAATTGAAGATACAACGTGTTTCACTTAATATCCGTAGCCACCAACAATATAAAATGAATTGAATAAAATACAGCTACCCAAGCAGAAATTGACAAAGGTTCAAAAAAAATAAGTTGTTAAAGCACTGTAACCAAAAAAAAAAAAATCACACTCAAAATCATTCTCAAAAATGGCGCCCAACGTGGGGCTTTTTGGAGTTTTATTCAGAGCTGCCATATTAACCTGTGGCGTACGGACATAGCGCCCAAGTGCATATCGCCCAATTTAAAAAAGTCATTCCACCCAAAAAAAATGTGTGTTAGTTGTTGTTGCAAAATTTTTTGGACGATATGGCCAATATTTTTGGGTATTTTAACAATTTTCTTTAAATTAATAAAAACTATCAAAAATGTCATATTACCCAAATATTAAAATGTTGAATTTATAAAATGTCATAGCACCCAAAAAATAATCATAAAACTTACCAATATTAGCCCTGTTTTCGCATAACCGTATACATGTTAACGTTAGCCGATTAACCGAAAACGCATCCACGTTTAACAAAATTTACTTGCTATTAACAAAAAAAAAAAAAAGGTTTATGTCTTTGATATTTCAATAAAAATTTGAACTTGGCATCACTTTTTATCGACGCTTTATTTTAACGCCGATAATTATACAAGTTAAAAATAAGCGTTTTAAATTTGTATGGGTAAGCGTATATACGGTTATGCGAAAACAGGGCTATTGTTTTTTAAAGACAATATTTTAAAGTTTTTATGCGTAGCCGGCCTTCGGCCGGGCTTAGGGATTACAAAATCCATGCATTAAACCCACCCTCTCCGCAAACTAAAGTTTTCTAGTTTAGCAGGCCTTTAATCTATCAGATTTATTATGCCTCAAAAAGGCCTGATAACCAAATTAACTTTGGTTTGCAGAGAGGGTGGGTTTAATGCATGTAGTATGTAATCCCTAAGCCCGGCCGAAGGCCGGCTACGCAGAAAACCTTTATTACAAAAAAAAAAACAAATCATAGAAGTTGTAATTTCGACATTTCGCCCAAAAAAAATATTTTGGATTTTTTGACAATATTGTTTTGGGAGAAATAACATTTTTAGACCTATCATTTTGGGCTATATGTCGCAGCTTGGGCGAGATGACATTTACTGTTTTGGGCGAAAAGACCTTGGGCGCCTTAACCTGTGCCTTGGATTACACAGCTCAACAAGAAAATGCGTATTGGATTCTGGTTAGTGATTTGGATGATGTCTGCTGCGCTGATTCGAAATCCGGAGCCCAAATTTGTCTATCACGTCAGGATTTTGAGTAATTCGCAGTTAAAGTGCCGAAAAAGGGCATTTTTTACACTTTTTTAAAGCTTATAAAATAAGATCCTGACATGCAAATGACTTGGTATCAAGCTCATTCGAAAGCCTGTAATTTACTTTTAAAGATTAGATAAAATGTTCTAAAAATTTAATTTTCGAAAATGGTAAAAAAATCATTAGCAAAAAACCTTCCATTTTTTCAATATTTAGTTTATTTACACAGTGTTTTTTAACAAATTTCAATACAAATTCATACGTAAATTTTAGATTTAAAGCACTTGTGGCTAATGACTTTTTTACCACTTTAGAAAATTAAATTTCAAGAAAATTTGATCTTGTCTAAAAGAGAAAATTACACACTTTCGAATGAGCTTGATACCAAGTCATTTGCATGTCAGGATCTTTTTTATAGGCGTTCAAAAATGGGCAATTTTTGACACTTTAACCGCGATTTTCTCAAAATTGTGACGTGATAGAAAAATTTTAGTGACCGTTTTGGAATCGGGGCACCAAACCCTATTTACTTTTTTTGGTTTCATCTAAAACGCAGCGACAAACCTCAGATTTGTAGAGCGGTGTTATTTATGCTGAATTTTGGTTAGTTATATGTGATGAAGTTATATAAAATAAATTGAATAAAATACAGCTTCTCAAGTAGAAATTCACAAAGGTTCTACAAAAAAAAAAACTTTCTTTAAGCATTGTAACCAAAAGAAATCACTCTCAAAATCATTTTCAAAAATGGCGCCCAGCGTGCGGCTTTTTGGAGTTTTATAAATAAATAAAGGACATATAAAAAAAAAATAAATTCAGAGGCTTTTTAGTATTTTTATCGGCGTATGCCATTTCTGTTTGTTATTAAGGGTTTGTGATTGAAGAAGAAAACATTGTATTTCTAAAGATTATTTTTAATGTGGATAAAAAAACAATTCCAAAATGTTAAATGGATTCTTGAAATGCCAAAATACATCTGATTATGGTGTAGTATCTTTTGAAGAAGTTCAAATTTGTTGGTTATACTTACAAAATGACTTTCAACTTTTGATATTGCATGCACATGCATGCACTTTCATTTCTTCTGTATGTCACTCTGTCAGTTAATCGAAATCAGTGCAAACTAAAATTTCATCCTGAGGCTTAAAGATAACACCTCAAACTATTTTCACAATTTTATTTGTGCATGGCAAGTATGACGACACCCACTATTAAAGCCTTTTTAGATTTATATGGATTTACCGGTTGTTATTTTTGTTATTTTATTTTGATAACTTTATTTGCAGTCAGGGTATAGAAACTTAAAAAAACCGACAATATTTTATACATACATTTGATGATCGTGTTATAAAAGATAATTTTTCTTTTTATCGAAACATTGATTACACCGTCCGACAAAAATGAAAAAAATCGTTAAACACAAACTGGATAAAATACGTTTGAAACTAGAAACTAAATGTAGTAAAATTGCATTTACAGTTTTTCTTTTCATGATCCTGTTTCCCATCGTGCCAAAGTCACTTGATACAAACATGTTTTTATATTTCTATAAATATTTTTTGAATTTTTTTTCTACAAAAAAATAACCTACTTGTGTAGGTAAAAACTAATGATATCTCACTAAAAAATACCAACAATTTAAAAAAATTATTACTTACACAAATCATTAAAAATTAAGAATAATCATAATAAATATAATAAAGAATAATCTGTAGTTTTTACTTTCAGAACAAAAATAAATGACTTTAAAAATTAAATGTTAATGAAAGTCTTTATTTTTTAGTGTGTTATTTTTGAAACAAAGGACAGAAGTAGTCATTAATAAAAACTGAACATCAAACAAATGTTTTTTCTTTTAAAAACGAACAGTTAATGACATATTTTTATACCCTACACCACTCTGTGGTACAGGGTATAATGAGTTTGTGCTGATGTTTGTAACTTCCCGAAATATTGGTCCTAGACCTACCTTCAAGCATACCGATCGACTCAGAATTACTTTTTGAGTTGATTTAGCGATGTCCGTCCGTCTGTCTGTTTGTTCGTCTGTCCGTCCGACTGTCCATCAATCGGTTTAAGCACGATACAGTTCGCAATTTTAAATCAATTTACTTGAAATTTGAAACTTAAGCATCTTTTGGCCCAAGGACGAATCCTATTGAAATTGAAGAAAATCGGTCCATGTTAAGACCTAGCCCCCATACAAACGCCCCCTTTGGATTCGGCTTAAATGACTCTAATAACCGTATTATAATAGATATCGCTTTGAAATTTAACAGGTAATCAAATTTTGTATGCACAAATCATTGATTCAAATTTTAAAGGAATCGGGTCAGTCCTTCTGGTAGTCCCCATACAAACCACCCTCCCGATATTCACAAAATTCCATCAAAATTCATAAAAATGGAAATATTTGATAAAAACTTTATTTTTAGATGTTAAACGTGTACTTTAGCAACTTAATCAAATCGGAGTATAATTGGACCATTTTTGGACTTAGTCCCCCACATAAAAATTTCGACAGATATTCAGTTAAATCGGTCTATTGACAAAAAAATATACCAATTGGAATAAAATTTGATCTGTGTGTGTTTTCTACACTAAATAAATATATAACAAAAGGCAGATCATATCGGTCCATGTTTGGACTTGGGACCAATTTTCCGGAAAACACTGGTGTAGGGTATCATATGGTCGGTCTTGACCGACTATAACTTTCTTACTTGTTTTGATTGTGGTTGTCGGACGGTGTTACTAAACAATATTCGTGTTATCGACATGAATTAATAATTTTCTGTAAAAAATTTTGGGTTATCGCTACATAGATAACTACACTCAAAAAATTATGTCATTAACTGTTTGTAGTTTGTTTAATAAGTATTACATTTTTTCGTTTTTTTAAATGATTATTTCTGTTCTTTGTTTCAAAAATAACAACATAAAAAATATAGACTTTCATTAGCATTCAATTTTTAAAGTCATTTATTTTTGTTCTGGAAGTAAAAATAAGTGATTCTTCTTTAATGATTTGTGTACATTATTTTTTTTTATACCCTCCACTCTAGTGATCATGGACGTATACAGGGGGTGGGCACAGGGGGCACGTGCCCCCCCCCCCTTTCGATTCGAAAATTTTAAAAATTTTATACACAAAAAAGCATTATACAAAAAAAAAATTCACAAGTTTCTAAATATTTTGATTTTAAAAGAAGAGATTTATTTTTTTTTATAAAAACTCTAGAGTTTGAAATAATTTCGTTTTTAAAAAGTCATTTATGCCGCAAAACCAGTAAAATATGAAAAAAAACACATGATATTACTTTTATCTAATTAAATATTATGCATCAGCATCATGAAAATTAATTTCTACAGAACAATTTTCAAACAAAAGGATAATAGAAGTATCTCAACCCTTATGAACCGATTTCCCTGAAACTTAAAAGACGATTTGAAATTTACACATTTTCATATACATATAAAAATATTTAACGAAGCCAAATTTTTGCAAGGTTGTGCCCCCGATAGGCATTAAAAAAATTATTCTCATATGGAAACATCATGTAGTTTCTTAGAGAGAAATGACTGAAAATTCAAAAATTTGCCATTTTTTACCTATTTTTTTAACCTAAAAATCTCCGATGTGGCTGAGCCGAGACACCACAACCTTAGAATTGTTTCTTTTATATGAGGGTTTCGGCGTACGGACATAGCGCCCAAGTGCATATCGCCCAATTTAAAAAAGTCAATCCACCCAAAAAAATGTGTGTTAGTTGTTGTTGCAAAATTTTTTTGGCGATATGGCCATTATTTTTGGGTATTTTAACAATTTTCTTTAAATTAATATAAATTATCAAAAATATCATATTACCCAAATATCAAAATGTTGAATTTATAAAATGTCATAGCACCCAAAAAAATAATCATAAAGCTCACCAATATTATTTTTTTTACCACAATATTTTAAAGTTTTTATGTGTAGCCGGCCTTCGGCCGGGGTTAGGGATTACAAAATCCATGCATTAAACCCACCCTCTCCGCACAGTAAAGTTTTCTAGGGTAGCAGGCCTTTACGCTATCAAATTTGTTATGCATCAAAAAGACCTAATAACAAAAATAGCTTTGGTTTGCAGAGAGGATGGGTTTAATGCATGGAGTATGTAATTCCTAAGCCCGGCCGAAGGCCGGCTACGCAGAAAGCCTTTATTACAAAAAAACAAATCATAGAAGTCGTAATTTCGACATTTCGCCCAAAAAAAATATTTTGGATTTTTTGACAATTTTGTTTTGGGAGAAATAACATTTTTAGACCTATCATTTTGGGCTATATGTCGCAGCTTGGGCGATATAATATTTACGGTTTTGGGCGATAAGACCTTGGGCGCTATGTCCGTACGCCGAGGGTTTCATCGTCAACTCTTTAAGCACATGTTTTTGTGGTCGTTTAACATGAATCTGAAGTTGGAATTTTAAAATTCAAAATGGCGGATCCAACATGGCGACAAATATTTTTAAAAAATAAGTTCTTTGAAACGTTTTATGCCCGAGTTTTTGGGGTCGCTAAATAAAAATCTGAAGGTAGATTTTCGAATGGCAGATTCTAATTTAGCAACCCAACAAACCGGTGCGTAAAAAGTTTTGAGTGAATCTGTTATTTAAAAAAAAAAAATAATTACACCGCTCTACAAATCTGAGGTTTGTCGCTGCGTTTTGGATGAAACCAAAAAAAGTTGATAGGGTTTGGTGCCCCGATTTCAAAACGGTCACTCAAATTTTTCTATCACATCACAATTTTGAAAAAATCGCGGTTAAAGTGTCAAAAAATGCCTATTTTGACCATTTTTGAACGCCTATAAAATAAGATCCTGACATGCAAATGACGTGGTATTAAGCTCATTCGAAAGTGTAAAATTTCCTCTTTCAGACAAGATCAAATCTTCTTTGAATTTAATTTTCTAAAATGGTAAAAAAATCATTAGACACAAGTGCTTTAAATCTAAAATTTACGTATGAATTTGTATGGAAATTTGTTTAAAAACACTGTGTAAATAAACTAAATATTAAAAAAATGGAAGGTTTTTTGCTAATGATTTTTTTACTATTTTAGAAAACTAAATTTTTAGAACATTTTATCTTATCTTTAAGAGAAAATTACAGGCTTTCGAATAGGCTTGACACCAAGTCATTTGCATGTCAGGATCTTATTGTATAAGCTTTTAAAAAGGGTAAAAAATGCCCTTTTTCGGCACTTTAACCGCGAATTACTCAAAATCCTGACGTGATAGACAAATTTGGGATCCGGATTTGGAATCAGCGCAACAGACACTATCCAAATCACTAATCAGAATCCAATACGCATTTTCTTGTTGAGCTGTGTTATCACCATGTTGGATCCGACATTTTGAATTTTAAAAATCCAACTGCAAATTTATCTTAAGCGACTCCAAGAACCCGTGCATGAAGAATTTTAAGCAATTGTGTAATATTTTTAAAAGATTGGGCGCCATATTGTATCCGCCATATTGAAATTTAAAACCGCCACTCGGCATTCAAAACCAAATATTTTAAAGAAATTTTCAAAATTTTTTAAAAAATTTCTAAACCCATACCAATTTTTTGGTATGGGGTAGGGTGGTCCGGTGGTGACGAAGAAACCCTCATACAAATTTAAACTTTCGAAGACGAAAATCGTGTTGGGGGGGAGGGCGGGGGGGTTATGGGTGTAGTTAAAAACAAATATTAATATGCGATGACGAAATTTTTTTTTGGGAATTGTGCCCCCCCGTTTTCGAATTCCTGGATACGTCGCTGCTAGTGATATAGGGTATATATAAGTTTGTCATTCCGTTTTTAACACCTCGAAATATTGGTCTAGGACCCGATAAAGTATATATATTCATGAACCTCGATCGATTTTAAGACGATCTAGCGATGTCCGTCCGTCTGTCTGTTGAAAACACGCTAACTTTTGGAAGACTATACTGAGCCTCCTGAAGTTTGGGATATATGTGGGGCATTTACCTGGTCAGGCTGGTATTGCATTGCAGCGAAATCGGTCCAGTGGTTCAAAAGTTATGAGCAAAAGACTGAATTTCGGCATATTATTCTCATAATATTTGTGAAATTATGAGATAAAAAAACTCTAACCTTCGAAAAACAATTCTGGGGATGCTGAAGCTTGGCATTTATATTTGCCGTTCCCCAGGCCTTGTTCGTATTGAATGTCAGCCAAATCGGTCCAGTGCTCAAAAATTATTAGCAAAACCGTGAATATCAGATTAGTTTCACCTTAAATTCACGTGTTGAAAACCCGTTAAACATGTTTTAAAACATTGGTAAGTCATAAAATTATTTTGCAACGTATTTTTGTCACTCAAAAATATTTTTACACTACAAAAAAAAATACACTCGAAAAAAATTTTACACTCAAAAAAAAAAAAAAAAATTAGTAAATTATTTTTTTTTTTCAAAAATTACTTAAAAAAAAGTTGCTTTACACAAAATAAAATATTTTTAAACAAATATGTTATTTTTTCACGTTAGAAAATTGGCATTGTGGAGGGTATTCATAGATTCGACCAAGTCGAATTTAACTTTTCTACTTGTTTTAAATTGTTGGCATTTTTTTTAAAGAAAAGTCATTAGTTTTTACCTACATGTGTTGGTTATTTTTTTGTAGACAAAAAATTCAAAAAAAAATTTATAGAAATATAAAAACATGTTTGTGTCAAGTGAATTTGGCACGATGGGTAGAGTGTCTGGCCAGAATGTAGTTGATTGCGGGATCGATTTCCCAAAATTTTATTAAAAATGTTTTAAAAAATATTTCAATAGAAAATTGTAAAAAATAACCTTCAAAATCATTAATTTTTAATGTTTTTGTAGGTAATTTTTTGGAATTTGTTAGTAAAAATAACAGAACTATCGTTAGTTTTTAATGTTTTGAAAAAAATGTTTAATGTTATTTGTTTTAGAAAATTTTGTCAACAGTAAAAAATAAATGCTGATGTTTGTTAAAACAAATGAATAATTACTGGGATGGTTTTCAATTGTTTATTCACTGGTTTTAAATGTGTTTTTCATTTCTTTTTGCCTACAAAATATTTTGAGTGTATACAGTTTTCTATAGAAAATTTAATATTATCGATAACTATATAATATGCTATTAAAAGTTTTGTGTTATCGATAACTAAATAATTTTTTATAGAACATTTTATGTTCTCCATATATTGATAACTATACAAATCCCGATGCATCCAAGATTTTGTGTTTTGGATAAATCGATAACTATACCATTTTTTAAAGAAAATTTTGTGTAATCGATGCCTCAATAACTATACAATTTTCATAAAAAAAAAAATTTGTTATCCATATATCGATAACTACACAATTTTTCTATAGAAAATCTTGTATTATCGAGAACTGTGCAATTTTTCTTAGAAAATTTTGTGTCATCAATGCATCAATAACTACACTCAAAATAATTCTACAGTAAAAGGTTTAGTAAGTGATATTGTACCCAAATCTACTAATTCGTTACTAATTTTAGTATCTTCAAAGTACTAAAATTAGTAATTTGTACTGGTTTTTACTAATATTAGTTAAAAATTTTAGTATTGGTTACCAATTTCTGCACTAGGTCCTTTTGGACTAAAATTAGTTAAATTTTTAGTATTGAATACCCACGTTTTTTTTTGGGTGTATACAATTTTCTAAAAAATGTTGTAATATCGATGTATTGATAACTATACAATTTTTGATAGAAAATTTTGTGTTATCGATGTATCGATAGCTGTTAAATTTTTTATAGACATATATGTTTTTTGAGGTATCGATTAATGTACAATTTTCTATAGAAAATTTTGTATTATCGATGTATCTGTAACTGTACAATTTTCTATAAAATATTTTGCGTTTTCGATGTATCGATAACTACACAATTTTCTATAGATAATTTTGTGTTAATATTATTTTCTATAGAAAAAAATCGATAAATCTTTAAAATATTTTAACAAGTGTAAAAATCAATTTGATCTTATTAGATCTGCTTTGATCTTATAATATATAATTGTATCTGATCAGATATAATAAAATGTCAAATTTGTGCCAATGTTGATCAAATCTGAGATATAATTAGGTCTAAATCTTGATCTTTTTAGATGTAATTATATGTAATTATCAGACATGATCATATATAAATAAATAGAAATAGATCAAATAAGATCTATTCCCTTTTTAGTAGGGAATAGAAAATTTTAAATTATCGCTACATTGATACCTATACAGTCTTGTGTTATCGATAACTTTATAATATTCTATAACAAGATTTGTGTTATCGATAACTATAAAATTTTCTATAGAAAAGTTTTTATTCTCGATGTATCGATAACCAAACAATTTTCTATAGAAAATTTTGTGTTCTCGATGTGTCGATAACTATACAGTTTTCTATATAATATTTTGTGTTTTCAATGTATCGATAACTAGACAATTTTCTAAAGAAAGTTTAGTGTTTTCGAAACAATTTTCTCTAGAAAATTGTTTGTGTTTTCGAGAACAAAAAAAAAAACTTTCTTCACCCTGACAATTTTCACATGATATATAGAAAACTTCACAGAAAAATAGTTTAGAAAAATACTCACTTCATATATTTAAACATAATAAAATAAAGCTGGAAAATTTATTTTCATTTTGAAAAAAAAAAAAAACTAACTTCAGCATTTTCTTTTTTATGACACATTTTCATATAAAACTACGTATACAAATCTAAAATGGGAAAGTTATAGTAGTTTATCTGGTGCATGCAACACAAGAGTTTAAGTCAATATATCTAACAATAACAGGGAATGGAGGAGTCTTGGTGTTTTAACAAATCTACACTTTTGAATTTTATCCATTCACTAGTATTCAAGTTAAGCAAATCACATTTTTTATTCATGTCTTCATTAGGCGACTACAATAAAGGACCGAAAAAATACTAAAAGTAAAAACGACATACTATATGTAAATTAGACGGTTTCTTATAAATCAAAATTAAAAAAATTATAAAAACAAAAAATTAATAAAATGTATTTTGAGTAGGTTTATTTTAGCTCGAGGTAATTTTTCTTTACTATTTTCATAATTTTTAATTTTTGCAGTTTTGACAAAATCTTGACGAGATCGAAAGACGTGTCGGTTTAGAAGTGAAAAAAATAACCAACATTACTAAATTTGAAACATAAAAATAATTTTCTGGAAAATTTTTCTATGAAAAACTCATGTAATTTGTAAAGAAAAAAGACCTCGAGCTAGAATAAACCTAAAATAAAATATAATATTTTAAAGGTCAAATAAAAAAATATTTATTTTTAAATAAAAATTAATTCAGAACTTAATAAAATAAATAAATATGTTTTTCCTGACATCAGCAATAAATTTAGCTAAAACTTAGCTCTTAACACCGTTTTTTGCTTAACTGACTTATTTGCAGATTTCTTTTTTTTAATTTTAAAATCCATTTTTTAAAAGTTTTTAAATTGATAATTTGATGATATTAGCAGTTTTTTTTTTTATTTTAAAATCCATTTTTTAAAAGTTTTTACATTGATTATATTTTTAATTCAATCAATTACAGAAGTAATTGACTATCATAGTTTCATTTAGCAAAAATGTTGATCAACAAAATTTGAATAGTTTCTTTTTGTATTAAGTTTTGAGATTCAATAAAAAATTCTTGTAATTTCTTTTTGCCAGGGACAGTCTAATTTATTGTGCATAATAGAGGAAAACGTATCCCTAAAACCTTAACTTGTGAGTGTATGCTTCTTTAATATGTGTGTATAGAAAAATATAACTTATAGTGTGAAAAACTTCACTAGATGCCTGAATGCTTAAATCTATATATTATTTTCAAAAAGTATTCAGAATTTTTATGAGATTCTAAATTTTTAAAGCGATCTTATAAATGTTTCTTACAACAGAATCAATTAGAGCTTTGATATCGGGCAATTCAAGCCAATATCGAATTAGGTGATATCGATTTCGATGAAATTCGAAACATTTTTTTTAAATTCGAAACATTGATTTTTAGTAAAAAAGTACTTTGATCAAAGTACGCCACATGTACTTTCGAGCCCGGTTTAGAAATATTTTTTTTTTTTAAATTTAGGTTTAAAATTAATCCACATCCCAAAAACTTGGCCTAAATGGTAGAATGTACATTAGAGTGCCATTTTTCTTCAGTTTTTGATTTTCCCAAGTGTCATGGGAAATTTTTATTCTACTAGAAATTATGTGGTATAAATTTGATTCCAATCGGATTAAATTAACCAGTGGCGCCATATTTTTCGGATTTTTAAAAATAAAAAAAAAAAAAAAATAATAAATAAAAAAAAAAAATAAAAAAAATAATATCGGTCGAACGGTTTTCGAGATGTCGGTAATTAAAATTTGCAAAAATATACAGTTTTTTTCCTAAAAAAAAGAATTAAAATTTATTTCCCTTGGCCCTTCCATAGAGCTTGAGCCAATTTTTTCACATAAGATTAGTTTGCGCGGATCAGATCATTTTAACCCGTGGTGCCCTTCTATCAAAGTTTTTGTTTTTGGAAGATTTTCAAACAAAACTCTAAATTTCAAAAATGGGTATAATGGCAAGATTTGACTCAAGTTAAGTTTAAATGAAAGATTGTCTCAAGCTCTATGAAATACTAAGTAAGTGGAAAACAATTTTGAGATATTTTTTAAAAAAAATGTTGAACTTAAGAAAAACCCGCCATTTTAAATTTTTTAGAAAAATTTCAAATGGCAATATATCGAAAACTGCTGGACCGATTCCAGATTTTTTTGATATTCGTATTTAGCATGCCAAAATTGGTACTGTGAAATAACTCCCAAATGAAATAACTCCCCAAAATAAAATGCAATAACTCCCAAATTTTTTTCATACGAATTGGGACTTATTTCATTATGAAATAAGTCCCAGTGCGTGGGAATTTATTTCACAATTTTTGTTGAAAGTTTTTTCTTAATGAAACAACTCCCAAATGAAATAACTCCCACAGAAATTATTTTGGGAGTTATTTCATTTCTTTTTTAGCATTGGGAGTTATTTCATTAATGTTGGGACTTATTTCATTTCAAATGAAATATCGTTGAGAATTATTTCTAATCTGTGCAGTAAATCTGCACAGTAAAAGGCTTGATACACAAAAAAAAACTTTAATTAGCGAAGCCGCAAAATTAATTAATTGAATTTGCAATCCCTAAGCACGGTCGAAGGCCGGCTACGCAGAAAAACTTTTAAGACAAAAAAAATTGCACAGAGGTAGTATATACTTTTTTCATAATTTTTGATATAATTCCTATAATGGGGACTTATTTCGTTTTTTTTGTCACTTATTACATTGGGAGTTCTATCATTTTATTTGGGAATTATTATTATGATTTTAGATAACTCCCAAATATTGGGACATATTTCATTGTTTCTTTTGGAGTTATTTAATTTTTTAAAGTTGGGAGTTATTTCATTATTCTTGGAACTTATTTCATTGGGAATTATTTCATTGGAAATTATTTCATTGGAAATTATTTCATTGGAACTTATTTCATTTGGGAGTTATTTCGCAGTGCCGCCAAAATTAATTAAAAATAATTTATCGCAAGATATTTATTTTTTTATTTTTTAATTTTTAAAAAATCCAAAATTTAGGAGGAAATTTTGCAAAAATCCGAAAATTTGATCGAAGGGTAAAAAATGATCGGATTTAGCTCAAATTATGTTTAAATGAAAGCTCTATGAAGGGGTCAAGGGAAGGAAATTTTAAGGGTTTTTTTTAAAAATCTGATTTGGTTAAATTTTCTTTTGCCCCAAGGTCCAGTTTCCAGTTTTTTTACAATTATTTTTTATTAAATACATTTTTTGGACTAGATTTAGAATAAAAATCAAATCAAATATCTACCTTTTGCTTCATTTCGACCACTTCTTTTCATTTCTTTTTCAAGCAACTCAGACAGTTTAGCGTTAATGTCAGCACGAATATTTTCCGTGAGCTCGTCGATGATCTGATCATTGTTGACGTACATTTTGCTTTTCAAATAACCCCACAAGAATAAATCCGGAGGGGCCAAATATGCAGATGAGGGCCAGTTATTGTCCTCTTTTTTGGCATCTCAACACCAACAACCTTCAAACCATCAACATTTGCAAGTGCTTGAAAAAGTAATGGAAGTGCCCAGCAAAAACTAGGTAATGAGTACCCATTCCCAATTGGTTTACCTGGTAATGAGTACTAATTACTCGCTGCGTTACTTTATACCCCAAAAAAGGCCTTCCTTTTAACTTACGATGTAAATGATGTGCAATCTGAATTTTAAAAACCAGTTAAGTTTCATAAAAATATATAAAAACAATTTTACTCTTAATTTATTTTCTCTCATTTAATAAGAGCAACTAATCAAACAATGCAGTTACTTTTTCAACTTTTCGTAAGCGAGCTAGGAATGGGCTATTATTTGTTAGCTTTTTCGTAAGCGAACAAAGAAGACCTTGCCTACAATGACATCGCCTTGTTAAAGTAGTTATAAATGAAATTGGGACGTAACTAGTTACTTATTTTCGTTATAAATCCCAAAGTTAATTACTTGGTAATGGAAGTTTTTGCTGGGTGCTTAAAAGGGCCGTGACCAATAGAGGCTGCCATTTGAATGATGTTATATTCGAAGAGTAGTTCAAAATAAAACTCTCTCACATATGAAAATCTGTGGAATTTTTTTAAGTTATTCAAAAAAACAAAAGATAGTTTTCTAGTTATTTTTTCAAAATACAGCTGAATTTTTTTCAGGTGTAGGGTATCATATTATAACTTTCTTACTTGCTTTTTTTTTAATTAAAAAAAAAAAATAAAAAATTTTGAAATCCAAAAATTTTATCGAAGGGCGCCACGGGTTAGTTTAATTCGATTGACCTAAAATTTGAACCACGTAAGTTTTAGCCGTAATAAAAATTTGACGGACGCTGAAAATCGAAAAAAAACTTCTTAACCATAAAAAATGCTAGTCAAGGGTTCATATAAGTTTTCTATTCCGTTTGTGAGTTGTCGATTCTTAGACATTCAAGCCATGACAGTCTGTCTGTTAAAATGGCTATCACTGCCAAAACATTGCAGATATATGACTGTTACTTATCATAATTACATATTGTTGCTTCGAGATGTTCGGTATTACATTTGAGCGATATCGGTTTAACGGTTCAAAAGTTATAAACAGAAATGTAAGAAAACCTCGAAAATGTTGGTACAGCTTTGTTTACATCATAGGATTTTCGGTATGATAACACGAAGTATCGTCGATGTTTTGCATGTGTACCGTGAGAAAATCATACCGAAAATCCTATGATGTAAACTGTAAACACAGCTTCCATTATACATAACCTAAAAATACAAAATGTTTTAAGTTAGCTGTTTGTTGACATTTGTACACACAAAAAATTATTGGCTAAAAAATTTCAAATAAATCTATTGATCAACAAAATTTAAATGAGTCAATTATTGTTTTGATCAGCATTTTTGTTATTTTCTTTAACTATCAAACTACAAATTTTCAATATACCAGATTTTTTTCGCTTCAATTTATTTAAATACATTAATTAAAAAATATACTTTATACTCGCGTTTTACTTTTTTTACTGTCGGCAACATATTGGAAAGCAAAAAATATGAATTTCTTCATAATTTTGTCATAAGCTTAAAATTCATTTGTTAAATCAATCATTATTTTGATTGACTTTAAATAAAAAATTGATAATTATTTTTATCAATATCGAAAAAGTGATTAATTGAAAAAAAAAATCAATTAATCACCTACAATTTGATGATTGATATAACAATTTTCGTTATCGGAGGAGTTTCAATAAAAAAATTATTTGAATTTGCGATTTTGTTGAATGAAATTCGTTTTCAATTCTTTCTGTGTAAACAGAATTATATACCGATGGGTATTTAAACAAGTACAAACAATTTTTTTTACCCCAAACATTTTTGCGCGGATTTTTTTTCGACAAAAAATGTTTTTTCGCGGAATTTTTTTTTTTTCTCAAAATTAATTCCATTGCCCAATTTTTTTTCCCAACAAATTTTTTTCACAATTTTTTTTTTATCACCTTATGATCTGAAATATTCCCACATTTCGCAATACTTTTTTAACATTGATTCCCACATAAACGTATGAACAACATGTGAATATGAACCTTTTTATATTTGAAGTACTTTGGCATATGGTTCATTTTGTAATGTTTGACTGTATGTTATATATTGATATGTACTGTGTGCATTTAAATGTTTTAACTAGAATCTTTTATACATAATAGTATAAGATGAATGAATAAATGCATATAAGCAGGCACCTGCATATGTATTTGTGTAATTTTTGATAAAAATAAAAAAGAACGATTCAAAAAAAAATGGTACACATACGTGCTAAATAGATAAAAACTAGGTTACATTTGGTTCGTGCTTTCTACTAACTGCCTGAAAGTTTAGTTTTAGGTATTAGCAGGGTTGCCAACTTTCATGGGAAGTTTCAAAAAAGGTCTCAATCCGATCTTCGTGAAATTTGGATATGTTGTTCAGAACAAAAATTCATTAGTCACGTATTTCGCAGGGTGACATTAGGGAGAATTCCCTTCATTGTGATTTTGCCACATTATCAAGTTATTTTTGATAAGTGAAAACGGCAAAAATTTCGACACAAAAATCCAAAACTCGATTATTATTAAATTTTATATATTTTTCGGAACGAAAAAGGTTTATAAATTTTAATGATATTGTCATGAATGATTATGATTGAATGTGGTTTTATTTCACCAGCTTTTTGAAGAAAATTCAAAAATTACTTGGGAACGATTTGGATCTTTTTGTTATAAACACTCTAATTAAAACAATATCATCGTCCTACCATAAATTCGGTAAATTTATACCATTCTACATATATTCATAAAAGTAGCTCAAATTTATACAATTTACTTACTCTTCTAACCCATTTTTTGGCTCAAAAAAAAGTTGGCATCTCTGGTTGTTGGTTATTAAAATTTGTTTTTGCTGTAGTTGTTTTATTCTATGAAGCAGTTATTTTATTTTTTTTGGTTAATGGTTGTCTCAAAATCTGTGTGAGTGTATGTGTGGGAGTGTGGAAATTTACACACCTGTTAGCGTTAAGCTGAAAATAACGTCCGTTTCAATTTTACAGCAGCAGGCGGCGTCTATAGTTCTTAATAAGGAAATCTACTTGAGTGTAAAATAAAATTTATGATGACTTAAATGTAGTTATTAAATAAAAGTAAATTTAAAGTTAAATTAATGAAATTTTTTAAGTCCGATTTGTTTAAAACTAAACTTCTTTAAATTTACACCATTCCTCCGAGTTTATTAGAAAATACCATTTTCTGATTGAAGTTAAGAAATTAAAAATTGCAATTTAGTAAGCCCTGTTAAAAATTTAAATTCTAAAAGGCCCTTTTCGAATTTATAAATCTTAATGAAAATTCTGATAAACCTATTTTTCAGAAAAGTCCAATAACATATGATTTTTTCATAATTTAAATAGTTGTATTGAATTTTAATTGGGTCTTTCTGAATGGAATTTTTAATTTCTGTTATTAAAGGGACTGACACTTTTTTGTATTGTAAAAAAGTGTTTCTTCCGATTTTGAATGTCCGGGCAAATTTTTATTCTCATAGTCCTAAAACCTATGTGGTACAAATTTGAAACCAATCGTATTAAACTAACGCGTGGTGCCCGGCAATCAAAGCTTTGTATTTTTGAAAGTTAAAAATAGAAAAACATTTTTAAAAAATATATCTTGCGACGAATATCAAAAAAATAAAAACGGTCGAACGGCTTTTGGGACATCGATAGTTGAAATTGGCAAACACTACAGATTTTTTTTTTAAATTACTTTGCCTTGAAAGACAGCTTTTTAGTTACAATTAATTTTAGCGAAATCGGTAATTTTAACCCTTGGCTGCCTTCGATTAAAGTTTGGGATTTTTGGAAAATTTGAATCAATATCTTTAGATTTAACAAATATAAAAAAATTATCTTGCCAATTATTTTTTATTAATTTTGGCATGCTAAATATGAATTTCAAAATAGGAAATATGGACTCAAACCGAAATAAATAAATCTTCAGTTATAAAATACAAAGTCCAACAATAAATAAAACAGAATTAATACTCAACTCATAAGGTACCATGCAATTTAGCAAACCTAATGGACATTTTTCAAGACTTGAAAAGTCCTACTAAGGGTTGCAACTCTGAGAAAATCTCCTACAGTGTAAGAAATTACAACTGTGTTAGAAAAAGTTAAAAATAGATTGATTAAGTTCGTGCTAACCGAAACATATGGGTAATGAAACGTGATATAATTCTCGTCCTCTTTTTCACCTTAATGTACGTTTAAATAGCTGATTTTAATCTTACACACCTACAGTGACAATCGAAGAGTGCTGACGAAGGAAGGGTGGCTTCTTCCGAAAGCTGTCGACATCTCCACTTAGCCTGTGTTGTCAATTAATTTTTTCAGATTTTTTCATTGTACAACAAAAATAATTATTTCTCAGAAATAATTAATATGGACTCAAACCGAAATAAATAAATCTTCAGTTTCAAAAAAATTCTGAAATCGGAGTACCGGGTTTCGAGATATCGCCATTTGAAATTTGTCAAAATTTTTTTTTTTTCAAAAATGGCGTTTTTTCTACATTTAAGAAATTAAAAAAAAAAAAAATACAAAATTTGTTTCCACTGACTGTTTCATACAGCTTGAGACAAATTTTCATTTAAACTTAATTTGAGCCAAATCAAATCAACCCATGGAACCCTTCGATCAAAGTTTAGAGTTTTTAGTGATAATTTTCAAAAAACCCAAAACTTGAATAGAAGGTCGCCACCGGTTAAAATTATTGAATTTGCTTTAAATCCACTTTAAATAAAAGTTTGTTTCAAGCTCTATGAAAGGGTCAAGGAAAAGAAATTCTGAGATGTTTTTTTTAAAAATTTCTTTAACGTAAGAAAAAACTACCATTTTTACAAATTTTAAATAGCAATATCTAGAAAACCATTTGATCGAATTTATTTTTTTATATTCGTGTTAATGCGCTGATTAAAATTAATAAAAGTGATGTGTCGCAAGACATTTTTTTTGTAAATTTTAAAAAATCACAAACTTTGTTCACCGAGCGCCGCGGGATAATTTAATCTGATTGGCTCCAAATTTGTAACACATAACGTTTATGTCTGGTTGAATAAAAATTCGCCCGGACACTTGGGAAAATCAAAATTTGAAGCAAAAATTTCATTCTAATGTCTTATAGTCGCTGATCGGGTTATGTCCAGGCGGAAAAACTTTAATCCGTTGTTGGCGGTCGAATTTAAAATTTGTAAAATAATAATAAAACTGTGCTACCAAAATGCAACTATTTAAAAAAACATGTAAAAACATTTAAAAATGTTATTGCAAAAAAATGATGAAAAAAAAATCCAGCGAAAAAAATGTATGGGTAAAAAAATTAGTAAAATAAATTCATTTTGAGGAAAAAATGTCCGCGCAATAAATTTTTTGGCGAAATTTATTAAATTTTATTTCAAGATCATCCAAGGTTGTAAGTGGCTACTGACGTTTTACGTCAGCGCACAAAGGCTCTGAGGGCCGTCGTCCAAACAAGGGCAAGTGTAAATTGAACGAAAATTCATTGAACTCAATTTTTTATCACATAATTTTGTTCATTTTGCTCGATCGTTTATTCAGTTGAATTCACTTCAATAGATCTGATCAAATACAAGTAAACTAAGTTAGATATGATCGGATCAAGCCATTTATTATTTAAACAGACCAGATACCCGGTTACACAATTTGTTTTTTATACCCTATAATATGTTTTTTATACCCTACACCACTCTGCGGTACAGGGTATAATGACTTTGTGCTGATGTTTGTAACTACACTAAGAAAATTATGTCATTAACTGTTTGTAGGTTATTTTAAAAAGTTATCAGTAAAGTTATTTTAAAAGAAAAATCATTAATTTTATTAAGGACTTCTTATTTTCTACTGTTTCTGTAGTTTAAAAAAAATAATTTACTGTCTTAAAAACGAATTTTCTGTTACATTCATTTTCGGCAGTAAAAAATTTCTTCTATAGTTTTACTGTTTTTCAATACAAAATAAGTGAATATCACCAGTTTTTTAATGTTTTGGTTAGTCATTAAATCAACATTTAAAATTGACTGTAATATGTTTTTATTTTAAATGAAAAAACAGTGGAATGGTTTTTAAATAAAATTTCATTTGTTTTAAGTGAATATTCACTGGAATTTACCTACATAATTTTTTGAGTGTACCCGAAATATTGGTCCTAGACCCACTTTCAAGTATACCGATCGACTCAGAATAAATTTTTAAGTCATTTTAGCGAAGTCCGCCCGTCAATTATCAATCGATTTGGATTTTGAAATTTGAAAAAATCGGTTCATGTTTAGACCTAGCCCACACACAAAGGTCCGCTTTATTTTAGCTTAAACGACTCTAATAACCGTATTATAATGGACATCCTTTCGAAATTTGGCAGGTAAATGTGTTTTTTATTCAATAGTAACCATTCCGAATTTTAAAGGAATCGGACAAGTTCTTTTTTTAGCACCCATACAAACCACCTTCCCGATATTCACATAAATCTCTCTTGAAATTTTGTTTGTGTGTGTTTAACGCGTACTTAAATAACATAACCAAATCTGATAATAATCGGGTCGTTTTTGGACTTAGACCCTATATGAAAATTTCGCCCGATATTCAGTTAAAGCGGTTTGTTGGCCTATTTTACTCAAATTGGGTTTGTGAGTGTTTGGATACTTCCCGAGTAAAAATTTTTATATGATGCAATATATAATGATATATAACACAATATATATTTATACGCAATTTGATCCGAATAATGGTGGATGTTTTTGCATTAAAAAAGATCAACTTGTATAAAATATGATTTGATTTCATCCGAGTTTTGACCAGACATAGTCATATATTGGTGGATCTAATTAGATCTAATTGCATAAAAACATATAAAATCCTGGTGTTTTTTGGTTTGGGTTGAGAATCTCAACTTGAGATACACCACAGGTCAACGATACATTCACCAAACATATAATTTTCTAAAACAAAAAAATGTTTGGGTACGCTTCGAACCAGATAGGTGATATACATAACCCTGACAAAGAAATGTTTAGGAACATTTTAAAAAGTTTCTTATAATTTGCCTAAAAAAACTTAGAAAATTTTTGATTAATTGGAAACATATACATATAGTTTTGTATGGAACAGAATAAGCTATATATAAGTTTATGTTAAATTATACAGAAAAACAAATTTTGTATTGACCCTCATATAATTTTATATAATTACATCAACCATACACCTTTTAATCCGAATCATGATTAAATTATATATAACTGCATATGATTGCATTTAAAAAATTTAGAAAATATGCTACGGGATATATAACCATATATGATATATTATGTTTGTATCAAATTATATATTGTTATATATGTTTATTTTTACTCGGGTTATTAAAGATTTGACAAATGAGAGAACCAATCGGTCCATGTTTTAACTTGGGGCCCATTTTCCGGGAAACAAAGACGTAGGGTATTATATGGCGTTCTTGACCGACTATAATTTTCTTACTTTAATATTTTTGTATTTGTGAATGAACCCGAGTAAAAATTTGTATATGATGCAATATATAATGATATGTAACACAATATATATTTATACGCAATTTTATCCGAATAATGGTGGATGTTTTTGCATTAAAAAAGATCAACTTGTATAAAATATGATCTGATTTCATCCGAGTTTTTGGTGGATCTTATTAGATCTAATTGCATAAAAACATATAAAAGCCTGGTGTTTTTTGGTTTGGGTTGAGATGCACCACAGGTCAACGATACATTCACCAAACATTTAATTTTCTAAAACAAAAAAAAAATGTTTGGGTACGCTTCGAACCAGATAGGTGATATACATAACCCTAACAAGAAATGTTTAGGAGTATTTTAAAAGTTTCTTATACTTTGCCAAAAAAACTTAGAAAATTTTTGGTTAATTGTAAACATATATAGGTTTATATGGAACAGCATAAGCTATATATAATTTTATGTTAAATTATACAGAAAAAGAAATTTTGTATTGACCCTCATATAATTTTATATAATTTTATCAACCGTACACCTTTTAATCCGAATCATGATTAAATTATATATAACTGCATACACTGAAAAAAAAATTTACCATTTTTAAAGCATGTTGAACTTAATTTAAAAAAAGGAGGATGCGAGGGCTCCAAAGATATTAATTCTTCTTCCAAGTATATTTTTTCCAAAAACAGTAATGCATTTACTTAAATATATCTTAAAAGTAAGTAAAATTGTACTTAATATAAGTTTAATTGTTTTTATCCATAGGAAAAATATTTTTTTAAAATAAGTAAAAATTTCCTTAAAATTACGGATTCTGTGGACCCTATGGAGTCCCAATGTGAGGACCCTACGGGCCCCAAATATATGGGGTCCGCCCTTGAGTATGTACATTAGACCGGGTCGAAAAAAAAAGTTCCCACTGTGCGGGCTTTATTTTAAAGCTTACCTCGAAAAAGTTCCATAGCCAAAATATTAGATTTTTAGGTCGCGATTTGGTACCGCCGAAATCGTTTTTTGTTCATAGCTTTGTCATTTGATGTCCGATCGTTGTAAAAAAAAATTTGTTTGAAAGTCCTCAGCGAGTACTAAATTTGACCCATATCTGGTTTTGACCTCTGAGGTCATCTTCGTGTTATAAGTGTTAGTTTCTCAGCTTTCTACCCACCTAAATGATCTTTATTTTTCCATTAAATTATAGCATTAAATAATTCATGAAATTCTTCCCTTAGAAGTACCCTCTTAAATTAATTAACAAAAAAGTTACATTCAATTTTAAATTTCCATAGAAAAAGATTTAAAACACTTGTTCGTATGTATTTAAATACAAACTAAAAAAATTAAATATAGTTTAAAGGCATACTAACAAGTGTTTTTTCTAATTTTCTTTATATTGTATATGAAAATCTTAAATCAAATGTAACTTTTTTGTTAATAAATTTAACTGGATACTTCCAAGGGAAGAATTTCATGAATTTTTTAGTGCTATAATTTAATGGAAAAATAAAAATCATTTAAGTGGGTAGAAAGATGAGAAACTAACAATCATAACAAGAAGATGACCTCTGAGGTTAAAACCAGATATGAGTCAACTTTAGTACTCGCTGAGGACTTTCTAACAATTATTTTTTTAAAACGATCGGACATCAACTGACAAAGCTATAAACAAAAAACGATTTCGGCGGTACCAAATCGCGACCTAAAAATCTAATATTTTGGCTATGGAACTTTTTCGAGGTAAGCTTTAAAATAAAGCCCGCACAGTGGAACTTTTTTTTTCTCCTTTATGGTCGACCCAGTCTAATGTACATACACTATTATAGGGTCACTAATGATTTTGATCCAAAATTTTGGTCAGAATTGCTCTATCTTGCTTAGTTTTTGAGATATGGAAATGGGGTCTTGAGAAATTTGATCATGAAATAATTCGAAAACTATAACTCGGAGGGCTTTCGGGTCTTCGGCGGTCATATTCTACAAGTTAAGGACTACAAAAATGTCTTTAGAATTTATCTGCAGTATTTGCAGAGTTATAGGCATTTGAAAATTTCGCGAAAATCGAAATTTGGATTTAAAGTTAGGGTCTCATGGGGTCTCCAGATGGGCCCCCAGATGGGGTCCCCAAAATACCTAATGTAGTTTTTCCTTACGTTAAGTAAATTCTTTCTTAAACTGATGAAGATATGGATTAAAATAAGGTCAATGTAATCAATAAAATAAGGATTACTTTTTTCTTAAATTAAAACAAAAATGGATTAAATTAAAGAAAATGCGTTTTGGAATTAAAGATTAGTACTTATTTGATTCAATGTCTTGAAAATGTCTATACTATTTTTAAGAAAGTTACGTACTTATTTATTTTTTTTGCTCACAATTAAAATTTTTTTCTTTTAAGTAATACAAAATTTTTTAATAAACCCTTTTTTTCTTAAATGCAATCAATTCGCCATAAATGTAAAGAATATTTAACTTAATTTAAAAAAAAACAAATTAAGGAAAACTTTTGTGTTTTTTTAAGTATTTGCATGTACTATCTTCAAGTTTATTTTCTTTTTTTTTAAGTAAAACCACCTTATATTAAGATAAGTTGAAGTAAATTCCAAAAAAATTTGTTTACTTAAATTAATAACAGTGTTTATTTAATTTCAGTATAGTTATTTTTTTCAGTGTATGATTGCATTTAAAAAAATTAGAAAATATCTCACGCGATGTATAATCATTAGAGTGTCCCTTATTTTGGAAATGTTGGAAATCTTGAGACGGTACCCGCTCATTTTTTTCCTTTTGACTTAAAAATAACTCAGGAAAAATTTTACGCCCCTAGGACCACGCCTTCCCTACGCGACGGGGCCTTAAAGAGCGGGGCCTAAAAAATCATTTTTCCATACAAACCAAAAAAATTTTTTTTTGATTTTTAATTTTTTTGTTATTAATTATTATATTACTTGGTTTGCTTATTCACGACAAAAAATTTGATTTTGGAGGGATAAGTCTTTCAGCGCTAAAAAATTTTTCGCAAAAAAAAAATTTGGGCGGCCGGGGTCCTACAGTAAAAAATTTTTAAAAAATATTTTTTTTTAGTTTTGACCAGCAACGGTTTTAGCTGCTATGTTGCTTTAAATGATATATATTCCAAAAAAAAAATTATTCATATCTGTGACATCTTTATCTTTTTCGAAAAAAAAAATTTTGAGCCGTAGGAATCCTACGGTAAAAAATTTTTAAAAAATATTTTTTTTTAGTTTTGAAAAGCAATGGTTTTAGTTTTTATGTTGTTTTTAATGATATATATTCCAAAAAAAAATATTATTCATATTTGTGACATTTTTATCGTGTATCGAAAAAAATCATCAATGCATTTTTTACCCTTTTTTAGAACACGATTAAGATGTCACAGATACAAAAAATATTTTTTTATGAATATATATCATTTAAAGCAACATAGCAGCTAAAACCGTTGCTGGTCAAAACTAAAAAAAAATATTTTTTAAAAATTTTTTACTGTAGGACCCCGGCGGCTCAAAATTTTTTTTTGCGAAAAATTTTTTAGCGCTGAAAGACTTATCCCACCAAAATCAAATTTTTTGTTGTGAATAAGCAAACCAAGTAATATAATAAATAATAACAAAAAAATTAAAAATCAAAAAAAAAATTTTTTTGTTTGTATGGAAAAATGATTTTTTAGGCCCCGCTCTTTAAGGGCCCGTCGCGTAGGGAAGGCGTGGTCCTAGGGGCGTAAAATTTTTCCTGAGTTATTTTTAAGTCAAAAGGAAAAAAATGAGCGGGTACCGTCTCAAGATTTCCAACATTTCCAAAATAAGGGACACTCTAATAATCATATATGATTTATTATGTTTGCATCAAGTTATATATTGTTATATATGTTTATTTTTACTCGGGAAGAGAAAAACAACAGAAATGATCAACATCATTAATCGTTTACGACTATTGAGCGAAAACAAAAATTAACCTGCTGAACAAGGCCGAACTAAATTTTTCATCTCAAATGATAACACAACTGAACGAGTAAGCGCGAGACTAAGAAATTTCCGTACAGTCGCTTGATATTAACGTGCTATTCGTAAGTCCTCTGCTTGATATTAAAGTATCTCCACCAGGCACTTTTATAATGCAATACTTAATAATTTATTATAAAGTTTATTTAAAATTATCATCATTACATTTTGTAATAGTTAGTTTTTATTACAATTTTTTTTGCACGTAAATAAAATGATGTTATGCTTGAAACTCTTAAATATCTTCACCTTTTTTATACAAATATTTTTTTAAAATGCTATTAGATGCTTTTCCTATAACAATAATTCAATTTAAATGATTTATTAAACAGAGAACAGCAAACATGCATCATCAAGCCAACGAGCGAATGAACGAAAGAACGAACAAATATTACAAATGAATTGTAATGAATGAAGAGAATAATCATCAGCAGCAAGCACTTTCATCATTATTATTATCATCAAAACAGAGAATGATGCCACAGCATCTAATGATGATGGGAATGAAAATGTGAAATACGAAATGTGCAGAAAAAGCGATGCCAACACAACCAGGGTGTTAATAACCTAACATCATAACGTGCCAAACAAATTTTAAAATTTTTCAGGTGCCACAGGACGCACTTGGGACAATAGGAAATTGCAATATTATCAAGTGTACAACAGTAGAAGTAAGAGCAAGCAGCAGTACCAGCAATATCATTATCGTTACAGTGTACATGTGTACACTGAGGGCAAAAATCGTAGTCAAATTAAGTATTTTCATTTTCAATTTTAAAATTATGAAAATTTTAAAATAATTAGTTTGAATTTTTAAAAATGTAATATGTTTTGGTATTGATTTTATAATTATATATAATTAAATATTCAAGATTTTTATTTTTATTTCATGATGGCGCCATGCTAAAAATTGTTATTTTGATTATAAACAATATTAAAATGATAATATTAAAATTTTCAACAACTTAACCAACGATGCTTTTTAATATGATAATGTTTTTAGGCTGGTGTTTAATTTTAAAAATAATGCAGGACGCCACCTCAGTTTGATGGTGAATAAAACGTAATAATTATTTTTCATCAATTTTTTTTTATCAATATTTTTATACCCTTCACTCTAGTGATAGAGGGTATATACAAGTTTGTCATTCCGTTTGTAACACCTTGAAATATCGGTCTAAGACCCCATAAAGTATATATATTCATGATCCTCGTTCGATTATAAGACGATCTACACTTAAAAAAAATACGTTAGTAGATTTACTAATTTTTATACCCTCCACTCTAGGGATAGAGGGTATATATAAGTTTGTCATTCCGTTTGTACCTCATCGAAATATCGGTCTGGGACCCCGTAAAGTATATATATTCATGATCCCCGATCGATTTTAAGACATTCTAGCGATGTCCGTCTGTCCGTTTGTTCTTCTGTCTGTGGAAATTGTGATCAGTTATAACTGATCACGGCCAAAATATTACACGGAGATGACTGAAACCTTTCGTATTTATTGGAAGTTCTCCCGAGAAGTTTGGTATTACATTTGAGCGATATCGGTTCAGCGGTTCAAAAGTTATGAACGGATATGTAAGGACACCTCATAAATTTTAGTGCATTCAACATAACCTAAAAATACAAAATGCTTTAATTCGGCTGCTGGTTGACTTATGTGAACATAATTAAACACCAAATGGAATTTAAACAAGTACAAACATATTTTTGGCCAAAAAAAGAAAAAAATCGCGGATTTTTTTTTTACCAAATTTTTTTTTCGCGGAAATTTTTTTAAATTTTTTATTTTTTTTTTCAAAATTAATTCCCTTTAAATAAAGTTTTTGCAATAATCTTTAAGAAATTGTGAAGGGTATCACTACATTCGACAAGGCCGAATTTAACTTTTTTATTTGTTTTTTTGCTAATGCTAGTTAGCTAACTTTTAGCAAATTTTTAGTTGAGATTAGCATGTTAGCAAAAAATTTTTGTGTAAACTTCATTTAGCACATTAGCAATTTTAAACAAACTTTGAAATAATTTCTTTTGCGGAATTTGAAATTGAGTTGACAACATTTTTACAAGATTTTTTGCTAATATTTTTTTAAGAAAACTTAAAATGGCGCTATCTCGGAAACTAAGCCAGATAGAGCCAAATGAAGGCCATTTTTATACCCTCCAACTACAGTATGGGGGTATACTCACTTTGTCATTCCGTGTGTAACGCATCAAAATATCGGTCTAGGACCCCATAAAGTATATATATTTATGATCAGTGATCGATTCTAAGACATTCTAGCGATGTCCGTCCGTCCGTCCGTCTGTCCGTCTGTCCGTCTGTAGTTAACACGATGCAGTCCAAAATAAAAGAGCTAGGCTCCCGACATTTGGCACGAATATGTCTTATGTTCATAGGCAGGTTAAGTTCGTAAATGAGCAAAATCGGACCAGGGGGAAAAAAGTTCCCCCTTGGGGAACTAAACCAACCTCTGAAAAATACCATATTTTTACATGATTTTTTTATGTTTTTGTTTAACGAATGCAACATTTTTATGCCACAAAAAGTTCAAAGTCCTGCATTTGGACCCAGAGAATTAGAAAATGTCGTTTTTTGACCCGCCCCCATTTAATGGGCGTGGAATAAAACATTTTTTTTTTTAAATAATGATAATCTTGTATTTCTTTAGTGCAAAAAGCATAAGAATGAATTTTTAAACACATATTCGAGGGAAAATTTGCCCCTTCTCAATTACTACTAGCGACCCCCAGACCCCCCCCCCCCTCCAAAAAAAAAAACAAAACGACCCTGCATTTATTTTTTATTTTTTGCATGTTGGAGGGTATAAAAGATTCGGCACAGCCGAATTGAACACTCTTACTTGTTTGTTCTCATGCTCTCAATAGTATCGCCGGTCCTCTTCACATGTGTGGACCCCAATGGGTCCTAACTTTGGATCCAAAAATGTTAGCATTCCCGAAAATTTGAAAATGCTCATATCTCGGTAAATATTGCCGACACAACAAAAAGTCCAAAAGCATTTTTGTAGCTCTCCGAGTAATATTTTTTAAGTTATCGAGTTTTTTTATTTCTCAAAACCCAAGTGGTCCCCTAAAATCACGTATCTCAAAAACTAAGCAAGGTAGTTCAAAACGGACACAAATTTTGGATCAAAAACTATGACGATTTTTAAGGAACCCAACTATGTCTAGGCCCATCGCGGTCTGGACCTATCGGGTCCGAACCCAATTGGGTCCTCAAATGTGTATGAACTAAGTTGAAATAAAAAAATTTCAGTTAACTAATTTTTGCTAACTTTACCAAAAAAATTGTGGGTTCAAAATCAGAAATTTTTCAAGCTTTTTTTGCTAACATTACAGTTTTTTTTTTTTGAGTGTAGCGATCTCCGTTCGTCCGTCTTTCTGCCTGTTGAAAACACGCTAACTTTTGAAAGACTTTACGGAGGCTCCTGAAGTTTGGAATATATGTTGGGAATTTACCTGATCAGGTTGGTATTGAAATCCAGCGAAATCGGTCCAGTGGTTCAAAAGTTATGATCAAATGAGTGAATTTCTGCAAAGGTTTTTCGCGAATTTACGAGATAAAAACACGATAACTTTCTAAAGGCAATTCTGAGGATGCTGAAGCTTGACATGTGTATTTGTCGTTGCCTAGTTCAGATTGAGTTTCAGTGGTTCAGTCCAGTGGTTCAAAAGTTATTAGCAAAACCGTAAATTTCAAATTCTCTTCACCTTAAATTCACGTGCTGAAAAACCCGAGCCTTAAAAAACAAGCTTTAAAACCATTGAAAAGCCACAAATTAACTTTAGAAAGTATTTTTGTCACTCAAAAATATTTTTACAGTATGAAAAAAATTTACACTCGAAAAAAATTTTACACTAAAAAAAATTAGTAATTTTTCTTTTTAACATGATAATATTTTTAGGCTGGTGTCTAATTTTTAAAAAGTTGCAGGACGCCACCTCAGTTTGACTATATAAGCTAACAATTAACGAAAAAGAAAACAAGAATTACTATTTTCATTTTCTTAAAACCAAAAATTTTAATAACTTGGGGTTGTAACTTGGATAATAATTTACCTCGTGGTGAATAAAACCGTTTTTCACCAGCTGGTGAATAAAAAATAACATAATTATTTTTCAACAAAAAATTTTTTTTTTCATCAAAATTTTTTTTTTTTTTTTTCATCAAATTTTTTTTTCATCAAATTTTTTTTGTTTTCTTAAAATTTTTTTTTCATAAATTTTTTTTCATCAATTTTTTTTTCAAGTTTTTTTTTATCAATGTTTTTTTTTTCATTAATTTTTTTTTTTCATCGAATTTTTTTTTTCATTATTTTTTATACCCTCCAACCACAGTATGGGGGTATACTCACTTTGTCATTCCGTTTGTAACGCATCGAAATATCGATCGGGGACCCCATAAAGTATATATATTATTGATCTATGATCGATTCTAAGACTTTTCTAGAATGTCCGTATGTCCGTCCGTCCGTCCGTCTGTATAAGACACGATGCAGTCCAAAATAAAAGAGATAGACTCGTTAAGTTTGGCAGGAATATGTCTTTTGGTCCTAGGCAGTTTAAGTTCGTAAATGGGCAAAATCGGATCAGGGGGAAAAAAGTTCCCCTTTGAAGAACTTAACTAACCTCTGAAAAACGCCATATTTTCTCAGGTTTTTTTGTATTTTTGTTAAGCAAATGAAAAAATTTGATGCCAGAAATGGTTCAAGGTCCTGAACTTGGACTAGGGAAATAAAAAAAATATTTTTTTTTTGCCCGCCCCCCTTTTGTGGGCGTGGATTTTACAAATGTTTTTAAATAATGATAAAATTGTATTACTTAAGCTCGAAAAGCATAATAAATCAATTTTTAAACATTTATGGCATTGGTTTATGTGTCCCCCAATGACCCCTTCTGACCCCCCCAAAAAAAAAAACGCCCCTGCAATTTTTTTTTTATCTGTTGGAGGGTATTATAGATTCGGCACAGCCGAATTTAACACTCTCACTTGTTTTTTTTCATAATTTTTTTTTTTTCATCAAACTTTTTTTATCATTTTTTTTTTATCAAATTTTTTTTTCATCAATTTTTTATTTTTTTTCATTAATTTTCTTTTTCATCAAATTTTTTTTTTTATCAAAAAATTTTTTTTTTCATCAAAATTTTTTTTCCATCAATTTTTTTCTTTTTTTTCATAAATTTTTTTTTTCATAAATTTTTTTTTTCATCAATTTTTATTTTCATTATTTTTTTTTTTTTATCATTTTTTTTTTCATCAATTTTTTTGTTCATCAATTTTTTTTTCATCAATTTTTTTTTTTTATAATTTTTTTTGATCAAATTTTTTTTTGATCAATTTATTTTTTTTCATCAATTTTTTTTTTTCATTTATTTTCTTTTTCATCAATTTTTTTTTCATCAAAATTTTTTTTCCATCAATTTTTTGCTTTTTTCATCAATTTTTTTTGTCATTAATTTTTTTTTTCATCAAATTTTTTTTATCAATTTTTTTCTTACCAAAAATTTATTTTTTTTTCATATTTTTTTTCATCAATTTTTTTTACATCAAAAAAATTTACTTTTCATCAAAAAAATTCACCAAAAACTTTTTTTCATCAAATTTTTTTTTCACCAAAAATTTTGGGTTCATTAAAATTTTTTTTAACATAAGTTTGGGTTTCGTGAAAAAAAAAAAATATTTTTTTTTTACCAAAACTACTTTTTCACCAAGCTCTTCGCATAAAAATTTTCCATTTGTTTCTCAAATGTACATAAAACAAGTGAGAGTGGTATAATCTTTTGTGCCGAATCTTTTGTATTCTCCAAAATGTAAAAACACTTTTTTGCACTTATTTTTGCTCTTTTTGGTTTTTAATGGGTTCCTCAGCTGATATTTCAATTCGCTTGCATGGAATAGCAAAGTAATATAACATTATTTTTTCTAAAAAAAAACTTTGCTTTGGCAAGTACACCCAAATCTTCCGCAAAACATTATCATGATTTAATGTTTTGGGCAAGGTACAAAATTCGCAGGCATTTTTTTTACAAAAATGACAAAAAAAAAATTTGTTACTCAAAATAAAATATTTATAATCAAAGTTGTTAATTTTTTTCACGTTAGAAAATTAACCATTCTTTAAAAAGGGCATTGTGGAGGGTATTATTAGATTCGGCCAAGTCGAATTTAACTTTTCTATTTGTTTTTTCATCAACTTTTTTTTATCAATATTTTTTTTTATAAATTTTTTTTCATCAAATTTTGTTTTTTCATCAAAAACTTTTTTTCGTCAATTTTTTTCATGAATTTTTTTTTTCACAATTTTTTTTCGTCATTAAAAACTTTTTTTCACCAAAAATTTTTTTTTCATAAAAATTTTGTTTTCATCAAAATTTTGTATTCATTTTTTATTTATTTATTTTTTTCATCAAAAATACTTTTTCACCAAGTCTAAAATTCTGATATAAAAATGTTCCATTTGTTTAACAATTGTTAAATTCTTCTGTGCCGAATCATTTATACTCACCAAAATATAAAAAAACTTTTTTGCACTTAAGTAATGCACTCATTTACCAAATTTACAGCTATTTTGGTTTCGGAAGAGCTACACTCAAAAAATTTCATGCATAAAAATACGAAGTATTATTTCGTAAAACTTTTTTCGTACATATTACGAAATTTTTGTACATATTACGAAATTTTTGTAATTTTACGAAAACTTGGAATTTCGTAAAAATACAAATTTCGTTTATTTTACGAAGTACATTTCGTAGCCAAAAAAATACGAAATACTTCGTATCTTAACGAAATATTTCGTAATTTAACAAAATATTTTTCGGAAAAAAAAATCACAAAATCAAGGGGTTTGATTTATTTATCTGAATTACTAGATTTAACAGATTTAACTATTAAAAAAATGGAATAACAAAAATTTGTTCCTTCTCTTTTTAATTTTTGTTTACGGTTTCTAATTTTAAATTATTTTCAGCATAATACGGCGTTCACACTTGCTGTTTTGAAGTGTTCAAGAGTGAGATGTTTAAAAAAGTCTTTGTTCTGTGTCCATTACGTTTTTATTCTGCTACTGGTGTTTTGTTAAACAACTTGTTTAAGGTCGCTAGTGTGAATGCCGTATAACACAAAGTCAAATCACCCAAGATATATTTTTCAATGCAGTCTGTTAGGTGTTGCGACATTAGTGAAAAGTTATACGGGCATGTCACCGAGTCAATTCCGTTTAGAAATGGAATTGAATGTTTGCTCGGGAAACTATTTTTTTCGTAAATAAACCACTTTAAATATTTTGTATGTTTTCGAAATATTTCGTAATTATACAAAATATTTCGTATTTATACAAAATATTTCGTAACTTTACGAAATATTTTCGTTAAACTAAACATAATTCGTATTTACAAAAAAAAATCTTCGTAATATGTACAAAAATATTTTGTATTTTTACAAAATATTTCGTAATTATACAAAATATTTCGTAGTTATACAAAATATTTCATAACTTTACGAAATATTTACAGAAAAAAACTTCGTAATATGTACGAAAATATTTAGTATTTTTACGAAATATTTCGTAGTTATACTAAATATTTCGTAAATTTACGAAATATTTTCGTATTTATTTCGTAAATATCACAAAAAAAAACTTCGTAATATTTACGAAATGCCATAGGTAAATATTACGAAATATTTCGTTCCGGCAAAACCACGAAATATTTCGTACAATGTACGAAGTATTTCGTTCATTTTACCTATGAAATTTTTTGAGTGTAGATTGTCTTAGCAATGGATCAATCTCTCCGTTAAGTTTTTATACGGTCATTCGAAATCGACCTAAAAATTTTTTTTCATACTTGATTTGAGTTTGTTTTTGCTTGATTTGAAAAAATTTTTTTTTCTTAGTGTAAGAGTGGGAAAATTGTTGTATAGTACACAGTTACATTGTTAAGTGTAACATTATGGTTGTATTATTAACCAAACACCTAAAGCAGTTGCTATGTGTAGTTTTTTTATGTTTGAGAGTGTGTATATGGAATATCACGCACTTTTGCATTGCATTTGTATGTGTGTGTTTTAGTTGCTTTTATTTTTCTGTGTATTTCTGATAGGAATACACTCACAGTACAATATTATTGTTCCTTTGTTCATTCATTTACTCGATTTTCTGTTTTTTTTTTGTGTGTTGTTACATGGCTTCAAGTGACGCATATTGGTATTGTTCGGTTACAAAAGTACTACTGTTGGCAAATACTGCCCCTAGAGATTATTTTTGCCATAATGCAGAATATTAACCATTACCAGAGTAACTGGCAAAGAGGAAAATTGTTAAAGATGCTATAATAAGCCATCTAATAAAGTGCAATTCCCCAAACAGTTTTTGTGGGTATGTGTGTAAATGAAATTATGTGTGTGTGTGTATGTGTATGCAAGTCTGTGTGCGGTCAAAAGTTATAATTTACCATTGTGTTAATATAATAGAAGATATAATCATAAATCATTTTTATGATTTAAAATGAAATAATATTTCCTTTTTTGCATTGTTTTGATTTTTTGTTTCTAAACACGGAATTTGCGAAAAGTTTTTCTTTTAGTTAACTGTGCTGATTTAAAAGAATAAACTCCGAATTGATTTTTTATTTTTTCCGAATGAAATTCAGAACTAGACAGAAATTTAGAGAGCCAGCCGTTTAGTTTAGAAAAGCCCGATTAAGATACAGAAAATCTAATTCACAAGTCAAAAAATTAAATTTGGCGAAATAATTTGTTTAATTTTTTAGTTTTTTAAAAATGCTGAAAAAAATTTCTAAACAAAAGTGGTTTTGTGAAAAAATTTTCTTAAAAATTTTTGAGAAAAAAATTTTATAATATAATTGTTTTCTTGTTTTAATACTAACCGTATATTCTAAGTTCGAAAGAATTTGTCTTCTAATAGAAGCAAAAAAAAGAATGGAATTAAAATTTGCCGATGGCAAAACAATGCCAAACAAACATATACATATTTGGGAAGAATACTAGTTTGGACTAGAGATGGGCATATGAGCAGATTAGTGCATGATTAAAAAAAACTTGTAAAACTTTGCTGATCTTTTAATTTTACTTAAAATTTTGTAAAATTTTTGAAATTTTAGTCTATGACATTTATTTTGTATAAATACGAGTTTCATGAGTGTGAGTGAAGCTTGTGTGAGTGCACGTGAGTGTGAGCTGTAATAAAATTACTCACGCGATTGTGAATGAGTGTGAGTAGAAAAAATATGCTCGTGAGTGAGTGTGCTTGATTGAAAAACTCCTGTCGTGAGCGTGCGTGAGTGTGAGTCTAAATGACTCACGCGCCCATATCTAATTTGGCCAACAAAAGTATTATCAAAATATTCTAAAGATTTCTGATGATGGGAAATAATTGGAAAGTTGGAGAAATGCTTGTCAAATCAATTCTGAAAATTTTCTAATTTTTGAAAGCAGAAATTCTATGAAAACCCATTTTTTATTTTTTAAATATCTAGGGGTCGCGCTCGCGGTTTTTTTTTACGAAAATAAGCGAATTTTAAATTTTTAAATTTTTAAATTATTTAAATTATTTAAATTGATTAAATGCACTAAAATGGCACCCGCGTTAGTGGTCTATCAACCAAACTATAGAACTGGGTGCTTGACAATAATCTAGTTTGGGTGCTAGAATTATTGAATTTCTTACCACCTTGTTTAAATGTTATATTTTTTCATCACAATATATTTTTTTTAAATACAAATTCTGATTAATTTTTATTAATAAATAAAAATTGTTTTATTCGACCTTTAAAATATTATATTTTGTGAGGATGTTTATTCTGGCTCGAGGTCATTATTTTCTTTACTAATTAAAACCATGATATTCTCATAGCATAATTTTCAAGAAAATTATTTTTTGTTTTAAATTTATTTATGTTGGTCATTTTTGCAAGACTTAATCGACACGTGTTTCGGAATTTGTCAAGATTCCATTGTCAAGATTATTTATCAAAAATAGAAACGATATACTACAAAGTAGCAAACGAGTCTAATGACAAATCGTTTGTGCACAAACTAAAGCATTAATACATATTCGACTCTATCCACAATGTGATTTTTTTTTAAATATATCAGAACTTTTTTATATGGAAAATTCTCAGATTCTAAATGTTTTTCTCAGAATCTGAAACTTTTTCTCTTAAAGCTCAGATTCTAAACGTTTTTCATAGAAAAAATTTCTTAGACTTTTTCTATAGAAAAAATATTTCAGAGTCTGAGGTTTTTTCTGTAAAAAAAATGTCTTAGAATCTGAGTATTTTCTAAAGAAAAAATGTCTGAAAATATGAGACTTTTTCTATAGAAAAAATGTCTCATAATCTGAGACTTTTTCTATAAAAAAATATATCCGAATCTTAGAATTCTTCTATAGACAAAATCTTAGACTTTTTTTTATAGAAAACTGTCTTAAAATCTGAGAATTTTTCTATAGAAAAAATTTTTAAAAACCTGAGACTTTTTCTAAAAAAAAATGTATTATGAATCTGGGACATTTTACTAAAAAAATATAAACTATGTTAAATTACAGAAAAACTCTGCTAATTTAACATATATAAAAGAGACAATTCTAAGGTTGGGGTGTCTCGGCTTATCGGCCATATCGGAGATTTAGGGGTTCAAAACATGGGTCAAAAAATGGCGAAAAAATCGTTTTTTGGATTTTTCTGCCATTTATTTTCAAGAAACTATATGATGTTTACATATGAGAAGAAAGGTTTTTTAATGCCTATCCAACGGTGTCATAACCTTGTAAAAGTTTGGCTTCGTTAAATACTTTTTTCATGAAAATGTGAAAATTTTGGGGGGTATTTATATGAAGACATAGAGCTACGATGTCCATATGAATACGAAATAATCTTTATTAAATTTAAGTCGACACGTATTTTTGCTCTAGAGGATATTCCTCTTAGTTCGTGAGTTATCGAAATTTTCCCGGAGGTCCATATGGTTTTATAAGGGGACAACGAAATTTTGAAACACTGATATGGCCGAAAAGCCGAGACACCCCAACCTTAAAATCGTCTCATTTATATATATTTTAAGTTTCAGGCAAATCGGTTCATAAGGGTTGAGATACTTCCCTTGTAAGTCTGTTTTAACAAAGTGGAAAAATTGCTAAACAAAATTTTATTTTGTCATTTTTAATGCAATACAAATTTGAAAAAGTACTTTAAAATAAATTTTAAAAATTTTCCTCCGCACAAAGACAAACTGTTTTTGAAAAAAAATCTACATCATTAACCTTTTAGCAATTAAATTTATTTTAAAAATCTTAAATATTTTTTAAATATCATTTCAATTACATTAAGTACCTGCTACATATTTTGAAATATTTATTTATTTTCTTCAAAAAATAACATTTGACATTTGGTATACAATTTAGTAATGACGGCATAGCGACAACACACATATTGCTCTTTATTTAATAAACACAACACACTCAGACTAACAAAGGATATAAATCAGTGGTCGGCACCCATTGCACGCTGGAGCCGAACACAATCGGTTATTCACATGTATACAACACGAATGTCAACAAAAAATCAACAAAGAGCATAAAAGGAACAAATATTTTATTCAGTAGCAAGCTTACTTTCTTCAAAGCAGGTTGATGTCGCTTTGTTGAAGAAATACACCAACACATGCATATTTTTATTAAAACACAAATACTTTCATATGCCTCTTTCTGCCGACCACTGATATAAATACACACACACACACGAACACAACATCAATCAGTCATTTATAATTTTTCCCAACAAACATTTACCTTTGAAATACATTGAATATTATATTGATAGCAAGTTTAAAATTTAAACCTTAGCCTTGAAAACCAGTTGAAAATAACATAGTTCTCAACGTGAAAACAATAGCATTCTCAAAGAAAACGGCATGTTAGTTCTCAAGTAAAATTTTCAAGTTTATTTAGATTTGATATATAGTTTGAGATTTTTTGAATGTATAATGTTTCTCCAATGTACACAAATATTTTTAGCTTGAAAATATGCTTACTATCTAATTGAATTTTAGTGTAGTTTTCAAAGAATTCTCAGCCTTATTTATAATGTTAATTTAACATTATTTTTCAAATGAACCTCAATACTATTTTTTATTAAAAAAACTGTAAATACGAATTTTAATAATATTTGCTATTTATTTGCACTAAAAATTTTTAATAAAAAAATTACATCGAATGCTATTTTTGAGGTCGTCTCCTTCCAGGTCTTCTTCTTCAGCCGTCTGCTCTTTAAAATTTGAAATCTTTAAAGAAAAAGAAAAGACGTTATTAAATGTATAACTTTTTTTTCATAAACTCATGTGTACTTACTTTTTAAACGTTTATGCAAGTTTTCATAATTATAGCATTCAATTAATTGTCACAAATGCATAAAAATACATAAAATTTCTAGATTTTTCTTCTTAATTTTTAAAACAAAATTTTAAGTTTTCTGATAATTTGAAATTCGGAATTGAACAACATTTGAAAACAAAATTATTTTCACCCATAATCAATGTTCGATATTAGGTTTGAGAAACATGGAAAATCAATTTGATGTTTATATTTTTTTGAAAAGATTTAATAGTATAGGAAAAAACGAATATTTCCAACATGTTTCAAATTTAGTTTAAATGTTTAAATTTTTGTTACTGAAAACAATTTGAAAAACACCCTTGATATTTAGTGCCAGTTTGATTTTTTTTCAAAGGCTGGAATTGATGTTTGTTGGGTTCATTCATTTTCATTTAATATAACATCAACATTTTTACACATTTTACACAAAGTGTTTGTTGTTGTTTTCATTTTTTTTTTTTTTTTTTTGTTGTACACTTATTACTTAATTTTGCCATTTATAGCGATTGACAGCTGACATGAATGATATTGATGTATGGGCTTTTCATATACAAACTTTGTGTAGTAGAACACTACTACTACTGCTACATACCACTACTACACCATAAAAGTGGAGCTTAAGTGAGTGTAAATAACAACAGTGTTATACAGCAGCAACAAAATACTGTAATTCAATTGAATGACAAGCTAAAAAAAAAATAATATACGAAAAAAATACAATACAAAAATATATAAAAAAAAATAAAAAAAAAAACAGATAAAACTTTTTAAACAATAATTTAATGCACATATGAGGTATTCCACACCAAAATTTCTAGCGAAAAATAAAAAACATATGTCATAAGAATGTCTACAAAGGTGGTATGGATAGCCCTATATGGAAGTAAGAAGATAGCCTTTTTTCAATTTTTCAAAACCTGGGCTTAGGAGGCATGGTCAAATATTGGAAAAATGGTTAAATTTGTGTCGAGTTCCCTTGATTAAATATTTATCAAATTAAAACGAAATGCACCACAATAAAAAAAAAATACATTTTGTATATTTTGTGGGCTATCGATTAAAATTTTTATTTTGGAAAATTTTTAGAACCAGTTCTGAAATTTTTCATTTTTAAAAAAGTAATTTTATCAAAAATTCGGCCACATTTTTTAATTTTTTTTTTTAAGTTTAGATGTTTGTCTATCCACAATAAAAAATCACAAGGACATTTTTCATATTTTTCGAGAAAATCGCATTTGAACATTGGATTTAATAAAAATTTGCTTGTATTTTATAGTGTCAACACTGCGTATGAGTAACGAAGATTCGTTGGTTTCGCAAATATTCGTTACTCATACGCGGTGTTGACCAATAAATTTCAAAAGAATTACAGAAATTTTATGAAATCCAGTGCACAGTTTCTGTAACTATGCGAAAAGTTTTCGCATCGAGAAAAATAAAACAATATTGTAGTACTGTAGTAAAATAAAACAATATTGTAGTCATTTAGTTTTTTACAGGGTGAGTACAATGTTGCTAATGTAAAAAACATCGAATACGAAAAAAACGTAAAGCTATTTTTTTAAATCACTCTGTTAAGTATAAGATGACTATAATATTTATTTATTTTTTTCGATACGAAAACTTCTCGCATAGTTACAGAAATCGGGTACAGTATTAGTATGCAATTTTCTTGAAAAATACAAAAAGTGCCCTCCTGATTTTTTTGTGTGGATTGAGAAACATCTAAATTTAAAACAAAAAAAAAAAATACAAAAAAAATGTGTCCGGATTTTTAAATTTACTGTTTTTAAAAAATTACCAATTTCAGAACTGTTTCTGAAAATTTTCCAAAATAAAAATTTTTAATCGATAGTTCATTAAAAAATATACAATAATGTAAATTTTTGATATTGTGGTGAATTCCCGTTATAATTTTATAAATATTTAATCGACACAAAACTTTTTTAAAAAATGAAAAATTTTAGAACTGGTTCTGAAAATTTTCCAAAATAAAAATTTTTAATCGATAGCATATACAAAAAATACACATTTCGTTATAATCAAGGGAACTCGACACAAGATTTGCCCAGTTTTTCAAATATTGAAAAACCCAAAAACGCAATTTTCTTAATTCCATATAAGGTTATCCATAGCACCTACACTGATAGAAATTTGTACATGACAATAATGAAAATCTACATTAATGTTATGAAAAATGACGTTAAAAAGGAACCTATGCAGGGTTTCATTAAATTAATGAAATATATATCATAAAATGTAATTGCAAGAGCAAGTTTCATTAAATTAATGAAAATTGTTCGTACAAAATATAAATTGTATTTTATGAAAATGTTTCATTACTTTAATGAAAAAAGTATTTAATTCTTATGAAATACTTTCATTGAATAAACCCTACTTTTTATTTTTGAAATGAAATACTTTTATTGAATAAATGTTACTTTTATTTTTAAAATGAAATATATGTATGAAATTGTAAAGATCTTTTTATAGAATTAAAAATAATAAAAAATTGTTTTCACTTAGTTTTCTCGCACACAATTTTACTTCAACCTTAAATTGTAATACATTATTAAAACCACGAAGTAATATAAAACAGCGCGAATTTAGTAAATATAAAATTAATAATATACTTTTTTTCAAATTTCATAAAAAAGTCTGAAAAATCACAAAATAACCAAGTTTAAAAAACACGTTCACATATTTTTTATTTTATCTATAGACTTCACTCAGTTTTCTCACACAAAATTTTACTATAACATTTACTTTTGATACATAAGTAAAACCACGAAATAATATAAAACAATGCGAGTTTAATAAATACTAATTTAATCAATAAAATTTCATTTTAAATTTCGTAGAAAAATTCTTAAAAAAAATCACAAATGATTTCGTGCCGCTCTGATCAGCTGTTTTTTTTTTGCGTGCGCAAACTTACAGACGCGACACGACAGGTTTCAAGAAACAGGAAATTTTATAACAAAACTTAATGCAATTTTTTAATGAAACTACGAAATCTAATGAATCAAAATTAATGAAACTCTTGCACAATATGAATGAAATTTCATTCAGCATATGAAATATTTCATTTTTGTAATGAAACAACGTTAATGAATTTCATTCATTAGTGATATAAAGCGTTTTTCTATCAGTGTATTCAGATTTGCATTCCCGAAAATCCTCAAATGCGTAAATAAAGGATTGTGCTTTGTTACACTCAAAAAAGAAAAAACATTTCTTCAATGTTCAGTTTTTTTAAATGACTATTTCTGTTCGTTGTTTCAGAAATAACAACATGAAAAATAAAGACTTTCATTAGCATTAAATTTTTAAAGTCATTTATTTTTGTTCTGTAAGTAAAAATAAGTGATTCTTCTTTAATTTTAAATAATTTGTGTACGTTATTTTTTTTTTTAATTGTTGGCATTTTTTAATGAAAAATCATTAGTTTTTACCCACTTCTGTGTGATATTTTTTTGTAGAATAAAAATTCAAAAAATTATTTATAGAAATATAAAAACATGCTTGTATCAAGTGACTTTGGCACGATGGGTAGAGTGTCTGGCCAGAATGTAGTTGATTGCGGGATCGATTCCCCAAAAAATTTATTAAAATTTTTTTTAAATAAAATTCAATAGAAAAATAGTTAAAATAACCTACGAAATCATTAATTTTTAATGTTTTCGTAGGTTATTTTTCTCGAATTTGTTGGTAAAAATAACACAACAATCATTAATTTTTAATATTAAAGTAGGTTATTTTTTTCGAATTTGTTGGTAAAAAATGAAAGTGAAGTTATTTTTTAATGTTCAATGTTATTTATTTTAGAAATTTTTTTTAACAGTAAAAAATAAATGTTTGTTAAAACAAATGAATAAATACTGGGATGGTTTTCAAATGTTTTATCACTTGTTTGAAATATGTTTTTCATTTGTTTTTGCCTACAAAATATTGTCTACAAAATTTTTTAATATCCCTAAAAACCCCCGAAATAGCTTTTTTTTGTTTAAATCCTAAAAACACTCTTCTCAAAAAATTTTCATATTTTTGAACATTTTAAAAAGTTGAAAAAAAAATTTATATAGTTTTTTTATAAATGCGATACAGTTTTTTTTTATAGTTGTAAATTTAGTGTGCAATGCCTTATATGTATTTTAAATTTATAATATTCACACATTCGTATTATATTCAATTGTGTATAAGGATGTATGATTCAATTTATGGTACTTTGATTTAAAAAAAAACATAAAAATCATTTTTAAAAAATTAAATTGAATAAATGTACAATAAATAAAAATACTCATACGACATGAAGTTAAAAAAATTATACATATAAATGTTATATTAAGTATACGCATTGAAGTCTTTCTCTTTAGATCTCTTTAGTTAAAATTGTGTGTGTGTGCGTGCATGAAAATGACAATGTGGCCAAACAATTTTGAAAAAAGCGCTATTCAGATATGTCGAATGAAAATACACTTAACACTTTCCATTTCTTAATTTTCCTAAATTTTTCTTACCTTTTCAAAATTATTTTGATTTTAATTTTTTTATACCTTCCACTCCAGTGATAGTGGGACCCCATAAAGTATATATATTCATGATTCTCGATCGATTTTAAGACGATCTAGCGATGTCCGTCCGTCCGTCTGTCTGTCAGTCTGTTGAAAACACGCTAACTTTTGACAGGTTGGTATTGCAATCCAGCGAAATCGGTCCAGTGGTTCAAAAGTTATGAGCAAAAGACTGAATTTTCGCGAATTTACGAGATAACTTTCGGAAGACAATTCTGAGGATGCTGAAGCTTGGCATATACATATATTTGTCGTTCCTCTGACCTGGTTTGTATTGGATTTCAGCCAAATCGATCTAGTCCCAGTCAGAAAAAAACAAGCGGGCCAAGGTGTTGCCAACGTAAATAAAAAAAAAAAAAGGGTACAAAAATCACATTTTATTTCATTACGTGTCATAAAATAGCCCATTTATTTTTTTTTAATTATCGATTTTTTCGTGCTTTTTAGCCACTTTTTGGAAGCTTCCGAAAAATGTAGTAGAATTACAATCGATTTGTGAAAGAAAGTATGCAATAATTTCGGTCGTTTTTGCTTCGCATGAGAATGAATTTTAAACCGAAAGGAGTTGTAATTGTAAACTAACAAAAGAAAACATTTGATAACGAACTAAAATATTTTTATAATCTCTCTGTGGTACAGGGTTTACTGACTTTGTGCAGATATTTCTAACTACCCGAAATATTCATCCTAGACCCAAATTCAAGCATACTAAACGACTCAGAATAAATCACTTTTTGAGACGATTAAACGATGTCCATCCTTCTGTCTATGTAAATGTTGTGCGCACGATACAGTTCCCAATTATTAACCGATTTGTCTGAAATTTGAAGCTTTGTCCCAAGGACAAAGACTAATAAAATTGAATATAACCAGTTCATGTTTTGACATTGCCCCTATACAAACATTTCTTTTTAAATATGTGTAAAATTACCCTAACAACCGTATTTTAATTGGTATCTTGAAAGGTAAATGTATTTTCAATTCAGAAGCCATCATTTCAAATTAAAAGAGTCCTTCTTGTAGTACCTATACAAACAACCTTCCCGATTTTCTCAATAATTACTCAAAATTCATGAAATTGGAAATTTTTTCGTTTAAATATTGTTTGTAGGTGTTAAACGTAGACTTTGTTAATCTAATTATAATTGGGCCATACCTGGACTTAAGTCCCAATATAAAATTTTCACCCGATATTCAAGATCTTAAAATAGAAAAATCCAATCGGATAGATGTATGAAACTTGGGGCCCAGTACAATATTTTTGGTACGGATGGTAATTTCTGACTGGGGTGGTTCAAAAGTTATTAGCAAAACCATGAATTTCAGATTACACTAAAAAAACTGTAAAGTTAGCAAAAAATTTAGTTAAATTTAACGAAAAATGCACCTGATTTTGGGCCTACTAAATTTCTAGTTAATGTAACTAAAAATATTTGGCTAACTTTTTGTAGCATGAATGTAGCAAAAAAAAAAAACGTAACTTTAACTAAAAATTTAGCTGAAAATTTCGTAACATTTTTATGTACATATTAACAAAAAAAATAGTTGAATTCAGCTAAAATTTTTGTTACTTTTCGTAAACTAAAATTAATTTGTATTTTTTTACATTTTCAGGTTGACATTTGTTTTTATTTCACCGAACACTTTAAACTCAAACACTTGACTTATTTTTTTTTCTATTTTTTCACAGCTTTAAGTTCAGCTTAAATAGAACTTATGAGATTTGATTTTAGGAGGCTAGACAAGAAATTTCTTAAATATTAATCAATCTTTTCACTTAACAAATATGTTAAAATCAGCGAATTAATTAGTAAAAATTCGTTAACTCAGTTTTAAAGTCAACAAAAAAAAATAATTCAAAATTTGTTCAAAACTAATATTTTTTGTAAATTGAACTTAACTAAAAAAAGTAGTTAAAACGCTGATTTTAACTAAAAATTTGCTAAAAAGTCAAACGCAACTTAACTAAAAAAAATTGTTAACTTTACAGTTTTATTTTTTTGAGTGTAGTTTCACCTTAAATTCAAGTTTTGAAAACCCGTTAAACATGTTTTAAAAACATTGGTAAGACACAAAAATATTTTACAACGTATTTTTGGCACTCAAACATATTTTTACACTAACAAAAAAAAAAAAAAAATACACCCGAAAAAAATTTTACACTCAAAAAAGAAATTAGTAAATTTAGTACATTTTTTTTTTCAAAAATTTCTTAAAAAAAAAAAAAATTTTACACAAAATAAAATATTTCTAATCAAAAATGTTTTTTTTTTTTTACGTTAAAAAATGTACAATCACTTGAAAAGGACACAGTGAAGGGTATTCATAGATTCGGCCAAGTCGAATTTAACTTTTCTACTTGATTTTTAATAAAATTGAATTTCAAAACAAATTCTAAAAATTTGGCTTTAAATACGATTTTTCAGTTATTTTAAAATATGCATTCATATGTACCCACTCATAATACTATTATGTTAATCCTTTAAAAACACTTGATAACATAAATTTACAAAAGATGTAAAGTATTTAATCTTAACCTTAATACAAGTTTTAATAATCGAAAAAGTATTGTCAAGAGTCATATCAATGTTGTACAAAAGATTATGTAAATTTTGTTCACAGATCATATCTTGATATTTGTAATATTTGCAGAAATAAAAATTTTTTATTTTCTTGAAATTATTTTGGAAAATAAAGTAACAAAAAAACACACTACTACTTACTGCAAAATAACTTGTAACTATTATAAATCACTGGAGTATTTTTTTGTATTTAACGAATACACAACATTCCAAGGAAGTGAAGGATACTCATGCAAATACTTTAAAACTGCATACATATACAATTTGAAAATTTATATTGAAATGTAGTTTTCTTATTTGTTTTTTTTTTTTATTTTTACAATTTGCATACAGTTGAAAGTAGAGGATAAAAGAGTGAATTGAAAATTCCTTTAAACACAAAATTGCCAAATAATGAAAGTTCTATTTCGTAATGTATGCAATTTTTTTTCTCCCAATATTCTACATTTTCTTTTTTTTGTTTTTACTGTTGTTCGATTTCTTTTTGGATTTTCTAACTTTTTACTTTGTTTTGTGTTTTTTTTTTTGAACATAAAACAAGTAGAAAACTACTTTGATTTTTCTCAATAAACTTTTACTCTAGAGAACATTTTTACATCAGAAAGTTTTTTTTTTTTTGTTGAAGGAATAAAACTATTTATGTAACTGTTATTTTAACTACTCGTGTACCACACACATATATTCATATACATATATATTCCTAATAAAGTTTTAAACAAGTTTCAAAAGTATAGATTTTGAGAAAAATGGAAATCTTACGAAAATTATATAAATTATATCAATTTCATTGGTGCATGTATAAAATGTTAGATATTGAAGTGGGCAACTTATTTATTGAATATTTTAGACAGAGATGTCATGTCGATTAAAGCTCACTCAATTTTTGGAGTAAATTTGTTTCATAGAAAAATACTCCGTTTTCGGAGTAAAGTTTTTTTTTATCAAAAAATACTCCATATTTGGAGTAAAGTTTTTCTATAGAAAAATACTCCAATTTCAGAGTAAAGTTTTTCTATAGAAAAATACTCCGTTTTCGGAGTAAAGTTTTTCTATAGAAAAATACTCCAATTTCGGAGTAAAGTTTTTCTATAGAAAATTACTCCGTTTTCGGAGTAAAGTTTTTCTATAGAAAAATACTCCAATTTCGGAGTAAAGTTTTTCTATAGAAAAATACTCCAATTTCGGAGTAAAGTTTTTCTATAGAAAAATACTCCAATTTCGGAGTAAAGTTTTTCTATAGAAAAATACTCAAATTTTGGAAAAAAAATAATTTATAGAAAAATACTCAGTTTTCAGAGTAAAGTTTTTCTATTGAAAAATACTCCGTTTTCGGAGTAGAGTTTTTCTATAGAAACATTTTCCAATTTCGGAGTAAAGTTTTTTAATAGAAAAATACTTCAATTTCGGAGTAAAGTTTTTTTTATAGAAAAAATACTCCAATTTCGGAGTAAAATTTTTCTATAGAAAAATATTCCAATTTCGGAGTAAAGTTTTTCTATCGAAAAATACTCCGTTTTCGGAGTAAAGTTTTTCTATAGAAAAATACTCCGTTTTGGAGTAAAGTTTTTCAATAGAAAAATACTCCAATTTCGGAGTAAAGTTTTTCTATAGAAAAATACTCCAATTTCGGAGTAAAGTTTTTCTATAGAAAAATACTCCAATTTCGGAGTAAAGTTTTTCTATACAAAAATATTCCAATTTCGAAGTAAAGTTTTTCTATAGAAACATACTCCAATTTCGGAGTAAAATTTTTCAATAGAAAAATACTTCATTTCGGAGTAAAGTTTTTTTATAGAAAAATACTCCGTTTTCAGAGTTAAGATTTTCTATAGAAAAATACTGCGTTTTTGGAGTAAAGTTTTTCTTTAGAAAAATACTCCGTTTTCGGAGTAAAGCTTTTCTATAGAAAAATACTCCGTTTTCGGAGTAAAGCTTTTCTATAGAAAAATACACCGTTTTCGGAGTAAAGTTTTTCTAAACAAAAAATAGTCCGTTTTCGGAGTAAAGTTTTTCTATAGAAAAGTAATCCGTTTTCGGAGTAAAGTTTTTCTGTAGAAGTAGTATTTTTCTATAGAAAAACTTTACTCCGAAAACGGAGTATTTTTCTATAGAAAAACTTTACTCCGAAAACGGAGTATTTTTCTATAGAAAAACTTTACTCCGAAAACGGAGTATTTTTCTATAGAAAAACTTTACTCCGAAAACGGAGTATTTTTCTATAGAAAAACTTTACTCCGAAAACGGAGTATTTTTCTATAGAAAAACTTTACTCCGAAAACGGAGTATTTTTCTATAGAAAAACTTTACTCCGAAAACGGAGTATTTTTCTATAGAAAAACTTTACTCCGAAAACGGAGTATTTTTCTATAGAAAAACTTTACTCCGAAAACGGAGTATTTTTCTATAGAAAAACTTTACTCCGAAAACGGAGTATTTTTCTATAGAAAAACTTTACTCCGAAAACGGAGTATTTTTCTATAGAAAAACTTTACTCCGGAAGCGGAGTATTTTTCTATAGAAAAACTTTACTCCGAAAACGGAGTATTTTTCTATAGAAAAACTTTACTCCGAAAACGGAGTATTTTTCTATAGAAAAACTATACTCCGAAAACGGAGTATTTTTCTATAGAAAAACTTTACCCCGAAAACGGAGTATTTTTCTATAGAAAAAACTTCACTCCGAAAACGTAGTATTTTTCTATAGAAAAACTTTACTCCGAAAACGGTGAATTTTTCTATAAAATAGCTCTATTCCGCAAACGGAGTATTTTTCTAAAGAAAAACTTTACTCCGAAAGCGGAGTATTTTTCTATAGAAAAACTTTACTTCGAAAACGGAGTATTTTTCTATAGAAAAACTTTACTCCGAAAACGGAGTATTTTTCTATAGAAAAACTTTACTCCGAAAACGGAGTATTTTTCTATAGAAAAACTTTACTCCGAAAACGGAGTATTTTTCTATAGAAAAACTTTACTCCGAAAACGGAGTATTTTTCTATAGAAAAACTTTACTCCGAAAACGGAGTATTTTTCTATAGAAAAACTTTACTCCGAAAACGGAGTATTTTTCTATAGAAAAAACTTTACTCCGAAAACGGAGTATTTTTCTATAGAAAAACTTTACTCCGAAAACGGAGTATTTTTCTATAGAAAAACTTTACTCCGAAAACGGAGTATTTTTCTATAGAAAAACTTTACTCCGAAAACGGAGTATTTTTCTATAGAAAAACTTTACTCCGAAAACGGAGTATTTTTCTATAGAAAAACTTTACTCCGAAAACGGAGTATTTTTCTATAGAAAAACTTTACTCCGAAAACGGAGTATTTTTCTATAGAAAAACTTTACTCCGAAACGGGAGTACTTTCATCGGTTTTGAAACGGTGAATTTTTCTATAAAATAATTCCGAAAACGGAGTAAAGTGTTTTTTTTAGAAAAACACTCTGTTTTTGAGTAAAGTTTTTCTATAGAAAAATACTCTGTTTCCGGAGTAAAATTTTTCTATAGAAAAATAATCCGTTTTCGCAATAAAGCTATTTTATAGAAAAATTTACCGTTTTCGGTTATAGACCAGATCAAAGGTCATATTTGGACTCAGCACGTCAAAAACATTCAGAAACATGATCTTTGGTACAAGGATTTTTTTAGCACTGATTGTGAGTCGAATTATTTTTATATCAGTTTTTATTTAGGCCTAAAAGTATGCATTCCTTTTTACACAAAACATTAAAAACCCGTCTGTTTTAAGGTTGGTTTGATAATATGTAAATAAGTAAGCAGTACCAAACCCGAGTTTATTTAAGATTTCATCACAAAACTGCACAAAAAACTGCCTTCACGTATTTAGTCGTAACTTGTTATCTACTGTACCGATTTTGCTAATTATTACATGCAAACAATTTAGAACTGTGACAATTATTTAAGGATTACAGTCGCCGCTTAAAACCTCCCAGATTTGCTTTAAAAATGATTTGAACAGAACCAAAATCACTAGAACGACTTTATAATTTGAAGAATAACAAACAAATTGACACAATAAAATTTCACCTTACCTTTTAAACTCAAATACAAAAACAATTTAGCTTTTATTTATATCGAACGTACCCCGCATTGGCCAGACACCGCGAGCGAATACTAGGTAAAGCAGAAATCGAGAATCTGGATGATATCGCCGCAACGGACCTTACGCAACTAAAACTGTTCGCAACATGGACTAACGCGTTTTATCCTCGTCGCTGAAGGAAATTGTGGTATCGCTAAGTACCAGCCGGTCTATGCGAGGAGTCTGAACTTAAGGCTCCACCACCCCTAACCTAACCTATGTCGAACGTCATAAACTTTTGTAGCTCTAAATATTGTACATAACTGCTTATATTTTTAAGATGTATACTATCTTGCAAATGTGGTATATATATCCTCTTACATAAATATTCATCATCCTCAACGTATGCATGTTGATTATGCCTTTTGGTAACCATTCAAATCAATACTTAACGCTTGTATTCATTCATCCATTTATATACAAACTGATCTACTCATCTATATCATCATCTACTTTACATACAATTTATGTGTACTTTTACATTTAAATACAGCAGCAGCAACAACAACGAATGACATAAAATTGTGTTTAATAGTTTTTGAAAAATATACATATGATGATGCATGTGATACTTTTAGCAGCAATAAATAAAAAAGGACTTGATATACAATTCAGAGAATGAGAGAGGGCGGGCGAGGGATTGAAACTAAATAAAAAAAAAATACTAAGTTTGTTATTCAATCATGCGAATGACAAACTACTTTGTAAACTATATTTACATTTATAATACCATCATGTTATCAAAATCCTTCTTATACTCTTGTGTATTTTGGGTATGTAGTCGTTTTTTTTCTTCTTTGATAATAAAAAAAATTACATATTTTCTATTTTCAAACATTATGTCGTTTTTTATTATAATAAACATACATATACTCCCATACTTGTTTTTTAACATAAGCTTCATGATAGTAGTTTGAATGAGTTCACGTACTTGTCATCAATATAAAAAATTTTTATTTTTCAATTCTGATTTTTCCAGATTTTTCCTTTTTTTACTATTTATTTTTGGCATTATAACCACTAAAACTATTTCAATGAGAAAATAGGATTTTTTACACTTATTTTTGTATATTTCTTTTTGTGTGATAGTATTACAAGAAAAAAATAATATTTTCATTTCAAGTGTAAAGTAACAAATATTTTCCAGTCACTAGATAAAAGTTTATAACAAATATTTAACGAAAAAAAAAAAAATAAATCAAATTGTGTTTTTGTATTTATATGTACATAAATTTAGAGAAAAGAAGTAAGGGTGTAGAATCAAACCTAATTTTTAACACCCTATAGCGATAATAAAATAATTGTTTTCTGAGCGCCTTAAAGTATATTATAAAAAACGAAAACTTTGTTATTTAATTAATCCAACTGGAAATTGTTTTAAAATGTTAAATTAAAATTGTGAAAATCCAAAGGGAATTTCAAAAATTCTAATGGAAAATCTGAGAAGATTATTTGAAATTCACAAACAATATTGATAAAAAATATTGATGAAAAAAAAATATTGATGAAAAAAATATTGATGAAAAAAAAATATTGATGAAAAAAATATTGATAAAAAAATATTGATGAAAAAAATATTGATGAAAAAAACATTGATGAAAAAATATATTGATGAAAAAATATATTTAGATGAAAAAAAAAAATATTTATGGAAATAAATATTGATGAAAAAATAATTGATGAAAAACAAGTAAAAAAGTTAAATTCGTCCTTGCCGAATGTAGTGATACCCTCCACAATTTCAAAAAGATTATTGCAAAAAACTTTATTTAAAAGGAAATTACTTTTGAAAAAAAAAATTTTTTGAAAAAAAAAAATTTCCGCGAAAAAAATTTTGGTAAAAAAAATCCGCGATTTTTTTCTTTTTTTGTCAAAAATATTTTTTGTCAAAAAATGTGTTCGTTCTTGTTTAAATAACATTTGGTGTTCAATTACGTTCACTTATGTCAACCAGAAGCCGAATTAAAGCATTTTCTATTTTTAGGTTATGTTGAATGTACTGAAATTTTTGAGGTGTGCTTTCATTTTCGTTCATTACTTTTGAACCACTGAACCAGGCGCGGATCCAGGAATTTCATTTGGGGGGGGGAGATTTTTTTTTTTTACCAAAAAATCGGAAACCAACAAAGTTTGGTTTGAAGGAGGGGGGGGGGGGGGGGGGTGCGGTATTGTGTTAATTTTTGTTACTATTTTTAATATTGCGTAACAAATTAATAACCAAAAAAATATTTTTTTTTCAAGCATTTGGATTTAGGGGAACTTATTTTACTCAAAAAATTTTTTTCACAAGGGGACCCTGTTAGTCGTATTTACTTCCAAAATAGGACCATTTTTATAGTCTAACAAACGTGCTTATTCACAGTTTTGGCTGACTATGACTGCCATAAGCCAATGTTTATGATTGAACAGTCGTAACATCAAATATTTTTCTATACAAAAAAATTAAAAAATTTTAAATTTCATTTTTATTATGACGTTTCAGTCATAAAAATTGGCTTATGACAGTCAAAGCTAGTCACAACTGTGAATAGACACTAAATTTTTAATTTTCGAAAACATTAATAACATTAAGCATTAATATTCCGAAAAAAAAGAATAAAGTATTAGATTTTTATGCATGTACCCTTCACAAAATATCTCAGATGTTGAAACAATTTTACTACAGAAAAACTCTTAGATTCTTAAATATTTTTCATATAAAAAATAACCCTTTCAGCAAATTGTTCAGAATCTGAAACCCTTTCTTATAGCAAATGTCTCAGATTTTTTAAATTTTCTATAGAAATAATCTGAGATTTTGAGACATTCTTTCTATAAAAAAAATTACAAATTCTGATATATTTTTCTTAAAAAAAACGTCTAAAATAATTCTCATATTTCAAAGTTATTCTTAGATTCTAAGAACTTTTTCGTATACAAAAATTCTCAGATCCTGAAACATAATTCGTAAAAGAAAATTATCAGATACTTAAAAATTATCAGTTTTTAAAACATTTTATGAAGAAATTTTGAATCAATTTTCTTAAAATACGAAAAATGATACGGTTTTAATGCCACCTAGATTCTGAAACATTTTCATATAGAAAAAAAATTTATTATTAGACACATTTCAAAAGAAAAATATACATATTCAGACTCTAAGACGTTTTTCCTTTAGAAATGTTATTCGATTCTGAGAAATTTTTTGCTGAAAAAATCTTGGTATATTCTGAAACATTCTTTCAAAAGAAAAATTCTCAGTTGCTGTAGGATGTTTTCTATAGAACAGTTTTTAGACATTTTTCCTAAAATTTAAGATAGTTTTACAATAAAATTTTTTTTACATTTAGATCAATGGTTCCCAACCTTTGATTCTCGCCCCACTGGGGGGCAATTTGAATGCTTCAGGGGGCAACGAGCAAATTTTTAAGATTTTGTTTTGTTAAATAAACTAAAAAAATATTATTTTAGGTGAATTATTTAGTTACTGTTAAAAACTTTTTCTAAAAACTTTGTTTAAACGATGATTTTAACATCAAGTTTGCTTAACCAAAATTAAGTTTTGAATTGTAATGCAAATTTGAAAAATTTACAAATTTTTCTTGAGTGTAGGGGGGACATTGTAGTTTTTTTTAACTAAAAAGTGGCTTAACCACAATTAAGTTTTGAATTGTAAAGCAAATTTGAAAAATTTACAAATTTTTCTTGAGTGTAGGGGGGACATTGTAGTTTTTTTTAACAAAAAAGGTTGGGAACCATTTATTTAGAGTCAAATAAGTATCAAAACAGTTTCTAAAAATAAAGTCTGGAATTTCGAAACATTTTTCTATAAAAATATTCAGATAATAATTTTTTCTTAGAGAATGATAACCAGGGATGCCAACTTAGTGCTTTTCGCGCTAGATCTAGTGCTTTTTGATGTGTCAAAACGCGAAAATTTTTGACCTAGTGCCAAATTAGAAAAACCCACTAACGTGATGCTTTTTAAATTTTCAGGTTGTGCTTTTAGTGCTTTTTAAAATTATTTTTTATAGCCGCCAAACAAAGTATGGCGGTTTACTTAGTTTGTTGTTTCGAGTGTAACGCATCGAAATATAAGTCGGAGACTTCACAAAGTATATATTTTATTGATTTTGGATCGATTCAATACAATTTTTGAATGTCCGTCTGTCTATTTGTGAAAAGCAATATGCAGTTCAAACTAAGAGCTAGACGCCTAAAATATGGAACGAATTTATAATTATGGTCAATAACTATTGGTCGTATTAAGTTCGGAAAAAGGGGCAAAATCGGACTAAGGGGAAAATGTTTTCTCTTGAAGAACTAAACCAACCTCTAAAAAAATGCCATTCTTTGAAGATTTTTTTTTTGTATTTTGGTTTAATATTTGAATTCTGTTCTGGGTAAAGTTGAAAGACTAAATTTGGCTTTTGAAGTGGAAAATGCAGACCATGTAAAATTGTACAGCGATTTATATCGGTCGCTCAAAAGTTTAACCAACAAACTTATCAAAAATTTTGTTTGAATAAAAATATTTTTTTTATCTATTTAAAAAACAGCCCAGTGCTTTTTTACCCTTTTTTTCAAGCAAATTTACGCGTTTTTACCCGTTTATAAAATTTTTGTGCGCGTTTTGCTCTCAAATAGTTGGCATCTCTTATGATAACTCTATTGCCATTTTACTCTATTGTCATTTAAGTTTTTCAAATGCAATTTCTCTCATTCTGAAACATTTTAAGGATTTAAAAAAAATTTACTTCAGTACAAATAGCCTCTATTTGTTTACATCCTGGTCATTTTCCTTCTATCTTTGTTCCTCTCCCTTTTTCCCTTTTCTCTTCCTTTCTTTTCTTTTCCTTTTTTTCTTTTTTTTTCCTTTCTTTTTTTCTTTTCCTTTCTTTTTTTTTTTTAAATCATTTTGGGGGGGGAGAAATCCCATTCTCCCCCCCCCTGGATCCGCGCCTGCACTGAACAAATAACAGTTGGAGCAAATTTTATAAAAATGTAATTATGTATGGGAGCCTACTTAGGAAGTGGAGATACGGCGTAGGTATATTTAAAAAAAATGTTGTAGGGTAAAAATAAATGGGGGTCGGTCTCACTAATGACCCCTCTCGGACGCACCATTGGACCGGTAGAAGCTGATTAAATAAAACAAATTTACAAAAAATAAAAAAATTGTATGGGGACCGCCTTAACAATTAGGGATAGAGGGAAAATGTTTGACTAAAAAAATATTGTGGGTCGGTCATACATTTTGTTGCTCTAAGGGCACTTTTAGGGCAGTTTTAGCGGTTGGAGCAAATTTTAAAAAATGTCGTTTTGTGTGGGAGCCCCCTTAGAAATTGGAGATAGGGTATTAGTTTGTTCCGAAGAAATGTTTAGACGTAAAAATTAATGGGGGTCGGTCTTATAAAGGACCCCTCTATGACGCACCATTCGATCAGTAGAAATGATTTTAATATTGGAAAATTACAATAACATTTTTTTAAAAAATTATAAAAAATAAGGAGTGAGATCATAAAAATGTTAACACACATAAAGTTAAATAAAAAACAGACTACTGAATTTTAAGACTTCAAACCAAATTTTTATTAAATAAAATTTAATACAAAATCATAACAAAAAAACCGCATGGAACTCTAACCACTACGAACAAAGTTATCCACTTTTTCCGGAAACCCTCCCATTAAGGCTTTTATGGTAGTTTCTGTCACCTTTTTAGAGCAGGTGGTCCATCTACGTTTGAAATCTTGCATGTCCTGGGAGACCTTTTTTGTGCCCTTTAATTCTTTTTTAACAAGAGCCCAATATCTCTCCACTGGCCTGAGCTCCGGGCAGTTTGGTGGATTTGCCTCTCTTGGTACAAAAACCACATTATTATCATTATACCACTCCAGCGCTTTCTTGCTGTAGTGACAAGATGCTAAATCGGGCCAAAAGTAAGTGGATACATTGTGCTGACTCAAGAACGGAAGAAGTCTCTTCTGCAAACACTCCTTGATATAAATTTCGCTGTTTATAGAGCCAGATGTCACAAATGACTGGCTTCTTTGGCCGCAGCTACATATGGCTTGCCATACTAGGAATTTTTTGGGGAATTTCGTTTGCTTTTTTGACCGAAATTTTTCCGCAACATTTCCTCGAACATCGGAAACATAAAATTCTTGACCAGGGAGCTGCGCAAAATCAGCCAGGACATAAGTTTCGTCGTCCATTACACAACAGTTGTATTTTTTTATAAAATTTGATTTCAATTTTCTAGCTTTGGTTTTGGCCTCCAAATTTTTAAAAGCGTTTCTATCGGGAACTTTTTGAACTTTGTAGGACTTTAGTCCCGCCTTACGTTTCACTTTACGTACAAAAAAGTCTGAGCATTGGGCTAACCGAGCTGTTTTTCTGCCAGATGTGTTAGGAGCTCTCTTAAGGATGCTTTTAACTTTATATGCCTTACCAATGTTACGATAACCAGTCGTTGTTCCTGTTCCCGGCTTCCTTTCAATTGTTAGGTGTTCCAGATACCTTTTTACCACTTTTGAAACTGTTTGGCGGCATACATTAGTTTCTTTGGCAATTTTTTTGTATGTCCATGTTTGGTTTTGTTGAAAATATTTAATTATTTTTGAACGCACTTTTCTTTCATCGTCCATTGTGTAAAAAATTGCAAATTAAAACTCATGATGTAAATTAATTTATTAACTGACATATGGGCACTTCCACCGAAAGGTCTACCAAGACCAAAAAACCAAAAGTTCTTGAAACCAATTTGTTTTAACATATTTTCATAAGAAACAATCAAATTTTACTAACGTGAACAAATTTTACATTTATTCATAACCCATTTCGAGATATTGGAATATAAAGTCGAGCAAGCCAATTTTTTCTCAATGGGACATTTCTATTGCACCTTTTGTTTTGATAAAAGTTCTTAAAGAGAAGCACTAAATGTTGACTTTTGCTTTTAAAAAATCTTTCTTGAGATACAAAGAGCTAAAAAAAAATGCATGACAAACTATGCATTTAAAAAATAATCGTAAGTTTTTGCTATGCTTTATCACATATTTCGATGTCCCGTGCGACATAGAAAAACAACATTAGTTATTAGTGCGTCAAGTAGACATGACGAAAATTCATCAAATATTGAGAACAAACACAGATTTTTATTACAATTAAAATAAAAAAAAGAATTTAAAAAAAACAATAAAAATTGTGATCTTGGTTCTTATATAAAGTTGGTCACGTGCGACATGGTAAGTGTGGATTTTAAAATTTTTAAAAAATATTTTTTCTTGCATAAACGATTTACTTATATAAATACATACTTTTAAATTATTTAAATATAGATGAGTAGGGATGAGATTTTCATGCACTAAAAAATCGAAAATATGCGCTAAAAAATTCAAAATATTCATTAAAAAACCTTAAAATATGCACTAAAAAATACGAAAAACTTCATAAAATGAAAAAAATAACGACGGCCTTAAATAGTAACAATTAAAACTTTATGTACCATAATTGTTTTAAAAATTAAACAATCTATAAAAAAGTTAAAAAAAAAATGTTTTTCTTATTTTCAAAATAAATTTTTAAAATTTAAAATCGATTATAACACAAATCAATTTCAATTTGTGTTGTTGCTCATTTATGCCAAAATATGCAAAAATATGCACTTGAAAGTTGGAAATATACATAAAATATGCATTTAAAACCAAAATATGCAAAAATATGCATTTTCACCAAAATATGCAAAAACAAATCGATGCCATTTTAACCCAAATTTCTTGATTCGGAAAGATAATTGGTCGATATCGTTTTTAGACGATCGACAAAAAACATGCATTTGCGTGGAAATCACATCCCTATAGATGAGTATAAACGGCGAAAAAAATAAAGAGTGATGCAAACGGTGGAGAGAAAAAGTTAAAGGAAGATGAAATAAAATTACAAGACAATAAATTAAAAAACAAGGAAATAATGCGGAATGCTAGACAAAAGTGGAAATCGTTGGCTGAAGGACGTATTGAAATAAAATGAATGAATAAAAATATGTTTTTTAAGCTTATTTATTTATAATTTGTTAAAAAAAGAACAACTAAAACAACATAAATATGATGATGGAAAAAAATGTCCCGTGCGACATGTCCCGTGCGACAGTCATTAAAGTTAAATTAAAAAAAAAGTAAAAATAATTTTGAGGTAAAATTTTACAACTTTTAAGAGACATTATTAGCCAACATTCTAAAATTAGTCGCATTGTGATATTGCCTCAGGTTTCGCTAAAAACAGAGTTTTAATTGATAGTCGCGAAAACCACTTCTGTTTTTTGTCCCGTGCGAATGGTTGTGTTCTTTGCGTTTATCTCGAAAACTTGAAACAATTTCCAAAATCAACCTGAGCAACAATTAAAGAGCTAGTTAAGAGCTTTAAGTTTCCCCTTTTGTCAAGAAAAAAATTCTTTTTATTTTGACTTTTATTTCAACTTAAATGTGTGCAACGGTCACGTTCGACATGATGGAATTGCCCATATTTTTAAAATGTAAACTGCCGAAAAAAAAAAAAATTGGAAGCTTTACACCAAAGTTGTAGGCAAAAATGTGTGTTAACATTTTTATGATCTCACTCCTTAGTATCCCACGATCCTCCTGGGTAAAAAATTTTAAGAATCAATAGAAGTTTTACACAAAAAAATTTCAAAAAAATCGAAGAGTACAAACATTTTCAAAAACAAGTAGAAAAATTAAATTCGACTTGGTCGAATCTATGAATACCCTCCACAATGTTATCTGATAGTAATTTTCTAAAAAAAATTTAAAAAAATTGCATTACAAATTTTTTATTAGAAATATGTATATTATAGGGGTTTGTTTGGCTTAAGGTCATAAAAAATTATAAATAAAAATCTGCACAATTTTTATATTTTTAATTTTGTTTCTTTATTTTTCCTTCCGATATTTCGACCGATCATCGATGGTGATGAAAATATGTTAAGCAGTGAGGACGTTTCGACTTTTTTGTAATTTATAATATTACAGTGTTTTAAATACCCTGATGATGACCATCGATGATCGGTCGAAATATCGGAAGGAAAAATAAAGAAACAAAATTAAAAATATAAAAATTGTGCAGATTTTTATTTATAATTTTTTATGACCTTAAGCCAAACAAACCCCTACAACATAAATATTCAACACAGGTCAACAATAAATACAGAACAATATGTATATTATTTTGAGTCAAACTTTCTTTTAAATTCAAATTTTTTTGAGTGTAAAATTTTTTTGACTGTCAACATTTTTTTGAGTCTGCCATTTCATTCAAAAAAAAATAATAATGTGTACATTTTTTTTTGAGTGTAACATTTTTTTTGAGTGTAAATATTTTTTTAGTGTACAATTTCTTTGAGTAACAAATTACTTTGTAAAATATTTTTGTTGTTTTATACCTATATGTAATACAAAAAAAAAAAAACTATTTCACATATTTTCCTCTTTTTATATTACCTTCCACTTCTTTAAAAACCAAAAACAAATTAACATTCAATCATACACATACTTTATTTGATTTTTTCCCGTTACATACAGTTACACTAACAATAACAAAACAATAACAAATATTTACTTGTCTAACAACTAAACTGCACCCCACAACAAGAAAACAAACAACAACAAGTTTTACAAAACTGGTACTTCACCATGCTTTTAAAACTTGTTTAACGAGTTTTCAACAGTTTAAGGTGAAAAAAATCTGAAATTCAGTGCTTTGCTTATAACTTTTGAACCACTGAACCGATTTTGCTGAAATTCAAAACCAAACAGCCTTGGGGAACGGCAAATATATATGCTAAGCTTCAGCCCCCTCAGAATTGTCTTTCGAAAGTTATAGTGGTTTTAATCTTATAAATTCGAAAAATACCCTTGCCGAAATTTACTCTTTTGCTCATAACTTTTGAACCACTGGACCGATTTCGCTGGATTGCAATACCAACCTGACCCGGTAAATGGAGAACATATATGTCAAACTTCAGGAGCCTCCGTAAAGTCTTTCAAAAGTTAGCGTGTTTTCAACGGACAGACAGACAGACGGACGGACGGACGGACGGACGGACGGACATCGCTAGATCGACTTAAAATCGATCAAGGATCATGAATATATATACTTTATGGGGTCCTAGACCAATATTTCGATGTGTTACAAACGGAATGACAAACTTATATATACCCTCTATCACTAGAGTGGAGGGTATAATGAGATTTAAATTTTAAAACTTAAAAATCGCATACTAGAACGCTTTTAAGAATTTTTTGGGATTTTTTTTTTTAAAAAGGACGTAAAAAAACAAAAATTTTGAAAAAAAAAATTGAAATTTAGATCATTATTGAAGAAGTTATGAGTAAAAGAAGTTTGAGTAAAGGAACAAACTACCAATTTTTAAAAATTCGATATCGTTTGAACGGGTCATCAAAAAAATCTGAAAATTTATCACGAAGGAGTTTTCAAAGGATACTAAAAACTGTTAACAAATTGGGAATATCTAAAAAAAATTTTTTTCAAAGTGTCCGATTTGTCATGGAATGCCCCATATACTTTATGGGGTCCCAGACCGATATTTCGATGAGTTATAAACGGAATGACAAACTTATATATAACCTCTATCACTAAGTGAAGGGTATAAAAATATTGTTGGAAAAATATACACTCAAAAAATTATGTCATTAACTGTTTGTAGTTTATATAAAAAGTTATACGTTTTGTCGTTTTTAAAAGAAAAAACATTTGTTTAATGTTTAGTTTTTTTAAACGACTATTTCTGTTCTTTGTTTCAAAAATAACAACATAACAAATAAAGATTTTCACTAGCATTCAATTTTTAAATTTATTTATTTTTGTCCTTGAACCACCTTTAAATATACCGATCGACTGAGAATCACTTTTTGAGTCGATTTAGCGATGTCCGTCCGTCCGTCTGTCTGTCTATGTAAACGGTGTAAACACGATACAGGTCGCAATTTTTAACCAATTCTTTTCAAATTTTAAAATTAAGCCTCTTGTGGCCCAAGGGCGAAGCCTATTGAAATTGGAAAAAACCGGTACATATTTAGACCTAGCCTCAAATGACTCTAATAACTGTATTATAGTAGGTATCTTTTGAAAATTTGGCAGGTAAACGTGTTTTGTCTTTACAAATCACCATTTCAAATTGTAAATTAATCGGGCCAGTTCTTCTTGTAGCCCCCATACAAACCACCTTCCCGATTTTCACATAAATCTCTCAAATTTCATGAAAATAGAAAATATTTAATTAAAATTTGGTTTGTGTATGTTAAACGCGTACCTTATTTAATCTGATTACCATCGGACCATTTTTGGACTTAGGCCCCATGTGAAAATTTCGGCTGATATTCGGTTAAAGCAGTTTTTTGTCAACAAATAGAAGCCTATTTAATTCAAATTTGATTTGTGAGTGTTTTTTTTGTTTTTTTTTTGTATTTTTGTAGTGTTCTTAAAGCATTCTTTAAGGTGCGAACTATAACTAAACCAATCCCATCATACAGCCAGTAATAGCGACATCTTTTGTGTCTTATTTGAAAATTTAATTTTATATATTTTTAGTAGTTTCAAAGCGCACTTTTGGGATAAATAATATTACAAAATGTACTTAATTTATCCAAATAATTTAAAAAGACAGCAAAAGGCTTTAATAATTTGAGTTTTTCCAGGGATAATTCAATTTTTTTTATTTTTATAGCATACGTTAAGGCATTTTATTTGCGGATAGATTTTAATAAAAAAATTAATCCAATCCTTAATTATTTTTTTGTAGGATACCAAAAAATTCGTTCTTTGAATTAAAAAATTTCCTTCAGGTTTAATATTTTTTCTATTTTTTTCTTATGTCTGAGCAAAAAAAAAAAAAATATATAAAAAATAAACTGTCAATTCTTTTCAATATTTTTTTTCTCAAGAATTTATACAACATAAAAGTGGTTGACAAATATTGACTTTATTCTTGAATGCACTTGTCACGTCATCATCCAACCAGCCAAACAAACAACACTCTTCTTTCATATATTATTTTTTTCCACTTTATTTTTTTTTTTGAAAAATAAACTTTTCAACGGTCTATGGTAAAGAAATTTATGTACAGTATTATAGAATTTAACAGCAATATAACTCATACTATTTGAAAGAAATAGAAAAAATATTATGATGTGTAGTAGGAGAGAAAAATACAAACATCACTTATATTATAAAGTAACTATTAAAACTAGTATGAGGTATGTTTAACATACTTATACTAAAGACGATAACAAACCTAGGGCACCTCTGATGGAGTTATTTAGAAGACAGAGATCAACGCTCGTGCCATGATAAAGTAACGCACGATAATTAGATGTCTAAATAATACAAAATAAACTTACTAAAGCTGTTTTTACACCATACCACTAATTCGTTTTGTTTTCGACGATTTTTATAAAAAATCCAGATTTTGTTGTGGAATAATTTTAGGCATTTTGTAAGTATATGATCCAAAAATTAAATCCCAGTATAACAATGACATTTATGATTTTTTTTTTTTGAATAAATCGACTTAAGATTAAATAAATTGATATATTTGATTATGAATTTAGCAATATGTAGAGTTTTTTTCGGTTTTAAATCACAATCATATATTTAGTAAATGCCTAAAATTATGGTATAAAAAATCTTGCTTTTTTAAAAATAATACGACTCACAAGGAAAGTATCTCAACCCTTATGAACCGATTTGCATGAAACTTAATATATATATAAAAGAGACAATTTTAGGGTTTGGGGGGGGGGGGGGGCTCGCCTTATCGGCCATGTCGGGAATTTAGGGATTCAAAAAATGGATAAAAAATCGTTTTTCGGATTTTGCAGCCATTTCTTTCACGGAATCTATACGATGTTTCTACATAAGAAAAAAGGTTTTTAATGCCTATTCGACGGTGGAATAACCTTGTAAAAATGTTTCTTCGTACAATATTTTTTCATGAAAATGTGTAATTTTTTGGGGGTATTTATGTGAAGACATAAACCTACGATATCCATATGAATACGAAATAATCGTTATTAAATTAAAGTGGATACGTATTTTGGTCTAGATGATATTCCTGTTAGTTGTTTCATTAGGGTACAACGAAATTTTTAAACACTGATATATATGACCGATAAACCAAGACACCCCAACCTTTAAACGGTTCAAAAGGGTTAAGATACTTTCCTTGTCAGTGGTACGGTGTAAACATAGCTTAACGGCTAATTGTCACGGGATTTTCTATAATAGGCCTTTTTTGTTGGCAAACTTTAATTGTTAACATACATCAAAACGAAAAAAACGAAACGTTAACTTCCATAAATTTCTCAATTTAATTTAGCGTCGTTTGAAATAGTTTTGTAAAATATTACACATTTTCGATGAAATATTGATAAAATTAGCTTATTAAATGCAATTTAGCTTGAAAGCAACACAAAAACATTTATCTTTTTTTATTAATACCAAAGAGAGTCATTAACAATAAGAGTATCATTCACAATGTATGCAAGTTAATTTTTAACTTCTAGAATTGTGAGCGTTAACACTCACGTGAACTTTGTATGGTAGAACACTGATAATTATGCCAACAAAAAACGCCTAATATTTCTATTAAATTATATATGTATTACTGTAAAAAGTTTTAAACTTTTTCCATTATTTGAAATTAAAATTGTTTTTTTGTACCACTATATCGAAGAATTTTTCCTTTATTCCTAAAAGTATGCACTACTTTTTTTACACAAAACATCGAAAATAATTTTATTCAGTCTTATTGTGCCAATTGGCCATAACCAGTTAGTTTAAGAAGCAATATTTATTGGCGACATTTTTATATATGTAAAAATTACCATTTATCAAAATATCAATACAAAAGAAATCCCAAAAACTGTATCAGAATTCAAGCTTCTGTTTTAAAAAATAATTGGAAAAACATCTTTAGCGAAATAAAGTAGAAATGAGCACATGAGCTGATTAGAGCGTGATACACGTAATTCACGCGTGAGCGTGATTGAATTCAATTTTACTTACGCAATTGTGAGAGGGGAAAAAAAATCTCGTGAGTAACATTAAAAAAAAAAAACATTAACAAAAAAAAAAAAAAAACAAGTGATAGTGTTATATTCGGCTGTGCTGAATCTTTTATACCCCCCAAAATGTAAAAAAAAACTAAAAAAAAATTTTCATTGGTGTTTTTTTTTTTGGGTGGGGGCGCTTGTATGAGACGTTGAAGGACACCTTCTCCTTGCGGTAGATGTTATTAAATGGATTTATTACGACTCTGGCTATTAATTAATCCAATAAATTATTACGAAAAATACATTTTTTATATCCACGAAAAGACTGTCGCAAACTTACTGGCCTAATTACGGGACACAATGCCTGTGCTCGTCATATGACGAGATTGGGTGTCTTATCAGACCCTCTTTGTGCAGCTTGTCTTGAGGATGAGGACACAACAGAACACTACGTCTGTTATTGCCCAGCTTTCTCAAGATCAAGACTGCGGATAATGGGCTCTGATATTTTGTCGATGGACATGGTCCATGGACTTCCCTTGTCTGACTTTCTCAGGTTTGTGAATGCAACTGAGAAGTTCTGAGCAAGCACCTTTCACTCTCTTTAAACTTTCTCTCATTCTTTACTAATCTTTCCTTCTAGGGTATGGTACAATGGACTATTTTAAGTCTGAGCGCCATGGACTCGCCTAGCTTTCTTTCAAGGCTTGTACAACCCACCCTCAACTCAACTCAACATATCCACGCCCACAAAAGGGGGCGGGTCAAACCTTTTTTTATTTATTTTTTATCCGCTGGGTCCACATTAGGGTGGGGCGATTAGTAAGCAAGGAAAAAAATCTTAATGGGCGCTTCGCGTTTCTGATTCTTGGGATTGTACTGAGCAAAAAAGTCAACTAGACCATACGTCTACGATGAAAATCGAGCCTCCCGATTTTGACTTGAAGTTTTTTCTCAGACTTTATTTTTTTTGGAAAATTTGCAAATTTTCTTGGGCTCATATTTCGTAAACTATTTGAAATTTTGACTTATTTTCAAAAGTAAAGTTGTAGCTATTGTCTCGGGCTACAATTTCTCTGAACATATGACTTAGAAAAAACTTCGTTTTCATGGTCAAAAAGTCGAAAATGTAGAAAATTCACCACTTTTTGTAACTTTTTTTTTTGATATTTTGGCCTATAACAGCCAAACCATTGAGATTTTCGATCCAATACTAAGACAAAAATTGTAGCCAAGACAATAGTTAAGAACTCTCTAGTACATCGCAAAAGCATTGGAACGCTCCTTCAGGCAGTTTTGGCCTTGTGAAAGTGCAAATTTTTTGAGAAAATATTAATAAATTACCATTTTCAGTTGTTCATAGCGCAAAATCATAAAAATGTTCTATTTCATATTTTTATTCTATTTATTCTATTTATTTTATTCTATTTATTTTATTTCTTATTTTTTATTCTTGTATTTTTTTAAGTTCATTTAACGCATTTTTGTTAGTTTATTGTAAACGATCACCAGAGACTTAATAATATAGAGATAAAACAAATTTAGTTCTTCTACTGGCTCCTAGAGAGCGCCAGTCTTTAATATCAGCTCAAGAATATTACTAATATTCTTGAGGTGTTACTAAGACTTAGCGAAGGCTCAAATAACTCAGCAAATACTGCTCATATAACTATGAAATGATCAGTACACTCCAAAAAAAATTTTCAAAAAAAAATATTGTGACCAAATTTTTTCCAAGTTTTTTTTTTTTAAGTTGGGAAAACTAAAAAAAAACTATTTTTTTTTTTTTTTTGGAAAAAACTTTGCAAATTTTTCAGAGATAAAAAAAATAAAATTAACTACTTTAAATAACTGTTACTACATTACAGTACGTTTTGGTTAGTTATTAAAAAAAACGACTTAAAATACTAACAGAAATAGTTGTTTGATATTTTTCATACAAAAATAACTGACTTCGTAGTTGAAAACAACTAACTACTGTAAAATATACAAACAACTAACGTGTAGTAACTTACATAATTTTCTGAGTGTATACATAAAATAAAATTTGGAAATTTTCCACGCAAAATTTAGTTATAGAGGTTCTAAAATTTATTGTGCTACTAAGGTCTTACTAGCAAGTGCTGCCATCTGAATAAACGTAGAAAACTTTTTTTCCGGTATTGCCATACACGCAATGCCCTGACGATCACAGTATCAAATACACATAAAATTAAATACGCATTTTAAAATACCAATACAATTACTTTGTACTTTAAATGAATTTTCAAAATAAATATTGAACAAAATAAAAAAAAAAAAAACATTATATTTTTGGATAAAAAAAGTGGAAAAAAATAAGAAATAGAACATTTTTATGATTTTGCGCTATGAACAACAAAAAATGGTAATTTATCAATATTTTCACAAAAAATTTGCACATTCACAAGGCCAAAACTGCCTGAAGGAGAGTTCTAATGCTTTTGCAATGTACTAGAGAGTTCTTAACTATTGTCTTGGCTACAATTTTTGTCTGAGTATTGGATCGAAAATCTCAATGGTTTGGCTGTTATAGGCCAAAATATCCAAAAAAAAATTACAAAAAGTGGTGAATTTTCTACATTTTCGACTTTTTGACCATGAAAACGAAGTTTTTTCTAAGTACAGTCAAACCCGGTTATAACGAACTCCGAGGGACCATTAAAAATAGTTCGTTATAAGCAAAGTTCGCTATAAGCGGGGTAAATTTTATATCAACCTAGTTTTTTCCAAAAAAAAATGTGCCAATTTTGTTTTATTTGACGTTTTTTTGAAAGTAAACTACTTATTGAGAAGAAAACATTAAAAATATAAATAAATTTTATCAAAATTATAATATTAACCAACAATTTTTAACCATTTGTGAGTTTGGTAAACATAAATGCCGAAAATTTCAAAATATTTATTGGAGTTCGTTATAAAAAGGTAAATATACATGAAATTGTGTTCGTGGGACTATAATAAGTAGTTCGTTTTAACCGAGGATTCGTTATAACCGAGTTCGTTATAAAAGAAGTATTTTGTGTGAAAATTGTTGCCAAAACGTCGGGACTTTAGAATTAGTTCGTTATAACCGAGAATTCGTTATAACCGAGTTCGTTATAACCGAGTTCGACTGTAATATGTTCAGAGAAATTGTAGCCCGAGACAATAGCTACAACTTTACTTTTGAAAATAAGTCAAAATTTCAAATAGCTTACGAAATATGAGCCCAAGAAATTTGAAAATTTTCCAAAGAAATAAAGTCTGAGAAAAAACTTCAAGTCAAAATCGGGAGGCTCGATTTTCACCGTAGACGTATGGTCTAGTTGACTTTTTTGCTCAGTACATTCCCAAGAATCAGAAACGCGAAGCGCCCATTAAGATGTTCAAATCGCCCCACCCTAGTCCACATGCTTAATAAAAGTACAGAAAACCCTGCAAAAGTTTGCCGTTTTTTAGAGGTTGGTTAAGTTCTCCAGGGGGGGCCTTTTTTCCCCTTGGTCCGATTTTGCCCATTTCCGAATTCAACCTGCATAAGATCATAAGACATATTCGTGCCAAACTTAGGAAGGGTACCTCTTTTGTTTTAGACTGTATCGTGTCCTCTACAGACGGACAGACGGACGGGCGTCGCTAGAATGTCTTAGAATCGATCACTGATCAAGAAAGTGAGTATACTACCACACTGTGGTTGGAGGGTAAACACATTTTTAGATTTCGCTGAACTTTAAATTTTGCTTAACATTTTGTAAGATTTTGGAAATCTTAGCTTTTGATTTTTTTTTGTATAAATAAGAGTTTCGTGAGTGTGAGTGAAGCTTGTTTCAGTGCACGTGAATGTGACTTCAATTAAGTTTACTCGCGTGATTTTGAGTGAGTGTGAGTAGAAAAATATACTCGTGAGTGCGTGTGCGTGATTACAAAGTTCTGCATTTCAGAGAAATTTTACGGACCCTCAGAACCCGATAGGAGGCGCTGGGGAAAAGATATTTAGATATTAATATCTAAGTCAACGAGGGCAACGCCGGGCGATGCACCTAGTATACACTTACAAAAAAAAAAAACAATTAAATTTGTATTAAATTATTTACTCAAATTTTTATTTAAATTTTTGAGTAAATTTTTAATTGCGTCAATAAAAGAATTACTCAAATTTTTAAAAATTGAAACAAGTGACTACTCAAATTGCTTCTCTAAATATTTTTTTCTGTGAACTAAAAAAAAGATGCCCCATTTCTGGAGTAAGTAGTCTGATTGATATAAGAAATTTCAAACAAAAATTTAAAAAAATATAATATACAGCTGCGGTCAAAAAAATAGCACCAGGATAAAACAGAATTTTCTTCGTTGGTTTCTTTTTAACAATTTCAACTTATGTCACTGATAACGTGTCATAAGATACTTACAAGAGTGTGAAACAATATTACATAAGAAAAGGCTAATTTGGTTTTTTATTTTATTAAAAATTTTCAGAGTTTTTAAAAAAACTTAAAAAAGACTCAGTCAAAAAAATAGCACCACAGTACTTTTTGTATTAAAATTAAATTCTTAAATTTGAAAAACGAATGGATCAGCATTGTTGTAAAATCTTTAAATATTAAAAAAAAAATTGTCGAGTGCTCATTGTTGACAATTACCTCTGTACAACGTTTTTGTACCGAATTCGCGAGATTTTTAGATCTTTAATTCGAAATTCAGTTCCAGAGTTGCTGAACAGCCACCCAAAGAGCTTTATTACAAGTTGGTTGTATTCAGGACACTCCCTTCTCTATATCTGTCCATCAACTATCGATTTGGTCTAGATCTGGGGACTGACCAGGCCATTCCATCACGTTTACTTTATTGTCCAGACCCAATTTTTCGCCAATTCCTTGTCATGCTTTGGGTAATTGACGTGCTAAAAGACCTAAATTAGTGGCATTTGCTTAGAAACTTATTGCAACATTACTTTCTGGAGGATATAAACGTTAAGTGTATATCCACGGTTGTACTAGTCCAATATGTGAGCCATGGTCCAATATATGAACCCCATTCCACAGTAGCAAAATATCCCCCACACCATAAGCACCATTAAAAGTTATTTTTATTTTGAATTTTGGATTGAATTCCGCGTTTTAGGGTCTTCTGACATAGGTATGTGATCCCATGTCTCCAAATAAAACAACATTGGATTCATTTGCCCATAGATCATTGATCCACTTTTAAGCTGGTCATTCTGAGTTACTGTTAGCAAACTTCAAAGGACTTGCATCATGCTTAAGTGAGAGTAGGCGCACTTTTCCGAATCTACAAGCGTTAATGTTGTTGTTTTGTAATCTTTGACGAAAATTTTCACCATTTGCTGTCCTTTTTTAGCTCTGGAGATGCCGTAAATGGGTCTTTCTTCCATTGTCTTTACAAACACTTAACCACTAATGGTGACAAGCGTCGCTTGTGACTAAGTTTTTCAAGCTCTAAAGATAATTTTGTTGAATTTCCAATCATTTTATAAGCGCATCCAACCAATTTTCCTTTTTCAGAATATGGTTTATGTTCAGAAATCATATTTTTTACAAAAGAACGTTTTTGAGGAGTGTAATTCTTTCCACGTCATATTTTTATGAAAACAAATATGAAATTTTGTAATGAATTAAATTTTTTTATAAATAAAAACTATCTTCCTTTAGTATTTAACACTTTTATTTTAATAATTAAAATATTATTAATTTTTTTAAAGAAATTTTGTAATTCGGTGCTATTTTATTGACTGCACTGATTCGGAGTTTTTTTAAAATATCGATCATTAAAAAAGAACCGTCCACAATTTTTGGAAAAAGTAAAAACATTTAAGGGGCTTAGACTTAGTATAAGAATATTGCATATTTACTTTAAACGAATACGCACATAATATTTTGTTTCAATTGAATGAATAGAGATTTTGTCATTGGTGCTATTTTTTTGACCGGCACTGTATATTAATCTTTATATCAAAAAGAATTAAATATTGTGTGACTTACTCTTAAAAGTGTAAATGGTTCAGAAATAAGGTGAGCAAATTGATTTAAATAAAATAAAACAGATTCTTTAAAACGACATTTCTTTTTTGTATGTAGTAAGAGGTAACAAAATCTGAAAAATCTTAAAAAATTGTGGATTCACTAAAAAAAAAACTTGTAAAAGCTTGTTATTTTTATTTTTTGTATTAAAGTAAAATTTACGAACTTTTTTGGTAGTTATACAAGCTTTTTATCAATAAAATTGTAAATTTACAACATTTTTGATTCAATTAAACTTACGGGAAATTTTAGTAACTTTACAATTTTTATACCCTACACCACACTGTGGTACAGGATATAATGAGTTTGTGCTGATGTTTGTAACTACCCGAAATATTGGTCCTAGACCCACTTTTAAGTATACCGATCGACTCAGAATCACTTTTTGAGTCGATTTAGTCTGTCTGTCCATGTAAATGGTGTAAACACGATACAGGTCGCAATTTTTAATCAATAGACTTGAAATTTGAAACTAAAGCCTCTTTTGGCCCAAGGACGAAGCCTATTGAAATTGGAAAAAATCGGTCTATATTTAGACCTAGCCCCTATTCAAAGGTTCTCTTTAGTTTTGACTCAAATGACTCTAATAACCGCATTATAATAGGTATCTTTTCGAAATTTGGCAGGTAATCATGTTTTATCTACACAAATCACCGTTCCGAATTTTGAAGAAATCGCACCAGTTCTTCTAATAGCCCCCATACAAACCACCTTCCCGATTTTCACATAAATCTCTCAAATTTCATGAAAATAGAAAATATTTAATTAAAAATCTGTTTGTGTATGTTAAACGCGTACTTTAATAACCTTATCAAATCTGATTATCACCGGATCATTTTTGGACTTAGGCCCGCCCCATGCGAAAATTTCGCCCGATCTCCAGTTAAAGCGGTTTATTGTCAACAAAAAGAAGTTCATTTCACTCACATTTGATTTGTAAGTGTTTTTTACACTAATTAAAGATTTGACAAAATATATATCTAATCAATCCATGTTTTAACTTTGGACCCATTTTCCGGGAAACTCTGGTGTAGGGTATTATATGGTCGGTCTTGACCGACTATAATTTTTTTACTTGTTTTTCTTTACTTTATTTTTTTTTTTGTAATACTACACTCAAAATAATTCTGCAGTAAAAATATTAGTAAGTTATTTGGTACCTAAATCTACTATTAAGTTACTAATTACCAGTTGTACGGTAGTTTTTTAGTGTCTTCAAAGTACTAAAATTAGTAATTTTTACTGGATTTGAATAATATTAGTAAAAAATTTTAGTATTGGTTACCAACGCCTGCAATAGATCATTTTGGACTAAAAAATTAGTTCATTAGTAAAATTTTTAGTATTGAATACCCACGTTTTTTTTTTGGTGTACCTCGGAAATTTGGACATTTACGAAAAAAATTTTAGATTACAATAATTTCGATCGAAATTTTTTTGTTAAAACACATGGAAAATTGTAAAATATTGGTAAAATGGGATTACGCAACTTTTTATAGTAATTTGACAAGGGATTTTTTTTGAGTGTAGGATTTTATAAAATTCTAATCAAGAAAATGCAAATTTAAATTGGTTTTCTTGTATTGTGATAAATTTCCAAGATAAATTTCCAACTTAATGTTGCTTTAAAGATCTCACTTAAATTTAACCAAATTAAGCATGAAATATTTTTTTGTATTTTTTTTTTTTTAATAAAAAAATTAACAAGAATTTTTAAAGAAAAAAAAAAAATCATGTCTTTTCTACTACTTCTACTGTTAAAAGGAACGAAGACACAAAAGTAGTTTTCTTTAAAATATATGTTTCTGCTTTTATTGTTGCCAATACAATTATTTTCAAACATAATAATAAGGGGTATTTCGTTGTTTTTTTTAAACTTCATTCCAGGTTAAAAAACATTCTCATTAGTCAATTTCAATGAAATTTCCAGTTTTTGGAAATTTTTTATATTTTTTTTATACCCTCCACTCTTGTGATAGAGGGTATATATAAGTTTGTCATTCCGTTTGTAACACATCGAAATACTGGTCTAGGACCTCATAAAGTATATATATTCATGATCCTCGATCGATTTTAAGTCGATCTGGCGATGTCCGTCCGTCCGTCCGTCTGTTGTCCGTTCGTAGAAAACACGCTAACTTTTGAAAGACTTTACAGAGGCTACTGAAGCTTGGTTTATGTGTTGGTCATTTACCTGGTCAGGTTGGTATTGCAATCCAGCCAAATCGGTCAGTGGTTCAAAAGTTATGAGCACAAGAGTAAATTTCGGCAAGGGTTTTTCGCGAATTTACGAGATAAAAAACACGATAACTTTCGAAAGACAATAATGAGACTACTGAAACCTGGCAGTAGTCCTGACTACTGACTACTGAAACCTGTTTGGTATAGAATTTCAGCTCAATCGGTTTAGTGGTTCAAAAGTTATAAGCAAAACCCTGAATTTCAGATTGGTTTCATCTTAAATGCCACGTGTTAAACAAGTTTTAAAAGCATTGGTGGTAACTTAACAATGCTTTTCAAACTTGTTTAGCTTTTTAGCAATGTTTTTTAAACTTGTTTAGTTTTAAGAGCATTAGTAATTTAAAAATTAAACTCGAAAAAAAAATTTACACTCAAAAAAAATTTACACTCAAAAAAAATTAAGTTTTTTTTTACAAAAATTACAATATTTTGTGCATTCACTCAGAAATATTTTTACAGTAAAAAAAACATTACACTCGAAAAAAAATTTACACTCAAAAAAAAAAATTGTAATTTTTCTTTTTTTTTTAATGACAAAAAAAGAGTTTCTTACTCAAAATAAAATATTTCTAATCAAAATTGTTAATTTTTTTCACGTTAAAAAATTTACTATTCTTTAAAAAATGCATTGTAGAGGGTATTCATAGATTCGGAAAAGTCGAATTTAACTTTCCTACTTGTTGAATTATAAAAAGATTAAAAAACAATAGAAATTCAGTTGATATTTTTCGAATTACAATTAGAATCTTCGAATTTTTTACGAATTTCGATTGATTTTTTGCGAATTGCAATTGATCATTCTCGAATTACAATTTATCTTTTATGAATTACAATTGATCTTTTTCGAATTGCAATTGATCTTTTTCGAATTACAATTGTTCTTTTACGAATAACAATTGATCTTTTAGGAATTACAATTGATATTTAACGAACTACAATGGGAATCTTTGAATTGCAAATGGAATCTACTAATTACAAAAAGAATCTTCGAATTACAAGTAGAATATTCGAACTACAAATGGAATCTTAGAATTACAAATGAAATCATCCAATTACAAGTAGAATATTCGAATTACAATAGATCTTTCACGAATTACATCTGTAATTGGGGTAGCCTAACCTTTCTAAAGAAAATTTTTATACAATTCGTTCTAATTTTTGTAAGTTTTCTTAAATTTTACTCATTTTCGTTAATCGAATGCTTCACATATGTATAAATAACTCAAAACATCCTGGATGCCTGGCATATCTGGGGAAGTGAAAGAAATCCTCCATACAACCATAGTTTGCTACTTTTTTTTTTGTTATCTTGCAACATTTCTTATTGTTTGCCATATAACAGAAATATATTTTTGCAGTTTATGTTTTCATTTTTTTATTTTATTTTTGAATACAAGAAAATAAGTGTTGAGTACTTTTAGCTACAACATACAAATATTATTTGTTTACCAACTATAGTTGTTTTCTTCATTTAGCGTTCTTTTCCTTGCAAATTTAGAAAAATATAAATAAGAAAAAAAAAAAAAAACATTTTTATACCAATTCTTAGTTGTTTTCATTTAAAATAAGTAGGAGAGATATACTAAAAGGTATGCTCCGGAGGTAAAAGTATGCCATTCTACATTAAAAACTTACAATATATAATGCACTTTTGTTATTGTAGGGGGGAAGGGGAGGAACAAAACCAACAACAAAAACAAATTATGCTAAAATAAGTACATAAGAAATCTTAAAATTCTTCCGGTAATGTAGAGAAAATAATTCTAACATTGCTGGCATTCTTTCTTTTTTCAACAAAAGTATTTCACTATTAATAAAACAGGGTAAAAGTAGGGATATGACTGGGCCTGAATGTAGGAAAAGGGATTTTACTAGATTCTTGGTTTAATTTCTTTTAATAAAACAATATACAGTTGGAAAGTTTCAGATTTTATTGACAAAATTCTTTGAGTGTACTTATGGAAGCACTGATGACAAAAAATTGTTGCCTACTTTTAGGAGTTTATAATATTAAGATAATATTTCCCTAATTGTTTGGCCAAAAAACGATATTTGGACAGAATTCGGTAAATTTTTTGTTGCATTATGTCGAAAGTTTGCTACTGCACCCTAAAAAAATGAGTCCAGTTTCCTACTATAAATTGGGTAAATTTCAACAAATTCAAAAAATATACTACTATAAATTGAGTAAATTTCCCATATTTTTAAGTAGAATTACGCAATTTGTGTAAATTTACCCAATTTACAGTAGGAAACTGAAATCATTTTAATTAGAGTGTGCTCCTATAATCGGTTGTGGCAACAAAATATTGAAATTGTTTTAATAACTCGCGATAAAAATTTAAAAATTAATACAAGTAAGAAAATTATAGTCGGTGAAGACCGACCATATAATACCCTACACCAGTGTTTCCCAGAAAATGGGTCCCAAGTTCAAACATGGATCTATCTTTTGTCAAATCTTTACTAACAAGGGAAGTATCTCAATCCTTATGAACCGATTGGCCTGAAACTTAAAATATATATTAAAGAGACGATTTTAAGGTCGGGGTGTCTCGGCTTATCGGCCATATCGGTGTTTAAAAATTTCGTTGTCCCCTTATGAAACCATGTGGACCTTCGGGAAAATTTTGATAACTTCCGAACTAACAGTAATATCGTCTAGGGCAAATATACGGGTCGACTTAAATTTAATAAAGATTATTTCTTATCCATATGGATATCGTAGGTCTATGTCTTCACATAAGTACCCCCGAAAATTTACACATTTTCCTGAAAAAAATATTTAAAGAAGCCGAATTTTTGCAAGGTTATGCTACCATTGGATAGGCATTAAAAAAACCTTTCTTCTCATATGAAAACATCATATAGTTTCTTAAAAACAAATGGCTGAAAAATCCAAAAAACGAATTTTTCGCCATTTTTTGACCCATGCTTTGTACCCCTAAATCCCCGATATGGCCGATAAGCTGAGACACCCAACCTAAGAATTGTCTCTTTGATATATGTTTTAAGTTTCAGGCAAATCGGTTCATAAGGGTTGAGATACTTCCCTTGTAAGTGTAAATAACACTCACAAACAAAATTTGAGTGAAATTTGTTGCCAATAAACCACTTTAACTGATTATCGGGCGACATTTTCATATACACTCAAAAGAAACCTTATAAAATTACAAGAAAAGTTTGTAACTTTTTTTTGCTACCTCCTTCCTATTTGACAAGAATTCCTTGTTATTTTACAAGCTTTTTACAAATAGTTTTGTAATTTTACAAGCTTTTTACCAATAAAATTGTAAATTTAAAACTTTTTTAATGCGATTAAACTTACAAGGAAGTTTCGTAACTTTACTAGATTTTTTGCTACCTCCTATTTTACGAGAATTCCTAGCAAAAATTACGAGCTTTTTTTGTAAATTTACAACTTTTTTGGCGAAATAAAACTTACAAGGAATTCTCGTAAATTTACTAGTTTTTTTTGTTAAAAAACTTAGAAATTTGTATAATTACAAGAAAAATTGTAAAATTACTAAAAAAAAATTATAATTTCGATCGAAAATTATTTGTTAAACAAGTAAGAAAGTTATAGTCGGTTAAGACCGATCATATGATACCCTACACCAGTGTTTTTCGGAAAATGGGCCCCATGCCCAAACATGGACCGATTGGACCTATCTTTTGGTAGATCTTTATTTAGTGTAGAAAACACACACAGACCAAATTTTAGTGGAATTGGTTGATGTTTTTTTCCAATAGACCGAATTAACTGAATATCGGTCGAAATTTGTATATGGGGGACTAACAAGGGAAGTCTCCCTGGTGTCACCCTCCGATCTTCATGAAATTTGGATATGTTGTTAAGAACGAAAATTAATTCGACACGTATTTTTTTATAGCGGCCCAAACTCATTTTTAGTGGGGTTGATTTGTATGGGGGGAAATTGACCTTTTTCAGCTTTTTACGATTTACGCCTATTAAAACAAAATTAATATAGGCATGTGTGTCAGATTAAAGGTATTCAAAATATCTATCACGTGGTGCTAACAACGGGCCGATGAAGTGAATATTTTTCGACTTATTAACAAAAATGTATATAGGTTTTCCAAAGACCTTTCATTTGGTATGTAACATGAATAGGTTTCTTTGCATAATATAGGAGATAAACGAAAAAAACTGAAAAATGGCCTTGTCTTCCCCCCTCCTTTTTACCCCCTAAATATGAATTTGGCCCGCTAAAAAAAATACGTGTCCCTTTATTTTTTCTGCTCTACAAAATAAAACCAATTCCATAAAGATCCGCGGCTGACACTAGGGAGACTTCCCTTGTAAGTCCAAAAACGGTCCAAATGTATTCCGATTTGATTTGGTTACCGAAGTACACGTTTAACACCTACAAATAAAATTTTAATCAAATATTTTAATTTTTATGAATTTTGAGGAAATTATGTGAATATCGGGAGGGTGGTTTGTATGGGGACTAACAGAAGGACTGAACCGATTTCTTTGAAATTTGGTATGGTGGTTTGTGCACATAAAATTTTATTACCTATTAAATTTCCAAACGATATCTACTTTAATACGGCTATTAGTGGCATTTAAGCGAAATTCAAAGGAGGCGTTTGTATAAGGGCTAGGTCTTAACATGGACCGATTTTTTCCAATTTCAATAGGCTTCATCCTTGGGCCAAAAGAAGCTTAAGTTTTAAATTTCAATTGATTGAAAATTGCGACCTGTATCGTGCTTAAACCGATAGATGTACAGACGGACGGACATCGCTAAATCGACTCAAAAAGTATACTTGAAGGTATGTCTAGGACCAATATTTCGGGTAGTTACAAAAATCAGCACAAACTCAATATACCCTGTACCACATAGTGGTGTAGGGTATAATTACCTACGAAAACATTAAAAATTAATGATTTCGTGGGTTATTTTTACAATTTTTCTATTGAATTTTATTTTAAAAAAATTTTAATAAAATTTTTGGGGAATCGATCCCGCAATCAACTATATAAACTACAATCTGGCCAGACACTCTACTCATCTTGCCAAAGTCACTTATTTAATACAAATATGTTTTTATATTTCTATAAATAATTTTTTATTTTTTTTTTTCTAAATAACCAACACAAGTAGGTAAAAACTAAGGTCTTTTCTTTAAAAAATGCCAACAATTAAAAAAAAATACGTACACAAATCATTAAAAATAAAAGAAAAATCACTTATTTTTACTTACAGAACAATAATAAATGACTTTAAAAATTGAATGCTAAAATGAAAGTCTTTATTTTTTATGTTGTTATTTTTGAAACAAAGAACAGAAATAGTCATTTAAAAAAACTGAACATTGAACAAGTATTTTTTCTTTTGAAACCGACAAAACGTAAAACTTTTTAAATAAACTACAAACAATCTATGACATAATTTTTTGAGTGGACTTAATGCAAATAATATAATTCCCGTTGAGGACTAACGCATTCTTTCAGCGTCGCGACGCGTCGCTTAGGAATTATAGTGGTTTCGCTTTGGGCCATCCGGTCTATTTGAGGAAGTCTTTGACTCCACCACCTCTAACCTAACCTAGGCGCCTTCCGCGAAACACTGTAAATTGCCGAATATGAAAATGATGCAGATATGATAAGGTGATCTGAGTTGCCGAAACTCAACTTCGTACTTGTTAAAGTGTGAAGTGAGGAAAATGTCGAGTGTATTTTGAAACTGCCCTTAAACATATGGAATAGGTGTTGGATTATTCACTAGTTGCACAAGGAGGTTGTTGAAGCAAAAAGCACCAGCAACAACAATTTCACTGTCCGGGAAATTCTAGAGGATTCTAGTGATATAGTCTAAAACGAAGTCAAAGGCATTATGGAAATCCTGTGTTTTTATATTTGGGCTTCTAAAGAGAAACCTTAAATGGAGAACGTGCGACCTTATCTGTAAATATTTAAGTATCCGTGATTAATCGATTAGATATGTATGACCTGTTCCGATTACTAAATCTCGAAATTGGGGGCATGTCCTGTATCTAACTGATTGGATAAAATTAGATCTCAAGTGATCAGACCAGATTGTATTAATTTTCAGACAGGTAGTTTTTCGTTTTATAATAAACTTCTTAATAATTTCAAAATATTATACACAGCAAAAATTGGGTCAATACACAATATAAAATAAGGCCCCTCTAACATATTTCTAAGATTTTTATTTAAATTTCTAACAAATAAGCTTAAAATCTTTACCACTGATGCTTTTATATTGTTGCAATCAATGGAAAATGTGTTACCGACATACATAAATTCAAACAATAGCGGTTATAGTAGACAAACAGAAGCAGTTGTGGAAATGTATAATAGTACCCCGAGTAAAAATGATACTTATTATATTATAAACGACCAACGGTAAGTACAAGCTAACTATTTTTTTTTTTAAAGGGGAAGAGAAAAATATGGGATCATATTGTATATAATTGTATACATATAACTATATCTAAAGTTTTAATTGGACAAGTTTCATAATAGCCTCCACTTACAATTAGTTATAGGGGGTATATATAATTTTGTCATTCCGTTTGAAACTCATCGATATATCGGTCTAGGAACCCACAAAGTATATATGTTATTGATCAGTGATCGATTTGAAGACATTCTAGCGATGTCCGTCTGTTGAAATGGCGATCACGGACACAGTGCTACACAGATGTGACTGAGACTTAACACATTTACTTGTTGTTGTCCTCAGAAGTTCGGTATTGCATTTGAGCGATATCGGTTCAGTGCTTAAAAATTTATGAACATAAATGTAAAAAAATCTTTGTACGTTCCACATAACCGAAAAATACAAAATGCTGTAATTCGGCTGGTGGAGGACACATGTTAGACATATTTATTTACACAAAAAAAATTAAGCGGCATTTTTATTTTTCACCAAAAAAATTTTTTGTGAGGAGTTTTAAAAAAAATCGTTTATTTTTTTTTCAATTAAACAAACAATTTTTAAATTTTTTTTTCAATAATCTTTTTTACAATTAGGGAGGGTATCAATATAATCGACATGACCGAATTTCACTTTTTTTACTTTTTTTTTTACCTGGGACGTTGCCACAGTTTTCCTACTAGGAACATCAACAACAATAATAATGATAACAACAAACTATAAACAACAATTAAAATGGTTTTCCTAGATTTCAAATGTATTTCTGAAAAAAACATATCTATTTTTTTGTTCTGTTATTAAATGAGTAGCAGATATTTTCATAAAATCCTGTTTTTTCACAATTTAAAAAAAATGTTCTATATTATTGATGATGATAAAAATATATAAAATAAAATAAATCCAATTTAATTGTTGTAGATATTAAATTTTTGTTATAAAAAAAAGTGTATGGCAAAAAAATTAACTATCTTTATATGGCACATTGATTTAATAAGATTCAATTAAAATTTGCTTTTAATATACATGAATGAATGTTTCCATTATCGTACATTGTATATCCTCATTAACATTTTAATTAACCCATGTTATGCGAAACAAAAAAAAAAAAAATTATAGACGGTCAAGACCGATATAATACTCTACACCAGAGTTTCCCGGAAAATGGGTCCCATGTACCGATTAGATATGTATATATGTTGTCAAATCTTTAATAAGTGTAAAACGCATTCACAAATCAAATTTGAGTGAAATAGGCTACTATTTGTTGACAATAAAGCGCTTTAACTGAATATCGGGCCAAATTTTCTCAAGGGGCCTAAGTCCAAAACTTTTCCGATGATTATTAGATTTGATAAGGTTATTTAGGTACGCGTTTAACATACACAAACAAAATTTTAATTAAATATTTTCTATTTTCATGAAATTTGAGAGATTTGTGTGGAAATCGGGAAGGTGGTTTGTATGGGGGCTATAAGAAGAACTGGTCCGATTTCTTTAAAATTCGGAATGGTGATTTGTGAAGACAAAACACGTTTATCTGCCATTTCCAAAAGATATCTAATATAATACGGTTATTATAGTCATTTGAGCCAAAACTAAAGAGGACCTTTGTATAGGGGCTACATAAAAAAAAAAAAACTGGTAAAACGCCTGGTAAAATGCCTTGTAATCCCGTTCTACCAACATTTAACAAGTTTCCTTGTTTTTAACAAAAAATCTTGTACTTTGCTCAACCGAGAATTACAGTTTTATTTGTAATTTTACAAATTTATTTTCGTAATTGTATTCTACCATTTTGAAAGGTTATTTTACAAAACAAAACTGTAATTTTAAAACAAAGTTTTTATTACGAGGATTCTAGTTGATTTACAAAAAAAACTGTTATTTTACAAAAAATATGGTATACGAGGATTTACATTTTTTAACAAAAAAAAAAAAAAAAAAAATTTTTTGTAAATTTTTTTAATTTTCCAAGTCCCGGACAAAATTCTTTTTTTTTATTGAAAAATATTTAAAAAAAAAATTAAAAAATTTTGAAAACTTTTTTTTCGATTCTAGTTAATTTACAAAAAAACAGTTATTTTACAAAAAATGATTTTATTACGAGGATTTATGTTGTTTAACAAAAATTTGTTTTTTTTTTTTGTAAATTTACCATTTTGTTTTGTAAACTTAAAATTTTTTTAAACATATTTACCATTTTTTCTTGTAAGTTTACCATTTTTTTTATTTTTCCGGTTTTAAAACAATATTTTTACCAATAAAATTGGTTATTTTACCAATTTTTGGCGCATTCAAAATTACGAGGAAATCCTCGTAATTTTACGAGAATTTTACCTACCTCCTATTTTACGAGAATAGCCTCGTAAAATCACGAGATTTTTTGGTAACTTTACAAGGTTTTTTTTTAGTGTAGGTCTAAATATGGACCGATTTTTTCCAATTTCAATAGGCTTCGTCCTTGGGCCAAGGGAAGCTTAAGTTTCAAATTTCAAGGCAATTGATTAAAAATTGCGACCTGTATCGTGTTTACACCGTTTACATGGACAGACGGACAGACGGACGGACATCGCTAAATCGACTCAAAAAGTGATCTTGAGTCGATCGGTATACTTAAAGGTGGGGTAGGACCAATATTTCGGGTAGTTACAAACATCAGCACAATCTCATTACACCCTGTACCACAGTGTGGTGTAGGGTATAAAAATCGTTTTAAAATGCTGCTAGTAAAAATTGGGTATTTTTGTTTCGCGTGCAACGCATTGAAATATAAGTCTAACTAGGGAGGCCTTTCAGAGGGCACCCATAAATTTAAAAAAGGGTTGCCACAATATAAAAATAAATTTTTGAAAATACGAACTTAACGAATTTGGAAACGAATTTTTAGAAAGAGGGTAGATTTGTTCTAAAAAAATATTGATACATTTGACTCCTAAGGGGCACTCTTGGGACAGTTAGAGTGGTGGGGGCAAATTTTATAGATATGTCTTTTTGGAGTAAAAAATGTCAAAGGGAGTAAAGATAGGGTGTAGGTATGTTCGAAAAAATGTTGAGGGGGAAAAATAAAAATAAAAATTATGGGGACCGCCTTTAGGGTTAGAGATAGAGCGTGGGTATGTTCTGAGAAAATGCTCTAGGGGCACTTTTGAGGCAGTTAAAGCTGTAGAAGAAGTTTTATAAAAATACGATATTTGTATGGGAGCCACCTTAAGGAGTAGAGACAGAGCTTAGGTATATTTGAAAAAAAATGTTAGGGGATAAAAGTAATGTTGTTCGCTCTTAGCAAACACCTTTACACTCAAAATATTTTGTAGGCAAAAACCAATGAAAAACACATTTAAAACCAGTGAATAAACAATTGAAAACCATCCCAGTAATTATTCATTTGTTTTAACAAACATCAACATTTATTTTTTACTGTAGACAAAATTCTCTAAAAGAAATAACATTAAACATTAAAAAATTAAGTTTTTTTCATTCAATTTTATCAACAAATTCGAAAAAATAACCTACCAAAACATTAAAAATTAATGATAGTTCTGTTATTTTTACCAATAAATTCCAAAATAATAACCTACGAAAACATTAAAAATTAATGATTTCGTAGGTTATTTTTTCCAATTTTCTATTGAAATATTTTTTTAAAAATTTTTAAGAAAATTTTGGGGAATCGATCCCGCAATCAACTACATTCTGGCCAGACACTCTACCCATCGTACCAAAGTCACTCGATACAAACATGTTTTTATATTTCTATAAATAATTTTTTGAATTTTTTTCTACTAAAAAATAACCTACTTGTGTAGGTTAAAACTAATGATATCTCATTAAAAAATACCAACAATTTAAAAAAAAAAATACTTACACAAATCATTAAAAATTTAAAGAATAATCAGTAGTTTTTACTTACACAACACAAATAAATGACTTTAAAAATTAAATGTTAATGAAAGTCTTTATTTTTTTGTGAGTTATTTTTGAAACAAAGGACAGAAGTAGTCATTAATAAAAATTGAACATCAAACAAAGGTTTTTTCTTTTGAAAACGACTAAACGTAAAATTTTTTAAATAAACTACAAACAATTAATGACATAATTTTTTAAGTGTAGGGGCAGTTTTGAGGCAGTTAGAGCTGTAGGAGCAGTTTTATAGAAATGAGATCTTTGTATGGGAGCACTTAAGGAGTGTAGACCGAATGTTGGGGGAAGGAAATAATGGGTTTCGCTCTTGCGTTTTATCCCTCTAGGGGCAATTGTGGGGCGGTTTTGCGACTTATTGTGTTTTTGTTTAAATGGCCTTAAGCAATTTTTGCTTAAAATGGGTTAATGTTGTTTTTATTGTTTTTTATGCCTGAAATTATTGTACATTTAATGAAATTTAATGCATATGTGTTTATTTTATAAAACTTTTAAAATGTTTTTGTTATTGTATTACTTTTTCTCTGTTGTATTTTTGCATTTAATTAATATTATTTAACTGCGTTAATTCACAATGTAATTATTCAATTATTTAAAAAAAAAAACTCTTTTTGTTTTATACAATTTACAACAAAATTAATATGATTTCATTTTGGTCAGTGCAGTTAGTTATCATGTGTTGCCTGTGTCATTTGTTGTACTACTTGTATTACTACCAATTTTCAAACATATGCGACATTTCTGCTATCAATTAACACATTTGAAACACGCAAAAAGAAATTTTGTTAGTAAAATTAATTGAATTGAATGAAATTTCTAAGTGTTACATACGGATCGATAAACTTATGTATACTCTCTATTTTTTTGTATGGCAAAAAAAGTTTTTCTTTTGATATTGAACGTACGCTGAAATTTTTTATTTTACAAGCTTTTTACCAATAATTTTGTAATTTTACAAGCTTTTTACCAATAAAATTGTAAATTTACAATTTTTTTGACGCAACAAAACTTACAAGGAGGTCTCATGATTTTACTAGATTTTTTGCTATCTCCTATTTTAAGAGAATTCCTAGTAAAAATTACGAAATTTTTGGTAATTTTACAAGCTTTTTATCAATAAAATTGTAAATTTACAACTTTTTTGGGAAAATAAAACTTTCAAGGAACTCTTGTGAATATACTTGATTTTTTGTAAAAACAAAAGTTGAAAATTTATAAAATTACAAAAAAAATTATAAAATTACAAAAAAAATGTAAATTTCGATCGAAAATTTATTTTTAAAAAACAAGGAAAACTGTAAAATATTGGTAAAATGGGATTACGAGTTTTTCTAGTAATTTGACAAGGATTTTTTTGTGTATTAATATTAAAAACTTTCCAAAATTGGTCGATCGGAATTCGAGATATCATTATTTGAAATTGTCACAAAATTTCTAAAATGGCGGTTTTTCTCTACGTTAGCGAAATTAAAAAAAAAATTCTAATTTTTTTTTTCCACTGAATATTTTATAGCGCATGAGAAAAACTTTGATTAAACTTAATTTGAGCCAAAGCAGAACATTTAAACCCATGGCGTCCTTTGATCAAAGTATAGAATGTTTCGGCAAAAAAACAAAAGCTTTGATCAAAGGGCTCCAGGTGTTAAAATATTCGCATTTGGCTGAAATTAGCTTTAAATGAAAGTTTGTCTCAAGTTCTATGCAAGGGTCAGGGGAAAGAAATTTTGAGATTTTTCCTTGTTAGTGGTAGAGGGTATATTTAAGTATGTCATTCCGTTTGTAACTCATCGAAATATCGGTCTGGGAATCCGTAACTTATATTTAGTGTATTAATCATCGGTGATCGATTTTAAGGCATTCTAGAGAATCCTGTCTGTCTGTCTGTTTGTTCGTCTGTCTGTTAAAATGGTGATCACGGCCAAAATATTACAAATATTAACTGTTACGCAATATATTTACTTGTTGTGGCTTCAAAAAGTTTGGTATTGCATTTAAGCGATATCGGTTCAGATGTTCAAAAGTTATGAACGAAAATTTAAGGACACTTCAAAAATTTTAGTACATTTTACATAACCCTAAAATGCTAAATTTTTTAACTCAACTGCACAGAAAAAAATAGAAAAAATATTTGAGTAAATTTTTAATACTATTGAGTAAAAAATTACTTAATTTTGCACCAGTAAACGATTTAATAGTATTGAGTAAATTTTTAATAAAAATTTATTAAATGTTTAAAAAAAAAATTGATTAAATTTTTAATTGACACAATAAAACATTTACTCAAAATTTATCTATTTATTTTTTTTAAAAGTTTAAAAAAGTTTTAAATTTTTTTACAAAAAAAAAAACAAAAAACTTGTTTTTTCAAACTTTACCAAACATATTTATGTCTCAAAAACATAGGAAAATTTTATAAAGACGATTAGAAACTTTCATATACATACACAAAAAACTATAAACTAAACGAGAATTCAAAAACTATGAGAGTTAAAAAAAAAAAAAACTATTACATTTTTATGAAATTATTTAATTAAATTGTTTTTAAAATTTTTAAGTAAATTTTTAATTGCGTCAATTTAAAAATTACTCAATTTTTGTTTTTAAATTTAAACAAGTGATTACTCAAATTTGTTTCCTCCATATTTTTTTCTGTGTGCGTGCTGCACACAAATTTTTACCCCAAATATTTTTTCGGACAGAGATGACTGAAACTTAACATATTTATTAGAAGTTCTCCCGAGAAGTTTGGTATTGCATTTGAGCGATATCGGTTCAGCGGTTCAAAAGTTATGAACGAAAATGTAAGGACACTTAAAAAATTTCAGTACATTCAACATAACCTAAAAATACAAAATGCTTTAATTCGCCTGCTGGCTGACATATGTGAACATAATTGAACACCAAATGGTATTTAAACATATTTATTGACAAAAAAAGACAAAAATCGCGGATTTTTTTTTTCGCGGAAATTTTTTTTCAAAATTTTTTTTTTTTTTTTTTCAAAAGTAGCCCCCATACAAACCACTTTTCCGATTTTACATAAATCTCTCAAATTTCATGAAAATAGAAAATAATTTATTAGGGGGTTATTCATAATACCTTAACTGTACTTAAAGTATGTTGACAAATATTCATGCATTATCAGCAAGTAGAGGACTTTCATGCAAATTCATGTTTTCCCCTTTGGTCATAGAACAGCATAAACAAGATATCTTTGCGAATCAAAGAATTTGCTTTAAAATGGCATCGATTCGTTAGTGCATATTTTGCTTAAAATGCATATTTTGCATATTTTGCTATTATTTCGCCATAAATGCATATTTTAAGGTCATATTTTGAATAAATTTTAGTTTTTTAGCTATTTTTTTAGTATTTTTAGCTATTTTTAAGATTTTTTAATGATATTTTTTTTTTAATTAAAGCAATTATTACATTTTTTTTAATAATTTTTAATTTTTTAATACTATTAACAGTGTAATATGTATATCTAAGCTTAAAACGCCAGACTGAATTCATATTTTATGTTTTTTTTTTTTTAAAAGTAAAAAACAAGTTGATATTTATGATTTTAAGTGCATATTTTAAGGTTTTTAGTGCATATTTCAAGACTTATTAGTGCATATTTTAGGCGCCTAAAACATAGTTTTTTAGTGCATGAAGGTCCTGTCCCTGATTATCAGTCAAATAAACCTACATTAGATTTAATTTACTCATTATTAGGGATGAGATTTCCATGCAAATGCATGTTTTTTATCGATAGTCTAAAAATGATATCGACCAATTATCTTTCCAGATCAAAAAATTTGCGTTAAAATGGCATCGATTTGTTTTTGCATATTTTTGCCTATTTTGGTAAAAATGCATATTTTTGCATATTTTGGTTTTAAATGCATATTTCTAAACTTTAAAGTACATATTTTTGCATATCTTAGCATAAATTGACAAAAACACAAATTGAAATTTATTTGTTTCAAAAACTATTTTAAATTTTAAAAATTTATTTTCAAAATAAGAAAAAATATTTTTTTTTTCTTTTAAATTTTTTTTTTAAAGATTGTCTTAATTTTTAAAAAAAAAATCTTACTTTTATAAAGTTTTAAATTGTACTAGTAAAAACCGGCTTTTTTTGCTTTTAAAGAAGTTTTTTCTATGAAAACAAGATTTTTATTGCACACATTTTATTTTTTAGTGCCTATTTTTAGAATTTTTAATGCATATTTTGAATTTTTATCGCATTTTTTAACCGCATTTTTTTGATTTTTTTAATGCATGAAAATCTCACCCCTAGTCATTATGAATAGCCCAGTTATAATTTTGTTTGTGTGTGTTTAACGCGTACTTTAACAACCTAATCAAATCTAGTTATAATCGGACCATTTTTGGACATAGATATGAAAATTTTGTTCGATATTCAGTTAAAGCGGTTTATTGGCAACAAATAGAACTATGTTTCATTTAAATCTGATTTTTGAGTGTTTTATGCACTTATTTAAGATATTACAAAAGATAGATCCAATCGGTCCATGTTTGAACCTTGGGATCCACATTCAGGGAAACACCGACTATAATTTTCTAACTTGTTCAAATACATTTGATTTTTTAAACCCTCGGTCATGGACCCTGTTTATTATATTTATTATTAGGCGGCTTCGTGGTCGACGTGGTGACCGAATGTAAAGCCAATTGTGACTTGGCTCAACTGCCGGTCAATAAAAAAACAACTGTCAATCAGTAACTGCATAACATTTTCTGAGTGTATGAATGCATACATTGAGTAATGATTGATAGATAACAAAGGATAATGTTGAAATATTACTATCCATAGAGATCTATAGCGACAATAGGCATCCGTATTTAATGAATTTTGAAAAAAAAAGTTTTGATATGACAGCAAAATGTATTGCATACTTACGGGATCACAGAAAGCAGACAGTAAAGCATGAAAGGAAATCGATATCAATTGTCCAGTTATCCCAAAAGATTAATGTTAACTAAAATTTAAATCTCAAAATCCTGGCTAATTTAAATTCCCATAATGGTGTAAATAAAAATAATTTAATTGTAACTCATTTATTGTACAAATGTTTTGCTAACACTTTTATGCGATTAAAAAAAAACTACCACATTATAATTTTTTCTTATTAAATATTAAATTGTTCTCCATCTCCGGGCGCCCAACATGTAAAACCAGTTCAAGGTAAACTTAACTTATGGTAAACTTTTTTGTGTTTTGTTTTATATTTATTTTTTTTTTGTTTAACTCGGTAACTTAAAGTAAAAGTTTTTTTTTTTGTTGTGTATGGTTTTGAAATGATTAACTAACCACTTTAAAAATCCCTTAAGTAGCATTAGTAAATTGAACAACAAAAAAACGAAAAACTTTGGGTTTATTTAAGTAAAAGTATCAACTTAATTTAACCAATACAAACAAACTAAAGTTAACAAGAATAATATGAAGAAGAAGAAGGAGACGGATATGGAACAAGAATACAATACTTTCTCATACATATGCAGTTTAGGATTTTCTTAAAAGGTAAAAAAACTGAACAATTTCCCAAGACTTCGAAATTTGTAATGAATGTATTTATTTTTTTCTTTTTGTTTTAAAGAAAGAATGATTGTCATGAAGAAAAGAGCAAGAAAAAGAAGTCGTATCAATGACTAAATGACAGTGACAAAATTAGAAAGTAAAATGTTTAACAGAAAACTGGTTGTAAACTTCTTAAATTACAAAAAATTTTCTACTGTGTTTTTGCCTTGCTTATAAATTTTTGCAGTATCAACATTTTTTTTGAAAAAAAAATATATTTCATTTCGTTTTTTTTTTTGTTTAAAGAATGTCCTTCGTCTTCAATTTTCCTGACATTTTTAATTTAAACAACTTTTAACATAAAAAAAGGAAATATTCGTTTCGATTGACCAGGTTGGATTTTATTTATATTTTTATCTCCAATAGGAAAACTAACACAACTTTTAGGAAAAAAAACTCCAAGTGGATCAAGTAGAGATGAGCGGGTGAATGTCTTTCGACTCACACTCACATTTTTATACCATACAACTTCAGTATGGGGGTATACTCACTTTGTCATTCCGTTTGTAACGCATCGAAATATCGGTCGGGGACCCCATAAAGTATATATATTATTGATCCATGATCAATTCTAAGATATTCTGTGAATGTCCGTCCGTCCGTCTGTCTGTAGATAACACAACGCAGTCCAAAATAAAACAGCTAGACCCCTGAAGTTTGGCACAAATATGTCTTATGTTCATAGGCAGGTTAAGTTCGTGAATGGGGAAAATCGGGCCAGGGGGAAAAAGTTCCCCTTGAAGAACTGAACCAACCTCTGAAAAATACACTTTTTGTACATGCTTTTCTGTATTTTTGTTAAATAAATGAAACATTTGGTATATATATCGCGATGGGAAGTTGCTCTCAAAGTCCCCCACTGCCCCCACTGCCCCCCACCCTCACCATCACACCCCCCCCCCCCAAAAACGCCTCTGTCAATTTTTTTTTTTTTTATTTTTTTACATTTTGGAGGCTATAAAAGATTCGGTACAGCCGAATTTAACACTCTCGCTTGTTTTTAATTACATAGTCACGAGCATTTCAATGAATTTAAGTCCAACCACAATCAGTTGTGGCTCACATAAACCTTAGTCACTCTCAAAAAATATCTATTAGTTTTTATACCCTCCACTTACAATTAGTGATAGAGGGTATATAATCGAGTTGTCAATTAATTGCCTTTCAACTTTGTTCGAATAATTCAAACAATTTTTTTTGTTCGTTCGATCAAACGATTGAATCTGAAAAATTGTTCGATTAATCGCTGAGAATAACGAATAAAAAAAGTAGTTATTAAAAAATATTTTTTTTAGTTTTTTAAGTTAGGGGCGTCGGCGGAGAACGTGGGAGGACACCTTTTCCCTCTTCACATAAATGTTAATAAATTCATTTATTACGATATTTACGCTTTAAAAAAAACACTTTTGTCATTATTTTGCATTATTTTCTATTAGCACGCCCTTAAAAGTGGGCGAGCAAAAAAAAAAGCATTTCCTAATCATCTTGGTCCAAATATAGGTCAATGAACTTCATATGGCTAAAAAATATTTTATTTGTTAAACAAATATAGAAAAAAACATTAAAAAAGTTTGTAGTGTAGTGTTTTAGTTCTTTAAGGGGGAACATTTTCCCCCTCGTCCGATTTTGACTTCAAACTTAATCAGCCTACTTCAGGATTATAGCTCTTTTATTTTGGACTGTATAGTGCCCTTCACAGACGGACGAACAGACGGACATCGCTTGAATGTCTTAGAATCGATCACTGATCAATAATAAATATTAGAGGTGGGCGCGTGAGTGATTTTTGACTCACACTTACTTGCGCTCACGACAGGAATTTTTGAATCACGCACACTCACTCACGAGCATATTTTTTCACTCACAATCACGTGAGTAACTTTAGTACAACTCACACCCACGTGCACTCACGCAAGCTTCACTCACACTCACGTTGACTCACACTCACGAAACACTTATTTATATAAAAACAAATTTCAAAAACTAAAATTTCAAAAATCATTCAAAATTTTCAGCAAAAAAAGTTCAGCGAAATTTTGCATTTTTTTTTTTGCTTTTTTCGGGACGAAATATAAAATTAAGCCATATTTTACAATTTTTGTTGCTTTTTTTGGTACTAAAGGAAATATGAAGAGAAAATACATCACGCAAACTCACGCAAAAAAATCGACTCACGCACACTCACTCACGCAAACATCTTACTCACGCACACTCACTAACGCAATTTTTTTCTCCACTCACAATCACGTGAGTAAAATTAAAATCAGTCACACTCACACTGCTCATGTGCCTATCTCTAATATATATATTTTATGGTGTCCTAGACCGATATTTCAATACTGTAGTTGAAGGGTAAAAATAAATAATTGTTCGATTAATTGACATAAATTAATCGATTTATTTGTTATTCGAAAATAATCATTTTTAAATTAATCGAACAAGAGTTTGGTTTTGATTGATAGATTAATCGAATTATTCTTAATCGGTTGACAACTCTAGTATTAATAAGTTTGTCATTCCGTTTGTAACTCTTCGAAATATCGGTCTGGGACACCATTAAGTATATAATTTATGATCCCTGAACGATTTTAAGACTCTCTAGCGATGTCCGTCTGTCCATCTGTCTGTCTGTCTGTCTGCCTGTGGAAATGGTTTTCACGGACAAAATATTACACGGAGATGACTAAAATTTCACATATTTATTTGAAGTTCTCCCGAGAAGTTTGGTATTGCATTTGAACGATATCGGTTCAGTAGTTCAAAAGTTATGAACGAAAATGTAAGCACATCTCAAAAATTTTAGTACATTCAACATAACCTAAAAATACAAAATGCTTTAATTCGGCTGCTGGTTGACATATGTGAACATAATTGAACACCAAATGGAATTTTAACAAGTACAAATATATTTTTTGACAAAAAAAGAAAAAAAAAAAATCGCGGATATTTTTTTTACCAAATTTTTTTTTGCGGAAATTTTTTTTATTTTTTTTTTTTCAAAAGTAATTTCCTTTTAAATAAAGTTTTTTGCAATAAACTTTTTGAAATTGTGGAGGGTATCACTACATTCGGCAAGGCCGAATTTAACTTTTTTACTTGTTTTAATTTGTTTTTAGAGTATTAATCTGTAGCGAAAATAAACAAACTTTTAATCAATACCACAAATATTTTTCTAAAAAATATTTTTTATTTTTTTTTCTGTGTATGTACAGAGAAATATAAGTACAAAATTGAAACTATTGCTAATACATATAAAAAAAATATTTGTTCCCTGTTCTTCCTCATTGAACTTATGTTTGTTTGCCATGTCTAAAAACAACACATGGGTTTTGGCACATCATAAGAAAAGGAATGAAGCAAAATGTTAAGAAGGTTTGTTTGTCTGTTAATGAAAAATGGATACCTGAAACCAGGCAGGCAGGGAGTCATAACGAGTTAGGCAACAAACTCACAAATAAAGAATGGCTGGAGGGAAGGAAGAGAGCACACAGCTCAAGAAAAAGAAACTGAGGTTAAAGTAAATAAAACCTCAAACCACATTATAACGCTTAAAAAATAAAACAGGCAGCACGAGTAACAGAATGGTCAATATGTTAGTAAGTTTTTGTAGTATGATGTAGTACACAGAAAAATAAAAATAAAAAAAATGAGAAAATTTTTAATACTATTGAATAAAAAATTACTCAATTTTGCACCAGTAAACGATTTAATAGTATTGAGTTAAAAATTTATTAAATGCTTCCTAAAAAATTCGAGTAAATTTTTAATTGACACAATTAAAACTTTACTTAAAATTTTACGATTTTTTAAGTAACTTTTTAATTGGGTCAGTAAAAAATTTACTCAAAATTTATCGACTTATTTTTTTTTAAAGTTCCATACTTTAAAAAAAAAATGCTTTTTCAAACTTTACCAAATATCTTTATGTCTTAAAGACATTGGAAAATTTTATAAAGATGATTTCAAACTTTCATATACATATACAAAAAACTATAAACTAAATGAGAATTCAAAACACCAAGAGAAATTTTTTTATTTTTTATTAATAAAAAAATTATTTTATTTGTATTAAATTATTTACTCATTTTTTTTTTAATTTTTGAGTAAATTTTTAATTGCGTTAATTAAAAGATTACTCAATTTTTTTTTTTTTACTTTAAACAAGTGATTGCCCAAATTGTTTTTCTCAATATTATTTTCTGTGTTGAATATTAAAAGAAACTAAAAAAGTTTCCTACTATATAAAAACTTATTTGTTGTTGGAAAAGAAACCCCATAAAAAAGTTATTATTTTTTTTCTAGTTCATTATCTTGGCAAAATGTTTCTGTTACTTGTATTTTGTATTATTTTTTTGCTTTTTGGTATCAATTTTCAATATGAATCAATATTGGTATTGTATGTAGTGCTACCCCTTTTCATTTCATATTTCCCAATACCTTTAATTCAATAAAAAAAAGGAGTCATCCCAGGAACATTTTTTGGAACATATTTTTATTGCGATTGATTCGACGATAATCACAACAAAATTGTTAATATAAAATATTTTTTTATACCCTCCACTGAGTGAAAGAGGGTATATATAAGTTTGTCATTCTGTCTGTAACTCATCGAAATATCGATCTGGGACCCCATAAAGTATATATATTCATGATGCCCGATCGATTTTAAGACATTCTAGCGATGTCCGTCTGTCCAACTGTCCGTCTGTCTGTCTGTGGAAAATGCTGTTGCGGACAAAATATTGTACAGAGATGACTGAAACTTAACATATTTATTGGAAGTTCTCCCGAGAAGTTTGGTATTGCATTTGAGCGATATCGGTTCAGCGGTTCAAAAGTTATGAACGTAAATGTAAGCACACCTCAAAAATTTCAGTACAATCAACATAACCTAAAAATACAAAATGCTTTAATTCGGCTTGTGGTTGACATATGTGAATATAATTGAACACTAAATGGTATTTAAACAAGTACGAACATTTTTTTTGACAAAAAAATAAAAAAATCGCGGATTTTTTTTACCAAAATTTTTTTTCGCGGAAATTTTTTTTCCAAAATTTTTTTTTTTTTTCAAAAGTAATTTCCTTTTAAAGCAAAATTTTTGCAATAACCTTTTTGAAATTGTGGAGGGTATCACTACATTCGGCAAGGCCGAATTTAACTTTTTTACTTGTTTTTAATAAAACTACTTGCTCTAAAAACGATTGCTTCGGTACAGTTGCAAATAAAAACAAGTAAGAAAATTATAGTCGGTCAAGACCGACCATATAATACCCTAGGCCAGAGATTCCCGGAAAATGGGCCCCAAGTTCAAACATGGACCGATTAGATCTATATTTTGTCAACTCTTTAATAAGTGTAAAAAAAACACTAACACATCAAATTTGAGTGAATTAGGCTTATTTTTGTTGACAATAAACCGCTTTAACTGAATATCGGGGGAAACTTTCACATGAGGCCTGAGTCCAAAAATGGTCCGATGGTAATCAGATTTGATAAGGTTATTAAAACACGCGTTTAACATACACAAACAGAAATTAAATTAAATATTTTCTGTTTTTTTGAAATTTAAGAGATTTATGCGAAAATCGGGAAGGTATTTTGTGTGGGGGCTACAAGAAGAACTGAAGAACTGAAACATGATTGCCTGCCAAATTTTGAAACGATACCTATTATAATGCGGTAATTAGAGTCATTTGAGTCAAAAGTAAAGAGGACCTTTGTATGGGGGCTACACTCAAAATATTTTGTAGGCAAAAACAAATGAAAAACACACTTAAAACCAGTGAATAAACAATTGAAAACCATCCCAGTAATTATTCATTTGTTTTAACAAACAACAACATTTATTTTTTACTGTTGACAAAATTTTCTAAAATAAATAACATTAAACATTAAAAAATTACGTTTTTTTCACTCTTTTTTACCAACAAATTCGAAAAAAATAACCAACGAAAAAATTAAAATTTAATTATAGTTCTGTTATTTTTACCAACAAATTTCAAAAAAATAACCTACGAAAACAATAAAAATTAATGATTTCGTAGGTAATTTTTTACAATTTTTTATTGAAATATTTTTTTTTAAATTTTTAATAAAATTTTTTGGGAATCGATCCCGCAATCAACTACATTCTGGCCAGACACTCTACCCATCGTGCCAAAGTCACTTGATACAAACATGTTTTTATATTTCTATAAATAATTTTTTGATTTTTTTTTTCTACAAAAAAATAACTGACTTGTGTAGGTAAAAACTAATGATATTTCATTAAAAAATACCAACAATTTAAAATAAAATTACTGACACAAATCATTAAAAATCAGTAGAATAATCAGTAGTTTTTACTTACAGAACAAAAATAAATGACTTTAAAAATTAAATGTTAGTGAAAGTCTTTATTTTTTAGTGTCTTATTTTTGAAACAAAGGACTGAAGTAGTCATTAATAAAAACTGAACATCAAACAAAGGTTTTTTCTTTTAAAAACGACTAAACGAAAAACTTTTTAAATAACCTACAAACAGTTAATGACATAATGTTTTGAGTGTAGGTTAAATATGGACCGAATTTTGCCAATTTCAATAGGCTTCGTCCTTGGGCCAAAAGAGGCTTAAGTTTTAAATTTCAAGTCAATTAATTAAAAATTTTGACCTGTATCGTGTTAACACCGTTTACATGGACAGACAGAGGGACGGACAGACGAACAGACGGACGGACGGACATTGCTAAATCGACTCAAAAAGTGATTTTGAGTCGATCGGTATACTTAAAAGTGAGTCTAGGACCAATATTTCGGGTAGTTACAAACATCAGCACAAACTCATTATACCCTGTACCACAGTGTGGTGTAGGGTATAACTACAGTCAAACTCGGTTATAACGAATTCTCGGTTATAACGAACGAATTATAATGTCCCGACGTTTTAGCATCAATTTTCACACAAAATACTTCTTTTATAACGAACTCTGTTATAACAAATACTCGGTTAAATTGAACTGCTTATCATGGTCCCACGAACACAATTTCATGTATATTTACCTTTTTATAACGAACTCCCATAAATATTTTTCAATATGTGGCAATAATAGCGAACTTCGCTTATAAAGAATTATTTTTACTGGTCCCTCGGAGTTCGTTATAACTGGGTTCGACTGTATAAGAAATGCACATTAGTGATATAACTTTTAAACATTTTTTAAAAATATTAAATCGGCCCTATGAAGGCGGTATAGATCATCCCAGTTGGAAAATGTGTCACTGAGGAAATTTCCACGGTGATTCCTTGAGGAAATGTCTTCAGGTTCTAACAAATCATAGGTAATCCTTGATGACATGTCCTAACATTGTCAGCACTGAATGTTTGCTTTAAGAGTGTGGACAATTCCTCTAACACGTCTAAAAGGAAATGTCTTCAGAATAGCAGGAACAAGTAGTCAGTTGTGGGGCTAATAAGCTGGAGGTTCCAGGTTCAAATCCAGTTGGGACTAAAAAAGGCGAAAAGTTTTTTCTAAATATGAAAAAGATGATTTATAAAGGAAAATGGATAAAAGTAAAAACTTAAGGAAATACGAAAATTTTTTGTATTTTCGCATGACCTACGTCAGATATTTCCCCAAAGAATTCTTAGGTGACATGTCCTCAGAAGGTCAGCCCTGACCACTGCTGACTTTGAGTGAGGACATTTTGAAAATTTGTATGAAACTGTCCTCAACCCAGTACATACAGATGTCTTGTGGATGTCAGCAGTGACTCTGATATGTTACCGCTCTGTCACTGAGGATGGCTCGACGACGTTGCCAACAGGGAGGTATTAGAAAAATAGGTTATGAGGAGGAAAAAAGAGGGAGTAATATTTGTGGACATTTAGTTTGAATTTTTCCAAATTGTAGTTTGTTGTTAAGACGTCTGCGGAAAGCTTATTCCACATAAGGCTAGTTCGACCGAGAAACGAATTTTATAATGGATACAATGGACAGTCAACTGCAACGGATGTGATCTTCTGGAAAAGCGAGTACTACGGACATGCAACCGCGTCTTAGGGATCAATTCGCTTATTTAAGCTGAACACTTACCATGATATTATCGATAAAACAACGAGGCACAACCCACATTCCGACGATACTCCAATGAGGCAATAGAGTTGGATACCCTACTATCATGGATTTGCTTCAACGCACTTCTTTGCACCCGATCCAGAAGCTTCAAGATATACCTTTACGCACCTACCCAGATATGGGAGTTGTGAGGAGATCAGGCGGAGTGAAGTAATTCTTCCACGCACTTTTTTGCACCCGATCCAGAAGCTTCAAGATATACTTTGAAGCACCTCCCCAGATATGGGAGTTGTGAGGAGAACAGACGGAGTTTTAAGAAACCAAGACATTTGAATGCTTCTTGCGCCACTTCAAAAACATGTTGGTTCCGTCGAAAATCACATTGAATTTTTATGCTTAGAATACCAAAAACTATACCACCCATTGGTACAGATGACGCTGTTTAACATTGGGTCTTACGACCATTAAAATCGACCCAATTCGCATGATCCCACTCGGAGATCGCTGAAAGGTCACGATTGAGTGTGTCGTTTATGTTCTGCCTCATTGTTTCAACATCAGTAAGGCTTGGTCTATGATTAAAGTAAAATGAATGACAAATGTTGCAGTCATCTGCGAAAGACAAGATAAAAAAGGGTGGGAGAAAGAACAAAACCTTGCGCTACCCCTGAATTTAGCCGGAACTCGTCCGATGAAAACCCATATTTATTTGGATAAAATTTTTGCTGGGATATTATAAAAAAATGAAACAGGATCCAATTGTTATTTGTATATTTGCGAATGAACTTACCTAAGGCATGACACTGTAGAATTTTCGTACGTCCTTCACTAACTATTGAACCTGAAGATGATGGTTGTGTTGTAAAACGAGGTGGCTGTAGCTGTGGCCCATCTGTAAAAGAAAAGAACAAAAAAAAAAACTCAAAATTAGTTCAATTTACAAACAAATACACAATTGTAATATTAACATTCTTGTTTTTTTGTTTTTTTTTGCTATTTGTTTTGATTAAAGGTATGTCGGTTGTATAATTTAATAAATATTTAATCAGCATTAAATAAATACCAACTGATACAAACAATGTTACAATAAATAAATGAATATTGGATATATATATGTATGTACAGCTGTGGGAAAAGAAATAGCAGCAGTAGAATTAAAAAGAGTGAGTTTCAGCAAGGGGTTTTCGCGAATCTACGAGTTTAAAAACACGCTAACTTTCGAAAGGCAACTTTGAGGCTGCTCTGGTTGGTATTGAATTTCAGAAAAATCGGCCCAGTGGTTCAAAAGTTATTATGAAAACCGTGAATTTGAGATAAGTTTCACCTTATATTCACGTGTTGAAAAACCCGTTAAACAAGCTTTAAAAAGTCAGCTTTAGTAAGTCAGAAAAATAAAATATTTTTAATCAAACTGTTAATTTTTTTACGTTAGAAAATTCACCATCAATTCAAAAGGGGATTGTGGAGGGTATTCATGGATTCGACCAAGTCGAATTAAACTTTTCTAAAAAAAAAATACCCTTGTGCTGCTAATTTTTTTAGCCACCACTGTTTTCATCTATAACAAATAACTAACCAACAACAACAAAATATGTGGTCAAATAACAATTTTGTCGGTTCTTTTATACATAAATATTGTATGTGTAATACTATTTAATATGAGACTTAACAAAATATTTCATTGACTTATTTTGTTAGTTTAAGCTGGATAATAGATGACACTATTTAAGGGTAAATTACCTACAACATATTTCATTTGATAGATATTTCAAAACTAATAATAATAATATTTGTAGCTTAACTAATTTTTGGGTCAGTAAATTTCTCCAAAAGCAAAGTTTGTTACAAAGGAATTTATTTGGGATTTAAAATTCATAGAAATTTTATGGCAAATATGGGGAAGAAAGTAAGCAAAAGGGGGTATGCACAATAATTAACCCTTTGCTGTATTTCACCGAGTGTTTTCAGAAGAAAGTCGTTGGGAATTCAGTAAATTTCGTTTAGACTGGTAGATTTCGTATAGACTTCTGCAACATGCGTGGAGTGAGCGCTTACTTTCTCCCTGTGTATGCTCACATTTGCTTCCATCGGTTAAATGTGTTCGCCTTTTGTGAGACCCAGATACGTGAAGAGGCTGATCCACAGTATTTCCATATCCCTGGATGTCACTTGCTATAACTTTTTGTCTTTGATAGAAGCCTTGAGGCTTATGTACGTAATGATGTTGTGTATCAGTGCCTGCCACATTTGAGCACAAATGATCTTGAATTTAATTACTTATGGATTAAATTCGAAATAAGGATACACACACATTATATTACGGGTTCCTGTATAGGAGTCGTAATGCGGGAAGAGTGTCTTCCTTGGATGGTTTTGATGCCCTTTCTAATTCCTTATCGAGAATGCTGGAGAGTTGCCCGTGCAGTGAAATTGTTGTGGCAGGTGATTTCAATGTTCGCAATTCTTCCTGAATTCTCCACTCCAACTATTCGACTCCCGTTGGCGATTAGTTCGAGTTATTCGCCGCACATAACCACCTGTTGCAATTTCTGAACGAACCACCGCGATTTACGTGCGTTGGGAACGAACACCAGAAAACTCTCGACCGTTTGCACCTCTTGGCAATTGGGATCATTACACCATTTCCGCATTCTTCTTGTACTCCGATCTTCGTAACGTTTCGACAACAGCTACGAAGCGTTTAGTGTTCATATATGAGAAGGCTCGTTGGACAGAGCTCAGCGACTACTTCCGGCGTTCCAACTGGAAACTTTGTTTTCCCGACGGCAACGTTGACGCCGCGGAGAAAATGGTTTAATACGTTAAAGTGCTTGGAATGAAGTCATTCTTTCCATTGAAGCTCATTTCGGCAAACCAAGGAATAAATATTGGTTTAACCAGACTTGCAGGAATGCAGTCAGATCTAGAGAAGAAGCATTCAGAAATTGACGTAACAACAAAAACGCTAATACTGATCTGCTACGCAAACAGGCAAGACCTAAGTGTGCAAAAGAACTTAGACGTTAAATGCTTTTTCGTGCTAAAGCTCTTTCAGTACTCGGAGCAGTAAGAGCTTTTGGTCGTTTGTCAAAATAGTAAAGAAAAATGCTAGTTCTTCTAGTCCAACTCTTTTAAAGTGTTCACTGATCCGGTTGATAAAGCTAACCTGTTGGCTTGCCTCTTTACAAGAAATGCTTTATTGCCGGAAAGAAATCAACCACAGAGACCACCAAATTCGAGATGGTATAACATACTATTCGCAGTATATTTTTTCGAGATCTTGCTGTTCGTGTTATTGCGGATCTTAACTTAAATAAGTCACCGGGGCCGGATGGTATAAAACCACTGACCTTTTAATTTCGTCTTTCTATGCGGGAGTTTTCCCTCATGTTGTAAGGTTGCCAATGTGCAACCAACCCCTAAAACGGTGGGGCTAACAACCCTGATAACTACCGCTCAATCGCAAAATGCACAGCACTCTCGAAAGTAATGGAGAGCATATTAAATTGCCATCTTGTTAGGTATCTGGAGGCTAACTTTTTTAAATGATCGACAGTATGGTTTTCGGAAAACTCGTTATACAGAGGATCTGTTGGCGTTCCTTTCGAAACATTGGAGTTGCTTGATCCACCATTTCGGTGAGAGTAAGTTGGTTGCTGTGGATATTTCGAAGGCGTTTGATTTAATTGACTTCTTTCGGTTATTTCGAGTTTCCTCAGAGATTGTTCCTTACGCGTTGTTATAGATGAATTCTCATCACACGAGTTTCAGCTTTAATTAGGGGTACCGCAATGTTCTGTTCTTTATTATTTTTCTTAACGACCTTTTAAGTCAAACTTCAAATCCTATCTACTCTTTTGAAGATGATAGCAACATTTGTCATTCATTTTTCTTTGATCGTATGCCAAGCCTTGTTGTGGTTGAGGGCAAAAGGCAGATTATAATTAACACACTTAATCAGGATCTGATGACAATCTCTGAGTGAGACATTTCGATCAGGATCAAGTTTAATGCACAAGACTCAATGTAGTATGTTGACCCACAGGAATGTGGAACCAAGAGCATCATTTGTACATATGGGTGGAATAAATTTCTAGGAATCGTAACTCTTAATGTTTCAGGCATGAAAATTCAGCACGTTTTTTAAGTGCCGAAAGAAGCATTCGTGTCTCGGTTTTTAAGCTGGTGTAAGAAGTACTTCACCTCATCCGATCTCCTCACAATTTATACCACCAACATCCGACCAAAGATGGAATACAACTCCCATATATATGGCCACGGGCTACAAAGTTGATGCTTATCAACGACAATAGGGTGTCCAACTCTAGTGACTCTATGGTGAATCGCCGATATGAGAGTTGTGTTACTCTACTAAGATAAGTGAACTTATCCCTAAAGCCCGAGTTTTTGTTCGCAACACTCGGTTTTCTACACCATTTACAGATGTAATTCGAAAAAGATCAATTGTTATTCGAAGATTATACTTGTAATTCGAAGATTCCATTTGTAATTCGAAGATTCCATTTGTAATTCGAAAATTATATTTGTATTTCGAAGATTATACTCGTAATTCGAAGATTCTATTTGTAATTCGAAGATTCCATTTGTAATTCGAAGATTCCAATTGTAATTCGAAAAATATGAACTGAATTTCCATTGATATTTTTCGAATTACAATTGGAATCTTCGAATTACAAATGGAATCTTCGAATTACAAATAGAATCTTCGAATTACAAGTATAATCTTCGAATTACAAATGGAATTTTCGAATTACAAATGGAATCTTCGAATTACAAATGGAATCTTCGAATTACAAGTATAATCTTCGAATTACAATTGATCTTTTTCGAATTACATCTGTAAATGGTGTAGTAGATCACATCCTTTTGTTGTTAATTGCCCATTTGATCGCGTTTCAAAGAAGGTTCGTTTATCAGTCGAACTAGCCGTATATGGAATAATCTCCTCGCAAAGGTCTTCCCAATTTCTTTCAATGTAGATAAATTTAAGTCAAATATCCACAAACACTACTCCCTCTTTCCTCCTCCTCATAACTTAAAATGTTATATTTATATGACATAATTCTCATTCAGTTACCAAGTTTATTCATGGTAGGGTACCACTGAAAAAAAAAAAACTGTACAACATTTAAAATCAATACATTGTAAATTGTTTTTGTGGTTAAAAACAAGTGTCAAAATATTGTTGAATATATATAAATATATTTTGTTTATATTTTGTTGATTATGTTTGGTAAAAATAAAACAAATTTTTACCACATTTAAATAAAAAAAATTATAAAATATAGACAAAATAAAATATATGTATTTGTATATTTTAGATAGAATTAAAATCAGAAAAAATAGAATAATATTGCATCAATATCATTAATAACCATAACACGGGGTAAATATTTGCATGCATAGATATTTTAATTTGCAAAATGCATTTATATTTATATTCCAATTATTAATACAAAAATAAATTTTACTTGTTAAATAAATAAATAAAATTATTAAATGCAATTTGTAAATATGTACAAATTTTAGACAAATATTTTGTGAATTGTATAATCAATTTTAAACCACAATAATTTGAAATTGTAAATAAGATTTTTAAAAAACTTTTAGACATTTTACAAGGTGTTTTAAAGTAAAAAACGAGGATAACAAACTTACATAAAGTGTAATAAAAAATTATGCCTTTCCTACGCTCACAACAGTAATTTTCCAATCACGCACACTTATGAACTTTATTTTTCTACTCACACTCACTCACAATCACGTAAGTAAATTTAAGACAACTCACAGTCACGTGCATCACACAAGCTTCACTCACACTCACGTAGACTCAAACTCACGAAACTCTTTTTTATAAAAAAAGGTTTTTTAATTTTTTTTTTTTGCTTTTTTTGAGAAAAAATTTAAAATTTAGCAAAATTTTATATTTTTTTCGCTTTTTTCAGGACATATTAAATATAAAGAGAGAGCAAATTATGCAAACTCATGCAACAAAATCGACTCACGCAAAAGTCTTACTCACGCACACTCACTACCGCAATTGTTTTTACTTCTCACACTCACTCACGATCACCTAAGTAAAATTGAGTTCAGTTACACTCACACGTGATCATCACGATATAATCTGCTCATGTGCCCATCTCTAGTACATACTGTGGTTCGAGGGTATAAATTTTTTTTTTCTTTCTATAGAAAATATTTCCTTCTGTAACTAAAATTATGTTAAAATGACGAGTCGAATTAAGTGTTTTTTCCCCTGAGTTCTGAAAACCTCTAATATAAAAATTATTTGTATTTGTACAGTCGAACCCGGTTATAACGAACTCCGAGGGACCAGTAAAAATAGTTCGTTATAAGCGGGGTGTATTTTTTATCAACCTAGTTTTATTTCCAAAAAAAATAGATCTAGTTTTGTTTAATTTGATGTTTTTTCCGTCAATAAACTACTTATTGAGAAGAAATCATTAAAAATATAAATAAATTTTATCAAAATTATAATATAGACCAAAAAATTCCAACCTTTTGTTGGTTTGATAAACATGATTGCCACATATTAAAAAATATTTATGGGGGTTCGTTATAAAAAGGTAAATATACATGAAATTATGTTCGTGGGACCATAATAAGCAGTTAGTTTTAACCGAGGATTCGTTATATCCGAGTTCGTTATAAAAGAAGTATTTTGTGTGAAAATTGATGCTAAAACGTCGGGACTTTAGTTATAACCGAGAATTCGTTATAACCGAGTTCGTTATAACCGAGTTTGACTGTATAAAAATTGTGGTTATGAGTAACCAAATAAAATATGTAGAACATGTTTCAACAGAATAACAAATTTACTTTAAAAATGTCACATTAGAGTGACATTTTTTCTTCAACTTTTGATTTTAGCAAATGTCCAGGCAAATACAATCGGATTTAATAAATCCTGGCGATCAAAATTTGGGATTTTTGAAAATTAAAAAAAAAAAAAATAGTAAGAAAATGTAGTCGGGAAAGGCCGACCATATAATACCCTACAAATGAGTTTCACGATAAATGGGTCCCAAGTCCAAACATGGACCGATTGGATCTAACTTTTGTCAAATCTTTAATGAGTGCAAAAAACACTCACAAACCAAATTTGAGTGAAAAAGGTTTCTATTTGTTGAAACTAAACCGCTGTAACTAAAAATCGGGCGAAATTTTCACTAGTACCTAAGTCCAAAAATTATCCGATTATAAACAGATTTGATTTGGTTATTCAAGTAAGCGGTTCAACATACACAAACGAAATTTTAACCAAATATTTTACATTTTCATGAAGTTTGATAGATTTATGTGAATATCGGGAAGATGGTGAATGGTGATTTGTGAATTTAAAACACGTTTACCTGCCAACTTTCGAAAGAATATCTATTATATTTACGGTTATTAGAGTCATTTCAATCAAAATTAAAGAGGACCTTTGTATGGGGGCTGGGTCTAAACATGGACAGATTTTTTCCAATTTCAATATGCTTCGTCCTTGGGCCAAGGACCACTTAAGTGTACGGACAGACGGACATCGCAAAACGGTTGAAAATATGATTCTGAGTCGATCGGTATACTTAAAAGTGGGTCTAGGACCAATATTTTGGCTAGTTACTAACATCAGCACAAACTCATTATACACACAAAAAATTATGTCATTAACTGTTTGTAGTTTATTAAAAAAGTTTTACGTTTTGTCGTTTTTAAAAGAAAAACCATTTGTTTAATGTTCAGTTTTTTTCAAATGACTATTTCTGCTCTTTGTTTCTAAAATAACAACATAAAAAATAAAGACTTTCAGAAGCATTAAATTTTTAAAGTCATTTATTTTTGTTCTGTAAGTAAAAATAAGTGATTCTTGTAATTTTTAATGTTTTGTGAATGTTATTTTATTTATTAAATCATTAGTTTTTACCTACTTGTGTGGGTTATTTTTTTGAAGAAGAAAAATTAAAAAAAATATTTATAGAAATATAAAAACATGTTTGTATAAAGTGACTTTGGCACGATGGGTAGAGTGTCTGGCCAGAATGTAGTTGATTGCGGGATCGATTTCCCAAAATTTTGTTAAAAGTTTTTTAAATTGTTCTGCATTTATTGTTGACCTGTTTTGAATAATATTTTAGGGGAGGGGGCCCCTGTAGGCTAATTGGTAGCGTGCTAGCCTATGAAACAAGGGGTCGTGGGTTCGATTCGCACCAAAACCCTTGGTCGATTTCGATACAACGAGACGACGGTCATTGTTACCAGTTCTCGGTTAGGTTAAAAATTATTTAAAATGAGTTGTAAATAAAAATTGGAAAAATAAATAAAAATTGATCATTGGATCAAAAAAAAAATTATTATTATTATTATTGTAGGGGTTTGTTTGGCTTAGGGTCATGAAAATTATAATAAAAAATCTGCAAAATTTTTGTATTTTTAATTTTGTTTTGTTATTTTTCCTTCCGATATTTCGACCAAGCATCGATGGTCATCATCAGGGTATTTAAAACACTGTAATATGTAACTGTAACTTAACAGTTGATGAATATGTTAAGCAGTGAGGAAGTTTCGACTTTTTGTAATTTTTAAAAAATTTGATAAAACAAAAAATGAGACAACATTTCCTTTAAAATTTATTTGGCGCCCTTTGAACAAAGTTTTGGTGTTTTAGAAAATTTTTACCAAAAACTCTAGACTTTGATCGAACATGAAAGTTATTCTAAAAAAATAAAAATCCATCGAGCTCGAGGCCAATGTTTTCTTGAAAATAAATAATCTTTTATCTCATTCCAATATTTCGATCCTCTTTGAAGATCATCATCAAAGAGGATCGAAATATTGGAATGGAATTAAAGAATATTTATTTACAAGAAAACACTGGCCTCGAGCTCCATAAATTTTTATTTATTTAAAATTGAAAAGGTTCAACAATAACAACTTTAATAAGTTTGTCTAAATCTCTATAAAATAGACAGTGGAAAAAGTTTTTGAGATTTAAAAAAAAATTGAACGTGGAAAAAACCTCCATTTAGAAAACTTTTTGACAAAATTAAAAAGGCGATATCTCGAAAACCGCTCGACCGATTTAAGAAATTTTTTGATATTCAAAAACAGTATCGCAAGATATTTTTTTTTTATTTTTTAAAAATCTAAAACATTGGTAAAAAATTTTCAAAAAAAATCAAATTTTCAAAAAATCCGAAGGGCGCCGCGGGTTTAAAAGATCGGATTTTGCTTAAACTAAGTTTAAATGAAAGACTGCCTCAAGCTCTTTGAGATCGTCAAGGGAAAGAGTTTTTAAGATTATTTTTTAAAAATTTCTTGAACGTAGGAAAAAACCTCAATTTTGTGCAAATTTCAAATAGCGATATTTCGAAAACCGTTCGACCGTTTTATTTTTTTTTTTCTGATATTCGTGTTCAGCGCATCACAATTAGTAACTATGAACAAAACAAAATGCTTAATTTCCGATTTGTCTCAAATTTGTATCACTTAAGTTTTAGGTCTAGGAGAATGAAAATTTGCCTGGATGTTCAAAATGGAAAGAAAAATTTTTTTGCCATACAAAAAATGCCAGTCTAATGTCATATGAGTGTGACAGAAAAACATGACACTAACATAGAAAATTTGAATAACAATTGTTGTTAATCGAATTCAATGAAAAATTATTAAACAGAATATATTATTTAAATAAAACAAAAACTGATTAAATAAATCTCACTGATACAATATTTAAGTTTTTTTTTAAATTGGCATGCAAGCTTATTAAGCAGTTTTTAAGATAATTTTATACGTGAGGTTTTTTGAATTTATAATTCTCATTTAGTCTATAAATGAGCAACAAATCGAATTACAATCTCACAATTTGTAATTTTTTCTTTATAATTTTCAGTTTCACGTATTTTAAATATTGTGGCTCATTTATTAATTAAACAAATTTAAAATCAACTTTATAGGAAATTTTTTTTTACCATAATTCTCATTTGGTTTGGTTATAATAACAAAAAATCGAATTACAATTTTACAAATTGTTATTTTATCTGAATATGTTTTTGTTTCCCCGTATTTTTAAATATTGTTGCCCATTTACCAGTTGTTGTTATTATTATTATTTATTTGATGTATTTAATAAACAATTATTTAAATATTTCATAAATAACAGAACAACTGTATTGTTACATAAAATAACTGTTATTTTTCAATATATCGAAATGTAAAATAAGTGAGATTAATAAAATCAGCTTAGCCGAATGATGAATAGCCTCTATTTATAAAGGGAAAATTGAACAATTCTACGACTGGTTAAAATAGGAATGATGAGAGAATTGATCAAAGAAGCACATATTGTGGGAAAAATATGTCAATCAGAAAGAACGTGCATTAAGAAAAAAAGTTTTCAAATCAAGCAAAAACAATCTCATATTAATAATAAAACAATGACAAAAGTCAACAAAGTTTGTTTCTTCTCAATTTAAAAATATTAATTTTTAAATTAAAGTTGTTTTTTATTCGACCTTTCAGATTTAATATATAAAAAATAAAGTTGTTTGACCTCGAGCTTGAACAACTTTATTTTTTACATATTTAATTTCATGTTTTCAACTTAAAACAAACTGGTATGGAATTTTGAAACAAAAATATTATTTTAAAATTAATCAATTTTAATTTAAAAAATATTAGATTTTTTAATAAAAATTAACATACTTAAAATAATATTGAACATTTTTGATTTAAATATGTTTTTTTTTTCAGTGAGATCAACATCTTTTGTAATAAAAAATGCATCTTAATTTATTTAAAGGAACGGGGCAACCACGGGAGACTTAAAAAATGTCCACTGTAATTCTTTTCATTATGTTACAAACGGCATTTAAAACTTAATAACCCCAAATATTTTTTTAAGGCATATAAAACTGTATTTTTTTGTGATTTTTTATATTTTTTTGTAGATGTGTATGTAAATTAATAAAATGACAATGTTTTGGAGGTAAATGTTGTGTAAAACATACAAGATTTTTTTTTTGTTATTTATATTTTTTGCTACAATTAATATGCAAACAATTTATGCTCGACTTGTAAAAAAAAATATGCAAAAAAGCAATGATAGTGATGAAATGGAATTATGAAACACATACTACTCAATGACATGAAAAAAATGTTCTTTGTGTCCAACCTTTTGCTAGGTAGGGGTTAAAAATAATTTAAAACTGCTTTAGGGGCATAATGATTTTTTAACCATTGTTTTAATTTTTATGACTTCAGTCATAAATATATCTTGCGGCACATCGTATTTGTTAATTTTAATGCGCTGAAACCGAATATAGAAAAAATTAAAATTCGTCGAACGGTTTTCGAGATATCGCTATTTGACGGTTTTTCCTACGTTCAACAAATTAAAAAAAATCTCAAAATTTCTTTCCCTTAACTTTTTTATAGACCTTGAGACAATATATTATTTTAAATAAATTTGATCAAAATTTGATCGTTTTGGATTTTTGGAAAATTTTCAACAACATTTTAGATTTTTTAAAAATTAAAAAAAAAAAATCGAAATCTTGTTTTTATTAATTTTAGCATGGTAAAAACGAATATCAAACATTTTCTAAAATCGGTCGAGCGGTTTTCGAGATATTCCCATTTAAAATTTGTCAAAAAATTTCCAAAATGGCGGTTTTTCCTAAGTTCAAGAATTAAAAACAAGTGAGAGTGTTAAATTTGGCCGTGCCGAATCTTTCATACCCTCCAACACGTAAAAAAACAAGTAAGAGTGTTAAATTCGGCTGGGCCGAATCTTTTATACCCTCCAAAATGTAAAAAAAAAATTCAGGGGCGTCTGTTTTTTGGGAGGGGGCGGGGTTTGGGGGTTTGGTGGGAGATCTTGGGGGACACCTTCCCCTTGCAATAGATGTTAGCAAATGAATTTATTATGATTCTTCCAATTATTTAATTCAATAAATAATTATTAAAATACATTTTTATATCCACGCCCACAAAAGGGGCGGGTCAAACCTTTTTTTAATTTTTTTTTATCCGCTAGGTCCACATGCAGGGTTTTGAGCTTCCTCTGACATAAAAATGTTGTATTTGCTTAAAAAAAGTACAAAAAACCCTTCAAAAAATACCGTTTTTCAGAGGTTGGTTTAGTTCTCCAAGGGGGAACTTTTTTCCCCTTGGTCCGATTTTGCCCATTTCCGAAATTAAACTTCCTAGGAATATAAGACATATTCGTGCCAAACCTTGAAAGCCTAGCTCTTTTATTTTGGACTGTATCGTGTCCTCTACAGACGGACAGACTGACGGACATCGCTAGAATGTCTTAGAATCGATCACTGATCAATAATATACTTTATGGGATCCTAGACCGATATTTCGATGCGTTACACACGGAATGACAAAGTGAGTATACCCCCATACTGTGGTTGGAGGGTATAAAAAAGTCCTAACATTTTTTCATTGACTTGAGACAAACTTTTATTTAAACTTTATTTGAGCCAAATCATACTGCTTTAAGCCATGGCGCCCATCGATCAAGGTTTGGAGTTTTTGATGAAAATTTTCTGAAAAACCAAAACTTTGAGCGAAGAGCTCACGGCTAATGATCGGATTTGGTTAAAATTAATTTTAAACAAGTAGAAAAGTTAAATTCGACTTGGCCGAATTTACGAATACCCTCCACAATGCCCTTTTTAAGTAATAGTAAATTTTCTAACGTGAAAAATAACAATTTTGATTAGAAATATTTTATTTTGTGTAAAAAAACTTTTTTTTTTTAGTAATTTTTGAAAAAAAAAAAAAATTTGCTAAATTTTTTTTGAGTGTAAATTTTTTTTTCATTGTAAAATTTTTTTCGAGTGTATATGTTTTTTAAGTGTTAAAATATTTTTGAGTGACAAAAATACGTTGTAAAATATTTTTGAGACTAACGTTTTTAAAACATGTTTAACGGGATTTCAACACGTGAATTGAAACAAATCTGAAATTCATGGTTTTGCTAATAACTGGACCGATTTGGCTGAAATTCAATACGAACTAAGGGAAACGAAAAATATATGTTCTAAGCTGCAGCATCCTCAGAATTGCCTTTCGAAAGTTAGCGCGTTTTTTATCTCGTAAATTCACGAAAACCCCTTGCCGAAATTCAGTCTTTTGCTCATAACTTTTGAACCACTGAACCAATTTCGCTGAATTGCAATACCAACCTGACCAGCACTCAAAAAATTATGTTATTAACTGTTTGTAGTTTATTTTAAAAGTTTTCCGTTTAGTCGTTTTTAAAAGAAAAAACATTTGTTTGATGTTCAATTTTTATTAATGACTTCTTCAGTCCTTTGTTTTAAAAATAACACACTACAAAATAAAGACTTTCATTAACATTTAATTTTTAAAGTCATTTATTTTTGTTCTGTAAGTAAAAACTACTGATTATTCTTTTGATTTTTAATGATTTGTGACAGTAATTTTTTTTTTAATTGTTGGTATTTTTTAATGAAATATCATTAGTTTTTACCTACACAAATCAGTAATTTTTTTGTAGAAAAAAAAAATCAAAAAATTATTTATAGAAATATAAAAACATGTTTGTATCAAGTGACTTTGGCACGATGGGTAGAGTGTCTGGTCAGATACGGTTGCGGGATCGATTCCCCAAAAATTTTATTAAAAATTAAAAAAAAAATATTTCAATAAAAAATTGTAAAAAATTATCTACGAAATCATTAATTTTTATTGTTTTCGTAGGTTATTTTTTTGAAATTTGTTGGTAAAAATAACAGAACTATCATTAATTTTTAATGTTTTCGTTGGTTATTTTTTTCGAATTTGTTGGTAGAAAAGAGTGAAAAAAACGTAATTTTTTAATGTTTAATGTTATTTATTTTAGAAAATTTTGTCAACAGTAAAAAATAAATGTTGATGTTTGTTAAAACAAATGAATAATTACTGGGATGGTTTTCAATTGTTTATTCACTGGTTTTAAGTGTGGTTTTCATTTGTTTTTGCCTACAAAATATTTTGAGTGAGGTAAATGCCCAACATATGTGCCAAAAAAATTTGCACGGACATTCAAAATAGGAAAACAATTTTTTTTGCCATTCAAAAAATGCCAGTGTAATATGGCACACACAAAAGAAAATTGCCAATGAACGAAATTCATAGTATTTATGAACACATTCATAAAAATTCATTAATTTTTTCATAATACTTTTAAACTTTTTCATAGTACATATTTATGAATAAATCATAATATGTTGAAATAGGAAATATTTAACATTTTTTCATAAATACTATGAAAAAGTTAAAAAATTTAATGAAAAAGTTCATACATTTTTATGTATTTGTTTATAAATACAATGAATTTCGTTCATTGGCAAATTTTTTTTCTGTGCATATATGATCATAAAATATGACATACATAGGATCATATACGCATATATTTTCATAAATGTCACACATCCCGAGTAAAAAAAAGTTATATGACGCAATATTTAATTATATATGAACAGATATGCTTTTATGTACATCCATATTAATTTTTATCCGAAAATTGGCGTATCGAATATTATACGGTTATATCAAATTCTATTATTTTTGATAAAATAATATCAAATTTGATTAAGTTTGATCCCAAAAATGGGTCTATCCAATTGTATTAAATCATATCATATCTGTTAAAATTAGGTAAATTTTTATATTATTAGATGAAATGTGGTAAAATTTTTTGGAATTTTAAACGTGAAATTAGAAATTATTTTATCAGATTGGATACATTATCAATTAGAAGTGTTTTTATTGCATTCTTCGGAATTTTTTCGGGACTTGGCAAATTATTAAATATTTGTCAATTTTTTTTTTTCTAAAATCATTTTTAAGGGATTTAAAAATTTCAAAAATGTTTGTGTCTTAGAAAATTTAAAAACATTTTTTCGGAACTTAAAAATTTGTTAAAATCATAAAATTTCTCCTAAAAACATTTTCAATGATTTTTTTTTTCCAAAAAAAAAAAAAAATTGCCAAACAAATTTTGTGTCCGGGACTTTCATAAAATTTTTTAGAACTTGAAAATTTTTTAATTGTACGGGACTTAGAAAATTTTGAAAATTTTTTTCGGGATATAATTATAAATAAAATCATATATCTTTTTATCTGTCATATCTAAAAATTCCCGACCTTATATGTCATATCTAATTTCATATAGATCGGTATATAAATAGATAGGAATATGTATGTTATCATATTAAAAAATAAGGAAAAATACAATGCTATATATAAACTTATATGTCCATATCAAAGTTCATGCATAACCATATATAAATATAAATAATTATATAATAGCATATATGATTATATCAGATCTTTTTTACTCGGGATCAGAGGTCCAAGTCGTGTAGCTCGGAGCCGGCTTAGCGCCGCCGCCGACTTTATTTTTGACTTCAAGCCGCCGCCGAGTGATGCGGCTTATTTCGGCTATCGGCTTAGCTGATATTTTTAGAAAAAAATATATTTTTTGTTACAAAATATATTAGAATTATGATTTTTTCAATATTTTTGTTCACTTAATACCTGTTCAATTGATTATGACTGCATTTTAAAAGAAATCAGCCGTATTTTGAAAAGGCTTTGAAATCGTGGCTAATCAATTTAGTAGTTGAATCAAAAAAAAAAAAACATATAAAACATAAATATAAATATAGTAACATTACAAAACTAATTCATAAAATTTAAGAAATTGTGTCTTGTTATTGTTTTTTTATCCTGTTTATAGTATTTTTGTTAATAAATAATTTTTTTAATTCATCGGCTTCAGCCGGCTTTAAGCCGCCGCCGACAATTTTGGCCTTAGCCGCCGCCGCCGACAATTTCACTACGAATTGGACCTCTGCTCGGGATGGCAAAAATACTTAATTTACAGATCCGAATATGTATGAAACAGATATGGGGATATATGCTCATATACAAAGAGATATGCTTTTATATAATTTTTTTACATTGGTCACCTATTTTTAATTTTCCAAATTTGCAACAATGTTAAACATTTCAATAAATGCTTGTGGGCCTCTTCTAGGTCATTACAATTTTAAATATATGGATTGTTAAGGTATGATGTATTTGAAAAATTTGCCTGAAACAAGGCAAGCATGCGTTAAATTACTAAACGTGTGCATTTAAACACAAACAGCTGCTGGTAATACGTACTGAGTGATATGATGACGATAAAGTAACAGAATATATGCTTAGTAGGGGTATAACTTTTATATTTAAATAAGGGCTTATTTAAGGAATGTGAGGTGAAAAGCTGAATAAAAGAGCTAGACTCCTTAAGTTTGGCACGAATATGTCGTATGGTCATAGACTGAGAAAGTTTGGAAACGGTCAAGAGATCTTATACCACTGAGTCGAATGGTTTTCGACATTTTTAGAAACATTTTGAAAAAGATTTTTGAAAATATAATGAGTCATATTAATTTTTCTTTGAGCCTAAAAGTATGAGCTTATTTTGTATATAAAACATCGAAGCGTTTTTTTGGGTAGATCTAACAGAACCATTTATTTATTTTTAGGCAAAAAGTTTACCTTGCACAATACGCAGAGAATATACATGATTGCTTCAACCATAATAAAGGGGGGATATAGTATGATTGTTAACTCTATCATAATATGATGGTAGCAAACATATTATGATCTTCGCTAATCATAGTTTGATGAAAAATTGTTATTTTATAATTATTAAAGATCATAGTATGATTGTCACAATCATATATTGGGTCAAATGCCCAATCATATTATGACCCCCCCTCTATTATGGTTAATTTGGTGTGCTGCAACCATGTTTCAAACATGTCGTTTCTCTGTGTGAAAAACCTTAAAGGTACTCCCCTAATAAACATAGTTTGTTAAAGATATTCAATATAAGTACATATGCATACAGGAGTGTTATTCAAGTACATATTTGATATAAAATGCATTTTCCTTTACATAAAGAACTTCTTCAACAGCACAGAGCACTACGTTAAATAACTTAAACACTATTATAATAAGGAGGGTAGGTTTAATAATTTTATGCTAGAAAGGGCATAAATTCTATATATAAAATAATGATAAGCATGAGTGCACTTGCGCCTTAGTTTATTATCAATTGTTAATTGGTTTCAATGAATATTAACGAAAAATGAACTGCAATACAACTCCTAAGTATGGATTTTTTTTTGATATTCTGGATCGTGTGGCAATAATGGCGTAAAACGCTCTTTTAGATTTAGAACACCTACCTTGTGAGTAGATGGTATAAAAAGGGTGTTGTCAAACATAATATCGGTATATATTTTTTATACCCTCCACTCTAGTGATAGAGGGTATATATAAGTTTGTCATTCCGTTTGTAACACATCGAAATATTGGTCTAGGACCCCTTTAAGTATATATATTCATGATCCTCGATCGATTTTAAGTCGATCTAGCGATGTCCGTCCGTCCGTCTGTCTGTCCGTTGAAAACACGCTAACTTTTGAAACACATTAAAAAGGCTACTGAAGTTTGGCATATATGTTGGTCATTTACCGGGTCAGGTTGGTATTGCAATCCAGCCAAATCGGTCCAGTGGATCAAAAGTTATGAGCCAAAAAGTAAATTTCGGCAAGGGTTTTTCGCGAATTTACGAGATAAAAAACACGATAATTTTCGAAAGACAATAATGAGACTACTGAAACTTTTACGTATCTTTGTCGTTCCCCAGGTCTATTTGCTATTGAATTTCAGCTCAATCGGTCCAGTGGTTCAAAAGTTATAAGCAAAACCCTGACTTTCAGATTGGTTTCATCTTAAATGCCACGTATTAAACAAGTTTTAAATGCATTGGTGGTAACTTAACAATGCTTTTCAAACTTGTTTAGTTTTTAAGCAATACTTTTTAAACTTGTTTAGATTAAAAAGCATTGGTAGCTGAAAAATTGCACTCGAAAAAAAAAATTGTACACTCAAAAAAAATTTTACACTCAGAAAAAAATTTAATGTTTTTTACAAAAAATTACAATATTTTTAGTACATCCCAGCAAAACTTTGGTAATGGGTATTGATTATATAACACATTACCAGGTAATGTATATAACTTATTTGTAGCATTATTTTATGATGTCTTACCAAACATTTGTTCCACAACGTATTATTTTCAAGTGAAAAATAATGCATTACTAATAATTTGCCACGTAATGCATGATTATGGGAAAAAATGTATTTCGTATTTATTATTTCTAAACATTAAATCATGGATGACTTATATTTGGTTACATTATGTATTATTTGAAAGTTTGAAATAATGCATTATTTATAATTGGATGAGACTCAAAGTAATGCATCCACATTATCACAAAGAATACCAGTAATGTATAAAATAAGTCATAAATTTATAACGAAGTATACGAGTAGGGTGTAAAATATATGATATTTTATAGGTTACGAGAAATGAAAGAATATAGCATACCAGAAGATAATATATAAGGTGTTACGAGTAGTGAAAAAGTAATTTTGTATTAAATTTACTCACGTGATTGTTATTGAGTGTAAGTAGATAAAATATGCTCGGGAGTGTGTGTCGTTACAAATTTCCTGTCGTGAGCCCTCTAGTCTCTAATCTCTAGTTTAAACTTATGCATTGTTTTATAAAATAATTATTTTTTTATGTTATTGCAATGCATTATGCATCCAATTATAAATAATGCATTATTTCAAACTTTCAAATAATACATAATGTAACCAAATATAAGTCATCCATGATTTAATGTTTAGAAATAATAAATATGAAATACATTTTTTCCCATAATCATGCATTACGTGGCAAATTATTAGTAATGCATTATTTTTCACTTGAAAATAATACGTTGTGGAACAAATGTTTGGTAAGACATCATAAAATAATGCTACAAATAAGTTATATACATTACCTGGTAATGTGTTATATAATCAATACCCATTACCAAAGTTTTGCTGGGGTACTATCCTTTAAAAAAATGCATTGTGGAGGGTATTTATAGATTCGCAAAGTCGAATTTAACTTTCCTACTTGTTTTAATTTAAATTTATATTAAAAAATTTTTTGTTCTTTGAAAATATATAAAAAAAATTAAGAAAATTATAGTCGGTCAATATCGAGTCAACCGAAAAATTTCGTTGTCCCAGCCATATATAGTTTATAAAACTGAGAAATTCGGTTGGAAACTTTTTTTCTGAATGTATTTGTATAAGGGAATTTAGTCCAGAAATAGTCCAATAACCCATTCCTTTAAAGTTTGGTATGGCAATTTGTGAATTTGAAATACATTTACCTGAAAAATTTCGAAAGAATAACCTTATAAACAGTTCTTAAGAGTCATTTGATCCAAATTTAAAGGGGACTTTTGTGTGGGAGCTAGAATATGGACCGATTTGTTTTAATTTCAATAGTCTTCGTGCTTGGGCCAAATGAAGCTTAACACAAACGGACGGACAGGCTTACTCCGGTGAAAGCATCGACGGCCTCATTTGCACACGATCCAAGAGCTCCAAAATAGACTTTCAAGCGCCTGCCTACATACAGGCGTTGTATTTCATTTTCGGTCGGATGTAGGTGGTATAAATAGTAACGAGATCAGATGAGGCTAAGTATTTCTTACATCGGTTTAAAAAACCGAGACACTTGAATGCTTCTTTCGACAATTGAAAAATTTGCTTATTCTATGGAAAAAATGTCTCAGAATCTGAGACTGTTCTACACGAAAAATTTCTCAGAATCTAAGACTTTTTCTACAAGAAAAATTTATCAGAATATAGGACTATATGAAAATAGCTCAAAATCTAAGACTTGTTCTATACGAAAAATGTCTCAGAATTTGATAATTTTTCTATATGAAAAATGTCTCATGATGTGAGATTTTTTTTATACGAAAAATGTCGCAGAATCTGAGACCTAAGACTTTTCTATACGACAAATGTCTCAGAATCTAATTTATTTTTGTACGAAAAATGTCGCAGAAACTGATACTGTTTCTACACGAAAAAAGTCTCAGAATCAAAAACAAAAAATTAATCTGAGACTTATTTTACGAAAAATATCTCAAAAATAAATCGAATATATTGTCATGAAAATCAAGTTCCATTTTTCGTGTAATCGAATTTATTGGCCTTTCAAGCGCCGCAAGGTCAGGGCACTGGGCTCGTGCCCAATGTGCCCTCATGGCTAAAACGGTACACACAAAATATTTTGCAAGTAAATTCAACTGGAAAAACTTTTACAACAATCGTTTTTCCGTTTAAAAAACGGACTACTTATATTTTATTTGAAACAAGATATTCTTTCAGTTATTTTCAAACGTTAATAAATGACTAGACATTCCGTAAAAACAAATGATATTTCAGTTCTTTTAACTGTTTACAATTTTTTATTTTGTGGAGTAAAAATTTTTTTTTTAAATAACAAACTATAAAAATCGTACTTTTGTTAAGTTATACGAACTATTTCCAAAGTCCCGACGTTTTGGCAACAATTTTCACACAAAACACTTCTTTTATAACGAACTCGGTTATAGCGAATCCTCGGTTAAAACGAACTACTTATTATGGTCCACAAAAACACAATCTGATGTATATTCCCTTTTTTATAACGAACTCCCATAAATATTTTGAAATGTGCCGCAAATTTATTTACCAAACTCACAAAAAGATAGAAATTTTTGGTTAAATTTATAATTTTGATAAAATTTATTTATATTTTTAATGTTTTCTTCTCAATAAGTAGTTTACTTACAAAAAAAAACGTCAAATAAAATAAAATTTAAACTTTTTTTTTTTTTGGAAATAAAACTAGGTTGATATAAAATATACCCCGCTTTTAGCAAACTTCGCTTATAACGAACCATTTTTACTGGTCTCTCGGAGTTCGTTATAACCGGGTTTGACTGTATTTTGTAGTTTATTTTTTCAACAACTATATAAATCATTCAATATTTTAGTTTCCTTGAAAAACAAACGATAAAACATTTAAAACAACTTTAAGTAAACACTTTTTGAATAACCGTAAATAGTGAACACTTTTCTGGGTGTACTAACCGTGCCACACACAATCAAATGCCTTGAAAATATCCAGAGCAACCACCTTCAACTCCAACGTTCCGAAAGGAACTTCAACAGATTCCGGTGGAACGAGCAATTCAAATACAAACCTGTAAGAAAATGGTGTTTTTTAGAGGCTGGTTTAGTTCATTCTCTTTTATTTTGGACTGTGTCTCCCCAGACGTCTGTGTCTCCACAGGCGAACATCGCTAGAATGTCTTAGAATCGATCACTGATCAAAAGTGTATATATGTTCTTTATAGGGTCTTCGAAAGATATTTCGATGTGTTACACACGGAATCACAAAATGCGAATACCCTTATATGTACTATGATTGGAGGGTACTTTCGTTTTATATATTTCAGTGGTTGTTGAAAGGTTTTTTGTATTATATTTCCATATTTTAGCAAAGGGGTTTACTTTGTAATTTAGTAGCACAACAAATACTTAATTATGTTTATGAAATTTAATATTTTACAACTTTGTAGGTAAAATTTTGTTTGTATATAAAATTTTAGTTTACCGTAGGAGCATATGCAGACAAAAAAAGAACCATTTATATTTCTTCATCGTCCTTAAGAGACAATAAAAGTGTTTTTTTTTTTGTTGTTGTTGTTTTAGTTTCTTTTTTAATGAAATTACTTTCAAATCATTTGCCAACATTTTAATTACTTTTGCAAATATTGTTGCATTCATGTAAATGTAAATACACATACATGCATACAAAACAAACTAAAAATATCCTTGTACCTTATGAATAAATGCACAGAAAGGCACACAACCCTTCCAGTGAATCAAGCCGACCGGCTCAAAATCGGCTGCGCGGCGCCGCCGGCTAATTTTTAACCTTTTTTCGCGCCGCCGCCTTTCAAAAAACAGATTTTGCAACAAAAATAGAACAAAAAAGTTCAGCCGACAATGAGCCGCCGCTGAGCAAAATTGGTCGAGCCGCCGCCGCCGAAAATTTTGGGTCGGCTTGATTGACTGAACCCTTCTAGTATTTTTGTGTACAAACTTTTTAGCAAACATGCCTTTTTTTGTGTGTGTTCACATTTTATTTATTTTGTCAACTATGTAGTTAGATGTTTTTTTTTTTCTTTTATTTTTTGGTAAAATGCAAAATATATTTCATGTGAAAGTATTGCTTAAATAAAACAGAAGCGTAGGTTATTTGAAAAAAGAAAAAAGGGAGCAAATTTTGGAAAAGTCAAAGTTGAAAAGGAAAATCCAAGAAAACTCGAGATTCTTGGAAACTGTGGAGCTTCTTAAAAACTGTGGAGGTGAGGTGTATTGATATCCAAACAATTATTAATATTTCCAATTCAGATGTTATACGCGTATTCCGATCGTGATCGGAATTCTACTCACATATTTTACAATTTACGTTTTACAATTTTTAGAACTCCTTCTTCATATCGAGGTCTATTACACAGGCCGGCAATATTTAAGAAACGGAAAACCCCAACAACTAAAGTATACTTTCTTAAGGGGTTGAATTGCGCTGAATCCGAATCTGTACTTAGAATTTCTGTATCACATCAGGTTTTCGAGATATCATAGCTTAAAGTTAGAAAAAACCCTGTTTTTCGCATATTTCAGACGTTATTACTGCGCGGGTTCATCTTTATATATAAAACCTGATAAGTCATCTGAAAGTCCTACTAATTACATTTAAAATAAATGTACAACCATTGTAATATCTTGTTTCTTCTCTGAGATACCTTAATATGAAGTTTGAAAAATTCGGGCTTTCGGTTAGTTTTTGCTATCAATGCAAATTCGACAGATTTTTCGCTACATTTCGTCTTTATTTCACAGCAAAATTATAAAAGTCTTAAATTCCCAATTTAAAATAAAAAATTGTTTAGATATCATTTTTATTTCCTGAGATATCGTCCGTTGAATTTTATATCGTGTGTTTGATGAATACATACTACAACTCTCAGCCAAACAGTCACGAAAAGAGGACCGACTAATATCTCAGAGATGAAACAAGATATTACAAAGGTTAATAGTGCGTTTACATTAGATTTCTAATCTAGTAATTTGCGATTTTAATCTACTTTGCAATCTGTACCGTTTACATTGGCATTTTTTACATTTGAGAAGATTAAGATTGGCATTTATAACAACAAGTTGTAATAAATGTGTGTGACTGCGTCAAAAGACAGCGACGGTAATTAGTCGTCGTATGATTAACAAGGACAGTGACGGCGTTTACAAATAACAATGACGGCGGCATACACATACTTGGTGGCGTCATCAAAACGGTAAGCTTTGTGTCGGTGTTTTTCAGTGTTGGAAAATGCAAATAATAGAAATACAGAGTTGTATCTAACTTTACCAGATTGCGTTTGCCGATTAGAGCCTAATAGTGCGTTTACATTGGATTTCTAATCTAGTAAATTGTGATTTTAATCTATTTTGCAATCTGTACCGTTTACATTGGCATTTTTTACATTTGAGAAGATTAAGATTGGCATTTATAACAACAAGTTGGTAATAAATGTGGGTGACTGCGTCAAAAGACAGCGACGGTAATTAGTCGTCGTATGATTAACAAGGACAGTGACGGCGTTTACAAATAACAATGACGGCGGCATAAACATACTTGGCGGCGTCATCAAAACGGCAGGCTTTGCGTCGGTGTTTTTCAGTGTTGGAAAATGCAAATAATAGAAATACAGGTTTGTATCTAACTTTACCAGATTGCGTTTGCCGATTAGAGTCTAAACTACTAGATTAAAAAAAATAAATTTGTATGGGCAATCTAATATTTTGAAACTGGATTGGAGCCACAATCTACTTTAAGCTAGCTTAGAGGACCAGTGTTAATGCACTATAAACTACTAGATTGAAAAAAATAAATTTGTATGGGCAATCTAATAGATTGAAACTGGATTGGAGCCACAATCTACTTTAAGCTAGCTTAGAGGACCAGTGTAAATGCACTATAAGCAATAATTTTAAAGGTAATTTGTAGGACTTTCAGTTGACATATCAAGTTTATTAAGTAAAGGTGAATTCACGCAGTTATAACGTTTCGAATATGGCGAAAAATGGGTTTTTTTTAACTTAAAACTAAGGTATCTCGAAAACCTGATGTGATAGGAAAATTCTGAGATCAGATTCGGATTCAGAGCAACTCAAAGAAAAGTATACTCTGTTCTATGGGTTAAAAATTTGTTGGACTGTGTTACCAAAAGCAGTTTCTCGGTGGCATATATCACATGGACCCTTAGGCTAGGTTGTAAGTGACGTTTTACGTCATATAGACTCTGAGGTCCGTTGTGATACCACGCACTGTAATAGGTCCCCCTACTAGTCCTTGCCGTTAAACCAATTTGAGCTTCTTATGAAACTCCTAAGATATTGAATTTTTAAATCCAATAAATGAGAAAGATCGTGAAGCTCTCTAGATCCCAGTAAAGCAAGTCTCTGACCAGAATATGCTGGGCAATGACAGAAGAAGTGTTCGATAGTTTCCAACTCCTGTGCATCCATGCAACTGCAGAAAAAGTCATTTGACGGCACATTTAACTGCTCCGCGTGCTTCCCTATAAGATAGTGTCCGGTAATTACAGCAACCAACTTCGAAATCTCTCCTCTTAGAAGCGATATCAACTTGTGTGCTTCTGATTAAGAGAAAATCTGTTGTGTTGTCTCACACGTCAATCCATTTGCCCATCTCTGATAAGTCTTCGCCGTAGATTTTGCTTAAAAGTTCCTAGAGGCATACCAACACATTCCAATTCTGATGGAACATGAAAGGTAGTTCCCAGTCTTGCAAGTTCATCGGCTTTGCAATTCCCTGGAATGTCTCTGTGCCCTGGGTCCCACATAAGTCGTATGTCAAACTGTTTGGCCGTCTCATTTGAAGACGTGCAGCAGTTAAGGGCAGATCTTGTTTTCACAAACATTGACTCCAAAGACTTGACTGCGGCTTGACTGAATATATGTTGACTGCAGTTTTAGACAATACATTGCAACTCAACCAGTCAGCCAACTCCCTCATTAATAGCATCTCTGCCAATGTAAGCACTGCAATGATCTGCCAATATTCTAGCCAGGCTCAACCCAAGCTCCTTAAAAAAAAAAACAGTGATCCTGTTATGTTATCTATAAGTGAAAGAGAGTAAATAAAAGAGGGGCACGGTAGACAAAGAAAGAGATATGATGGAATGCGCTCAAGACATTGCTTATAGCCAAACAGAACCAGTCGGAATCCTGAATAAACGAGTTTCTCTTTGTGTTATCCAAACTAGATAAATATGTCAAGTCCGTTTTCTATGCACTGAAATGTGTAGACTGTGCCCCGTAGCCGTTGCCACCACGTTACGCAGTCGGTTCTGGGAACTCGAGTGATCATGAGAGTATCCCGACGATTCACGTCATTAGTGACTTTAATTATGGAAGTATAGCTTAGTGATTTACTTGTGTTAAACGGGATATCAGGCGTCTGATTGATTTCGCGATGGGAAAAATTGTTTCCTTTCTAACCAATTCACTCGGTGCCAAATTTTAATGTTTCGCCATCTCATTAAGAGTGTCCCGGCATTCATGGCCAATTTTAGATGTGGTGGTCATGTGGTCAGGCATTTTGTAATCGATAACAATACAAACTTTACAAAAATACAATGAAATAAAAAGTACCACAGCACTTTTTATAAAATAGTAGCTACCACTGTGCGGAGATGCTGGCAGAAAAGAAAGTGGCTGACAAGTACTTTAGAGTCTCATCAAACAACACTCTTTAAGAATGTGCTGGGTTTTGGATCATATAAATATTCCTCAAAATAAAAATGGGGGTGAGCTAGCACGTATGGGCGCAAAGGCTTTGTGGACTCGAGGTTGAAAAAGTGTTAAAAAAAACGCTTCTTCATGTGGAAAAAACCTATCTAACAAGTATGTAGGTATAACTATGGACCACACTGGCTTAAAAGGTTATTTGTAAATGTTGAATTTGACTAAAGATGACTTGTGCGGATGTTGTGGGGATGAAGAGATAGTGGAGGATTCATTGCATTATCTTTGGCAGTGCCCGGCACTATATCGCACTCGATTTAATGGTTTTGGCTCTTAGTTCTTTCAGACTACAGAGGAACTTAGAGGGATCAACCTGGATAGGAAGACAGAAGTATTCGAATTAGTATGAAAAGTAGACCAACACCCCCTCCCCTACCACCAACCTCCCTTTTCACGAAGTTCCCGATGTGGTCTCGTGGACATTAACCTTCCGGAATAAAGAAGATGGACTGTAGGAGGCTATAGGTTGATCTTTGTTTCTCCATGATATTTAGAGATCATTTCAAAAAAACGAAGAGGTAACCCAACCTTCTGTATTTTCCACACTTTTACTCCTATCTGCAGAAGCTAACAAGTCTTGTTCTTTATCTGGTTCAAAGTCCAAATTTTCTTGCAAACTCTAAGTGAAGTCGAGCGAATATGAATGGTTTTTATACTCGAAAGACTCAATGTTGGGTGTTTATGCACAAACGAGCATAGCTTTCTCTCCACTGCGATGCCTTTCAGTTTGATAGTTCGGAGTCATGTCTTAAGGTCATACGTGTCATTGCACAGTGTGTCCTGGTTATTCTCTTAACAAATGAGAGAAGCGTTTAGTTCATTTTGGGTTAGCGATTTCGATAAACAATTAAATTATTGGTGTTGATAATCTCTTCAATCAGCTAAAATTTGTCGAAAAGTCTAAAAGAATAGCAAATATGAAGTCTAAAAGAATAGCAAATAAATTGATCTTGTTGATCGTTAAACAATCCCATTTTTCAAGCGCCAAAAAAAGCAATAAAGTATTTTAGTATCTTAAAACGGTGAAAAAGAGCTTTTACTCTGTCTGATCTTCTATATACTATCCATATCCAACACAAAATGGAATGCTTTTGGAACGTGTTCACAGGAATGCTTATGAAAGAGTACTAATCCAATCCAATTCTATTGACTCATTGCAGCATAATCGGTAAGTGGGTTGTGTGGCGCTCACACCGAGTAACAGTGGACCCCCAATTATTGGTTTCTGACATTTTAAAACCAAACATCTCAAAAACGGTACGTGCTAGAACAATTTGGATGACCGATTTTGAATAAGGAGAGCAAAATCTATAAGAATTTTTTTTGTAATTATTTGGCAATAACTCGAAAACAGGATTTTCTGGTTAACGAATTTTAAAGCTCTAAATGAAATACTCTTACCCAATTTTGTCAACTTTTTTGACAACCTAATCTTGCTTGAAGAGGGGTTTGAGCTGTTTAATTAATTCTAGATTAGTTAGTGATCTTATTTGATTTTCGAGATTACATTCCATCTGTGGCGTCTGCAAATTTTACTTTTAATCCGAATAGAGATTAATCACGCAAAAATCTTACTCCCGCACACTCACTCACGCGATTTTTTCCACTCACACTTACAACCACGTAAGAAAAAATGAGTTTCAGTTAAACTCACGCGTGATCACACATGAATCACTCACTAATCTGCTTATGTACATACCTATCTCTATATTCGACCACCAACTTAGTAAAGCTAAATGGTGTTCCATATTTTTTTACACAGTCCCACACTGTCAAATTTAAAAAAGATAAATACAATTGATACTAAAAACATTTTCAATGCTAAAAACTTTTTAACAACAAAATTCATTTCCCTTTCTAAAAACGTTTCTGAAAGAAAAAACAAAAGTATGTTGCAGATTATTTTTTTTTAACCAATATAATGAATAAATATACAGAGTTGTTATAATTTTAGTGAGTAACTTTTTTTTTATACCCTCCACTCTGGTGATAACACAACGTAATATAGGTCTAGGACCCAATAAGGTATATAAGTATATTCATTATCCTCGATCGATTTTAAGACGATCTAGCGATGTCCGACCGTCTGTCTGTCTGTTAAAAACACGCTAACTTTTGATAGACTTTACGGAGGCTTCCGAAGTTTGGCAAATATGTTGATCATTTACCTGGTCAGGTTAGTATTGCAATCTAGCGACATCGGTCCAGTGGTTCAAAAGTTATAATCAAAAGAGTGAATTTATGAGATAAAAAACACGTTAACTTCCGAAAGACAATTCTGAAGGTGCTGAAGCTTAGCATATATATTTGTCGTTCCCCTGGTCTGGTTCGTATTGAATTTCAGCCAAATCGGTCCAGTGGTTCAAAGTTATTAGTAAAACCTTGAATTTCAGATTGCTTTCACCTTAAATTCACGTGTTGAATAAACCAAGCTTAAAAAAAAGCTTTAAAAACATTGAGCCACAAAATTACTTTACAAAGTATTTTTGTCACTCAGAAATATTTGTATACTAAAAAAATTTTACACTCAAAAAAAAATTGTAATTTTTTTTTTTTTTATAAAAATGACAAAAAAAGTTTTTTACTCAAAATAAAATATTTCTATTCAAAATTGTTAATTTTTTTTTAAAGTTAAAAAATTTACATCCCTTAAAAAGGGCATTGTGGAGGGCATTCATAGATTCGAATTTAACTTTTCTACTTGTTATACCCTCCACTTAGTGATAGAGGGTATATATAAGTTTGTCATTCTGTTTGTAACTCATCGAAATATCGATCTGGGACCCCATAAAGTATATATATTCATGATGCCCGATCGATTTTAAGACATTCTAGCGATGTCCGTCTGTCCGTCTGTCCGTCTGTCCGTCTGTCCGTCTGTCCGTCTGTCCGTCTGTCTGTCTGTCTGTGGAAAATGCTGTCGCGGACAAAATATTGCACAGAGATGACTGAAACTTAACATATTTGTTGGAAGTTCTCCCGAGAAGTTTGGTATTGCATTTGAGCGATATCGGTTCAGCGGTTCAAAAGTTATGAACGAAAATGTAAGCACACCTCAAAAAATTCAGTACATTCAACATAACCTAAAAATACAAAATGCTTTATTCGGCTTCTGGTTGACATATGTGAACATAATTGAACACCAAATGGTATTTAAACAAGTACGAACATATTTTTGACAAAAAAAGAAAAAATTCGCGGATTTTTTTACCAAAATTTTTTTCCCGGAAATTTTTTTTTTTCAAAAAAAATTTTTGTTTCAAAAGTAATTTCCTTTTAAATAAAGTTTTTTGCAATAATCTTTTTGAAATTGTGGAGGGTATCACTACATTCGGCAAGGCCGAATTTAACTTTTTTACTTGTTTTTCCTTATTATTGACGTTTTTTTTTTTTGTTATTTTATAAAAACAGTTTCAAGTTGTTCTCAATTTTGCAGCACTTAATGTCACTAACAGACTAACAATTCCTTTTTATATTGTACGTGTTTATATAGATAGATGAAAGTATTAAAAAAAGGACGATATAACCAAACAAAGTGATAAAGATGATTTTTGAGATGACTTGAGGAAGAGCATGAACAAGGTGGCATCAACATTTATGTTTAAAAAAAGTGACGTTACTTAAAAACTACATTAACAACAGCAACACAAAAAAAAAAGACTCATAAAATTGCTCTCAATATCAACAACAATATTTTTTTTTTTTTTGCAAAAAAAAAAGTTTGTTGTTCGTTAGTTGGTAAGTTGTTGTAATGTTTTTTAACCCATTTTTACAAAACACAAACAATTTAAATTTTCTATGTGGCTAAAATAAGGTTGACTTTTTATATCCGTTTTTTTGTTGCATGCAACCAAAAGAACAGCAGCAACAAAAAATAATAGTATGCGTTGTCCTTTTGTGTTGATTTTTACAACCAACAACATGGTATAGAAAGTAAGCAGCACAGCAAAAAATAAAAAAAGTAACAAGAACAACATTGTTCATGTTAAGCATTTTGAAATTATTGTTCTACTTATTTATCATTTGTACCTTTTTTTAGTTCTAGTTCTAGTAGTGGTTGAAATATTATATATAAAACTATGTTGGTATCAAAACGATATTACTTTTTGTAACATACATACATCTATAGATATATTCCTAGCAACAATATAGCCAAACTGCCAAAAGCTTTTCTCTCTGTTACGATTTGGTTATCACAAAATACAAAGTAGGTACTTTCGGTTTGAAAATAATAAAAAAAAAAAACAGAAAGGGTATTTTACTAGGTTTGCAGAGCTTTCAATGTATAAAGTTGGTAAAAAATATTTTTATATTGACGTTAAGCCTTTAACAGACTATGAAAGTTACGCAGCAAAACGATCTGACAAAAATATTTCCTGGGTAAAAGTTAAAACTAAAGAAAAACTTAAACAGATTTGAAATACGGATGGCTCTAATGGATCAATATAGTTGGAAAGCCCACTGGCATTGACAAGTTTTAACGGCCCTGTTTATAAATGTCAGTTTTATTTAATTCTGTCTGTATGGATTATAAGAAATTCGGATAGAGTTTCTTATCTCTCTCGCAAATGCTTAAGCAACGCTCTTGGGAACACTCGACCATATTAAACACGGTGGGCGGGACAGAACTGGAACAGAGAACTGACTATACCACGGACGAACTTTTACAGAACCTTCGAAGTCCTAATACCAACTAGGGAAGACTGGGCGGAAAACTCTGTCATAACAGAGAATCCGATCTCAATCTTTACGGATGGATTAAAGATGGAGATGGGCACGGGTTCGGGAGTGTACTCTGAATGCCTCGAAATATGGGACTCACTGAGACTTCCGGATAGGTGTAGTGTTTTCCAGACTGAGGTACTAGCAATTGACAAAGCCGCGCAGTTGATTATGATTAGGGACCTTCGTTATTATGCCATTAACATTTTTGTGGAAAGTCGCGCAGCTCTGAAGGCCTTAGAATCAAACACTGTAAAATCGGTAATCGTTAGGAATTGTATAAGATCACTTCGTCGAATCAGTCAGCGCACAGTCAAGCTAATCTGGGCCCCTGGACATAGTGGGGTTGCTGGGAACGAATTGGCTGATGAATGTGCAAAAAAAGGCTCGGAATAGGGTCTTACTAGTTATAAAATCGACCCTTATCACAAGACCCCACTCGAGATTGTCAAACGGAGTAAGTAAGGCTTGGTCTATGATTGAAGGAAAATGAATGACAAATGTTGCTGTCATCATCAAAAGAATAAATAGAATTGGAAGCTATACCCAGAAGGTCGTATAGAAAAACAAGAAAAGGTGTAGGAAAAAGAATCTTGCGGTACCCCTTAATTCAACCGAAACTCATCTGATGAGAAGCCATCTATAACAACACGTATAGAGCGATCTCTGAGAAAGCTCGATATAAATCGATTGAGATTACTTCCGACACCAAACGCAATAAGCTTCAAAGCGAGTGCCGGGTGCCGCACATGAGCAAAAGCCTTGAAAATATTTTGAGCAACCACTTTGCTTTCAAAAAATTAGTGAAAAAAACAACTCTCACATTCCGGAACGCTAACAGGTCTCCCGTAGAACGACTTCTACGAAAGCCATACTATAAATCGCACAAAATTTAATTAGACTCCAGATAATTTACTAGGTGTTGATTCATCATGCTCTCCATTTTTTGAGACAATTGCTCTTTCTTTTTTGAGACTGGCATGACGTTGGCTACTATCCATCAAAAATAATGTTGCTAAAGGACAAAAAACGAAAAAGCACACCGTTTCAGGAAAACAGCCGTAATACCATAGGTCCCCGGGGAATTGTTTATGTTGAGATCCTCAAGAAAACTTTTAACTGCAATATCTTAGACATAATAAAAGAAACCCGTTCGAGTTCAGGCGGTTTCCGGCAAGTATGGATTTCATGCAAACATATCAGAAAAGAGGTTGGCTTTATCAACCAGGTCTGTGAATATTTGGTAATTCGTTATAAGGGCTGAACTTGATGAATGTCATGACTTATCTCTATTAATTTCGGCTTTCCTTAGAGATCGTTCTATACGTGTTGTTATAGTTCTCATCAAATGAGTTTCAGCTCCAATCAGGGGTAACGAAAGGTTCTGTTCTTTCTCATACCCTTTTTCTTAGCGACATTCTAAGTCAGACTTCAAATTCTATCCAATCTTTTGCAGATGACAACAACATTTGTCATTCAATTTCTTTTGATCGTAGGCAAAGCCTTGTTGAGGTTGACGACAAAAGGCAGATTATGAATGACACACTTAAGAAAGACCTGTAGCCAATCTCTGAGTGTGGTCTTGCGAATTAATCAAGTTTAATGCACGCAAGACCCAATGTTGTATGCTGACCCACAGGAATGTGGAACCAACAGCGTCATCTGTACATATGGGTGGTATAGATGTCGAGGAATCTGACACTCTTGATGTTCTGGGCATGAAAATTCAGTGTGATGTCCGTTGGAATAAGCAAGTTGTTCAAGTGCCTCGGTTTTTAAAACCGGTGTAAGAAGTACTTGACCTCATCCGATCTTCTTACTATTTATACCACCTACTTACATTTGACAGAAGGTGGAAAATGGTATAGATATTGAGGAATCTGACAATCTTGATCTTCTGGACATGAAAATTCAGTGTGATGTCTGTTGGAATAATGTTTTTCAAGTGTCGAAAGAAGCGTTCAAGTGTCTCGGTTTTTGAAAGCGGTGTAAGAAGTACTTAACCTTATCTGACCTCCTTACTATTTATACCACCTACATCCGATCGAAGATGGAATACAACTCCTATATATGTGCAGGGGCTTCAAAGTCTGTTTTGGAGCTCTTGGACCGTGTGCAAAGGTGGTTGGTCATTGGAGCATCGTCGAAATGTGGGTTGTGTGACTCTGTTCTACCGATATTACCATGGAAAATGTTCCCCAGAGCCCGAGTTTTTGTTCGAAACACTCGATTGTATAGAAGATCACATCCGTTTGTTGTGGATATTCCAGTTGATCGCACAGCGCATTACGGAGAAGGTTCGTTTATCAGTCAAACTAGCCGTATGTGGAATAATCTCAACGCAGAGGTCTTCCCAGTTTCTTTCAATGTAGATAAATTCAAGTCAAATATGCACAAACACTACTCCCTCTTTCCTCCTCCTCATAACATATTTTCCTGATATCAATACAATGCATTACATTAGTAAGGACATTCCCAGAGTGTTAGCTCAACGTAAAAAAAAATTGAGAGGGGGTTAAAAAGTATTCATATAAATGGTTCGTCTAATTCTGTTGTATAAAGTCAGCGCCCGTTAGCTTGCTTTGTGGAATGTAACAATGCTTGATTTTGTTGCAAGAACCCAGGGAATGATTTCAATATTGGACATTCTCTTGCACCACATGCTGATAGACAAGTTTGGTAGCAAGATACAACCGTTTGAGACGCTACAATTCAGAACTTCCTCACCACGATAATACCGATGGAAATGTGAATGGGAAGCATTCAAACTATAAACTTTGAAGAAGAGGAGCCCATTGAACTTCTTCTTTGTGAATGCGCCCCGAGCCAATTGTGTATTGGTAGCATTAAAGCCAACAACGTTAAAGAAGAAGGGCCCATCGAATTCTTTTCTTGTCATGTCCCAACACTTTCAGAGGACGAAATTTTTCTGAGATTTATTTTATTCTAAAAAATATTAATTAATTCTTTTCAACTCTGCTTTAAATTGTCATTTATATTATGTTTATATAAATGTTGGTCTAACTGGTTTTAGTTTTTTTTTGCACTTTTCTTTTTTTTTTGTAAATACATATTATTTAAGTTGGTCACACTGTAACCGGATAACTTTAGACAATATTTGCATATAAAATTGCTATGCTATGCAATGCTTAAAGTTTATTTGTTATATAGAAACCTGCATTTAGGGTTTGCATGGATAGATGTAGTTTTGTGTTTCTTCTTCTTTTATTTCTAAAAAGAAGAGTGTTGATATTGTTATTTTATTGTTAGTAGTATTTTTGCTGCTGCTGTTGTTTTGTTAGTGATGCTGAGGTTGTTGCTATTGCTGCATTTTGTGTTGTTTGTAGTAAGTTACAACTTATTGCTGTCATGGTTGAAGTTTGTATATGTGTAGCAGTAAGTGAGTAGTAGTAGTTGTAGTGTTTAAAATACACTTTGGTTTTTGTCACTCTTTACACATTCTACTACTTACTACGACTACTGCTATGACTGCTACAACCACTACTCGAGCAGAGTATTGTCGCAATGAAAAGCAATTCTTCTTTTACTTGTGGTTTTAACAATAGAACACAGATAGATGATAGATTGAGGGTGGCCAGGTAAATAAATTTAAAATATCTTAAAAGAATCGTGTAATTCAAAACTAACTGTACAGGTCTAGATCGATATTTCAAGAGAATGAAGGTTGCCAAAGGCAATTTAACAATTTTTTAAGAAAATCATTATGGACAGCACTGGAAAGAATGCCTTAAAATTTGATAGGTGTCCAGGTTGACACAATTCATGCTCTAAACTTGGTGTTTTAGACGGACGAGTTCAAAACCTGTGATAAAGTTGCGTACAATTGACCACAGAGTTTAGGTTAGGTTGGATAGGCGTTCGCCAATTGGCGAATTCACTCGGAGGCCATAAGCCCCATTGTGATTCCCTTAATTATATTTCCCTACTCCCCCTCTGATACAAAGTTCTAGCTCTTTAACCACCCCGATTATCTAAGGTATTCTGCTAAAGACGTCAACGAGACACCGTTAAGACAATCCAGGCCATCGAAAAATATTTACCCCAAATGCTTAAGGCGGCTTCTCATTAGACCCGGACATTCACATAGCAAGTGCTTCACAAACTCCTCCTCTACTTCCCCACAGCTTCTACAATAGTCCCTATCAGAAATTACCATACGCACGACCATCTGGCCAATTATACAGTGTAGGTACTCCTACTAATAGGCTAGTCACTACCAAATCCTGTTGGCATTTGGCAGTGGCCAAAGGGTTCTCAACATCCAGCACGAATTGCAAAGCCGATGAGCTTGCAAGACTAGGAACTACCTTACAAGTTCCAACAGAATTGGAATGTGTTGGTATGCCTCTAGAAACTTGCAAGCATAACCTACGACTCTGTTCCGCGACGGAGACTAATCAAAGGTGGGCAAATAAATGGACGTGTGAGACAATACGACTGATTTGGCCTTCTCTTAATCAGGGCCGCACAAATGAGCTGATATCGCTTCCAAGAGGAAGGATTTTTCGACGGTGGTTGCTATAATTACCGGACACTGTCTTATAGGGAAGCACGCAGACCGGTTAAATGTGTCGTCGAATGACTTTTGCCGGTGTTGCATGGATGAAGAGGAGTTTGAAACTATCGAACACTTTCTAGTCAGAGACTTGCTTCACTGGGATCTAGGGAGCTGCACGATCTTTCTGATTTGTCGGATGTCAAAATTCAATATCTAAGAAGTTTCATAAGAAGCTCAAATTGGTTTTAACGAGAGGTACCATTAGGGAAACCTATTACAGTCCCGTGATATCACAATGGACCTTAGAGTCTACTTGTGATGACGTAAAACATCATTAGCCACTCACAACTTAACCTTACAACCTAACCTATCCTGCACGTAGTTAGTGGTATCAACCTATCCCGTATTCGATTCTTAGATATCCTATCAATTTCGTTCATTAACTATAGGAACCGAGATGTCAGGTTCTACACGTTTCCCAACCGATTCCGAGTCATTTATCGCACATTCATCAGCCAATTCATTTCCAGCGACCCCACTATGTCCAGGGACCCAGATTAGCTTGACTGTGTGCTGACTGATTCGACGAAGAGATTGTATACAATTTCTAACGATTCCCGATTTTACAGTGTTTGCTTCTAAGGCTTTCAGAGCTGCAAGACTATCCACGAAAATGTTAAGGACGAAGGTCCCTTGTCTTAATCATCTGCGCGGATTTATCAATTCCAAGTACCTCAGCCTGTTAAACGCTACACTTATACGGAAGTCTCAATGAGGCCTCGATTTGGAGGTATTCAGAGTAAACTCCCAAGCTCGTACCCATCTCCATCTTTGATACGTCCGTAAAGATTTAGATCGTATTCTCTGTCATAACAGAGTTTTCCGCCCAGTGTGCCCTAGTCGGTATTTGGACTTCACAGGTTCTGTCAAAGTTCGTCTGTGGTGAGATAAAGTCGGTTATCTGTTCCAGTTCCGTCCCGCCCACCGTACTTAATATGTTCGAGTGTCCCCAAGAGCGTTGCCTAAGAATTTGCGCCTAAGAACCGATTTTGCTGCTGTGCACTTGAAGTAAATATCTTCGGGCTGAATGTTTAGTATTACTTCCAGGACGGCCTGGGTTGCTCATCTAATAGCAACAGTGATATGCACGCCAGTAGCTTCTATAAATTGCAGAGATAGTTTCTTATCCACTGCTCTACACCACACAAGGGCACCATGTGAAGTATTGGTCTAATTATCACACCATACATCCAGTGCCAATAAGGGGGAAGACGGAAGTAACATAATGCGAAGTATTAATGAAATTGATCACATACTAGAAGGAAAATATATAGTCAAGCTCATAAAGGCCAAGAGGTTGCAGTGGGCAGGTCACGTAGCAAGAATGCCAGAAGATGGAATCCAAAAGAAAATCCTTAACGCTATACCGCACAGGACTAGAGCCAGAGGTAAACCAAGACCAAGATGGCTTAATGGTATTGAAAATGACTGCAGAAAAATCGGCATACATAACTGGAAGAACTCGGCGCAAAGTAAATCTGAATGGAAACAAAATGTGGACAAGGTTAAGGCCCACCCTGGGCTGTTGCACCAAAAGATGATGATGATGACATCCAGTGTATAATATACTTTCTACCGAAAGTATTTCTGCAGGTGTAAAAATCACATATCGACTTTATCATCCGTTACTCTGTATTCCTTTTCCAGGAAAGCTTTGAGTCCAGGATTATACCCAGTTATTTCACCTCATTAGATAGTTCCAGGGTAATTCCATAAAATTTGGGAATAACAAACCTATCTACCGTAGTCCTTTTTGTGGCGGGATTAACTCCCAGACCATTGTTCTTTGCCCATGTCGAAAGTATCATAAGCGCTGATTCCATAATTTCGCTAATCTTTGGTAAAACTTACCTTTTATTAGGATCACAATGTCGTCAGCGTAGAAATCCACCATGCTACCCATTCCGTTGAGTGACTCGATGAACCACAGAGTTTAACATGTTATAAATTCGTCAAATAAAGTAAGTAAAATATTTTAGAAGTAAGAAATGAGACCTTTTCGATATTCCTTAGTCAAAAATTTCTTGATTTTGACAGGTCACACTTAAAAGAAATTTTATGACATTAAATTTTATGTAATGTATGATGTAAAAACGACCTACTTTCTAACTTCATTTTAACCTCAAAATTAAAATTCATGGAATAATTTTAGTTCTCATTAACCCGGATATTGTATTTTGTCATACATCATTGGTCACCCCACAAATACTACAATATTATAATAGTATAACCGCATACAAATTTACAAACCTAACTAAAAAAACCACAGACATGTAGAAATATGTATGTATGAATCCATGTATACCATTATTTATGGTAAAACTCCAGGAACTTCAGTTACACATCTAGTCTCAGAGTCACACTTTTGCCCAAAAAAATATAGAGCAGGGGATGTGACAAAACATTCCAAATAACCAGCAAAAGAATTGAAACAAAATAGAAACAATGTTGTTTGAATGTTACAATATTTATGGTTGACGCAGCAGTAGTTAGGAAAAATGCATATTGAAAATTGTTGGTGTTGTTGCTGCTGCTGCTTTTGTTGCTGGTGTGATGTAAAATTGTTGATGATGTTATTATTTGTTGTTACTGGTGATGCTGTTTGTTGGTTGGTGATGATAGTGAATGTTTTTAACCAACAAATATAGAATTTGAGACAATGCCATGGTAGATGTTCATGCAAATATAATATATATATATTTTGAAGTGTATACCGTTTCCATTAGGAATTAAGAAAACACCAGAAGGCTTACGGGGTTTATTTAATAACTATGACGCCGGTACGACGACGCAACGTCTGGCACGGCTAGTCTGAAGCAGCTGTAACCTAAGAGTGCAACTACCAAAAAAATAAAAACCTTCACTTCTAAAAATTCAAATCTATGGACTCAATAGATCCCAAATCTGCTTTCAAAATTTTTCTAGGTTATACCGTTTTAAAGATATTCGCGTTTGAAGATTTCACAAACCACTGCAACGTATTCGAAAGTTGGTACCAACAAATTTCATAGTAAATAAATTTCGTCATCCAACCTTTTCTAGCTCCATTCCATTTTCTAGCTCCATGGACCTTGTGATCCTTAATACTCCCTCTAAATCAGACGATTTCGTTTTCAAGATACTTGCGTTTAAAATTTAAAAAAAATGATTTATTAGACAGGCAACATGCTGGCAGGCAGGGCAAGTTACTCGTGTTCAGGTTACAAGGGGCACTCCACAAGGGAAAGTGAAATAAGATGCTCGTGTCACTCAATGGAATGGGTATCAAGGTGTTTGCCTACTCTGATGACCTTGTGATCCTAATCAAAGGTAAGTTTTTAACAAGGGTTTGCGAACTCATGGAACCAACGCTAAAGATACTCTCAATGTGGGTAAAGGACAACGGTCTGAGAGTTAATCCGACAAAACCAAAATTGTCGTATTCAAAGAAAGGACTAAGAAAGATAGGTTTATTCTTCCTAAATTAGATGAAATTACCCTGGAACTATCTAATGAAGAGCATGATCAATCACCACTTGGTAAATTATCTGGAGTCTAATTCACTTTTGATGATCGACAATATGGCTTTCGTAGAAGTCGTTCTACGAAAGACCTGTTAGCGTTTCTTTCGGAACGTTGGAGTCGTTCTATTCACCAATTCGGTGAAAGAATAGTAGTTGCTCTAGATATTTCTAAAGCGTTTGATCGTGTGTGACACGGTGCACTCGTTTCAAAACTTATTGCGTTTGGTGTGGGTAGTGATTTCTCTCGATTCATATTGAGTTTTCTCAGAGTCCGATCTATACGAGTTGTTATAGATGGGTTATCATCAGATGAGTTTCGTTTAAATTCAGGGGTACCGCAAGGCTCTGTTCTTTCTCCCACACTTTTTCTTATTTTTCTTAACGACCTCCTGGGTCTAACTTTCAATCCTATCTATTCTTTCGCAGATGACAGCAAACCTTATGATGACCAATCCTATCTATTCTTTCGCAGATGACAGCAAACCTTACTGAGGTTGAAGCTATGAGGCAGAACATGAATGACACACTCAATCAGGACCTTACGACAATCTCCTAGTGGGGTCTTGCGAATCGGGTCGATTTTAATGCTCGTAAGACCCAATGTTGTATGTTGACCCACAAAAGGATTATGGAATCAGCGTCATCTGTATCCATGGGTGGTATAGCTATTGAGGAATCAGATACTCTGGATGTTCTAGGCATGAGGATCCAATGTGATGTTCGCTGGAACCAACATGTTTTTCAAGTGTCGAAAAAAGCATTCAAGAGTCTTGGTTTCTTAAAATGGTGCAAAAATTACTTCACTTCATCTGATCTCCTCACTATTTATACCGCCTATATCCGACCGAAAATGGAATACAACTCCCATATCTGGGCAGGTGCTTCAAGGTCTATAATGAAGCTTCTGGACCGGGTGAAAAGGAGTGGGTTGAAGCTCATCAAGGACAGTAGGGTATCCAGCTCTATTGATTCATTGGAGCATCGTCGGAATGTGGTTTGTGCGACACTGTTCTATCGATATTACCACGGTATGTGTTCATCTAAGATGGGCGAACTAATTCCTGAGACGCGGGTGCATGACCGTAGTACTCGCCTTTCCAGCAGATCACATCCGTTCGTTGTCGACTATCCAATGTTTCTCGGTCGAACTAGCCGTATGTGGAATAAACTTCCGGCAGAAGTTTTTCCAGTCGGCTATATTTTGGAAAAATTCAAATTAAATGTCCACAAACACTACTCCCTCTTTCCTTCTCCTCATAACCTATTTTCCTAATACCAACACAATGCATTGCATTAGTAGGGGGCATCCCCTGAGTGTTGGCTCAAAGTAAAAAAATGCCTTGAAATCAGGGACTCATTGAGACTTCCGGACAAGTGTTGTGTTTACAGTCTGAGGTACTTGCAATTAAAAATCCGCGCATATGTTTATGACATGGGACATAATTCTCTGTACCATTAACATTTTTGTGGACAGTATTGCAGCTCTGACGGCTTTGGAATCAAACACTATGGAATCGGGAATCCTTAGGCACTGTCTACAATTCCTTCGTTGCATAAGTCAACATACAGTGAAGCTAATCTGGGTCTCTGGACTTAGCGGGCTAATGAATATGCTAGGAATGGCTCTGAGTCGGTGGGAACAGGTTGAACGTGACATCTCGGATCCTATAGTGGAATTTATTAACGAACTTGATAGGATGTTAGAGAATAGAATGGAGGATAGGTGGATATCACTGACTGCGTGCAGGATATCGAGAACCCTGGGGTCACTGCCAAATCCTAAGATCACATCAAGTCTTCATACTTTAGGCAAACGGACGGTTATCCTGTCAGTGGGAGTACTAACAGGACATTGTACAACCAGGCAAATGGTCGTGCGATTGGGAATTTCTGACGGAGGCTATTGTAGGAGTTTCGGGGAGGTGGAGGATGAGGATTATGTGAAGCACTTGTTGTGCGAATATCCGGATATAATGAAGCACTGCCTTAGGCATTAGAGGCAAAGATATTTCGATGACTTGGGATGCTTAACCGGTGTCTTAGTGACTTTTCTAGCAGAATATCTTAGGGGTGGTTAAGAAGTAGACCTTCGTAAGGGAGAATAAGGAAATAACCATTAAGGAAATCACAATGGCCTTATGACCTCCGAGTGAATTCGTCATATGGCGGACGCCCATCTAACCTATCCTAACTTTGCAGTCAGAGTCAGAGTTTTTGAAAAGGGATAAAAAAAGTGTGCTTTGGTACTATTCATAAATCCTAAAATATTGGTCCCTAAAACTTTAAATTTGAAATCTAGGCTTCTCTAGCGAAGAAAACTTTAAAAATCAGTACATTTTAGAAACGTCGATGCTAGAGGGAAAAAAGGCTAAAAAGTCGATATTGGTATTTTGACAGTAGATTTTCAAAATCTTCTGATTCATTGAAACATCGTTGGTATTGGAGTAGTGTTGGAGATAGTTTTTCATATGGAAATAGTGTAGTATCAAATTCGTCGAAGTGTGTTCAACCAACACTTATTGTAGTTTATTTATACTTATGTATGAATATGAAATTTTTTTAACCATAAAGCAGTTTTTTCTGTAGAAAATCTCTCTTTATGTTGTATTATTATGAAGTTTTCAAAGTGTAGGTTTTAACAATATAAACCAACTTTTCATTAGGGATATTCACAGTTAAAATCGTATAAGAACCGTGAAAAAAAAATTTAAAAAAGTCAATGGCAGAAGAATTTCACGCCTCAAGAAAGATAAATTAAGAAATATGCCAAAAACTAAATAATTCGAAAATTTTATTATCTTCGCGAAAACAAAAAATGTTGCAAACTTTGCCGAAGTCGTGATACCTTTTGTATTGTGCCGACAAGTTGGCTAATTTTGGTTTGGGAATTTCCAAAATTTTTTGATTTCGGCGAAGATATCCTTGATAGTTTCAAAAACAATATGGTCAAATTGATAATTATTTGTTTTCCCCCATTTTATTTTTGCGAAGAAAGAGAAGTTAGCAGATCGCTTAAAACTTTAAATTATTCTCTGAAAAACAGCCCCAGCCAATACTTAACGTATCTTGTACAAGGTAATCCAAATTTCAAGAAAATATGAAAATTGTCAACCAAAAAATGTGTTTTAAAATATTGAATTCCAATTTTCTAGTCCCCTCTTAAGTTATGATCAAAAGAATCTTGGTAATGCGTACCCTCCTTATATGTTAAAAAAAAAGTGCAGTGTCTTTGTTTGCTGCTGATACACATCCATTTGCATACTTTACATCCCATGCTCTTCTCATTATATGTATATGATGCATTTGATGTGTAAAGTGTCACTGACATAGTAAACAAAGCCGTCAATTGTTAAAAAGTATAAAGCGTTAATGGTTGTTTGGTTTTCTGCAAAAATATTCATTTTTGTTTGCGTTTTTAAATGCAGTCGATAGTAGTTTTTGATAGGGATGCAATATGCAACAAAAAAAAAGTTTTGTTTTTATATACAATAAGTGTTAAAGTTAAAATAACAAATACTTTGGCTGGCAGTTGTGGTAAAGAGGCATTATATTTGCATCAATATGCCAAAACCATTTAAATATAACAAATTTTATTGAGTTTGAAAATGGTCAAGGTCGCAAAAAATACATAGAAGAGGAAAATAGAAAAACGTCAATTAAAATTTAGAGCAGAGAATTTTATGTTTATCAATAGCGATATTAATCGGTTATCTGAATAAAATAAACTAAAAAACCGAAAATTGCCGTCTGTGGAAAGCACAAGATTCAGGCCAAAATATCAAAGCTATATAATTGTTTACAAATGATTGACTGATGATTGACTGACTTATGACTGACTGACTGGTGACTAAATGATGACTGAATGATGACTGACTCATGACTGAGTGATGACTGACTCAAGACTGATTGATGAATGACTGAAGACTGACTAAATGACTGACTCATGACTGAGTGATGACTGACTCATGACTGATTGAGGAATGACTGATGACTGAAAACTGACTAAATGACTGACTGACTGACTGACTGACTGACTGACTGACTGACTGACTGACTGACTGACTGACTGACTGACTGACTGACTGACTGACTGACTGACTGACTGACTGACTGACTGACTGATGACTGACTGACTGACTGACTGACGGATGACTGACTAACTAATGAATGACTGTTGACTGTCTGACTGATGGACTCGTGACTGACTGATGATGGACTGGTGACTGACTGCTGACTGACTGAATAACTGACTAACTGACTGACGGATGACCAACTGATGACTGACTGACTGGCTGATTGACTAATGACTGACTGACTGATAACTGACTGATGACTGACTGATGACTGACTGATGATTGACTGATGACTGACAGATTACTGACAGATTACTGAATGAATGAATGAATGAATGAATGAATGAATGAATGAATGAATGAATGAATGAATGAATGAATGAATGAATGAATGAATGAATGAATGAATGAATGAATGAATGAATGAATGAATGAATGAATGAATGAATGAATGAATGAATGAATGAATGAATGAATGAATGAATGAATGAATGAATGAATGAATGAATGAATGAATGAATGAATGAATGAATGAATGAATGAATGAATGAATGAATGAATGAATGAATGAATGAATGAATGAATGAATGAATGAATGAATGAATGAATGAATGAATGAATGAATGAATGAATGAATGAATGAATGAATGAATGAATGAATGAATGAATGAATGAATGAATGAATGAATGAATGAATGAATGAATGAATGAATGAATGAATGAATGAATGAATGAATGAATGAATGAATGAATGAATGAATGAATGAATGAATGAATGAATGAATGAATGAATGAATGAATGAATGAATGAATGAATGAATGAATGAATGAATGAATGAATGAATGAATGAATGAATGAATGAATGAATGAATGAATGAATGAATGAATGAATGAATGAATGAATGAATGAATGAATGAATGAATGAATGAATGAATGAATGAATGAATGAATGAATGAATGAATGAATGAATGAATGAATGAATGAATGAATGAATGAATGAATGAATGAATGAATGAATGAATGAATGAATGAATGAATGAATGAATGAATGAATGAATGAATGAATGAATGAATGAATGAATGAATGAATGAATGAATGAATGAATGAATGAATGAATGAATGAATGAATGAATGAATGAATGAATGAATGAATGAATGAATGAATGAATGAATGAATGAATGAATGAATGAATGAATGAATGAATGAATGAATGAATGAATGAATGAATGAATGAATGAATGAATGAATGAATGAATGAATGAATGAATGAATGAATGAATGAATGAATGAATGAATGAATGAATGAATGAATGAATGAATGAATGAATGAATGAATGAATGAATGAATGAATGAATGAATGAATGAATGAATGAATGAATGAATGAATGAATGAATGAATGAATGAATGAATGAATGAATGAATGAATGAATGAATGAATGAATGAATGAATGAATGAATGAATGAATGAATGAATGAATGAATGAATGAATGAATGAATGAATGAATGAATGAATGAATGAATGAATGAATGAATGAATGAATGAATGAATGAATGAATGAATGAATGAATGAATGAATGAATGAATGAATGAATGAATGAATGAATGAATGAATGAATGAATGAATGAATGAATGAATGAATGAATGAATGAATGAATGAATGAATGAATGAATGAATGAATGAATGAATGAATGAATGAATGAATGAATGAATGAATGAATGAATGAATGAATGAATGAATGAATGAATGAATGAATGAATGAATGAATGAATGAATGAATGAATGAATGAATGAATGAATGAATGAATGAATGAATGAATGAATGAATGAATGAATGAATGAATGAATGAATGAATGAATGAATGAATGAATGAATGAATGAATGAATGAATGAATGAATGAATGAATGAATGAATGAATGAATGAATGAATGAATGAATGAATGAATGAATGAATGAATGAATGAATGAATGAATGAATGAATGAATGAATGAATGAATGAATGAATGAATGAATGAATGAATGAATGAATGAATGAATGAATGAATGAATGAATGAATGAATGAATGAATGAATGAATGAATGAATGAATGAATGAATGAATGAATGAATGAATGAATGAATGAATGAATGAATGAATGAATGAATGAATGAATGAATGAATGAATGAATGAATGAATGAATGAATGAATGAATGAATGAATGAATGAATGAATGAATGAATGAATGAATGAATGAATGAATGAATGAATGAATGAATGAATGAATGAATGAATGAATGAATGAATGAATGAATGAATGAATGAATGAATGAATGAATGAATGAATGAATGAATGAATGAATGAATGAATGAATGAATGAATGAATGAATGAATGAATGAATGAATGAATGAATGAATGAATGAATGAATGAATGAATGAATGAATGAATGAATGAATGAATGAATGAATGAATGAATGAATGAATGAATGAATGAATGAATGAATGAATGAATGAATGAATGAATGAATGAATGAATGAATGAATGAATGAATGAATGAATGAATGAATGAATGAATGAATGAATGAATGAATGAATGAATGAATGAATGAATGAATGAATGAATGAATGAATGAATGAATGAATGAATGAATGAATGAATGAATGAATGAATGAATGAATGAATGAATGAATGAATGAATGAATGAATGAATGAATGAATGAATGAATGAATGAATGAATGAATGAATGAATGAATGAATGAATGAATGAATGAATGAATGAATGAATGAATGAATGAATGAATGAATGAATGAATGAATGAATGAATGAATGAATGAATGAATGAATGAATGAATGAATGAATGAATGAATGAATGAATGAATGAATGAATGAATGAATGAATGAATGAATGAATGAATGAATGAATGAATGAATGAATGAATGAATGAATGAATGAATGAATGAATGAATGAATGAATGAATGAATGAATGAATGAATGAATGAATGAATGAATGAATGAATGAATGAATGAATGAATGAATGAATGAATGAATGAATGAATGAATGAATGAATGAATGAATGAATGAATGAATGAATGAATGAATGAATGAATGAATGAATGAATGAATGAATGAATGAATGAATGAATGAATGAATGAATGAATGAATGAATGAATGAATGAATGAATGAATGAATGAATGAATGAATGAATGAATGAATGAATGAATGAATGAATGAATGAATGAATGAATGAATGAATGAATGAATGAATGAATGAATGAATGAATGAATGAATGAATGAATGAATGAATGAATGAATGAATGAATGAATGAATGAATGAATGAATGAATGAATGAATGAATGAATGAATGAATGAATGAATGAATGAATGAATGAATGAATGAATGAATGAATGAATGAATGAATGAATGAATGAATGAATGAATGAATGAATGAATGAATGAATGAATGAATGAATGAATGAATGAATGAATGAATGAATGAATGAATGAATGAATGAATGAATGAATGAATGAATGAATGAATGAATGAATGAATGAATGAATGAATGAATGAATGAATGAATGAATGAATGAATGAATGAATGAATGAATGAATGAATGAATGAATGAATGAATGAATGAATGAATGAATGAATGAATGAATGAATGAATGAATGAACGAATGAATGGCTGACTGATAACTGACTGATGACTGACTGACGACTTACTGATGAATGACTGATGACTGACTGATTACTGACTGATGACTGACTGATGACTGACTGATGACTGAATTATGACTGACTGATGACTGACTGTTGACTGACTGATGACTGGCTGATGACTGACTGATGACTGACTTATGACTGACTGATGACTGACTGACTAAATTACTGACTAACTGTAAAATCACACATCACGCCCCAGCACAAACCACGGAGGCTACACTAAAAAAAGTAAACTAAAAAATGGTTAGTTTACAAGGAAGGTCTTTCACAGGGCACCCACCGATTGTCCTGAAACTTGCATATAGGAAAAAGTTACCTGTTTCTTTTTAAATCCTGAATTAATAGTTTTAGAAACTTGAAATGTAGGATCATTATGCAGAAAAACTCTCTTACAAAAGTGCTCCATAGAAAGTTCCGATTTTATGAAGGCAAAAAAATGTACATTGGTACTTTTTTTGATTTTTTGAAAAAATAACACAAAATCTTGCCCTCAGAATTGATGCAAGCAATATGACGAAACATTTTTTTAAATTTTTCCTTAGTTTTTTTTTTATTAAAAATGAAAAATTGCGTTATGAAAAAAAATTCAAGTTTTAAATTTTTTTTAAAACCAAAAATAATTTTTCAAAATGAAAATATATGACTAAAACTGACTTATCAATTTTGCACATCTCACCTTTCTTAAAAATGTATTACTATTTTTTAACCATTTTAAATCTTTAATATTAAGTTTATTATCATTTCCAGTGCATTTAATCCTTAAATATCCTTATAAATGGCAATTTAATGCTATTCATTTAAAACACCCTCCTTCTTTAAAGCAGTTCTATGGCAGTCTGCCTATGGAAAGCTTAAACAAATCACTTATAATCTCGATAATAAAAGCTAAAAACAACCAACCCACAAAATTTACATCCGTTTAATATGAATATGGAAAAACACCTCATATTTCGTTTTTTTGGGGGAAAACAAAAACGTCATAATGTATAATTTTCACATTTCAAAACGCAGAAAAACAATAATAATGCTGCATTAACATGTACTTGTTTAAAAATTTGGAAAAAAAATATATTTGCAAGGGGGAAAAAATTAAACAATAAAAATAGCTACAAAAACAAATTATATGTAGCTTATCAAATGCTATATAAAATTTTTGGAAAATAAAATTTTCCTTCACCTTTTTCGATTGAAAAAAAAAACTGAAGGTATGAGGTTGGCAAATGAAATTGAAAATATATGTTACTTGAACATATTTTAGAGTGGAATGAAAAAGTAGAATGTCAAATTAAATATTACTTAAAAAAATTGGTAATTAATAACAAGGTACTTAATAACATGGTACTTAATGAAAATGTACTTTAAAAAGTGTTAGTTTTTAAAAATATGTTATTAAAAGATGATACTTTACAAATGTTCATTCTCAATAGCACTTTATTGGTACTTTTCGTCAAACAATATTATTTTGATTGGTACTTTTTAGAAAATGATTATAGAACAAACGGTTCATTTCCAAAATGGTATTTATATGAAATATTTACTCGACTAATGGTCCTATAAACTGGAAACTTAGAATGTAGTATCCTCCGGGAAAAAGTTTAGAATAATGTACTTTGGTACTTTTTCAATCTACTGAAAAAATGGTCATGAAAACCCTAATTTGAAAAGAAAGAACCTCCAAAAATTTAAAAAGTACATTTTGGAACTTCAATTCTAAGGGGGATGATAAGGGGAATAAAGAGTACTTTGGTACTTTTTATATTTTTTGAAATAATGACCCTAGAAACATAAAATGTGTAGTGTAGGATCCCTTGGTAAAAAAAACATTCGGAAAATTGCGATTCTAATTGTAAGTGGGTAAAATAATGTACTTTGATACTTTTTCTTAAATAATGCCCATAGAAACTTAAAATCAAAATGATGGATCCTACTGCCTTAAAGACATTCTGAAAAAAAGTAAATTTTGAAAATTCAAATTTAAGGAGTTAAATAGTGTAAACATTTTACTATGGCACTTTTTTTTTGTAATGTGGGATTATCCAGCGAAAAAAAACCTTCCAACAAGTGTACTTTTTAAGAAATTTTCAATTCTATGTAAAAAATGGTAAACAAGTGTACTTTGGTACATTTTCAACCTCCTGAAATAAAAGTCATAAAACCTTTGTTTTTGGAATATCGGATCATGCATTGGAAAAAATGGTGTGATTATTACCAGATTTGGTTGGGTTATTAAAGTACGAATTAAACACACAAAAATAAAATTTTATAAAATATTATGTATTCATGAAATTTTAGAGATTAATGTGAATACCGGGAGGGTGGTTTGTATGGGGGCTACAAAAATAACTGGTCCGATTCCTTTAAAATTTGGAATGGCAATTTATGAATACAAAACACTTTTCCCTTCCAAAGTTCGAAAGGATACCTAAAAAAATACGGCTGTTAAGGTCATTTGACCAACATTTTGAGGGGACGTTTGTATGGGGGATAGGTCAAAACATGGACCGAACATGTTTCAACAGCGTTCTTCCTTGGGCCAAAAGAAGCTCAGGTTTCAAATTTCAGACGAATTGGTTAAAAACTGCGATCTGTATCGTGCACACAACGTTTATATGGACGGACGGACATCGCTAAATCGACTTAAAAAGTGATCCTGAGTCGATCGGTAATCTTGAAGGTGGGTCTAAAACCAATATTTCGGGTAGTTACAATCATCAGCACAAACTCATTATTCGGAGAACTTTCGGGTATTTAGCGGTTAAGAGCTACAAAAATGCTTTCAAACTTTTTGTTGTGTTGACAATGAACATTTTTAAATTTTTTTAAATCCAAAATTAGGACCCATTGGGGTCCACACATGTGAAGAACACATGCTCTATCTGGTTTAGTTTTCGAAATAGTGACATTTTAAATTTAAAAAAAAAAAAAAAAATTCCCCAAATTATAAAAAATTTTACTAAAATAGTGAAAAAACAAATCCACAAATCTTAGAAGATGGACTACTGGTAGAAAATTACGTACTAAAACTAAAGTAGAGGAATATGTCTTAAAAATAAAGATATTTTTCATATATCACTGTTGAACAAATTCATAGAAACTAGCACTCCCATGAATCAGAATACATGAATTTAATAGATTTTGACCTCCTGATTCCAAATCTGCCTTTCAAATTTTTCTATCACGTAATGTTTTTAAGATATTCGTGTTTGAATATTAAAAAAAACGCTAATTTAGACCTTTTTGGGTCTTCCCTGTAACGTATTCTTAAGTTGCTCACACAAAATAGGGTTTGATTTAGTATAAATGAGACCTCTTGATTCCAACTTGTCTAACGCGTACCGTTTTGAAAATATTGTCGTTTGAAAAACTCAAACTCGACTGTAAAGCATTCTTAATAAATCACACTGAAATTTTTAAACGCGAATATCTCGAAAAAGAAACATGCTAGAACAATTTTGATAACAGTTTTGGAATCAGGAGGTCCATTTTATATAAAATCAAGTCCCCTTTTGTGGAAGCAACGTAAGAATATGTAAAATCTATAAAGGCCAGTTAGACATTTCACTGGGAGGTTTTTCTTGTCGAACAGTGTATTTATTGAAAATTTTTTTGGCGGTAAGAATTTCTTCCATGTATGAGGGAATTCCATTTAAGGAATATAATGGACTATTTAATAGTACATGAACTAAAATTTCTTATAGTACATGAACTAAAATTTCTTCCCAACAATTAAGAAATTTCCCAACTTTTAGTTAAATTTAACTAAATTGTGGGAAAATGTATAAACTATTATGAAGAACATTTTTTCAAAGTTTAAGTTAAGTCTTTTGTTGAGTGTATACTAGAGTTGTCAACCGATTAAGAATAATTCGATTAATCGATCAAACAAAACCAAACTCTTGTTCGATTAATTTAAAAATGACGATTTTCGAATAACGAATAAATCGATTAATTTATGACAATTAATCGAACAATTATTTTTTTATACCCTCCAACTACAGTATGAAAATATCGGTCTAGGACCCCATATATATTATGGATCAGGAATCGATTCTAAGACATTGTAGCGATATCCGTCTTGGAAGGGCACGATACAGTCCAAAAGAAAAAAGCTATACTCCTGAATTTTGGCACAATTATGTCTTATGGTCATAGGCTGGTAAAGTTCGAAAGCAAAATCGGACGGGGGAAAAATGTTCCCCCTTAAAGAACTTAAACACCACCAGAAAAACAATTTGTATATCCTCCAACCACAGTATGGGGGTATACTCACTTTGTCATTCCGTTTGTAACGCATCGAAATATCGGTCAGGGATCCCATAAAGTATATATATTATTGATCTATGATCGATTTTAACACATTCTGTGAATGTCCGTCTGTCCGTCTGTCTGTAGATGGTACGATGCAGTTCAAAATAAAAGAGCTAGCCTCCTGCAATTTGGCACGACTATGTCTTATGGTCCTAGGCAGGTTAAGTTCGTAAATGGGCAAAATCAGTTTTTTGTATGAATTATTTTTTTTTTTTTTTTTTGTTAATAAAAATATTTTTTAATAACCCCATTTTTATTCGTTATTCTCATCGATTAATCGAATAATTTTTTAGATTTAATCGTTTGATCGAACGAACAAAAGCAATTATTTGAATTATTCGAACAAAGCTAAAAGGCGAATAATTGACAACTCTAGTGTATACTCCTATTAATTCGGGAGTTTTCGGAATTTTCCTGTAGGTCCATATAGTGTCATAAGGTGGCAACGAAATTTTTAAAAATCGATATTCACTTGTCAGATAATCAACTAAAATGGTACTTTTCTAAAATTGATTATTTATAAAATGGTACTTTTTGCAAAATGATAGTTAACAAAATGTTTTTTTTTTTTTTTTTTAATATAATTTTTTATCGACCTTATCTTTGATTATTTATTTTTTCTTAGAATTATCTAAGGCAGGCTTTCAAGGTTACAGTTTAATGAAAAATAAAAAGACTATAAATTCATAATTTTACTCCTCCGACGTTTCGTTGAGATTTTTTCAACTTCCTCAGGGATTTTAAATTTTATTGAATATATAATCTTTATCACATTATTATTTTATAAATATATAATTGTTTTAAACAATACAAAACGTAGAACATAAAACACAAAAATAAATAAAATAATTAATAAAAATAAATAAAAATATATCACAGTTGAACTTTCTTTTGGTATCACAGTTTAAAATTGACTGACTTTTTTTTTTTTAATAAAAGAAGATATTTTAAACATTTTTTATAAATTAAATTGTCCTTTTTAATTTTTATTTTAAAAACGTTATTTTAATTAACAATGTTTTATAAAATTGGTATAAAATTGATTTTGTATGAAATTCCAATAGCATAAAATGGTACTTTAACTTTATAAAGTACCACTTTACTAAAATGATACTAATGGTACCTAAAATCAATGGTACTTTAATTAAATGTTAAAAAAAAAAACTTTATTTTTCACCTCCCCTCTAATGCCCAAAGAATATGAATATTTAACCAACTGCTCTGCTCGTGCCTTCTTTTTTATACATATTATAAATAAACCAACCGAATCCACCCAAAACAATCCACAAACAATTGTTCCAATTGTATTTTTATATTCATATAAACCTTGTACCTCCTTATAATTTATGAAACTGAATATTTTCATTTAAACAATAACAAAACAATAATAATGAAAATATGAAAAGTCTTATGGCAGTTTGGCACGATTTCGAGGAAAATGTTTTAAAATACTTCATGATTTGTTGAGTTAATCTTTAAAAGTAGACGTGAGAAATTGCAGTTTTATTTTTATATTCAAACAAAATACTATTTAAAGTCATTATTATGTGGTTTTCCTGTTAGTGGTGTTCAACTAGGATAAGGGGACGGCAAAGAAAATCAGAAAATCATGATTTTCCTTTTTTTCAAAAAAAAAATTTTTTTGAGGGTTGATTTTTCAAAGAAAATATTTGAAAAGTATAAATAAATTATCATTAACACTATTATAAATATTAATAGAATCATAATTTTGGGATTATAAAATAAGAGAGATTTGAAAAAACAGCACGTTTATTTTCAAATGAGTTTTCAAATATTTTTGAAGTTAAGGTTTAATTTCAGTTTTAGTTTGAAGTTTGAGATATGAGGGGTTTAGAAGATAACCAAAATTTCAGAAATTTTTTTTGGATAATTTATTAAATCTCCAGCTGTGTTATTAACGCACGTTAGTGTCAGTTTTTATGAAATCATATATTTGTATTTCTTTATTTTAAGGTTTTAATAATCTGCTGGAACACGCGTTTCATTTTAAATATAATATTAAGTTTTATGGTTGTCATGGTTTTGATAGAAATTATCATTAATCTTAAATTACACTGATCAATTGATGAATTCATATCTTTTTTACTAGTGGTCACAAATGGTAAGTTTCTCAATGGAATTAAAATTACAAAATGTTTAAACAATTCTTAAAAAAAAAAAATCAACAAGGAAAGTCTCTCTTGTGGAACACTGTGAACTTATTTTACTTTTTTACTGACAGCCAATATTAAACATGATCCGGATGTTACGACAGCCATTATTAAACATGATCCGGATGATATACGTCTGAAAGTAGAGATCAAATGGAGTTAAACTGCATTTACAGTTTCTCATTTCGTGATCCCGTTTTCTTTTAAAAGGATTTCAAAGTTTTCGAGGATACATTTTGTAAAATATTTTTGAAATATTTGTAATTGTCCTAAAATGACACTGGTGACGGCAGATGAAAGAGTAGAATCTCCTCTAATTTTTCCAATTTTATATTTTACCATATCAGGATAAAAGAATGGGAATAAAGTCATTTGAAAACTTTATCAAAATATTTTGTTGAAAATTTTTAATGATATTGAAGGACACATTTTTGAATGGATAAGTAAAATTAACCCCAACGACTCCAAAAATTTTTTTTTCGAAAATTTTTTTAGAACTGAAAAACTTATCCCACCAAAATCAAATTTCTTGCCGTGAATAAGCTAACCAAGTTATATTATAATTAATAACAAAAAAAATTAAAAATCAAAAAAAAAAATTTTTGGTTTGTATGGAAAAATGATTTTTGAGGCCCCGCTCTTTAAGGCCCCGTCGCGTAGAGAAGGCGTGGTCGTAGGGGCGTAAAATTTTTCCTCAGTTATTTTTAAGTCAAAAGGAAAAAAATGAGCGGGAACCGTCTCAACATTTCCAACATTTCCAAAATAAGGGACACTCTAATATTCACATATGTCAACCAGCAGCCGAATTAAAGCATTTTGTATTTTTAGGTTATGTTGAATGTACTAAAATTTTTGAGGTGTCCTTACATTTTTGTTCATATCTTTGAACCGCTAAACCGATATCGCTCAAATGCAAAACCAAACTTCTCGGGAGAACTTCCAATAAATGTGTTAAGTTTCAGTCATCTCCGTGTAATATTTTGGCCGTGATCACCATTTCCACAGACAGTCAGACGGACAGACGGACATCGCTAAAATGTCTTAAAATCGATCGGGGATTATGAACATACTCCATGTCAAATCGGACACTTTGAAAATTTTTTTTTTTTAGATTTTCCCAATTTGCTTACAGTTTTTAGTACCCTTCGAAAACTCCTTCGTGGTAAATTTTCAGATTTTTTTGATAACCCGTTCAAAAGATATCGAATTTTTAAAAATTGGTGGTTTGTTCCTTTACTCAAACTTCTTTTTATACCCTCCACTTAGTGATAGAGGGTATATATAAGTTTGTCATTCCGTTTGTAACTCATCGAAATATCGGTCTGGGACCCCATAAAGTATATATATTCATGATGTTCGATCGATTTTAAGACATTCTAGCGATGTCCGTCTGTCCGTCTGTCCGTCTGTCCGTCTGTCCGTCTGTCTGTCTGTCTGTCTGTGGAAAATGCTGTCGCGGACAAAATATTACACAGAGATGACTGAAACTTAACATATATATTGGAAGTTCTCCCGAGAAGTTTGGTATTGCATTTGAGCGATATCGGTTCAGCGGTTCAAAAGTTATGAACGAAAATGTAAGCACACCTCAAAAATTTCAGTACATTCAACATAACCTAAAAATACAAAATGCTTTAATTCGGCTTCTGGTTGACATATGTGAACATAATTTGTATTTAAACAAGTACGAACATATTTTTTGACAAAAAAAGAAAAAAATCGCGGATTTTTTTTTTTTTACCAAAATTTTTTTTCGCGGAAATTTTTTTTAAATTTTTTTTTTTTTCAAAAGTAATTTCCTTTTAAATAAAGTTTTTTGCAATAATCTTTTTGAAATTGTGGAGGGTATCACTACATTCGGCAAGGCCGAATTTAACTTTTTTACTTGTTTTTTTTTAATTTTTGTTTTTTTACATACTTTAAAAAAAAATCCCAAAAAATTCTTAAAAGCGCTTTAGTATGAGATTTTTACGTTTAAAATTTTAATCTCATTTTTGAAAATGTTTGTACTCTTTGATTTTTTTGAATTTTTTTTTTGTGTTAAACCTCTATCGATTGTACAAATTTTTTGCACAGGAGGATCGTGGGATAACAATTATTACTCTTTTTTTTATATTTTTTGAAAAAAAAATTATTGTAATTTTCCAATCTTAAAATCATTTCTACTGCTCCAATGGTGCGTCATAGAGGGGTCATTTATAAGACCGACCCCCATTAATTTTTATGTCTTAACATTTTTGTGGAACAAAATAATACCCTATCTCCAATTTCTAAGGGAGCTCCCAAACAAAACGAAATTTTTTAAAATTTCCTCCAACCGTTCTAACTGCCCTAATAGTGCCCTTAGAGCAACAAAATGTATGACCGACCCACAATATTTTTTTAGTCCAAACTTTTTCTCTAAACAAACCTACACCCTATCTCTAATTGTTAAGGCGGTCCCCATACAATTTTTTTTATTTTTTGTAAATTTGTTTTATTTTATCAGCTTCCAATGGTCCAATGGTTCGTCCGAAAGGGGTCATTTGTGAGACCGACCCACATTTATTTTTACCCTACAACATTTGTTTAAAACATTACGCCCTATCTCGACTCCCTAAATAGGCTCCCATACAAATAACAGTTGGAGCAAATTTTATAAAAATGTAATTTTGAATGGAAGCCTACTTAGGAAGTGGAGATAGGTCGTAGGTATGTTTTAAAAAAATGTTGTAGGGTAAAAATATATGGGGGTCGGTCTCACTAATGACCCCTCTCGGACTCACCATTGGAGCGGTAGAAGCTGTTTAAATAAAACAAATTAACAAAAAATAAAAAAAATTGTATGTGGACCGCCTTAAAAATTAGAAAAAAAGGGTAGGTGTGTTCAGGGAAAATGTTTGGAATAAAAAAATATTGTGGGTCGGTCATATATTTTGTTGCTCTAAGGGCATTATTAGAGCAGTTGGAGCGGTTGGAGCAAATTTTAAAAAGTGTCGTTTTGTGTGAGAGCCCCCTTAGAAATTGGAGATAGGGTATTAGTTTGTTCCAAAGAAATGTTAAGACGTGGGATTACCACGATCCTCCTGGACAAAAAATTTGTAGAATCGATAGAAGTTTTACACAAAAAAATTAAAAAAAAAACGAAGAGTACAAACATTTTCAAAAATGAGATTTAAATTTTAAAACTTAAAAATCACATACTAGAGCGCTTTTAAGAATTTGTTGTGATTTTTTTTTTTAAAAGTACGTAAAAAACAAAAATTTTGAAAAAAAAAAATTAAATTTGGAGTAAAAGAAGTTTGAGTAAAAGAAGTTTGATTTAAAGGAACAAACTACCAATTTTTAAAAATTCGATATCTTTTGAACATGTTATCAAAAAAATCTGAAAATTTACCACGAAGGAGTTTTCGAAGGGTACTAAAAACTGTAAACAAATTGGGAAAATCTAAAAAAAAAATGTTTCAAAGTGTCCGATTTGACATGGAATGCCTCATATACTTTATAGGGTCCCAGACCGATATTTTGATGAGTTACAAAAGGAATGACAAACTTATATATACCCTCTATCACTAATTGTAAGTGGGTGGAGTGTATAAAAAGTTAATTTGAGTCCTCCTCTTTAAATTTTATCAAGATTTAAGTGTGTCAACAGAGAGACATACCTTGTGAGAATGTTACGGTTTTCCCATAAAAAGTCGTGTTTATTATTTTTATAATAAAATATTTTCAGCTACGTCACAAAAATACAACCAGTTCCATTTTTAATGACCTTAACAAATTATTTCGAGGCGCACATTTAAGGGCCAATTCGTTTTTATTTCCATTCTGACTTTCTTTTAAAAATGTTTGTACTTATCTTCTAGTTCCATCCAACAAGTATCCAAATGGCACTTACCTAAATAAGAAAAAAAACAAGTAGAAAAATTAAATTCGACTTGGCCGAATCTATGAATACCCTCCACAATGCCCATTTTAAGTGATAGTAAATTTTCTAACGTGAAAAAAATAACAGTTATGATTAGAAATATTTTATTTTGTGTAAATAAATTTTTTTTTAGTAATTTTTGAAAAAAAAAAAATACTAATTTTTTTTTGAGTATAAAATTTTTTTGAGTGTAAAATTTTTTCGAATTTTACATTCAAAAAAAAAAAATTACTAAGTTTTTTTTTGAGTGTAAAATTTTTTTTGAGTGTAAAATTTTTTCGAATTTTACATTCAAAAAAAAATTTACTAATTTTTTTTTTGAGTGTAAAATTTTGTTTGAGTGTAAAATTTTTTTTTAAAATATTTTTGTGACTTACCAATGGTTTTAAAACAGGTTTAACGGGTTTTCACCACGTGCATTTAAGGTGAAGCTAATCTGATATTAACGGTTTTGCTAATAACTTTTGAACCACTGGACCGATTTGGGGGAAATTCAATACGAACTAGGCTGGAGGAACGAAAAACATATATGCCAAACTTCAGCATCCTCAGAATTGACTTTCGAAAGTTATAGTGCTTTTTATCTCGTAAATTCGCGAAACACCCTTGCCGAAATTTACTCTTTTGCTCATAACTTTTGAACCACTGGACCGATTTGGCTGGATTGCAATACCAACCTGACCAGGTAAATGACAAACATATATGCCAAACTTCAGTAGCCTCTGTAAAGTCTTTCAAAAGTTAGCGTGTTTTCTACGGACAGACAGACAGACAGACAGACGGACGGACGGACGGACGGACGGACGGATATCGCTAGATCGACTTAAAAGTGATCGAGGATCATAAATATATATACTTTATGGAGTCCTAGACTAATATTTCGAGGTGTTACAAACGGAATGACAAACTTATATATACCCTCTATCACTAGAGTGGAGGGTATAAAAATTTCGTTGTCCCCTTATGAAACAATGTGAACCTTCGGGAAAATTTCGATAACTTCAAAACTAACAGGAATATCGTCTAACGCAAAAATACGTGTCGACTTAAATTTAATAAAGATTATTTCGTATTCATATGGATATCGTAGGTCTATGTCTTCATATCAATACCCCCCAAAATTTACACATTTTCATGAAAAAAACAAGTAAGAGTGTTAAATTCGGCTGTGCCGAATCTTTTATACCCTCCAAAATGTAAAAAAAAAAAAATTGTCAGGGGCGTTTTTTTTTTTTGGGGGGGGTGGTGTGATGGGGGTCAGTGGGGGATGTTGACAGCACCTTCCCATCCCGATAAATATAACAAATGTTTCATTTATTTAACAAAAATACAAAAAAACATGTAAAAAAGTGTATTTTTTCAGAGGTTGGTTTAGTTCTTCAAGGGGGAACTTTTTTCCCCCTGGTCCGATTTTGCTCATTTACGAACTTAACCTGCCTATTAACATGAGACATATTTGTGCCAAATGTCGGGAGTCTAGCTCTTTTATTTTGGACTGCATCGTGTTAACTACAGACGGACAGACGGACAGACGGACGGACAGACGGACGGACGGACGGACATCGCTAGAATGTCTTAGAATCGATCACTGATCATAAATATATATACTTTGTGGGGTCCTAGACCGATATTTTGATGCGTTGCACACGGAATGACAAAGTGAGTATACCCCCATACTGTAGTTGGAGGGTATAATAATTTACAAAACCGAATTTTTACAAGGTTATGCTACCGTTGCACAGTGGGTTGAAACATGTAAACTGGGGATTAATTCAGAAAAGCCCTTTATTATTAATATTTATATTTTTTTAGACTAACTTTACATTATTTAGTAAAAAAAAATGTTTTACAAAAAAAAAAATTATAGAAAATATTTTTTATTAAAAAAGAAGATATAACCTTTTTATAAAAATTGGCTCCTACCGCTCTAACTGCTCAAAGGGTGCCCCAAGAGATGTCAAATGTGTGACCGACCCCAAATATTTTTTCAATCCCAACATTTTCTAAGAATATACCTACCCTCTATCTTTAACCCTTAAGGTGGTCCCATACAATTGTCTTTGATTTTTTTAAATTTATTTTATGAAATCAGCTCCTACCGCTCCCATGGTGCGTCTTGGAGTATTAATCAATAAGACCGATCCCCATTAATTTTTACCCCCCACATGGACGTATACAGGGGGTGGGCACAGGGGGCACGAGCCCCCCTTTTCGATTTGAAAATTTTTAAAATTTAATACATAGCAACACATTATATAACAAAAATACACTGGTTTCAAAACATTTTTGTACTTAAAGAAAGTTTTTAGTTTTTTTTTATAAAAACTCTAGCTCTTTTTCCGGTTTAGAATTTAACAAATGAAAAAAAAATTGAAACTATACTCAAAAATAAACGTCAAATCTGAGGATAATACACCTAATTGATCCATATGAGGAATCTGCCGATTTAAGCGGACGCGGTTTGCTAAATTTTTCTCTGGATTTTTTAAACTTCAAACTTGAATGTTCGATAATGCAACGCGCTAACTTACGAATACGTAACAGTAGAACCACAAAAAGACCTAAAAAACGGCTTCGATATATCAAACACAAATTTCGGCAAAAATGCTATACGCTTGAAAAGTTTCTTAAGATGATTTGAATTAAGGAGGTCAAACTCTATTTAGTTAAATATTTTCATTTTGGAAAAAGAAAATTTATAAACAAAATCTGATGTTCTGACATTTTTTTTATATAAAGACGAAATCGTGTAGGGAGGGGGGGGGGCAGTCCTAGCTAAATATAAAACGGCGATGACTAAAAAAAATTGAAAGTTGTGCGCCCCCGTTTTCAAATTCCTGGATACGTCGCTGACCCCCCAACATTTTTTTGGAACATACTTATACTGAATCTCCACTCGATAATGGGCTCCCATACAAAATGCCATTTTTATAAAATCTGCTCCTATAGCACTAACTGCTCCAAGGGTGCCCCTAGAGATGCGAATGTGTGACTGACCCCAAATATTTTTTCAACCCCAACATTTTCTTAGAATATACCTACCCACTATCTTTTACCCTTAAGGTGGTCCCCATACAATTTTTTTTTTATTTTTATTAAATTTGTTTTATGAAATTAGCTCCTACCGCTCCCATGGTGCGTAGTAGAGTGGTATTCACTAAGACCGACCCCCATTAATTTTTACCCCCCTAAATTTTTTTCGGCCCCATTATCGTATTCGCACTCGATAATGGGGCTCCCATACAAAATGCCATTTTTATAAAATCTGCTCATAAAGATCTAACTGCCCCAAGGGTGCCCCTAGAGATGTCGAATGTTCAACCCAAACATTTTCTTAGAATATACCTACCCTGTATCTTTAACCCTTAAGGTGATCCCCATACAATTTTTTTTTTTATGGAATCAGTTGCTACCGCTCCATGTGGCTCCTATAGGGTGAAATGTGAGATCCACTATCATTATTTTTTCCCACAACTCTTTTTTCAGCATACGCACCCCGTATCTCCTTTAACTAAGGGGGCTCCCATAATGCCCTTTCTCAAATGTTTTTCAGCTTTTTTTAGCAACTGAAGTTCTTTCACAAAAAATTTAAATAGGTAAAAAAACCCGGTGTTTCTGCAAAAGTTTTGTTTGGAATATATAGGCTAAAACGCCATATTAAAATAGCATTTAATAAAATTTGCTTGATCGCGACCTGAAATTTGTTAAAACTCAATTTTTATATCAAAAATACCCCAATATGGAGCACTTTTTAAAAAAATATTAAAAATATTTGAAAATCATTTATCTAAAAATCACTTATCAAAAACCTAAAGTTGATGATTCCATTTTAATATATTAACTTTTAGAAAGCTTAATAAGAATTATCAGCACTGGAAATATCTCAATTTTCACTTTTAGGCACGGCACGTAAAATTTTGAAAAATTATTTGACTTTCACCGCTCACAGTCAATAGAGTAATTTACACAAAACAAAAGTTTTTGGCAAATAGTGTTGTAGAATTTAATTACCTTTCACCCAGTACCAAACACGAATGTGTAGGATAAAGTTCAGCTTTTGAATTAATCCTCACTTTTGGTACATTTCAACCCTCTGTGTGTTGGCTAGGAATTAAAAAATCCTTTCTTCTCATACACCCAAAAAAAAACGTGGGTATTCAATACTAAAAATTTAACTAATTTTAGTCCAAAAGGACCTAGTGCAGAAATTGGTAACCAATACTAAAATTTTTAACTAATATTAGTCAAAACCAGTAAAAATTACTAATGTTAGTACTTTGAAGATACTAAAATTAGTAACCAATTAGTAGATCTTGGTACAATATCACTTACTAAACCTTTAACTGTAGAATTATTTTGAGTGTATGTAAACATCATATAGTTTCTTAGAAAGAAATGGCTGAAAAATCCAAAAAAAAATAATTTTTTTCCATTTTTTTGACCCATGTTTTGAAGCCCTAAATCCCCGATATGGCCGATAAACCGAGACACCCCAACCTTAGAATTGTCTATTTTATATATTTCACGTTTCGTGCAAATCGGTTCATAAGGGTTGAGATTAGTGTGGCCCAACAACATATGGAAAAATACCAAGTATAACTCAAAACTGAACGTACCTCAAAATATGATAGATGGCATCGTAATTAACAATTTTAACTCAGTATAAGTGTTTGCAACCTCCAAAGAAATCTTGAAATTTTTTTTATTGGAATCTTAAAAATAACCATATGAAATGCTAGCGTAACAAGAGCACATAATTCACATGTGGCCATTTTGTCCTAAGTTTGTCCTTAAACAAAAAAAAAAAATACATATTAAAAAAAGCGGAACCCTGCATTTCACTAAAACCGCTGTAACTCAAAAACTATGCGGACCATTAAGTTGCGATAAAGTTCATTTGAAAGGTAATACAAATATCTTTAATTTGAGTATAATATCCAAAAAAATTTTTTTTTTGTTTTTTTCCTATTTGAAACTAAAATGTCCTTATTGTCCTTTGTAGGCAACCTTAGGGCAAAATGGCCATATGTGACTTGCAAACACATGTGATCAGTTAGCATCCCCTTCTAATCGTCGTAGGGTGCTGCAATTTGGCTCAAAATATTAGTTACGATACCATCTTTCATTTTTTAAGGTACGTTGACCTGTAGCGAAGCAAAAGGAATTTTGGGCCACCCTAGTTGAGATACTTCCCTTGTAAGTTTAGTCTCTAAATTCAAACATATATTATCCAGTTCGTGTTCAACGATTTTTTCATTTTTGGCGGACGGTGTTATCTTTAAAAAGTTAATTTGTGACCTCCTCTCTAACTTTTATAAAGATTTAAGTGTGTCAACAGGTAGATATACCTTGTGATGTTTACAGAGTTCCCATAAAAAGTCGTGTTTACAACTTTTATAATAAAATATATTCAGCTGAGTCACAAAAATACAACCGGTTCCATTTTAAATGCCATTAAGAAATTATTTTGAGGCGCCCATTTAAGGGCCAATTCGTTTTATTTCCATTCTGACATTCTTTTAGAAATTTTTGTACTTATCTTCAATCTCTTACCAACAAGTATCCAAATGGCACTTACCTAAAAAAGAAAGAAAAAAAATAAAATAAATAAGTTAAAATTGTTATAAACTAATGTTTTATTTCTATAAATTAAAAAAAAGTTAAAACATTTCATCAATATATAAAACATGCATTAATTTTAAACCAACATTCAATTTAGGTCTTATTGATAAATAATGTTTTAAAAAATGTATTAAAGTTTTTTCGTCTGTTGATAAATGTTGTTTTATGCAAAACTTTTATTTTTATAAATTGTTTTTGGATAAATTTGACTGATGGCTAATTTTTTTTTAACCAATATGCATGTGAAAATAAAACTTTTACCAAACTCATTAATTTAGTCTACTTAAGCTATAAAATATGAAAAATTATTTATTTAAGCAAAAACCAAGAGGGGAAAACAAAAAGTGTCAAAGTTTTATAAAAAAATGAACAAACAAGTTAAATTCGGCCTTGCCGAATGCATGGACACCCTCCAGAATGTAACAAAATTTATTTGCAAAATAAAAAAAATTAGAAAAAAAAAAATTCAGCGAATTTTTTTTTTTTTTTTGGTGAAAAAAAATCAGAAATTTTTTTTGGGGAAAAATGTATGTTTTTACTTGTTTAAATACCAATCAGTATCCAATTTTGTACGCATTTTTGAACCAGCATCCGAATTAAAGCATTTTGTATTTTTAGGTTATGTAGAATGTACTAAGATATTCGAGGTATTCTCACATTTTCGCTCATAACTTTTGAACGGCTAAACCGATATCGCTCAAATGCGATACGAAACTGCTCGGTAGAACTTCCAATAAATATGTTATATCCGTTTAATATTTTGACCGTGATCGCCATTTCAACAGGCAGACGGACATCGCTGGAATGTGTTAAAATCGATCACTGATTAATAATATATATACTTTTGGAGGTACCAGACCGATAATTCGATTAGTTACAAACGGACTGACAAACTTATATATACCCTCTATCATTAGAGTGGAGGGTATACAAATACAGGCTGAAACTTTTAGAAAAGGACATAACTTTTTATTTAAGAAAATATTTTACTTTCATAATATTTTAAATGCGTCTAGACAAAATGAAAAGCAATGGAAAGAAATGTATAACGTACCAGAAAAATTTTTATTTACATAATTTTTATTAACCCCAAAAAAATATTCAATAAAAAAATAATATTTAATAAAAACTTAGTAATTTTTCATAGTAACAACCAAAAATACACTCAAACTAGTAAGAGCGATAAATTCGGCTGTGGCAAAACTTTGATAACCTTCAATCAGCAAAAAAATGGAGTTGGTGATATACGCGAAACGTTGGGGGAACAACTCGCTTTCACTATAAATGTTGCCAAATAATAACACGTGCTAGTCGCAAAAGTTAACAAGCTGGGCACCCTGCTGGTAAAGTTAATTCGGGTACGCTGAATTCAATGGTGCTAGCCGTTTTTCGAAGTTAGCGTTCGTATTTGCGATTTAAAATTTTAAAGTTAACAATAAGTACTACAAAAATTCAATTTGTATGCTTTTGGTATAGTTTTTAAATATAAATTTAAAAAAGCATTGTTTTTTTCGCGAAAAAAAATTTTAGCGAAAAAAAAATTTTTCGAAAAATTTTGTGTCTGTAATGTATCGTAATCTACACATTTTCATAAATTAATAGCAAAATAAAAAAAAATCGGAAAAAAAATTTCGCGAAAAAAAAATTCGCGAAAAAAAATTCCGCTGATATTTTTTTTTTTTTGTATATTTAATAGAGTTTAGATGATAAAAATTCAGTAATTGACTCAATTATATGAAAAAAATAGTGTTTTTTACTTAAAAATAAAAAAAAAAAACAAGTAAAAAAGTTAAATTCGGCCTTGCCGAATGTAGTGATACCCTCCACAATTTCAAAAAGATTATTACAAATAACTTTATTTAAAAGGAAATTACTTCTGAAAAAAAAAAAAAATTTTTAAAAAAAATTTCCGCGAAAAAAAATTTTGGTAAAAAAAATCCGTAATTGACTAAATTATATGAAAAAAATAGTGTTTTTTACTTAAAAATAAAAAAAAAACAAGTAAAAAAGTTAAATTCGGCCTTGCCGAATGTAGTGATACCCTCCACAATTTCAAAAAGATTATTGCAAAAAACTTTATTTAAAAGGAAATTACTTCTGAAAAAAAAAAAAAAAAATTTAAAAAAAATTTCCGCGAAAAAAAATTTTGGTAAAAAAAATCCGCGATTTTTTTCTTTTTTTGTCAAAAATTATGTTCGTACTTGTTTAAATACCATTTGGTGTTCATATATGACAACCAGAAGCCGAATTAAAGCATTTTGTATTTTTAGGTTATGTTGAATGTACTGAAATTTTTGAGGTGTGCTTACATTTTCGTTCATAACTTTTGAACCGCTGAACCGATATCGCTCAAATGCAATACCAAACTTCTCGGGAGAACTTCCAATAAATATGTTAAGTTTCAGTCATCTCTGTGCAATATTTTGTCCGCGACAGCATTTTCCACAGACAGACAGACAGACAGACAGACGGACAGACGGACATCGCTAGAATGTCTTAAAATCGATCGGGCATCATGAATATATATACATTATGGGGTCCCAGATCGATATTTCAATGAGTTACAAACAGAATGACAAACTTATATATACACTAAGAAAATTATGTCATTAACTGTTTGTAGGTTATTTTAAAAAGTAATCAGTAAAGTTATTTTAAAAGAAAAATCATTAATTTTATTATAGACTTCTTATTTTCTACTGTTTCTGTAGTTTAAAAAATATAATTTACTGTATTAAAAACGAATTTTCTGTTACATTTAATTTCGGCAGTAAAAAATTTCTTCTATAGTTTTACTGTTTTCAATACAAAATAACTGAATATTCACTTGTTTTTTAATGTTTTGGTTAGTCATTAAATTAACATTTAAAATTGACTGTATTGTGTTTTTATTTTAAAAGAAAAAAACACTGGAATGGTTTTTAAATAAAAGTTCATTTGTTTTAAGTGAATATTCACTGGAATTTACCTACATAATTTTTTGAGTGTACCCTCTATCACTAAAGCTGCCCATTCACTTGCAATAAAATTGCTCAACTTAAAAAAAAAAATATTTTACAATATTATTGTCGTTTTACCCTACACAGCAAATAAAATTGCTCAATACTTAAACCCAATATATTGTACAAGATATAAACATAAACATAACATAATAAAAGTTGTACAATATTGACAACACACTGATAAAATATATTGCAGTATTCTTGTTTGTACAATAAATATCAAAAGTGTTTTGATATTCTCCAATATATTGCACAACCGTAAATATTACATACACACAAGCGATATTATTGTACAATTTGAAAAGTTGAACAATAATATTGCAAGTGAATGGGCAGCTTAAGTGGAGGGTATAAAAATATTTGTATTGAACCAATTTTTTTACGAAAATAAAGATTGTTCGCGAACAAAAAATGTTTTTCGCGAAAAAAAAATCATGGTATTATGCTTTGTTATGTTAGTTTAACAGAGTTGAATGATTTTAAATTTAATTTAAATTTAAATTTAAATAATTATATCAAAAGTTTAAAAATATCGTTTTTATTGTTGAAATTTGCAAATAATGGCAATTTATCAAAAAAAAAAAATCCGCGATTTTTTTCTTTTTTTGTACAAAAATACCAATCGGTACTAAAATTGTACTAAAATTTTTTTGGTGTTTACATTTTCGTTGATAACTTTTACACCGCTGAACCGATATCGCTCAAATGCAATACCAAACTGCTCGGGAGAACTTCCAATAAACATGATAATTTTCAGTCATCTCCGTGTAATATATTGTCCGTGATCACCATTTTCACAGACAAACAGACAGACGGCCAACGCTATAATGTCTTAAAATCGATCACTGATCAAAGTGAAGAGCGCCACGTGTCAAATGATTGGATTTTGCTCAAGTTTGTTTTAAATTAAAGTTTATTTCAAGGCAAGGAAAAAAAATTTGAGATTTTTTTTTTTTAATTTCTTGACCGTAGGAAAAACGACTATTTTTTGTAAAATTCAAATAGCAATATTTCGAAAACCGTTTGGCCAATTTTAAATTTTTATACCCTACACCACTCTGTGGTACAGGGTATAATGAGTTTGTGCTGATGTTTGTAACTACCCGAAATATTGGTCCTAGACCATCACTTTTTGTGATGGACTTCCGTCCGTCCGTCCGTCCGTCCATGTTAACGTTGTGCGCACGATGCAGGTCGCAATTTTTAACCGATTTGTCTGAAATTTGAAACTTAAGCTTCTTTTGACCAAAGGACAGACGCTATTGATATTGGAAAAAATCGGTCCATGTGTTGACCTAGCCCCCATAGAAACGTTCCCTTTAAATTTGGGTCAAATGCCACTAACAACCGTATTTTAATAGATATCCTTTGAAATTTGGCAGGTAAACGTTTTTTGTATTCACAAATCACCGTTTCGAATTTCAAAGGAATCGAACCAGTTCTTCTTGTAGCCCCCATACAAACCACCCTCCCGATATTCACATAAATCTATAAAATTTGATGAATTTTTTTTTTATATACAAATTTTGTTTGTGTGTGTTTAACGCCTACTTTAACAACCCAAAAATCTGATTATAATCGGACCATTTTTGGACTTAGGCCCCATATGAAAATTTCGCCCGATATTACTAATAGCGGTTTATTTGCAACGAATATAAGCCAATGTTACTCAAATTTGGTATGTGAGTGTTTTCTACACTTATTTAAGATTTGACAAATGATAGACCCAATTGGTCCATGTTTGGACTTGGTACCCATTTTCCGGGAAACACTGGTGTATGGTATTATATGGTCGGTCTTGACCGACTATAATTTTCTTACTTGTTTTTTATTGAATATGGTGTATAAAAAGAAACATTTTTTTATTAATTTTAAATTTTCAAAAAAAAAAAATAAAACTGATCGCTGGGAAAATCAAAACTTGAAGAAACAAGTAGAAAAGTTAAATTCGACTTGGCCGAATCTATGAATACCCTCCACAATGACCTTTTTTCAGGATAGTAAATTTTATCACGTGAAAAAAATTAACAATATTGATTAGAAGTATTTTATTTTGACCAAAACACTTTTTTTTTGTCATTTTTGTAAAACAAAAAAAATTACTAATTTTTTTTTTTGAGTGTAAAAATATTTTTGAGTGACAAAAATACTTTGAAAAGTAATTTTGCAGCTTACCAATGTTTTTAAAGCTTGTTTTTTTAAAACCCGGTTTTTTCAACACGTGAATTTAAGGTGAACCAAATCTGAAATTCAAGGTTTAGCTAATAACTTTTGAACCACTGGCCCGATTTGGCTGAAATTCAATACGAACTAGACCAGGGGAACGATAAATATATTTGCCTAGCTTCAGCACCCTCAGAATTGTCGTTGGAAAGTTATAGAGTTTTTAATCACGTAAATTCGCGAAAATCCTTGCCGAAATTCACTCTTTTGCTCATAACTTTTGAACCACTGGACCGATTTCGCTGGATTGCAATTCCAACCTGACCAGGTAAATGCCCAACATATATGCGAAACATCAGGAGCCTCCGTAAAGTCTTTCAAAAGTTAGCGTGTTTTCAACAGACAAACAGACAGACGGACAGACGGACGGCAGGACGGACATCCCTAGATCGTCTTAAAATCGATCGAGGATCATGAATATATATACTTTATGGGGTCCTAGACCAATATTTCGAGGTGTAACAAACGGAATGACAAACTTATATATACCCTCTATCACTAGAGTGGAGGGTATAAAAATGCCCGAGCTTATATAGATTTTGCGAATAAGTACATTTGAACATGAACATTTGGAGGTTTTTAAAATTGTTCAAAGTTGTTACACACAAAAAAAAAACTTGTCAAATTATTTCGTTATCTCATTTTACCAATATTTGACAGTTGTTATTGCTTTTTAACAAAATTTTTTTTTTCGAAATTTAATTTAAAATTTTTTTTTTTGTAATTTTACAAATTTCAATGGTTTTTTTACAAAAAAATCTAGTAAATTTACGAATTCCTTGTAAGTTTTATAGGGCCAAAAAAGTTGTAAGTTTACAATTTTATTGGTAAAAAACTTGTAAAATTACAAAAAAGCTAGTAATTATACCCTACACCACACTGTGGTACAGGGTATAATGAGTTTGTGCTGATGTTTGTAACTACCCGAAATATTGGTCCTAGACCCACCTTTAAGTATACCGATCGACTCAGAATCACTTTTTGAGTCGATTTAGCGATGTCCGTCCGTCCGTCCGTCTGTCCGTCCGTCCGTCCGTCTGTCTGTCTGTCTGTCCATGTAAACGGTGTAAACACGATACAGGTCGCAATTTTTAATCAATTGACTTGAAATTTGAAACTTAAGTCTCTCTTGGCCCAAGGACGAAGCCTATTGAAATTGGAAAAAATCGGTCCATATTTAGACCTAGCCCCCATACAAAGGTCCTCTTTAGTTTTGGCTCAAATGACTCTAATAACCGTATTATAGAAGGTATCGCTTTGAAATTTGGATGGTAAACATGTTTTGTCTTCACATATCATCATTTCGAATTTCAAAGAAATCGGACCAGTTCTTCTTGTAGCCCCCATACAAACCACCTTCCCGATTATCACATAAATGTCTCAAATTTCAAGAAAATAGAAAATATTTAATTAAAATTTTGTTTGTGTATGTTAAACGCGTACTTAAATAACCTTATCAAACCTGATAATCATCGGACCAGTTTTGGACTCAGGCCCATTGTGAAAATTTCGCCCGATATTCAGTTAAAGCGGTTTATTGTCAACAAAAAGAAGCCTATTTCACTCAGATTTGATTTTTGAGTGTTTTTGACACTTAATAAAGATTTGACAACATATAGATCTACTCGGTCCATGGAACCCATTTTCCGGGAAACTCTGGTGTAGGGTATTATATGGTCGGTCTTGACCGACTATAATTTTCTTACTTGTTTTTACTTGGAATTCTCGTAAAATAGGAGGTAGGAAAAATCTAGTCACGAAACCTCCTTGTAAGATTTATAGCGTTAAAAAAAATTGTAAATTTACAATTTTTTTGGTAAAAATCTTGTAAAATTACAAAATTTTTGTTAAAAAGCTTGTAAAATTACAAGGTATTCTTGTCAAAAAGGAGGTAGCAAAAAATTAAAGTTGAAAGTTTTTCTTGTTATTTTACTAGGTTTTTTTTTGAGCGTAGGTATATTCAACTAATTATTTTGTTTTTGTGTAACTTCGCATTAGAGCGTCCCGTCAAATTTGAATTTTCGAATTTCATGTCGTAATACCTGCCAAACGATGGCCACGTTAGATCTGATTGTGGGAAAATTAATGAAAAAATTTTGCAGTCGGCAACCAGCGGTCAAAGTTGGAAAAATTTACCAAATCCGGCTCAAAAATTAGTAAACTTGGTGCACTTTATTGGAAAAATATTTAAAAAATTTTAAAACCGTGATTTTGATCCACACACTCAAAAAAACCTTGTAAAATTACAAGAATTCTTGCAACTTTTTTTGTTTGCTACCTCCTATTTGACAAAAATTCCTAGTAATTTTACAAGATTTTTACCAATAATTTTGTAATTTTACAAGGTTTTTACCAATGAAATTTTAAATTTACAAGTTTTTTGACACGATAAAATTTGCAAAGAAGTTTCGTAATTTTACTAGATTTTTTGCTACCTCCTGTTTGTAAAATTACAAAAAAAAATGTAAAATTACAAAAAAATGTAAATTTCGATTTGTTAAAAAAATGTTTTTATGTTTTAAAATCAGTATCTGTGGACCGAAATCGCGGTTTGATTTTTTTTAATATTTTTCCAATAAAGTACAACAAATTTCCAAATTTTTGAGACGGATTTGGTCAAAAAATTCGTTCATGAATTTTTTATGTTTAAAAATCAGCATCTGTGAAACAAAATCGCGGTTTTGGATTTTTTTAAATATTCTTCCAATAAGGTACGCAATATTTCAGAATTTTTGATACAGATTTGGTTAAAAAATTCGGAAATGAATTATGGTCGAAATAATCGTAATTTTTCCAACTTTTATATTTTCCCACAATCAGTTCTAACGTGGCCATCATTTGGCAGGTATTACGACGTGAAATTCGAATTTTATGTAGTAGGACGCCCTACTACACATAAATATTCATGACAGATGTGTAACACAAAAATAATCTACAAAATTGATCAAAATTAATGAACATTTATGCTTCAAAAACGTTAAGTGTTTTTCTTTTTTTTTTTTTTTTTGCCAAAAAGTGTAATAAATAAATTTGTCAATAGGTGATTAAGGAAGCAAAGATGGTTGGTTATAAATTATTCTTTTCCGTTCTTTTTAAAACAGTTTTTGCACAATTTATCGTTTTTCAACCAAAAAAAAAAAAAAAACTAAATAAGGGATTGTCCCTTTTCACATTCATAACAGTAATAACCAACCATAAGTGTAAACCTCAAAATTATGAAAAAAATGTTGAAACATTTGTGGCATACAACTGCAATAAATGTCATAATGAAGTGTCCGTCCGACTCATGTGTTTGATTAAATCTTAACAAAATTGCTATCATGTTATGAAAGTTGCCAGGTTTTTAAATAATTTCATGGCTTGTTATCAATTTAAAAAAAATCAAAAAAATTTGTTAACAAAAAAAAAAAATCCAAATTTCTTTTTTTTTGCCACATTTAAGGGGTGGTACGAACAAAAAGGCTCAATTTTTCCTAAACTATATTTATACAAAAATTATACAATTGAATAAAAGTGGTGAGTGTTTTATATTGTGGTTTTCAATTTCTTTTTTTTTCTATTTCTTGTGGGAATATGTAATTTTGTACATATTTTCTTGATTAGAAGGGTGGTTGAGGGATGAGGGGAGAATACTGTTAAATTGTTATGTTCTTGTTGTTTTCCGATTAGATGCGTGTCTGTTGGCAATTGATTTTCTAGTTTATTTGCAATTTATCTTTATAGCAACTATGTATTCATAAGTTTTCCGGGGATTTATGAAAAATTTTCCGACCAGTTGTTTGCCATTACAAAAAGATTTACATTTAAAGTACGTGCATTATATTGATTTTCAAGGGTTTAAAGGTTGTTTGGTTACAAATCAGTCGGGCGTTTTTCAGCAGAAAATTACTGATAAAGAAAGTTGTAGCCTGTTTATACTAGCAATACAAGAAAAGCTAAATAGAGGGCAAATTAGTAGAAAAGTTTTTAAATCAATTGGAATTATACTGATCTAAGTACTTAAAGAAATAAATCATTGGATTTATATGTACTGAAAGAAGGGCAATGTTGAATTAGAGCGAAATTTTTTGTATTACAAAAAAGTTGGTCTACCCATTTTCAAAGTCCTGGAAAATTTTTAAAAATTTTTACTAAAAATTTTAATTTTTAATTTTGGCAAAAAAAAACCTTCGGCTATTTTTATACCCTCCACTTAGTGATAGAGGGTATATATAAGTTTGTCATTCCGTTTGTAACTCATCGAAATATCGATCTGGGACCCCATAAAGTATATGGGGCATTCCATGTGAAATCGGACACTTTGAAAAACTTTTTTTTTAGATTTTCCCAATTTTTTACAGTTTCTAGTACCTTTCGAAAACTCCTTCGTGGTAAATTTTCAGATTTTTTTGATGACCCGTTCAAAAGATATCGAATTTTTAAAAATTGGTAGTTTGTTCCTTTACTCAAACTTCCTTTAATCATAACTTCTTCAATAATGGTCCAAAGTACGTAAAAAAACAAACATTTTGAAAAAAAAAATTGAAATTTGGACCATTATTGAAGAAGTTATGATTAAACGGAGTTTGAGTAAAGAAACAAACTGGCAATTTTTAAAAATTCGATATCTTTTGAACGGGTCATCAAAAAAATCTGAAAATTTACCACGAAGGAGTTTTCGAAGGGTACTAAAAACTGTAAACATATTGGGAAAATCTAAAAAAAAAGTTTTTCAAAGTGTCCGATTTCACATGGAATGCCCCATATATATTCATGATGCCCGATCGATTTTAAGACATTCTAGCGATGTCCGTCTGTCCGTCTGTCTGTCTGTGGAAAATGCTGTCACGGACAAAATATTGCACAGAGATGACTGAAACTTAACATATTTATTGGTTCTCCCGAGAAGTTTGGTATTGCATTTGAGCGATATCAGTTCAGCGGTTCAAAAGTTATGAACGAAAATGTAAGCACACCTCAAAAATTTACGTACATTCAACATAACCTTAAAATACAAAATGCTTTAATTCGGCTTCTGGTTGACATATGTGAACATATTTGAACACCAAATGGTATTTAAACAAGTACGAACATATTTTTGACAAAAAAAGAAAAAAATCGCGGATTTTTTTTACCAAATTTTTTTTCGCGGAAATTTTTTTTTTTAATTTTTTTTTCTAAAGAAATTTCCTTTTAAATAAAGGTTTTTGCAATAATCCTTTTGAAATTTTGGAGGGTATCACTACATTCGGCAAGGCCGAATTTAACTTTTTATCTTGTTTTCGTTGTGGAAGGTATAAAAGATTCTTGACAGTCATATTTGAAACTGTCATTTTAAATAACAAGGTGTTGAATCTTAACTTTTCGAAAGCAGATTTTTTCCCGATTAGGGGGCAGCACCGTTTTCAAAACCTATAAAATATTGGTATCATGTTTTGAACGACCTAGTTAAATCTTTAATAAGTTTTTTTTTTGTTTAATATAACAAATTTTGGATTTTTGTGTTTTTACAAAAAACTTTTTTATGGAAATCATAGATTACTCTTATCTATTTCTTTGGCGCTGAGATGCACCTGTGAAGTTAATAATAAAAATTTTCAGTTACTTTACACAACTAAAACATTAATTTATCCCATAAAGTTTTATCATATTACATAAAAAAATATTCGTTACATTTTAAAAGTTATTTTGCCTTAAAATAATGTACACATAAACTAAGTAAACGTAATATTAACAAAATGTTTTTGTAAAAAGTTTTTACTACATAATTTTATTTTGTTTCTATCTTTTTTGTTCAAACAAAAAGCCAAACTATTAAACAATGTCTCATATATCAACATAAATTAACGCATGTAATATTCTATATGTGTAAAATGGAGCAGAGCTTTAAAAGAATTAAATCAAATGTAAATGAACTTACTAAAAATTTTATGTTGAGACTACGAACAGTTATTCAAAATTCCACAATGGCTCAATCCTAGGAAGGAGTTTTTTTACCTTTTTTAAAAGCTTTTTGACTAAATCAAAAAACGCAAAAAACCTTTTTAGTTTCTCCCCAATTTTCCTAGAAACTTTTCTAATTTTTTCTTTCCCTTAAACCCTCATTCGAACTGTTAATAACATACAAAAATAAGCCACATCTTTCCAGCCGTTAGTAGTCGACTTATACCGATTTGACATAAATCGAAAAAAGGTCAGTTAACTTGTACATACCATTACCCGAAGATTTTAAATCATATGTTCCAGATTGGCGTGAACAATTTTCCTTTCCGTTCAAAGATCTTTAAAAAAAATTGCCAAATCCGTTTTGCGATTCTAGATTTATCAAAAAAGAGGGCGTCAATTTTTCTTTCCGTAAAAACCTGAGTGGGTCTATAACGAACATTTTAAAAAATTAGGCAAATCGGTCCAGCCGTTCTTAAGTGATGCGATTACCAACGCAGGACATTTGATTTTTATTTATACAGATTTTAAAACAAAATAATTGCTTTATTTAATTTTATAAAAAAAATATTATAAATAAATGTGGAAGAGTAGGTGACCGTCGAGGCGACCACTTCACAATATCACTCAACTGAAATAAAAGGTTTAAAGCGCATTTCAGGTTAGACTCCGAGGTGTGCCGTTTCGGTACACTTAAACGATGAAAAAGTTTTGGAAATATCCCTTTAGTCAACCTAAGGAGTGCCGAGACAAAAGTAACTCGCAAGTTTCTCGAAAGTATATCAAGAGAAGATTTGGAATAGGTCTCTAACGTAATGTCTATAGTTAATAGAAGTGCCTAACATGGCTTCTGGCGAGTGTATCCAATTTCTAGAGAGGTGCCGACACAGGTCTCTCACTTCGAGGTATGCCGTTTCGGTACCTTAAATCGATAAAGAAGTTTTGAAAATATCCCTTCAGTTGTTCTAAGGAGTGCCGAGACAAAAGTACCTTTTGTGTACTTTGTGATCTACACACAAAAAAAAACGTGGGTATTCAATACTAAAAATTTTACTAGTGAACTAATTTTTTAGTCCAAAATTATCTAGTGCAGGCGTTGGTAATCAATACTAAAATTTTTTACTAATATTATTCAAAACCAGTGAAAAAAATTACTAATTTTTGTACTTTGAAGATACTAAAAAACTACCGTACTACTGGTAATTAGTAACTTATTAGTAGATTTTGGTACCAAATCACTTACTAATATTTTTACTGCAGAATTATTTTGAGTGTAGGACAGGTCTCTCACGTAATGTCTATTATTAAAAGAAGTACCTAACATGGTTTCTCCAATTTCTAGAGAGGATGCGACACAGGTCCCTCACGTAGTGTCTACTGTTAATATGAATGCCTAACATGGTTTCTCGCGAGTGTATCAAGAGAAGTTCCTAATCGGTCTCTCACTGACTCCACTGGAATGAGTGGTTTAAAACGCATTTTCATTTTAGACTCCGAAGTATGCCGTTTCGTTACCTTAAATCGAAGAAGAAGTTTTGGAAATATCCCTTCAGTCGATCTAAGGAATGCCGAGACAAGAGAAGATCTGGAAGAGGTGTCTCACGTAATGTATATCGTTAATAGAAGTGCCTTAAATGGTTTCTCGCGAATGTATCCAAGAGAATTTCCTAATCATTCTCTTAAGTAGTTTTTACAGTTAATATAAGTGCCTAATAGTACGTTCAGATTGACCTCGAAACCCAGTTTAACGAGGTTTCGTGTCAAACCCCATTTGAAAATACGTATTTTCCCTCACAAATTGAAACCTTTTTGTAATGAGTTTTCAACGAAATACGATTGAAACCTTATAAAATTCATAATTTTTCATATTTTTACCACTGTGCGACAATGAGAAAGAGAGAAAATGGGAAAATGCCAAAAATAAAAAAATAAATATATCAATTTATTTTCAAAAATACTTCAAAATATTAATTTATTTGGAATAAAAAAAAATTAAAATGTTTAAAAAAATAATTTCTGCAGTATTTAATTCATTTTTTAAAGATATTTTTTTTGTACTAGTTTACGAAAACTAGATAGGTGTCAAAATTATCGAGTGTGAACAGTCGAGGTTTAAAATTCAAAATACGAGGTTTCAACGAGGTAGGTGTGAATGTACTATAACAGCGGTTACCAACCTATGGTACGCGTACCACTAGGGGGTACGCGAAACTGTCCGCAGGGGTACGCAAAATTTTAGAAATTTGGACATTCGTTGTAGATTAACCTTTTAATGCTGGTTCCGCGTCTGGCTTTCAAGGTTTTCCATAACGTCAGGATTTTAAGAAAGATGAGGTGAAAGTTCGCAAAAAAATTGTTTTTATGCAATTTAGAGAGCATTTTTTGCAATATTTTTGGATAATATTTTGAGATCTGACCACTTATTTTCGATTAACCTTGCGATGCTGATTCCGAAATTTTTCTATGATGTCAGGTTTTTGAGAAAATTTGTGTCAAAGTTCTCAAAAAACGTGTTTTTGGGCATTTGTTAAGCTCAAAATGCCCTTTCATTGTATACACGAGGGTGTTTCATTCGAAAAGGCACGGAGTTATTGATCTGACATCGTATTAAAAAAAAAAACATTTAAAAAAAATTAAAATCTTTATATCCGACCCCTGTGATGGGCTTTTGGAACTTTTTTTAAGAGTTAAAAAACGTCCGTTTTCTTAATTTTTGGTGTAGAGTCGAATGGTGAAATCAGATTTGCAATATTTGCAGCCGTTTTTGCTCTGCCGAAAAATCGGCTCAAAGTCCGCGTTTTCAGATGCATTGAACCACATCAAGGAGATTTCGCCTAAATTTTTCGGAAAAATTATAATACCCGCAGATCAAAAATCAAAATTAACTAATATTTACATGTGAAGTTTTTTTACGAAAACAAAAAACTCGTTAGGGGGTACGCGGCTGATAAAATTTTAAATTAGGGGTACGCGAGCCAAAAAGGTTGGTAACCGCTGTACTATAACATAGTTTCTCGCGAGTGTATCCAACATCTAGAGAAGTTCAGAGACAGGGCCCCCGCATAATGTCTCCCGTCATCGAAGTGCCTTTCATGGTTTCTTGCGATTGTACAAATACCAAGAGAAATGCCTACACAGGACTCCTCCGTAGTTTCTACTATCAATTGACGAGTCTATTAGGTTTCTTGCGGATATATTCAATATCTAGAAAAGTTTTATACAGGTCTCTCACATTGCGTCTACCGCCAAAGTTCCTACCACGGTTACGCGCGAGTGTGCAATTACTCAGAGAAGTTTCTACCCAGGTCTCTCACGTAGTGTCTACAGTCAATTGAGAGCCGAGTCACAATTGGCACCACATTCGGTAACCACAAAATACATTTTGTATGAAAAGCAAAAAATCGCTTTGTGGTCGACCACCCTGCCGCCAGAATAGATTCTATTCTATTTTTGTAGTTCTCTCTCACCACCCTCTCATATTTTTAAAATTTCTGTCAAGTAGCGTTGCCATATGTTCAACAAAATATGCTAATTTTTCCAATTGGAGTTGATATATTGTGTGTGTGTTGCAAACAAAAACCATTGTGTACCTGTTTTTAAGGGATCACTAAAGAAAAAAAATAAATGTGTAACTGATATGAGCGTCATTTTCTTTATAAAATGTGTCCGGTCGTCTGTCGTTTAATTTTAATGCGTCGCTCTCTCTTTTGATGTGGTTCGTCGTCGGTGGTGCCAATTGTGACTGGGGTCTGAAGTGCATATCATGATTTTTCGCGAGTGTAAAAATAGCAAGAGAAGTTCCTACGCAAGTCTCTCACATATTGTCTACCGACAATAAAATTGCAGACCATGGTTTTCGCGAGAGTACAAAATATCCAGAAAAGTTCTTACGCTAGTATCTTCCAAAGTTTATGTCCCCAATATAAAGATTCCCAGATTAAAGACTCACACTAAAAGGTCCTGGCTACATCGAGCATAGCCATTTCCAGCACTCTACTCCATAGCTTTAAGACATAAATACAACAAATCGCTTTTCTTTCTCTCCAATTTGTGCGAATTTATAAATTTCTGCAACCGACCTTGAATCCCATAAGCTTACAACCGATGAAAAACACGTCGTTGTAGCTTGAAGAATGAAATTTGGAAGCCAAAATAGGTTCAAATCAATGACATTGGAATTATTTACCCCAAACATTTTTACAGAAAAAATGGACTGAAGAGTTAACTACTTTAAACCCGTTCTATGTCGAAAGAATACTTGACTGGTTAAAGTGGAATAAAAAAAAGTATATATTTTTTTTTTTTAATAAATAGGTATTGACAACAAGAATTTAGTTGTGACAATCAAATGATTAGTTCTTAAAACCTCAAAACATGAATTTGACAAATTTGTAGTTGCGACAACTAGGTATTTGTTAATGTGTGTTTTTAAACATGAATACCAAAAATTAAGAAAAAAGTTTTTGGGAAACATAAAAATCAACTGAAGTTTCCTGAACACCGGTTTTCCGCTCACTCTACTACCTATGTATTCTACAAAAAAAAAAAAAACATCAGTGTAAACAAACCCAAACTGTCAGTATTTAACTTTACTTTTCACTTAATTTCCTTATGCCACCACCTAACCGCATAGTTAATGCATTCACACTACTCAAAGATTCAGCAGCACCAAAAAGTTAAGTAACAAATTCAGCCGCAGCAGGAGCAGCAGCACATCAGAACAAACATCTGAACATCAATCAAATAAAAACAAAGTTACAATTTTACATATGATGAATTTTAAAAAGTCTTTCAAAAATGTTCGTATATTTCTGTGTAATATAAGTTCACACACATGATATATATAAACAAAAACCAGCAACAAGCTGTTAGCATTTTGTTTATCTTTTGAAACGTAAATGTCGAGGGAGAGAGTTCTTCTGTAGATCTTCCCCACACAAGTAAATACTACAAATCTATATAGAGCACCCCAAAGTCTGACTGAGTTATGTGCGTTTAACCAGGGTTATATGATGCTTTTACCTTAAGCTTGAAACTTTTAATCCGTTCATACATTATACTGTTTTAACCCTAATAACAATATTGGGTCAATTTTGACCCAAACGAGAATTCATGTTAGTTTCTCATATATTTAAAACCAATAATGAGTTTTCATGGATCACTTCCAAAAAAAGTCATTTATCATTTCGAAAAGACTATCAACATCTTTTCGGTTCTCCACTTTGTTGTTAAAGGTACCGTGAAATAATTCCCAAATAAAAAATATCAAAAAAAAAAATTGTCGCTGCTATTTCTTTCATGCCACTCGTATACAACGGCCGGGCTCTCATCGCGCTTCTGTTCTCCCAAAGTTTGGGGTTTATTTCACTTTTTAAAGTTGGGAGCTAATTAATTTTTGTTGGGGTATAATTCATTTGGTAGTTTTTTCCTTCTTTGGTAATTTGAAACCTTCATAATCCCACCATCACGTTTGGAATTCGACCTAATAAGGAAAACTTTTAAGATAATGGAGTGGAAAGTTTGTAGAGAAGGAAAATGCTTTGCGAAACTGTTTACTTGGAGTCATTCTGTGTAACACTGACTACCAAAGTGGACAACCTCAAGAAAATTCTTTGGGAGCCTATGCTTCCTTTCACGTACTTAGCTCATGAGGGTATTAGTAAGTAACTTTTAGGCTGGATTTAAGGTTAAGACTTTAAAACTGTCTCACTTTTTCGTCTATGCTGTTTGTTGTGTGTGTGTGCGTGTTGTGTTGAATTCGATACTTTGTCTACTAACTTTAAAAGTGTTGGTTGTTTTCAAAATTTAACATACAAATGTACTCATATTTATACATACATGTAACATTTTATATCAACATGTCATATAAAACTTTTGACATTCATGTTTGTACTATTACTTCGATGAACACAGTATGACAAAAAATAAAAATAGTAAGGGAACCGTAAAGACGGTTTAAACAGATCATACAATACCCTAGACGACTAGGGAAATTCTGTGGCTGATTGCAGTAGTGCCATAAGTGGAAGTTAGATTTGTGTTGCTCATGAACGAGTTAGTTCAATTACCGAGAGGGGTCTTGCGACTAGGTTCGATTTTAATGATCGTAAGACCCAATAGTGTATGTTGACCTACTGAGGGTTTGTGGAACGTCTTCTGTATACATGTATCTATTCGTCTTCTGTATGCATGTATCTATTGAGGAATCAAGAGTCTTCTGTATATATTGAGGAATTAAGAGTCTTCTGTATCTATTGACGAATCAAGAGTCTTATGTATCTATTGAGGAATCAAGAGTGTCTGATTTCTTCATAGCTACACCCCCAATGGGGTCTAGCTGATTCGTCTATTGACGAATTAGGCACTCTTGATGTTCTAGGCATAAAAACTCAATTTGATGATCGCTCGAACTGCTCATCAATGGCAGTATGGACTATTGACTATTGAACTATTGACTCATTAGAGCATCTTCGGCAAGTGGGTTGCTTGTCATTGTATCTATCAATATTACCACAGTAAGTGTTCAGCTGAGATAGGTGAACTCTTCCCTGAGACGCGGGTGTATGCTCGTAGTACTCGTGTATTCACTATATTCAACCCGTTTGTAATCGACTGATCAATGCATTGCACAACGCATAACGTAGAAACTTCGTTTCTCAGTCGAACTAGCCGTATGTATAATAAACTCCCCGCTGTAGTATTTTTTTTTATCACCGAATCTTACAGTGTCGGCTTAAATATTAACTCCGCAAAGACCAAGTTAGGTTAGGTTGTTAGGTTAGGTTGTAAGTGGCTGCTGACGTTTTACGTCAGCACACGTTGACTCTGAGGTCCATTGTGATACCACGGGACCGTAATAGGTTTCCCTACAAGTCCTTGTCGTCAAACCAGTTTGAGCTTCTTATGAAACTCCTTAGATATTGAATTTTGACATCCGACAAATCAGAAAAATCGTACAGCGCCCTAGATCCCAGTGAAGCAAGTCTCTGACCAGAAAGTGCCGGGCAATGGCAAATAAAGTGTTCGATAGTTTCCAACTCCTCTTCATCCTTGCAACTTCGGCAAAAGTCATTCGACGGCACATTTAACCGCTCTGCGTGCTTCCCTATAAGACAGTGTCCGGTAATTATAGAAACCACCGTCGAAATCTCTCCTCTTGGAAGCGATATCAGCTCACTTGTGCGCCCCTGATTAAGAGAAGGCCAAATAAGTCGTGTTGTCTCACACGTCCATCCATTTGCCCATCTTTGATTAGTCTCCGTCGCAGAACAAAGCAGTAGGTTTTGCTTGCAAGTTTCTAGAGGCATACCAACACATTCCAATTCTGTTGGAACCTGTAAGGTAGTTCCTAGTCTTGCAAGCTCATCGGCTTTGCAATTCCCTGGAATGTCTCTGTGCCCTGGGACCCATATGAGTCGTATGTTAAACTGCTTGGCCATCTCATTTAAAGACGTGCGGCAGTTAAGGGCAGATCTTGTTTTCAGAAACATTGAATCCAGGGACTTAACCGCAGCTTGACTGTCAGTATAGATGTTGACTGCGGTTGTAGACAAGACATTGCAGCTCAACCAGTCAGCCACTTCCTTTATTGCCAGAATCTCTGCCTAGTAAACACTGCAATGATCTGGCAATCTTCGAGTCAGGCTCAATCCAAGCTCTTCCGAATAGACTCCAAAGCCTACTTGTTCGTGCAGCCTCGATCCATCTGTGTAAAAAATTATGGTGGCTCTACTACCCGGAATGTCCCACATCCAAGACTCCCTGGATGGTATCATAGTGGTAAAGTGGAGCTCAAAGAGGCTCAAAGTGGGAGCACAGTCCACATTTTGTGGTATTGTTATCTTCTTCAAGTTCGCGCTATGGCCACAATCGCTGCTCCTCCATTGCAGCGTACTGTTAAGTCGAATTGCCGACGTAGCCACATACTGCCTACCCAATATGTCCAATGGTATCAGGTGAAGGAGGATTTCTTATGCAGCCGTAGGTGCAGTACGAAAAGCACCAGTGATGCACATTGACGCCATTCTCTGTACCTTCGTGATAAAGACACAGTTCGCTTTTGTTTCTAAAGCAGGCCACCAGACAATGATTCCATACAGCAAAATTGGACGCACCACTGCTGTATAGATCCAATGAACGACTTGAGGGCTAAAACCCCATCGTTTTCCAATGGCCCTTTTACAGGAATACAAAGCAATCGTTGCTTTTCTCACCCGTTCTTCAATATTACGCCTGAAATTCAGCTTCCTATCTAGAAACACTCCAAGATACTTGGCTCCATCTGAGAAGGTGATTTCAGTACCGTCCAGAGAAATAGGATCGAAAGCAGGAATCTTATTTTTCCTTGTAAATAAAACAAGCTCTGTTTTACTAGGATTAACTCCTAGACCACAGTCTAGGCAAAGACCAAAGCAATGAAAATAAATGCGACCAACTCTGACGCAAACTTTAAAGACGGTGAGAATGCTATCGACAACGTGAATTTTTTCACCTACCTCGGGAGTGTCATTTTCTGACGCAATCTTTAAAGCCGGTGAGAATGCTATTGACAAAGTGAATTCTTTCACCTGCCTCGGGAGTGTCATTTCCTCAGATGGCGGAGCTGCAAATGATATCCATAGTAGAATATCCAAAGCGCAAAGTGCTTTCTCACAGCTATGGAAAATATGGAGATTATCATCAATCTACAACCGCACCAAATTACGTATCTTCAGCTCAAACGTAAAAGCGGTCTTTTTATACGGATGTGAGACCTGGCTTATGACGAAAGCACATGAAAAGATTCTTCAAACTTTTTTAAGTAAATGCCTCAGGAAAATTTTGTAGAACTGGTGGCCAAATACCATATTTAACAAATTACTTCTCAAGAAATGTAACCAAATTGAAATACACATCCAAAATAAAAAAGAGACGATGGAATTGGATTGGTCACACCCTGCGGAAATCACCAATGTAAATATGGGGACAAGCTATAGAATAGAACCCGCAAGGTAGCAGGAAACGAGGAAAGCCAAAGACGAACTATTGAAGATGATATGAACAAAATGGGATACAATTTTAATCGGGCAAAAATCAGCGGTCGAGATAGAGGAGAATGTCGAGGCCCTATGCTCCGCTGGAAGCTAAGGGAATAAGAAGTTTGCTATGATTTAGAAAAGTTCAAATTAAATCCCCACAAACACCACTCCCTCTTTCCTCCTTCTCATAACCTATTTTTCTAACGCAATAGTAGGGGGCATCCCCTGAATGTTGGATTAAAGTAAAAAAAAAACGCCCCAAGTGGACATGTAGATTGAGAGCATATCAGCAAAATCACCGAACGTTGGCAGAAACTTCGAAATCCAAGTACCGACTAGGGAAACTCTTAAGCGAACTCTATAATGATGAAATATCAAAGATGGATTAAAGACAGAGTTGGGATAGAGTTCGGGATTAAACTCCGAGCGCCTTAAAATCAGGTCCTCAGTGGGAATTCCTGACAACTGCAGTTTTTTGCCATCCAGAGGCTATTGATAAAGAAGCGCTGTCAATAACGGCAAGGGACTTACGGAATAAACATTTTCGTAGACAGTCTTACTTCGAAGGTTCTGGAATTGAACAATTTGAAATCGGGATGGGTACATAGTTGTACACGATCCCTCCGCCAAACCCGACAATATACAGTAGCGAATTCGGGTCCATACTGGGATGGATGAATGTACAAGAAACTTCAATAGGGGAAGATGGATCTCGGAATCTATGAGCGATGGTCAAATCCTTAGAGTACGAACAATCTTCTTACATTTGGAAAGCGGAAGAGTTTTTACATTTAGAAAGCATGAACGACAAATTGATCTAAAAGTACTAAGGACTGGTTTAAAAACGGACTGGTCCCAAAACTGGTATAAAGCGCACATGCTGTGAGTTAATCGGAAAAACGGATCCCATATCAGTTAAGAACGGATTTACATCATAAATTTTTTTTTGGAAAAAACAATAGTTTTGACATGGTCTAATAGGTTAAATTATTGACATGTTCTTAAGGTTAGATCTATGACATGTGTTTTATATCTAGTTCTGTAAAACGTCACCATGTTCAATTAACCCCGTCCTAGTATCTAACCGTGTTGACTGTATCGTCCTAGTATCTAACCATGTCTAACCATGCTGACATGCCAGTTCAGAATAAATCTGAAGACCGGTTCCTTTACCCGCAAGGTATTTGGAGCGAAAGTTCTTCGATAGACTAAACGATTTCTTAATGACTTTTTTAATTCTCAGGTAATAAGACATATTTTTCGGTAAAAGGGAAGAAGGAAAATAACAGTGGGCCTTACGGCCCAAGGGAATAACAATGGGCCTTATGGCCGCCATATTTAGTATCAAATCTAACCTTGCTTAAAGGTTCTTGAGGTTTTTGCAAGCGTTCAACATGGGAATGTATTTTATACAAATATTTTGGTATGAAAAAGGGAAGGAATTATGTTGGAATTTGTTGAACCTGTAATGAATTGCTCTGACAATGAGTATCGACCAGATACCCTTAAAAGGTATCAGGTGCCTTGTCAGTCATCAGAGTTTTAAACACTTTCTCGCGTTCTCTTTAAAAGTTCATGCTAAAAACGATCATTCGGTAATAAGTAAAAATCTGTAAATCTGTTTCCCTCTTTTAAACTGTATCCCACATTATCTGCAACATAATACACACAGTGTAGGGTATAAATGAAAAACCGTCAACATTTAACTTGTTATAACTCATGAAATATATGTATGATATTTTAACAGAAAAAATGTTCTTACATATTTTTTCTGTATAAATATTTAAAAAGTTTATCCTGCTAAAAAAAAAAACATAAAAAAGAGCAAAAAAAATTTAATAACTCAAACAAGTTGTTCATTATGACGACGACGACTTCAGTGTAAATCGCAGAACATTAGAAGTATGCTAACAGGGTTGCAATTGATGTACAACTTTTGACGTTTCACAAGCAAACAACAAAATATGCAAATTTTACACGTACAGGCACACATACATGTAGTACTTTAGGAAATGCCGTGTAAAAACTTTTTAGATCTGGTCTGATCTGTTAAGATTTAATTATATTCATTGTAAATGGTCAGTTCGTTAGTCGAATTTCCCACCGCAATCTATAGATTGCATTAGATGTGAGAAGTAATACAATTATTATTAAGTAGATCTAAGCAGATCTGATAACATTAAATCGATTTTTACATGATATTCCAGCACATTGAAAAGTATGCAATTAGTAACTGTGTTGGCAGACTGCTGTAAGCAGACAACTGTGTACTGTGGTGTAAATAGAAGTGGTTATATGATGAGAAAAATATACTTTATATATGTTTTTAATATGAAATAGGTGTGATGCTGTTTCAATATTTCTTACTGTTTCATCATCATAATGATGGATGCATTATCGTTATATTATTTTATATATGAACTCCACTCACATTATGAGTGTAATTCATTTTTTCAAGAGGGGGTGAATAATGTAGATGAACACTTTTATGGCGGGTGTTTTAAAGGTGTTATTCTGTGTTGAGCTTAGCGTATTTTGTTCACAGGTGTTTTTGGTATAAAATTATGTCACAACAATATTTTGTTTGCGGTTATTCAGTGTTTTTTTAAGGTTTTATTTAAATATTAATGCTAAAATGCTGAAAATTATATTTTATAAAAACAAAAATTTTTCAATGAATTTTTATTAGATTTTTGCAAAAGTAGAAGTTTTAATTTAAGTATAAACAAAGCGAGAAATATTTAAACTTCAAGGGAGATTTATATTAGATTTTCTGTGAAAAACACACAAATGTAAAAACATTGTTTTTTAATGGAAATACAATTAAAACAAGTAGAAAAGTTAAATTCGACTTTGCCGAATCTATGAATACCCTCCACAATGCATTTTTTTAAAGGGTAGTACATTTTTTAACGTGAAAAACTTAACAATTTTGATTAGAAATATTTTATTTTGAGTAAAAAACTCTTTTTTGTCATTTTTTTTTTTTTTAAGAAAAATTAATAATTTTTTTTTTGAGTGTAAAATTTTTTTCGAGTGTAATGTTTTTTTTACTGTAAAAATATTTCTTACACAAAATATTGTCATTTTTGTAAAAAAAAAAAAATTTTTTTGAGTGTAAAATTTTTTTGAGTGTAAAATTTTTTTTGAGTGAAAAATTTTTTTCGAGTGTAATTTTTAAGTTACCAATGCTTTTAAAACTAAACAAGTTTAAAAAGCATTGCTTTAAAATTAAACAAGTTTGAAAAGCATTGTTTAGTTACCACCAATGCTTTTAAAACTTGTTAAAACACGTGGCATTTTAGATGAAACTAATCTGAAATTCAAGGTTTTGCTTATAACTTTTGAACCACTGGACCGATTGAGCTGAAATTTAAATCCAAACAGACCCGGGGAACGGCAAAGATACGTAGCAAGCTTCAGTAGTCTCATTATTGTCTTTCGAAAGTTATCGTGTTTTTTATCTCTTAAATTCGAGAAATACCATTGCCGAAATTTACTCTTTTGCTCATAACTTTTAAACCACTTGACCGATTTGGCTGGATTGCAATACCAACCTGACCAGGTAAATGACAAACATATATGCCAAACTTCAGTAGCCTCTGTAAAGTCTTTCAAAAGTTAGCGTGTTTTCTACGGACAGACAGACGGACGGACGGACAGACGGACGGACATCGCTAGATCGACTTAAAATCGATTGAGGATCATAAATATATATACTTTATAGGGTCCTAGACCAATATTTCGAGGTGTTACAAACGGAATGACAAACTTATATATACCCTCTATCACTAGAGTGGAGGGTATAAAAATTGGAGTAAATCAGTAGGAGGGTTATGTTTTGAAGAGACATATGTATTTTTGGTGTGCGACCAAAGTCGGTTTTTGAAATCGTAGCCAAAGCCGGAGCTAAGAATTTGACCAAATTTTTATTATTTTATTTTACCGATGTAAAGTTTTTCGTTTAGTATCTCACTTTGGCTTAATTTTTTGGTAACATTTAGTATCGACTTTTCGTCGACTTTTCTTTCAACCAACTCTAAGTTAATTTATTTCTTAAGTCCCTACTAAGGAAATTTGAATATCATTATTCATTTTAGAAATTTTATATATTTTATCGCAGAAAGAAAGCATATTTTATTTTATTTAAAAAAAATTTCCACAAATTCTTTAGAATATAAATATTACTTATATGTTAATGATAAAAAACTATGTCAAAAGATATTTCATTTTATAGTGTGACCATGGTCATTAATTTAAATTTTAACAATTTCAACTAGAGTTAAACATTATATGAAATAAAATAGTTGCCTATCAAAAATATAAATATCCCAGCAAAAAAAAAAAAAAACACAAGTTTATGACAGAAAGCTCTTTAAAAAAAATAGTTTTTAAACCATTTTCAACAAACTCTTATACTGATAAAAAGAGAAGCAGCCCGTGGTATAATATCTGGTCTAATATGCTCATATCTAATATCTGAACAGATTTCTCATATCCCGAATTTAGTCACTATTTTCTGGATCTCAGAGTTTATGAGTGCTGACGATATGAGCCAGCCGTAAACCAAATGGATTTCAAGCACTCCAGCCATAAATCATGGAACATTTTCCAAAAACTGGTTGCTGAAAATCACACCGTCAAATTCCTCAATGTACCCAAATAACATTGCTCGCCATATTATAAATGTATCCAAAGCTGATTTAGACAACTCCTTCGAAAGATTTGGAACTTAAGTCATTACGTAAGCACATTCTCCCAAGTGAGAGATTCTCTAGCCATTATTCTGAACTGGAAATATCTGACGAACCCTCAAAGATAGAGAACGGCACAGTGGCGGCTGTAGACTGCATTTACCCCGAGTTGATCAAAAATACGGGATTCAGTATGAGAATTTGATCGCAAGATTCTTAATGGATATCTTAAGTTCTGGTAACGTTCCTGGGCAGTTAAAAAATCCAAATAGTTGACATACTTAAACGAGGAGGCGACTCTATTGACGAATCGAGTTACCATCTCATCGTACTACTTTCTGCCTGTTTCAAACTCTTCAAACGACTATTCCTAAGCGGTATAAAATTGGAGGTAGAAAGAGATATTTCCCCGAGCAAGCAGGCTTCAGAATGACTCGAAGCTGCGCCGACCAAATCCTGTCCCTAACAAACCACATCGAAAACGGCTTTGATTTAACAGTTGCCTAGGATACAGTGTGAAAGAAAGCTCTTATCCTACGACTATCCTAAATTAGACCGTATAACAAAATTTGCAATATTATAACAATATGCTTAACAAGAGTAGTAGTAAGACTAGAAAGCTCAACAATGGTGTTTCTCAGGGTTCAGTCCTAGCTCCTGTTTTTTTATACCCTCCACTCTAGTGATAGAGGGTATATATAAGTTTGTCATTCCGTTTGTAAATCATCGAAATATCGGTCTGGGACCCCACAAAGTATATATATTCATGATCCCCGATCGATTTTAATACATTCTAGCGATGTCCGTCTGTCTGTCTGTCTGTCTGTATGTGGAAATGGTGATCACGGCCAAAATATTACACGAAGATGACTGAAACTTAACATATTTATTGGAAGTTCTCCCGAGAAGTTTGGTATTGCATTTGAGCGATATCGGTTCAGCGGTTCAAAAGTTATGAACGAAAATGTAAGGACACCTCAAAAATTTTAGTACATTCAACATAACCTAAAAATACAAAATGCTTTAATTCGGCTGCTGATTGACTTATGTGAACATAATTGAACACCAAATGGTATATAAACAAGTACAAACATATTTTTTGACAAAAAAAAGAAAAAAATCCGAAATTTTTGTTTTATACCAAATTTTTTTTTTCGCGGAAATTTTTTTTTTCAAAAGTAATTTCCTTTTAAATAAAGTTTTTGCAATAATCTTTTAGAAATTGTGGAGAGTATCACTACATTCGACAAGGCCGAATTTAACTTTTTTACTTGTTATTGTGTATCATCTTCATCATGATCTGACTTCCACTATTTCCCTCAAGTTTGACTACGTACATGACCTGGCCTTCTCCTACCAACACATAAATTTCAACTGACTCGAGGCCGTGCTAAAGACGGACTAGTCAAAAGTCTCCATATACCGTAGTAAAAGGATCTCCTTACACTGCAGTAAAACGAGTTTAGCGAAGACAGAGGTGTGTTGCTTCCACATAACGCACAAAGATCCGTCCAGAAAACTGTCAATAAGTATTTTCCACTCTGCAACATAACTTTACGCCTTAATATCTGGGCACTACCTTGGACAGAATGTTATCGTTTACAACTCACCTATTAAAACCACCGCAAAAAATAAAAACAAGAAACAACATCACCCAGAAACCCGCAGGAACAAGCTGGGGTGCATCTGCATTTTCTGTGATACGGCACTCCAGTCTGGTTAAACAGCCCTCATGTCAAGAAAACTGATACTCAACTCAAATCTACGATTAGATTATTATCTAAGACCTCAAAGGCCACGCCTGTTGAATGGCTCTCAATGCTAGCGAACCTGCATTCTCTTCCTTAGAAGAAAACAAGCTCTTAGCCGAGAGTTCAATAAAAGTAGTGGAAACAGAAACATAACGCTGTACTCTGACATCTCTTTTGCTATGGATCGAGGCTAACATCCAAAGGTATCCTCTACTACTCGCGAAAAAACTAAGTACTAGACGAATGTCTTGATATTCACTTGGTTTGGACATTGTAGTACAATGACTCCGGACAAAGCAGTCCCATATTCAAACAAGACTACCGGATTATTGAATTTGATATTCCACTTAAAGCATGGTTCCACCTAAACCTCTTATGCCCATCCACTGGTAGAACGATGGAATCTCCAAGTGGAGACTTGCAAATGATGCAAGGTGTTCTTAAGGCTTTTCAGAACTGAACTAGTCAAATTACACATTTTTGTATGTACTTTTTTTAAGCAAATGAAAAATAAGTTTAAAGTCCTGCACTTGGATTCAAGGCTTTATGTTAGGTTGGATGGTTTTCCATCATTATGTCGAGTACATTCTGAAGTCATAAATAAGGTCCACCCCGAATTCCTAAGTTATTATCTAAGAGAAGTCAGCGAGAGCGGTTCAGGTCCTACAAAAATCTCTGTCGGAGATTCGCTTATCCACCAATGGTCTAAGAAGTCTTTTTTTCTCTTATGATCCACAGTCCTATGGAATGTCTTGGTACGACTGTGGAAAATTGCCAGTGTTGCCAATTTAGCCATTTTCCGGCTAGATTTAGCTCCTTTTGAACTCGTTTAGCCGGAGAAAAATGCATTTAGCTCTTAGCCGTTTTTTTAGCCATTTTCGAAAATATTTTAGCAGTTTTTTAGCCATTTTTGAGTTTTTGGTAAAAAAGTAATTTTTAGTGTATTTTTTATACTAAAATAGAGAATTAATTGGGTTTTAAGTTTATACAGATCGATCACAGACTCTAATACTTTTTGTTATAAAGGTTTAAGTTGAAAAATGTAGGAGAAAATTTAATTTCTAAAAATTATAGACATTTTTGGTATTCCCAAACCGGTTTCAAACACTTTTGTTTTGTGTTTTCATCAGAAGGATTTTAAATGTTGGTTTGTTTTGTTAGTAGGTAATTGTTTTTCATATTTGAGTTTTTATTTACACTAGTCTGGAATAAAATCACGTATATTTTTGTCATATTCATACCATAAACATTATACTAAATTTTAGACGATCTAGCAATGCCCGTTTCTCTGCCTTTTAAAAATACGCTAACGTCCAGAACTTAACTTGAAGGCTGATTGCTGAATCTTGGCATATATATTTTTGGAATTCTTCTGGTCAGGTTTAAGCGAAAACCGTCCCAAAGGTAAAAAGTTTCCCTTCGAATTCACGTGTTGAAAAGTTTTTTTAAGCCAAAATAACTAAAAAAGATTTTTTACTTAAATAAATTTTTTGTATTCAAAATTTTTATATATATTTTTATAAAAAATTTTAATATAAAATATTTAAATCATTAAAAAAGCGTTTTAAACACTCTTCATTTTACCTAAAATATGCCAAAACAGTAACAAAAGATCTCCTTATTTTAATATATGTATCAAAAACGGTACAAAATATGAATTTACATTAGTTTTTCTTAAAAAGTAAAATATATATTTTAGCCGTTTTTTAGCCATTTTTTAGCCGTTTTTTAGCCGTTTTTTCCAAAGGATTTAGCCGTTTTTGATAACCAAGTTCTGGCAACACTGAAAATTGCTAACTTTCATTTCATGATATGGAAGATAAACAAAATGTATCGAGTAAGATCTGCATATCAAAGTGCAGATTTTATAGCCTGTGATAGTAATAACCAATCTCTACCTTATAGTTACACATTACAAACGCTAACATTCATAATATTTGGCGCCCAACTTGGGGCGCAAAATATTTTTCGATTTTAATTTGATTTTTTAAAATTTGAATTAACGCTCTTTAAATTTCAAATAATATTTTTCTGACTTTCAACTGAGATTTTATGAAATTCCGTGCTCAGAAAATTTGATACGCACAAAATATTTTAATTAAATAATAGAGTTTACTAATTATATCATAATATTTTTGTCTTGATCTTTTTCTTAGTTTGAGTTGCAAAAAAAAAAATCGCTTGGAGTCATCTGAATCCCATGGAAGTATTGTTTATCTCACTAACAGCTATATCATCAATTCTGTTTATTACCTGTACTCAGTGTTGCCAGAACTTGGTTGTCAAAAACGGCTAAATTCATTCGAAAAAACGGCTAAAAAACGGCTAAAAAATGGCTAAAAAACGGCTAAAATAAATATTTTACTTTTTTAAGAAAAACTATTGTAAATTTATATTTTGTTTAATTTTTACACATAAAATTAAATAAAGAGATCTATTGTTATACATTTTGTACGGTTTTGACTTATTCTAGATAAAAACTAGAGTCCAAACAACTTTTCCAATGATTTACATTTTTTTAATGCAAAAACAAAACAAAAAAATTTTGACTAGAAAAAAATTTAGTGAGTGAAAGATTTTTTTTTAGTTTTTTTGGTTTTTTTTTTGAGTGCAAATATTTTACTTTTTTTTGAGTTCGAAATTTTTTTTAGTTTATTTTTTGTAATGATAAAAAACTGCGTACATTTTTTTCTTGGAAAGTTAGTGCATTTGCAACACGTGAGTTCTGGGTAAAACTTTTTACTCCAGGGACCGTTTTCGCTGAAACCTGACGAGAAGAATGGCAAAAAAATATATATACCAAGATTTACCAACCAGTCTTTAAGTTGAGTTTCGAACGTTAGCGTATTTTTAACAGAGAAACGGGCATCGCTAGATCGTCTAAGATATAGTATAATGTTAATGTCATGAATTTAACAAAAATATCCTTGGTTCGATACCAGACTGGGATTATTTAAAATTAATATATATGAAAAACAAGTACCTATTAACAAAATAAACCGATTAAAAATCCTGCTGATGATAACACTATAACTGGAGTGTTTGAAACTGGTACGGGAATACCAGAAATGTCTGTAATTTTTAAAAATTTAATTTTCTTACACATTTTTTAACTTTAACCTTTATATTAAATAAAGTTGGAGCCTTTGCTTGATCTGTACTAACAAAAAACCAATCAATTCTTTATTTTAGTATAAAAAAATACAAAAAAAATACTTTTAAAACAACAAACTCAAAAATGGCTAAAAAACTGCTAAAATAATTTCAAAAATGGCTAAAAAAACGGCTAAGAGCTAAATGCATTTTTTTCCGGCTAAACGAGTTCAAAAGGAGCTAAATCTAGCCGGAAAATGGCTAAAATGGCAACACTGCCTGTACTAGAGGAACAGATATGTAAGGTTCTACCAGTTTCACAACCCACTCAGAGCCATACATGGACAGTCAAGAACCAATTTATTCCAAGCTACTCCACTATATCCAGGGTCCCAGATTATCTGACTATGTGCTGTCGAATACAATTCCTTAAGCATCCAGATTTTACAATCTTGGATTCCGAGGCCTTCACAACTGCAAGATTAGTCACGAAAATATTCATGATACAAGGATGTAAGTCCCTCTGCCTAGAAAACACTACATTTGTCCGGAAGTTTCAATGAGGCCCTCACTTCAAGGTACTCAGAGAACAACCTCGAAACCTCACCTTTCTCAATACAGCTCTAAGTGAAGACTGGTCTCGAGACAACCATGATTTCGGCTATACGCCCTATTAAACAGTGTCGCGTGCCTACTCCTTTATGAATGCTGATAAGTAATATTTTGACTAATCAATGACCAGAGGATATGGTATAATACAACAAGAAGTCTGTTGTGTCAACCTTGTATTAAATTTAGTCCTAATCGCAAATGACTCAAAAAGAAGGTTAGATCGCAGTGAATTTTTTTTGAAATTTAAAATTTAAATTATTTCAAATACATTCTTTAAAACCTTTTGGTATATAAAATTAGATCCTTAAAAAATTTGATGATGATGGTCACCGAAAAATATTCTAAACAAGGAAGCTATTTAGTTAAACAGGAAATAAGCTTGTAAGTAACTTGGGTGTGGCTGTGTTAAAAGTCTATATATTTTTTTATAAACTTCAAATACAAATTTTGTTCTTTAATGTTGTGTTTAACTTCCTGTGGAAATTGTTCCATTTTATGAGCATTAAAATAATAAAAATAAATAAAAAAGTTGTTTATAAACCCAAGTATTAAAATAAAACAAAATTTGTATAAATAAAAATTAAATTTCCTTTGCATTTAAAATTAGATTTTCATTTGTAAATTTGTCTTTCTACACAATTTAAAATAAAATAAAATTATAAAAAGAAACAAACAAACAAAAAAATACAAACATTAAGAAAATCAATAAAAATTGTACATCCAAGTTTCTTGAACTTGGAATGTAAAACTTCAAGTTATTTTGTTAGTGTATTATATGAGTAGACGATTGTGTGTACACAAAAAGAAAAATTGTAGCAGTTTTCGTTCAAAGATTTTTTTAATCAAGCTACTTATGAAGGTGATGTTTTCTAAAAGCATTATTTTTAAAGTCCTTTATTTAATTTTTTTCTATAAAAGCACTTTTTGGGGCTCAGGGACTGTCTGCAGAGGTGCACGTAGTGTGCAAAGTTTCTGACCGTCATTCACTTGAGAGTGACTAGAAATGATTCCTCTGAAATGAATTGACTATCCAAGCAGCTCTCTACTTCCGGTCCTAGACCAAGTATTTACCCGTCAATGGCTTCCCAGCGTTCGCTCGAAACTAGCGAGAGTAAGAAGGCGACCACTTATGTAGCTTGAATGGTCATGGTAGATCCTTATCTCTCAGACCAGTAGGTAAATAAACGTTTGCTGAAGCAGGACTGCAACGTAAGATTGGACGCGAAGATAGCAGCGCTATCACCAATCTAAGAAAGGAGGAATTGCAACCCACCTTTCCGAAATCTTGAGTTTGAGTCACTGTATTACCAAGTATAGATCGATCCGTGTTTGGATTTCGGAGGTGCTTTCTATCTTAACCTAGCCTAATCTATTCTTCGTTGATCAAAAATTGATATAGTAAATTTTTTTTCTTCCTGTGCATATAATGTCTAAGTTTCTGTTGTAAGAGTGTGTCTGTCTGTGCGAGTGTGTGTGTAAATTAGAATGTCATTCAGTATATTCTATGCCAACTATTTGTAAATGTACTTTTAATTGGCTTTACTACAAAAAACAAAAACAAAACTATTCACTTGTACATAACTACTATTTACAAAACATATGTATGTATATATTTACTATACTACATTCACATCTTATCTTTATTGTTTTTCTTCATTCTTGTTTAAATTCGTACGAGAATATATTTGTTATACAATGTGTGCTACTAGGCGCTTATTTTATAGCCAAAAAGAGAAAAAACTAGCATTATAAAAACAAATAGGATTTGTATAACCAACATTGATACTGGTCTGTTATTGTAATGTGATACAGTGGTGGTCAAATATTTAGTAATGTTTAGTTAACCCTTTCACTGCATAATATAATTTGATGGCAATTTGCGAGAACTGCTTTCGGCTCGGCGACATTGTAACAACCAGTGTTGGTTGATCAATGAAAATAACTCAAGGGTTCAATTGAGAGTTAACGGACTTCAGAGTCTATGTGTGCTGACGTAAAGAGTCCGCAGGCACTTAAAACCTAACTTTCCTATGCTTCCCGCCATTCAATCAACGGCAAATGGATGAACTCTGCTAGAAAGGCGAGTATTGCAACTAAATACAAGTATATCCGGGATGAGGTCACCTATCTAATATAATATAGATCAAGCTATAGTTAGTAGAGTTTGATTTATATCATCCCCCAGAAGCATTACGGCCCTTCCTTTTGAGCGGTCAAGAAGCTATCGTTACGTATAAATCGCGTTCATGCGACTGAGTGAAATATTTTCTACACTGTTTCATAACAACTAAACACATTAATTATTCTTTAGCCACTTCATATATATGCTTCCGATTAATCAACAGCAGCCACTTACAACCTAACCTAACTTTCTTGGAAACCATAATGTATAAACAAAATGAAAGTTTTCCTCAGGTGTCTAAAACTTTCGAGAGTGCGGAGCATATTGCGATTAAGGAGTAATCCTTAGGATGTCCCCGAGATTTGTTGATATTCAGATTGTTACAACATCTAGAAGCTTAAAAAAGGACTGGGGTTTAATCTTCTCGACTTGAGGGATTACAATGCATCGCTTTAAAAACAACTATTAACGAAACACAAATTTCTTTACATCTCTTTTCTCTGATAATACTTCCTAAAAACATAACGTAATATTCCTATCTTTGATCCTATTTCTCTGGACTGCCTTTTCAGATGGAGCCAAGGAAGTTGAACTTCAGGCGTGATATTGAGGAAGAAAAGAAACGATTGCTTTATATTCATGTAAAAGGGCCATTGGAAAACGATGGGGTTTTAGCCCAAGAGTCGTACACTGGATTTATACAGCAATGCAGCTTCCAATATTGATGTATGGAATCATTGTCTGGACAAAAGGAAACTGTGTGTTTATCACGAAGTTACAGAGAATGGCGTCGATGTGTATCTCTGAAACTCTTCGTACTATACTTACGGCTGCATTAGAAATCTAACTTCAATTAATACCATTGGAATGAATGCGCATTGTGCTCCTACTATGAGCCTTTTTGAGCGTCACTTTACCACTATAATACCATCCAGTGAGTATTGGATGAGGGGTATTCCGGGTAGTGGAGCCGCAGGTGTATCGAAGCTACACGAACGAATGAGCTTCGGAGTCTATTCGGAAGAGCTTAAGTTGAGCCAAACTCGTAGACTTTTAGATCATTGCAGTATGTACCAGACAGAGATACTGGAAATAAAGGAAGTGGCTTACAGGTTGAGTTGCTAGTCAAGCCGCAGCCATGTCCCTGGAGGCAATGCTGCCAAGCAGTTTGACATACGACTTTTATGGGTCCCAGGGTATAGAGATATTCCAGGGAATTGCAAGGCCGATGAGCTTGCAAGACTGGGAACTACCTTACAGGTCCCAACGGAATTGGAATGTTTTGGTATGCCTCCTGAAACAAAGTCTACGACCTTGTCTCGCGACGGAGACTACTCAGAGACCGGCACTTTCTGGTCAATGTCTTGCTTTACTGTGATCTAGGGAGCTGCACGATCTTTTTGATTTGTCGGATATCAAAATTCAATATCTTAGCAGTTTCATAAGGGCTCAAATTGGTTTACCGACAAGTACTATTAGGGGAACCCCATTACTGTTCCGTAGTAACACAATGGACCTCAGAGTCAATGTGTTCTGACTTATATCGTCCGCAACCACTTACAACCTAAGCACCACTTTTACAAGGCGATGTCCCAAGACGGTTAGGTAAGGGTGACGGTGCCAGATCGGCACCCCGCATAGACCAATTGGTCTATATACCTCAAAGCTTTTTCCGCTTATTGATGTAAACTAAATACATTGACCTTCATTGCGAATTGCTTTAAACTTTTCAGGTCTATACTCGTAATTTCCTCCAAACTCTCGAACTGTGAACTTCCTTTAATTGATTGATAGTCAGTTCATGCCAAAGCCGGGCAGTGACAAAGGATGTGTTCAATGGTCTCCTCGACGCCTGTTGTCTCGCACCTTTTACATCTGGCGTAATAAGATTCATGTTTTTGGCATGTTTCACGACAAGACAGTGTCCCTTTATTAAACCTGTCAATATACAACATTCTATTCCCGTAAGTGAAAGTAAGAATTAAGTCCTTCCTAAATCATAGCATGGCCACAAAATTCTGCTTATACGACTTGTTCCAAGTTCCCTCCATCTTTGATTTGCCTTGGCGAAAGTAAGGGAATCTCGTTTTAGTTTGTAATGCTGGAAAGCATTATGGTGGTGGCGGTGAAAGCATTATAGTGGTACCTATGCCATAAGCTCCAAGTTTCACGAGTTCATCTGCTTTCTCGTTTCCTTCTATTCCTTCGTGCCCTACTACCCATAATAAGGTAACTTTATTATTTAAGCACAGTTGTTTTTAATTCTCGTAACACTAAAACCGTTTTTGATTTAATTTGGTAGCTCAAGAGTGCCTTTAGAGAAGCTTGACTATCCACGTATAAATTGAGGGTTGCACCTTTTTCGGCTTTTGTAGCAGCTATCTCAGGCAGAAAGATACTCGAGTCTACGGGTAATTTAAAAGTTCCAGTATCGTGAAACCAGCTCCCACATCATGCGATTGTTTCAATTCATCAGTAAAGATATTTATTCACTTCGCAGGAGACAAGAATTATTGATCCGGAAATCAAACTTCATATTTTTGGTTGAAAAATAGTTTGGGCACTGTGTAATTTGAGTCAAAAAGGTCTATATTGACAATGTTTCTGTATTTAAAGTTGCGATACTTGAACCAATTTGACTACTTGAGTAGGAGACAAGTTTTGTAAGCCTCGTCTTTTGCAAAGAGATCAATTGGCAATAAGTGCAATAAAGCGTTGATAGAGTTGGGAGAGGGAGTTAATTTACAAATTGTGACAAGCCCCAGGACTAATTTAAATATGTCACAAGGGTCCACTCAACACCTTCCTAGAACATCGACTTGTAAAAAACATAATTCTTGAGACCGGTTTCTAGGATCTATCACTTTTACATGGCCATGTTCTAGAAGGCGGATAGTTGACCAATTGTTACATGTCCTAAGACTAGTTTAGAAAATGTCTCAAGGGTTTTATTTACCTCCTTCCAGGACATCGTCATGTGAAAGTGACAGTTTGGATTAGATATGGCGGAGTCAAAGACTTCTCATATAGACCGGATGGTTCATAGCGAAACCACAATAATTCCTCAGCGACGGTGATTGAACGTGTTAGTCCACATCGCGAATTGTATTAATTGCCTTTGTGTTTTGGCCAAAGCAAGATAGTGGCAAAGAATTTGTTCGACTGTTTCCTCAGTGTTTGGTTTAACGCACCTCCTATAGCTGGTTTAAGTTAGTATTAGTATTAACAAACTGTTCGGGATGTTCTTTTTTCATTTTCATGATCAATTTCTTGAATGCTATTTCACATATCGTTGGCTGGCCTTCAAGAAAGCCTATGTGTAATTTTTAAAAACCTCGAAGAGACTACATGGGCGTGTATAAATTCAACATTGGACCACAATAGCATAGGTAACAAAATTTGAAAAAGGCCTTCTTGAAGGCCAGTCAGTGAATATAATAAAGAAAACCAGACTTAACGGCTTATAAGAAATATTGTGTAAGACGTCTTTGAAATCCATATAGTTGGTGGGTACCGGTATGTTGTTAATAGACTTTCTCGATAATCCGGAGATGTAAGTAGACGTGCCATTTCTGGTTGGTACTAAATTGTAAATAGATAAAAAACCTAATTCCACTATAGCTGTTACAATTTTGGGAATATCTCTATTCTAACTTCCATATATCTACTACCTTCACCGCTATTTTCATATCCACCTCTACCGTAAACTAATGGTCTTTTTGTTTAGCTTTGCTTTAGGTCATATTTTAAAGTAACAAATCTTTAAAAGTGTATTCCAAGCAAATATGATTCGTTTTTTGGTATTGTTCATTTTCATTTTCAATTTAAATTTTTTGTTGCAAGCAAGCAGTCAGTCAATCATTTGAATCGCATTTAAATACATGCTATGGTGGCACCATGGTGTTTGTTGCACTTCTTCTACTTCGTCGTCATTGTGTAGTTCGTGATAGTCATTTGTTGGCTTAACTTGTTATCAATTTTAGTCACATACTTACATCACTTGTATATCAATTTGTCGAGTTTATAGTGCCTTTTTTTTTTGTTGGTGTGTATTATTCCCACTATGTAGTTTTTTATTTAACTATTTCCATCTCTAGTGTATCCACCACACACATACACAGATACTTAAGTTCATATAATGGTGTCTTATGCGCGTTCCTTACATGTATTTCATTTCGTTTGTGATTTTGTTTATGCATGTCACATAGAAACGCACATGCATACAGACATACAATATACTGCACACTTATTTCATGGCATACCAACAAAACCTGACATGACTGCTGAAGAATGGATTTGCAACACACATGCAAATTTTCTTGTTGCGTCTAAGAATCCAATTCATTTTGTATTTTAATTTTTTTTTGCGATTTTTTTTTGGTCGACGACTTAAGCAACATTGTCAAGTCAAAGCTTTTTAACGCGTTTTTCTTTTTGTGACATTGCTCAGATTGTTGCTGTTGGTTATTTTGAAGTGGTAGTGAAGTATTTTTTATGGTAAATAGAAGTTTTTTAAGTCGTTTGTAACACTTTGATTCACAAAGAAAAATGATTCGTAGTCCTCATTCTCCAGGATCCTTGAAAGTGTTCCAGTCGAAACGATAAAGTCGGTGTTTCATCTGGTTTCGAAGATGTTGCTCTGGATGTTTTCAAGGTTCTTAAGGACGGGGTGGAGCTATGGATATGTTTTCTGTACATATCGATTAACCAACTCAGCACTTCAGATTGCTACGCGACAATCTAAACACCAAAATGGCTAATAGAAATTGGAGGGAGCTAACAACGAGCACAATCAGTAGAAGAATGTGGTCATGCTACAATCTGAGTAAAGCTAACTATGTACTCTCACTAACCAGATGGAACTGCAGTACATTCACTGGAGTAATCACCGGGCACTGGCTTATAGGTAATCATAGGAAGAAAATGGAACTTATTTCCGATGCCAGCTGTAGGAGGTGCGATGAACCTAACACTTTTCTTAGCCACTGCCCTGCTTTGGCCAGAACCCGCCTGCACATATAGGTCAGACATATCTTAGAGAACCTGGAAACGTTTTCGAATGTCGACTTAAGACAAATAACAGAATTCGCATTGAGGACTAACGCGTTCCTCAATGCGAATTGAGAACGAATGGTTTTGCTATGGTCCATCCGGTCTATGAGAGGAGTCTTTGACTCCACCAACTCTAACCTAACCAATGGATATGTTGTATTTTGAAATACAGAAAAGAAAGACCATGCAAATGCATCAAATCAATTTTTCTAATTTTTCTTAACAACCTTCTGGGCCTAACTTCCAATCCTATCTTTTATGTTGCAGATGAAAGCAACATTTGCCACTCATTTTCTTTCAATCATAAACCAAGCCTTACTGAGGTTGAAGCTATGAAACAGAACATGAATGACGACTCAATCATGACCTTACGACAATCTACGAGTGGGGTCTTGCGAATAAAGTCGATTTTAATGCTCGCAACACCCAATGGTGTATGTTGACCCACGGCTTGTGGAATCAGTGTCGTCTGTATCCATGGGTGGTACAGCTATTGAGGTAGCAGACACTTTTGCTGTTTTAGGCATGAAAATCCTATGTAATGTTTGTGGAAACCAACATGTTCTTCAAGTGTCGAAAGAAGCATTCAAGTGGCTTGGTTTCTAAAAGCAGTGTAAGAATTACTTAACTCCTTCTGATCTCGTCACTATTAACACCTACCAAAATGGAAAAGGTTAGGTTGTAACTGGCTGCTGACGTTTTACGTCAACACACGTAGACTGTGAGGTCCATTGTGATACCACGGGACTGTAATAGGTTTCCCTACTAGTCTCTGTCGTTAAACCAATTTGAGCTTCAACCGACAAATCAGAAATATCGTACAGCTCCCTAGATCCCAGTGAAGCAAGTCTCTGAGCAGAAAGCTCCGGGCAATGGCAGATAAAGTGTTCTTTAGTTTCCAACTCCTCTTCATCCATGCAATTCCGGCAAAAGTCATTCGATGGCACATTTAACTGCTCTGCGTGTTTCCTATAAGACCGTGTCCGGTAATTATAGCAACCACCGTCGAAATCTCTTCTATTGAAAGCAATGTAAGCTCACTTGTACGCCTCTGATTAAGAGAAGGCTAAATCAGTCGTGTTGTCTCACACGTCCATTCATTTGTCCATCTTTGATAAGTCTCCGTAGCGGAACAAAGTCGTAGGTTTTGCTTGCAAGTTTCTAGAGGCATACCAACACACTCCAATTCAGTTGAAACCTGTAAGGTAGTTCCGAGTCTCGCAAGCTCATTGGATTTGAAATTCCTTGGAATGTCTCTGTGCCCTGGGATCCGTATGACTGCTTGGCTATCTTATTTAAAGACGTTCGGCAGTTTTGGGCAGATCTTGTTTTTAGAAACCTTGACTCCAGGGACTTGACCGCGGCTTGACTGTCAGAATGGATGTTGACTGCAGTTGTACACAATGCATTGCAGCTCAACCAATCAGCCACTGCCTGTACTGCCAGTATCGCTACCTGGTAAACACTGCAATGAACCGGCAAGCTTCGAGCCAGGCTCAACCCAAGCTCCTCCAAATAGACTCCAAAACCCACTTGTTCGTGCAGCCTCGATCCAACCGTGTAAAAATTTATGGAGGCTCCACTACCCGGAATTCCCCTCATCCAAGGCTCCCTGGATGGTATCATAGTGGTAAGGTGGCAGCTCAAAAGGGGTCATATAAGGAGCACAGTCCACATTTTGTGGTACTGTTATCTTCTTCAAGATCGCGCTATGTCCACAATCGCTACTCCTTAATGGAGTGTGCGATTAAGTCGAATTGCCGACGTAGCACAGTGGTTCCAAGTCCAAATCTAGCTGGACAAAATTATTTTATCACCGTTTTATATGTTTTTGGGGTCGCTGAGTTCAAAAAACATGTTTAAATTTTTCTAAGTCGATTACACTAATCGACAACTTTTAATTTTTTTTCTAATTTCAGTAATTCATTAATGACAAAAATGGTCTATATGCAGAACAGAAATATGAAATGCAAAAACTAATTTTTTAAAAGTTTTGTAATCTCTAAAAAAAAAAAATTGTTTTTGTCGAGAAGTGTAATTGAAAAAAACAAGTGAGTGTGTTAAATTCGGCTATGCCGAATCTTTTATACCCTCCAAAATGTAAAAAAAAAATAAAAAAAACAGTGAGAGTGTTACATTCGGCTGTGCGGAATCTTTTATACCCTACAAAATGTAAAAAAAACAACAATATAAAAAAAATACAGGGACGTTTTTTTTTTTGCTGGGGGGTTGGTGGGAGACGTTAGGGAGCACCTTCCCCTTGCGATTTCGAACTTCATCTGAGAGGAGAATGTTGCATTTGCTTAGTAAAAGTACAAAAAACCCTGCAAAAAATTCGATTTTTATTAGGTTGGTTTAGTTCTCCAAGGGGGAACTTTTTTCCCCTAGGTCCGATTTTATCCATTTCCGAACTTGACCTGCCTAGGAATATAAGACATATTCGTGCCAAACTTCGGCAGTCTAGCTCTTTTATTTTGGACTGTATCGTGTCCTCTACAGACGGACAGACGGACGGACATTTTTGACTTTAGTCGAAGTGTGTAATTGGCCGCGGTTTAATAGGAAACATCACATTTAATGCTTTATTTAATCTAAGCATAATTATAATACTTAAAAGTTATCAAAAACTTACAAAAATTCGATACTTTATTTAGAAAAAAAATTTTAGGCGAAAATCTATTTTCATATAAACTGTGATTAATTTTAAACTTGCAAAAACCTGCAAGAAATGTCTGCATGACAACGTTCAGTAATAAATTACCTAAAAGTTGTATGTAGTAATTCGACATGATATGCCTGGATTCGGTTTTGGCAAGCTGCGGAAGTTTCATAAATCCTCAAAAATATTGTTATTATTGACCATACTTCAAAGTACAAAAAATGTAAGAAGAAGATCAATAATAAATTTCTTATTAATGTCCAGAATAAGTATAAATCTGTAGCTTTCTTGTACATAAACCGTTTTGAAACCATTGATGTAACATAGATAATATGATGTTATTAGTTGAACACTTATGTATATATTATTTTTTTTTTTAAATATTGGATACCAAAAATGTTATTTCATTCGCATATTTAACAAAGTTAAAGACCTAATTCCAAAAAATGGTTATTAGTTTGATCACAACACACCCTTAGCTTGCCCCTAGCGCTATTAATTCCCAATTTTAAGGACACTAATTTTTGGACTTTTGTCTTGCTAGATTTTGATTTGGAACCAATGTGCGTAGCCGCAAACTGCCTACCCAATATTTCCAATGGTATCAGGTGAAGGAGGCTTTCTAATGCAGCCGTGTGTAGTACGAAGAGCAGCAAATGGAATGGAATACAACGCCCATATCTGGGCAGGTACTTCAAGGTATATTTTAAAGTCTGGATCGGGTGCAAAGGAGTGCGTTGAAGCTCATAAATGACAGTAGGGGGTTTCTAGCTCTATTGACTCATTGGAGCATCGTCGAAATGTGGGTTGGGTGTCATTGTTCTAACGATATTACCATGGTAAGTGTTCAGCTAAGACAGGTGCATGTCTGAGACTGGTGCATGCCTCAGACTGGTGCATGTACCTGAGACGCGGGTGCATGCCTGTAGTAGTCGCCTTTTCAGCAGATCACATCCGTTCGTTTTCGACTTTCCAATGTATCGCACAACGCATTACAGAGAAAATTATGGTTAGAAATTGCAAGGTATTGCCGGACAGGGATAAAATACCAAGTTAGAGTGTATTTTAAATTCGTTACTGCCTTCTTTTAGTTTTATCTTGGGTTTTGTATATGAGTTTTTATAGCTTTTATTTTTAATTTTTTGTTCGTTATTGTGTTGATTTGCATGTGAATTACCATAATTCTTGGGAATATTAAAAACGTTTAACTAAGTTGTCACTGTGGTATTTTTAGTAGTTTTTTTTATCTTTTTTGTTCTCTTGTTTCGCGTAATTTTTTTGTGTCATTTTTTAAATGAAACGTTTTGGTTGGGCCTTAGAGGATATTATGATTTTATTATGAAGTTTCGTTTTTTAAAAAAAATGTGGCATATACTATAAATTAAATTGTCCATGTCGCCGATTTAATAGCAACTTCCGTATGTTAAATTTTAAAGATGTTTTGAAATTAATATATAAAAATATAAAAATGCCGAAAAAATAAATTTGTCGAATTATAACATGAAAACTCAAGCCTAAAGAATGAAAAAAAAAATAATTCTAATCAGGTGGACCAAAATAGTACTTTTTTAAAAACAATCTACCAAAATAGTACTTTTTTATAAAAAGTACCAATGTAGTACTTTTTTATAAAAAGTACCAATGTAGTACTTTTTCATAAAAAGTACCAAAGTAGTACTTTTTTATAAAAAGTACCAAAGTAGTACTTTTTTATAAAAAGTTCAAAAATTGTTTTAATAAAAAGTACTAAAATGGTATTTTTTAAAACGTACCAAAAAAAATAGTACCAAAAAAATATAGTACCAGAATTGTGCTTTTGATAAATTAGTACCAGAAGAGAGCATTTTGATAAAGAGTGACAAATTAGTACTTTTGGATAAAAAGTACGAAAAAGTTCCTTTTTATTAAAAGTACCAAAATCATAATTTTGAATAGAAAAATGTACCAGGATACCTAAATAATACTTTTTAGTGAAAATTTAAAGGATACGATGTTTTTATAACAGCCCGGGTAAAAATGAAATATATATGATCATATATGAAGATATATGGATCATATATGGATTTATATAACCATATATTATCATATATGCCTCCATATATGAACATATATGGAGACATATATGATAATATATGGTTATATAAATCCATATATGATCCATATATCTTCATATATGATCATATATATTTCATTTTTACCCGGGAGGTAACAAAGTAATATTTTTTTATAAAAATTACCAAAATTGTACTTTTACACAAAAAAGGATACGATGTTTTTATAACAGGTAACAAAGTAATATTTTTTATAAAAATTACCAAAATTTTACTTTTACACAAAAATAGTACTTTTTTATTAAGAGTACCAAAATATAACTTTTATATTAAAAGTACCAAATTTTTCCTTAAAAAAAAGTACCAAAATAGTGTTTTTAAGAAAGAAGTCAAAATAGTACTTTTTAATAAAATGTATTTTAAAAGGCACTTTTTATATAAAAGTACTTAAATAATACATTTTGACAAAAAAAAAATACAGATTTTTTATTTGTGTATTGGTTGGTTGATTAATAATAAAATAAGCTAAACATTAATTAAATTTCTTAGTATTAAGGATTTAAAATAATGTTTATTTAAATTTGGTTCTTTCTTCCAAATCAAAATAATTACCAAGAGCCTACGGCAAATATTTGGTCAGCTATAAATCTACCAAAAAGGAAAGAAATTGTACTTTAAATTAGTACTGTTTTTTTAATAAAATTTAGTTTTCCACCATAAAAACCAATTAAATGTTTATCAAAACAAAAACAGCCAAACAAATAAAAGAAAATAAAAGCGTGATTTCTTTTTTTTATTATATTAGTCAGGGTAATATTATTTTCTTTTTAGAGGCAGCTAAAAGAAAATACACAAAAACAAACAAATTCAGACTAAATGTTTTAGTAGAAAAACAAAAAAATAAATAAACAAGAAAAAAATCTGTAAAAAGTTGAATACGGGGCATTTTATTTGTGTTTTTGTTAAAATTATAAAAGAAAACGACTAAGAAATTAAAGTCGACCAAGACTGATTAAAATGATCCCAAACAAAATTTGAGTAAAATACTTACAACCCGTATTATAAGAAATTGAAAGAAATCCCATTGAAAACCATATATCCACAAGACTGTTTGCAAGCATATCTGGGACAGACATCGATTAATCGATTTAAAAAGTTATTCTCAGTCGATCGCTTTACCAAAAGAAGTACAACGATTCATTGAGTTTTTTAATAACAGGTACCAAATTTGTGCTTTTTATTATAAAAAAGTACCATATTGATACTTTGGTACTTTTTTATAAAAAGTACCAAATTAGTACTTCTTTATAAAAAGTACCAAATTAGTACTTTTTTTAAAAAGTAACAAATTAGTGCTTTTTTTATAAAAAGTACCAAATTAGTACTTTTTTTATAAAAAGTACCAAATCAGTACTTTCTTATAAAAAGTACCAAAAAAGCACCAAGTGAGTATTTTTACCAAAAGTACCAAATTATTACTTTTTGAAAAGTACCAAATTAGGACTTTTTTAAAAGTACCAAATTAGTACTTTTTTTAAAGGACCAAATTATGTTTTTTTTATAAGTACCAACCAATTAATACTTTTTTAAAAGTATAAAAAGTACAAAGTTAGTTAGTTTTTATAAAAAGTACCCAATAAGTACTTCTTTATAAAAAGTACCACAATAGTACTTTTTGTAAAAAGTAGCAAATTAGTACTTTTTTATAAAAAGTACAAAATTAGTACTTTTTTATAAAAAGTACAAAACTAGTACTTTTTTATCAAAAGTACCAAAAAAGCACCACATAACTATTTTTTACCAAACTTACCAAATTAGTACTTTTTTACAAGTACCAAATTCGTACTTTTTAAAAGTGTCAAATTAATTTATTTTTATAAAAAATTCCACATAAGTATTTTTTTACCAAAAGTACCAAGTTAGTACTTTTTTTAAAAAGTACCATTTTATATAAAAAGTACTACATTAGTATTTTTTTATAAAGTACAAAAATAAATACTTTTTATAAACATCACTGCATTAGTATTCTTTTTACTAAAAAGTACTACATTAATACTTTTTTTCAAAAGTACCAAATTAGTACTTGTAACCACAAGTACCAAATAAGTTTTTTTTTTTTTTTTAAATACAAAAATAAATTCGTTTTTTATGATAAGTACTACATTAGTACTTTTTTGAAAAAGTAAAAAATTTATAGTTTTTTTCCCAGAAGAATCAAATAAGTACTTTTTTACCAAAAGTACCATATTAGTTGTTTTTTTTTTTAATAACAAAATAAATACTTTTTTTTATAAAAAGTACCACATTAGTACTTTTTTAACAAAATTACCAAATTAGTATTTCTTTACCAAAAGTACCAAATAAGTATTTTTACAAAAAGTTTCTAAATTAATATTTTTTACCAAAAGTACAAAATTAATAGTCTTTTACCAAAAGCACCAATACTTTTTTATTAAAATTTTATTAAAATTTTTAAATTAGTACTTTTTTGCCAGAAGTATCAAATTAGTAATATTTTTATATCCAAAGTACCAAATTAGTACTTTTTTATAAAGAGTACAAAGTAAATACTTTTAATTAAAAGTACCAAAATAGTACTTTAATACCACAAAAAGCTAAATCAGCAAAAAGTACCAAATTAGTACTTTTATTTTAAAAGTACCGAAATAAATAATTTTTTATAAAAAGTACTAAATTAGTACTTTTTTTTTAACTACTTTTTTTATAAAAAGTACTACATAAGTACTTTTTTTAAAGTACCATATTAGTAGTTTTTCCCAATAATACCAAATAAGTACTTTTTTTTACCAAAATTACTTAATTAGTACTTTTTTAACAAAAGTACCAGATTAGTTGTTTTTTATAAAAAAAAAATAAATACTTTTTTTTTATAAAAAGTACATCATTAGTACTTTCTTATCAAAATTACCAAATTAGTATGTCTTTACCACAAGTACCAAATTAATATTTTTTACTTTTTTACCTAATTGGTACTTTTTTACCAAAAGTACCAAAATAATAGTATTTTACCAAAAACATTTAGTACTTTTTTAATTAAAATTTCTAAATTAGTACTTTTTTAAAAGTACCAAATTAGTACACTTTTTCCAAAAGTACCAAATTCGTAGTTTTTACTAAAAGTACCAAACTAGTACGTTTTTATCAAAAGTACCCAATTAGTATTTTTTTATAAAAAGTACAAAATTAGTACTTTTTTATAAAGAGTACCAAATAAATACTTTTTTATTAAAAGTACCAAAAATAGTTCTTTAATACCAAAACAGTCAAAATCTGCAAAAAGTACCAAATTAATATTTTTTTAAAGTACCAAAATAAATAATTTTTTATAAAAAGTACTAAATTAGTTCTTTTTAAATACTTTTTTTTATAAAAAAGACTACATAAGTACTTTTTTCAGTTATTTTTAAACGTTAATAAATGACTAGACATTCCGTAAAAACAAACGATATTTCAGTTATTTTAACTGTTTAAATTTTTTTATTTTGTGAAGTAAAAACAAAATTTTTTGAATAACAAACTACAAAAACCGTACTTCTGTAAAATTATACGGAATAATCAGTCAGAAATAATTTAACTGATAAAAATACTTTTCCGTAACTTTTGTAGTTTATTGTTTTTACAACTGTATAAATCATTCAATATTTTATTTTCCTTGAAAAACAAACGATAAAACGTTTAAAACAACTTTTACTAAAAACTTTTTGAATAACCGTAAATAGTTACTGTAAAACTTTTGTGGGTGTAGTACTTTTTTACAAAAAGTACCAAATTAATAGTCTTAACCAAAACCACAAATTTAGTACTTTTTTATAAAAATTTCTAAATTAGTACTTTTTTATCAAAAGTACCAAAATAGTAAAAAGCAAATTATAACCTTTTCATAAAAAGTACTAAATTAGTACTTTTTTGTAAGTAATAGTACTTTTTAGTACCAAAAACGTACAATTTGCAAAAAGTACTAAAATAGTACATCTTTACAGTATTAAATTATTATATTCCAGAATTCTTATTTTAAACGCATTGACTCATATATAATAAACAAATGCAATATGATGGAGTTCATAAAAATTATTTTGTTTGTAGGATTTCTATTTAGTTTTTGTGTTCCTTTTAAAAGTAATAAAAAATGAACGGGGCAAATAAACTGTTGTTAAAAGAATGCGGCTTACTTACACTTGCCGCTTTTCATTTTCAATACAAATTTTTTTTTTGTACTTTTTCGTTGTTGCTGCTCGTACATATTTGACTGTAAATCTTTTAATAAAACAAGACTATTCTGTTTTGTGTTGTAAAGTACTTGCATACTAAAAAAAAAAATATATAAAAAACAGACAGACAAATAGCACAACAAAAGGTCTTAGGAGTTTGACTAGCCATTTCTGTGGCATTCAGGGGCTCTGCTGATGCTGTCTAAAACAACACGTTTCGTTAGGTTTATAAAAAAAAATATATTCCAAGTAGGGTTGCCAGATTTGAAATAGGGAATAACAGTACATTTGGTCTCAAAAAACAGTATATTGCAAATAAAAACAGTACTTTTTTAAAAGTCTTATTTTATATCAAACTACAAAAACTTAGCCCTTTTACCCTGGTTTTAAACAGATTTCAGCCAAAACGAGCATAAAAGATTGTTTACAGAACGGGGGAACATTTTAGGTAAACCGTCTCAAATTTATTCAATTTTTTTTATCAGTGTTGAAAAAAATTGCTGATTGACTTTTTGGAGCTTGTCTTAGTTGCCACGACATCTTACTTGTAAAACTTTTGTAGTCTATGCTTTCGCTTAACTAAAACGCCGATCTTCCTATCAAAAACATATGAAAAAACCCATAAAACAGTGTTTTATTTAAAACACGACTTTAAAAAGCAAACGCGAAAAAGGTATTATTGCACTCAAACAAAGGCCTAATATGCCATTTACATATACCTCGAAATCCAGAAAAAATGGGATTTCAATGAAAATCCAAGTAAATCCTATTACTTTTTTGAATTTAAAATGTCGAATCCCATATAAAAAAAACTTGGATTTTGGGAAAATCGTAAAATCGCAATTCAAAATCCCAAAAAATTTCCACTACTTAATTGTATAACTATGGTTTTTCACAAAATAATCATCCCTAATGCCTTTTTGCAACGCTGCACACGATTTTTTTTATCAGCTGTTGTTGTTTTTTATAAAGTAAAAAAACAATTAAAATTTATTTTTTAAAAACTATTAAAAGATTAATAAAAACAATGGACGTGTTCTGCCGAGAAACCTGCTACTCAACAGTTGAGATGTAGCATGTTTTGATTAGTTGACTCTGCTGAACGCAATTTTTTATGAATGTTTTAAAATATTGAAAAAAAAAAATTTCTTTTAAGATTTTCATTTACTTTTTTAGTTAAAACTACTTTTTAATGTATTTTTTGTTTATTTTCTTGAATAACATCAAAAATAATAAATATTTTTAATAAAACAGTTTATGTATCAGTTTGTGATCAAATGTAGCATAAATATTTTACGCTGCTAGTGATGAGAAGCGCTCACTCAACATGCTGACTGAAATGTCAAAAACCAAACCGTTCAGCAGAATGTTGAGAAGCAGTTGAGTAGCAGCTTTCTCTTCTGAACGGTATCAATGTTTAACAATGTTTCATTTAAAATTTACCATTGCAAATGGTAAACACACAATTTAGTTGACCAATTTGGTCTTCCTAACAAAGAAAAACACTCAATGGTGGCGGCCCCAAACTTGGCAAATATGTTAATTTTCTTGCATTTAAAGAAGCAGCTCTACATAAAAACACATTTTTTGATATTGTGGTCCCAACATATACTAATGGGATTGAAAATATTGGCTCCGGCAAAGAAAAATCATTGTTTTTAGAAATATTTATAAAATTGGGTAATTCTCCCACTAACAACCCTGTACACAAATCAAAAGAAAATACAGAGTTAGTACAAACAAAATCTCGCTAAATGTCAAAAAAGCATACATATGTAAACGGTATAGATTTTAATTGGATTTGAAATCCAAATTTATATGGATTTCGGGGTATATGTAAATAGCATGTAACTAAATTTTGGGAAAATGTTTTTTCCCCACTATTTAGTAAAATTTAATAAAAATTTTGGAAATTTCTTTGATAATTTGCAACCAATGATGAACTAATATTTATCTTAGAATTGATGAAGTTTTTTCTTCAGGTTTAGTAAATTTTATGCAATTTGAGGGAAATTGATTTTTCAAAACTGTTTCAAAAATTTCAAAAACTAAGCCAGAATGAGCAAAAATGTGTTCATTACCGGAATTTATTCTAAGAATCTCTAAAGAATCTCCGGTCCTCTTTCAATATATGGACTCCTAAATTTGAATCTAAAAATTTGAGCATTCCCCAAATTTTAAAAATGCTCATTTCTCAGAAAATTTTGCCAAAACAAAAAAAAGGCCAAATACATTTTTGTAGTTCTTTACACGATCGTCTTAATCCCTCCGCGTAATAGTTTTTTTAATTGTCCCGTTAAGATTCTAAAGACCCTTTTGGGCCTTTAAATTCCTTAATAGACCCAATGGGACTGGGCCTAAGGTGGTCTGTACCCATGGGTTCCGAACCTAATTGGGTCTGCCCACAATCGGAACTTTAAATGAGATGTACTCAATAAAATAAATTTTTTTCCCATTTTTTAGTGTTTTCATATTTTTTAGAAAAATTTAGACGAAAAGAATTGCTCCTTTTTAAAAATTGGATTAAAATTTTGTCAAATATGAAACATTTTTCGAAAAATGTTACATTTTGGTGATGAGTATAAAAAAACAGTACAAAAACAGTACACGCTTTTAAAAACAGTACTTTTGCGTACTGTTTTAGGTGGTGTGCATAAAACAGTACTTTTTATAAAAAACAGTACATGTACTGTTTAAAACAGTACGAATGGCAACCCTAATTACAAGGCATTTAGTTTTGTTGGGTGTTTGTTGTATTGTAAATTGTTACAACATCTGGCATGAAATAAAAACTTTTTAGTTAAACTATTAAATATACAATTTGAAAATATAACACCAGTACAATATTGAAAATATTTTGTAAAAGTGTGACATTTTTTTGGGGGGAATTAAGGATTTGGATTCGAAATTTTAATGGAGAAAGTTTGGCCAGTTTTAGAGACTTAACACAACAAGCAAGGAATGGTGGATGGTGGCCGAGGAGATACAAAATATGGACGAATCAATAAAAAGAGAGGGCAACGCCACAAAAGTGAACCAGAAAAGAACAAGATTCAAGTAAAAATATCCCGGAATCGGTAAGTTCTACATGATTTACAATTGTAATTTGAAAAAGATCAATTCTTATTCGTAAAAGATCAATTCTTTTTCGTAAAAGATCATGATGAAAATATGTTAAGCAGTGAGGACGTTTCGACTTTTTTGTAATTTATAATATTACAGTGTTTAAAATACCCTGATGATGACCATCGATGATCGGTCGAAATATCGAAAGGAAAAATAAAAAAAAAAAATTAAAAATACAAAAATTGTGCAGATTTTTTATTTATAATTCTTATGACCTTAAGCCAAACAAACCCCTACAACGATCAATTTTAATTTGTTAAAAATCAATTACACAGCTCAACAAGAAAATGCGTATTGGATTCTGGTTAATGATTTGGATAGTGTCTGTTGCGCTGATTCCAAATCCGGAGCCCAAATTTGTCTATCACGTCAGGATTTTGAGTAATTCGCGGTTAAAGTGCCGAAAAAGGGCATTTTTGACCCTTTTTAAAAGCTTATAAAATAATATCCTGACATGCAAATGACTTGGTATCAAGCTCATTCTAGAAATTTAATTTTCTAAAATGGTAAAGAAATCATTAGCGAAAAACCTTCCATTTTTTTCAATATTTAGTTTATTTATACACACTCAGAAAATTATGTAAGTTACTACATGTTAGTTGTTTGCATATTTTACAGTAATTAGTAGTTTTCAACTACAAAGTCAGTTGTTTTTGTATGAAAAATATCAAACAACTATTTCTGTTAGTTATTTTAAGTCGTTTTTTTGAATAACTTACAAAATAGTACTGTAATGTAGTAACAGTTATTTAAAGTAGTACATTTTATTTTTTATCTCTGAAAAATTTTTTAAGTTTTTTTCCAAAAAATTAAAATAAATTGTGGTTAAAAAAAAAAAAAAAAAAAACTTGGAAAAAAATTTGGTCTTCAGTTTTTTTTAAAAAATTTTTGAAAAAAAAAATTTATATATTGATTATTTTATTTTTACTAGATTTTAGTGTTTTTGACTACAAATGTAAGTAGTTTTTACTACATAAGTCAGTTGTTTTTTGTCAGTTAAAATAACTAACATTGTTAGTTGATTTAACTGAAAAAGTAGTTGACCCCAAAACAACTTACAAAGTAGTTATTTTAATTGACATTTTCAGTTGATTTTACTAACATAATTTTTTGAGTGCAGTGTTTTTTAACAAATATCCATACAAATTCATACGTAAATTATTGATTTAAAGCACTTGTGGCTAATGTTTTTTTTTTACCATTTTAGAAAATTAAATTCCAAGAAAATTTGATCTTGTCTGAAATTGAAAATTACAAACTTTCGAATGAGCTAGATACCAAGTCATTTGCATGTCAGGATCTTATTTTATAGGCGTTCAAAAATGGTCAAAATGGGCATTTTTTGACACTCTAACCGCGATTTTCTGAAAATTGTGACGTGATAGAAAAATTTGAGTGACCGTTTTGGAATCGGGGCACCAAACCCTATCAACTTTTTTTGGTTTCATCCAAAACGCAGCGATAAACCTCAATTGTTTTTCAAAAAAGCTCAATTCAATTTTAATTCGAAATATATCAACTGGATTAAAATTAATATTTTTCAAATTACAACTGGAATCTTCGAATTACGATTGGTGTCAGACAGTGCTTTTACTTAAATAAATAAAAACATAAATAATTACCACCGTATTACACACATGTTCAGGTTAAAACATGCAACAAACGCACGTCGAGGATATACGGCTATAATTATAAATACAACAAAATATGAAAAAAAAACAGGTAAAAAATTTTAACTCGGCCTTGCCGAATGTATAGATCCCCTGCAAATGTAAAAAAGATTTATTTAAAAAACATTGCTGAAAAAAAGTTTGGGAACACATTGTGTTAAAAATATTGGTAAAAGAAATTAATTTTTAGAGGAAAAAATTTTTTGAAAAAAAAAAAAAAATTGAGGGTAAACTTTGTTTTGGTAAAAAAATCCGCGAAAAAAATTACGAACTATTAAACTAACCTGAACGGCACTTTGGCAAATAATAAATGCCAAAAGTTAGCATGTTTTCAATGGAACGGTATGACATCAATTCAAATATCCGCTTAGGATCCCATAAAGCAATGGTTCCCAACCTTTTATGGACCATGTCCCACTTTTAAGTTACAAAAAACCAAAATGTCCCCCCTACACTCAAAAAAATGTGTAAATTTTTCAAATTTGTTTAAAAATTCAAAATTTACTTGTAGTTAAGCAAACTTTTTGTTAAAAACATCCTTTAAACAAAGTTTTAGCAAAAAAAATAATTATTTTTTTAGTTTTTTAACAAAAAAAATCTAAAAATTTTGCTGGTCGCCCCCCTGAAGCATTCTAATTGCCCCCCAGTGGGGCGAGAATCAAAGGTTGGGAACCATTGCCATAAAGGGATATTTCAGAGTGTTACAAAAGGAATAAAAAACATACATATCAGCTCTACTACTAATTGTAAGTAAAGGGTATTCAAAAATAAAGGAGCCAAAAAATATTTATATGAGAATAATATTAGTAGTATCAACTGCTCTTTCCATCATATACACTTATAACCATATTTGCAACAGACCAACAGATATATGGAAGTAATATACCCAGACAATACATTCATGTGGAGAGCCATATAGACAGACAGATATACGATGAGAATATTGCATATAGAATATATGCAATATGCTTTAAAACACCATATCCAAGGTGGAACTAATGTCGTCTTTAGCATGCTCTCTATATCCTACACTCATAAAAAAATATAGCAAAAGATGAAAAAGAGTTGCTGAAATAATCCATTAAAGCGTAATCAGGAAAATAAAAGTGGTTCAGTATTTCGCAGATGCTTTCAAAAGTTTTAGGAAATTGAATTATAAAAATTCAAGGATCTTGTTAGTATGTATACTGAACATCAGAGATCATCCATTAGACATACTGCAATGGCGCCCAAGCAGTGGCTCGATTCCGAAAATCAAACTTTTAGTTACTTTGCCGTTTCATGTGTAACGTATTGAAATTTCGGTCGGGGACCCCATGAAGTACATACATTATTGATCCATGATTGATTCTAAGACATTCTATGAATGCGACTAATTATCTTTCCGGATCAACAAATTTGCGTTAAATTGGCATCGATTTGTTTTCTATGAATGCGACTAATTATCTTTCCGGATCAACAAATTTGCGTTAAATTGGCATCTAAACCTTTTTTTTCGCCCCGACACCTTTTGTGGGCGTGGATATAAAAACAAAATATTTTAATATTGATAAAATTTTATAACTTATGTGCAAAAATCAAAATAAATCAATTTGCGAAACCAATAGGTAAGTTCGTAAGTGAGCAAAGTCGGATCAGGGGGAAAAAGTTCCCCATTGAAGAACTAAAGTAACCTCTGAAAACAGCATTTTTTCATGATTTTTTGTGCAACATTTTTGTGCAATAAGAAGTTTTAAATCCTTTACTTGTGGATTAGAAAATGTTTTTTTCGGTACACCCCCCCCTCCCCACCTTTTGTGGGCGTGGATTAAAAAAATATCGATATATATAATTTCCCTATTTGTGTGTTCCTCTTTTTTTGTCTATCCAGAGCTTCTTGAAGCCCACTGATGAGCTACAAAGCTGAAAATTGGCATGCATATAGTAAAACACCTGGGACAGATCCTAACGTAGCCGGATTTTCGATTTTTTGCCTGTGGGCGGAGAAATAAGCTGGAAAGTGGGCGTGGAAAATTTCAATTTTTTGACGTTTTTGCTTAATTTAAAGCCCACAAATGACTTAGGAAGCTGAAAATTTCCTAGAATATAGTCCTAACGATGCCGCATATCCCCAAGTAGTCGGATTTAAAATTTTCGCAATGTGGGCGGATAATTGAGGGGGAAAGTGGAGTGGCAAAATTTAGATTTTTTAACATTTTTACTTCTTTTGAAGCCCCCAAATGACTAAGGAAGCTGAAAGTTTCCTAGAAAATAGTCCTAACGATGGCGCATATCCCCAAGTAGTCGGATTTAAAATTTTCGCAATGTGGGCGGAGAATTGATGGAAAAGTGGCGTGGCAAAATTGGGATTTTTTAAAATTTTTACTTCTTTTGAAGCCCCCAAATGACATAGGAAGCGAAAATTGCATAGCATTTAGTTCTAACAATGAAGCATATCCTGAAGTAATCGGATTTAAATTTTTTAGACTGTGGAAGGAGAATTAAGAGAAAAATGGGGCGTGGCAAAATTGCGATTTTTAATATTTAATTTGAAGACCCCCAATGACCTATGAAGATGAAAATTGGCATTTTTGCTTATTTTAAAGTCCTCTAATGACTTAGGAAGCTGAAAATTTCCTACCATATACTCCTATCGATGAAGCATATCCTGAAGTAGTCGAATTTTAAATTTTTGGACTGTGAGCGGAGATTTGAAAGGAAAATGGGGAGTGACGAAATTGGGATTTTTAACATTTTAACTTCTTTTGAAGCCCCAAAAGGAAGCGGAAAATGCACAGACTTGGCATATATATAGAAGGTTTCATGTGAAAGATCAACACGAGCCTGGATTTTTGATATCCAGTGTATGGGTGGAGAATAAGAAAGGCAAAGGGCGTGGTAAATTTATTCGATCTATTTTCTGAATATATATTTTATTTTTTTTTTGTGTTTCTCTTATTTTTTGTGTATCCAGCGACTTTTGAATCTCATTGATGGACTTAAAAGCTTAAAATTGGCATGTATATAGTAAAACACCAGGGACAGTTTCTTACGAAGCCGGATTTTTCGCCTGTGGGCGGCGAATTACGAGAAAAAGGGAACTTGGCAAAATTATTTTTTTTTTTTAACATTTTAAAGTATTATAAAAATAAAATATTTGAGCTCGAGGCCTGGATTGTTCTTTAATTAGAATTCTTCTTTATTAATTTGCAATATTTCGCTACTTTTCGAGTAGCATCCTCAGTATCTTTAATTTAGTATCTTTAATTTAAATATAAAAACTGAGGATCCCTGAGGATGCTACTCGAAGAGTAGCGAAATATTGGAAATTAGTAAAGAAGAATTCTAATTAAAGAACAATCCAGGCCTCGAGCTCAAATATTTTATTTTTATAATTTATTGGAAAGGTCGAATAAAAAACAACTTTAATTTTAGAGTATTTTTAAGCTCCGCCCCAATGAATACGGAAGCTGAAAATCATTAATATGTAGTCCTAACTATGAAGTATATTCTAAAGTAGTCCGATTTAACATTTTTGGAATGTAGACGGAGAGTTGAGAGGAAAAAGGGGCAAGGCAATATTGTGATTTATTTATAAATGACCTACGCAGCCGAAAATTGGCAAGCATATCCTTAAGTAGTCAGACTTAAAATTTTTGGACTGTGGACGGAGAATTGAGAGGGAAAAGGGGCGTGGATACGAGTATAGTACTAACGGTGGAGCTTATCCTAAAGTAGTCAGATTTAAAAATTTTGGAATACACAGAAAAAACAGTTTAATTGTGCTAGCCGAATTAAGAGCCAACTGGATGGTTTAATTACAACAACTGAAATTTTCGGTTGCGATTACCGAAATTTATTTGGACCAACAGAAGTTAAATTTTCAAAACAAATTTTGGTTATCGCAACCGAAAATTTAGGTTGTTGTTATTAAACTATGCAGTTGGCTCTAAATTCGGCTGGCACGACTAAACTGTTCTCTCTGTGTAGAGACGGAGAATTAAGAGAAGAAATGGGCGTGGAAAAATTATGTTTTTACATCTTACCTAATTTTGAAGACACCTTATGACCTTGAAAGATGAAATTATGACCTTGAAAAATGCTTATGGTACGGACTATGGCAAAGATCAACTCTGATCTGAATTCAGTTTGTATATATAATCTGTAACGTAGCCGGATTTTCGGCCTTTAAGTCAGGGGGAGTGGCGGAAGACGGCGAAATTTAGTTTTTAAACATTTAAACTATTTCTGAAACCACTAATGACTAGGGAAGCTGAAAATTGTAAAGCATAAAGTATTGACAATGGATCATATCCTTATGAAGTCAGATTTAATATTTAAACTGTGTACGGAGAATTATAAGGAAAAATTTAAGTGGAAAAATTGTGTTTTTAACATTTTAGCTAATTTTAAAACACTTCATGATAAAAAGAAAGATAAAAATTGCCATGTATATAGGAGTGACCATGGGACAGATCCACACGATGGATTTTTGATATCCGGTTTATGGACGAAGAGACGAAATGGGCGTGCTAAATTTAGTTCTAAAATTTTATCAATAAAACCTTTTATACTCATTAAATTTTTTTCCAGTTTGGGAAATATATTGATGTAACTCAATCTAGCAATATTAAATTTTTGAAGCACAAACATAATTTTTTATAAAGTTTGGTAAAATATTAGAACTATTGAAAAAAGCGATTTGGTGTTCCGCCTGGCAGGGACAGGCTATTCGACTAGTTTTAAATAATGATATTTCTTTAGTGCAAAAAGCATATAAATTTATAAACATATATTTCGAGGGGAAATACACACAAAAAAATAAGCTCCTACATTTTTTTTTGCATATTGGAAGGTTAATAAATTCAGCACAGCCGAGTTTAACACTCTTACTTGTTTATATATTGAAGGGTACAAAAGACTCGGCACTACCGAATTTAAAACTTACACTTGTATCTCACAAAATAAAAATTTCGTCAACATTTTTTTTTTATTTTTTTACTAAAAATATTTTGGGAAACAATTTTTACAATATTTTTTTAAAAACAAAATGTGTTTATTTTTGTCAAAATAATTTTCTTTACCAATTTTCTTCATAAAAATTTTTTCATCAAATTTCTGTTTAAAATAAAATTTTATGAATTTTTTTTTTTAAGTGCGGAGGATACTAAACACTCAGCAAGGTTGAATTAAACTTTTTTACATTTTTTGTTTACCAACTTTTAACTTCCAGTGTATTCCTTTACACTTGCTTAAAGCCAGTTTGATTTCAAGCTACAGGCTAACCAGTTGGTGTCTTTTCAATATATGGAAAACACACCAGGAAGTATGCTACAGTACGAAAATGTCGACATCAACAACATTGCTAGGGTTATAAAATTATCTTTACTCAAGTTTATATGAACGAGACTCCTTATTACAACTGCATTAGAGTGGCATTTTTTCTTACACTTTTGATTTTCTATGTGTCCAGAAAAATTTTAATTCTACTAGGAGATATAGCTATTTAAAATTTGCAAAAAATAGTGGTTGATTTCTAACGGTCAAGAAACTAAAAAAATCTAAAAAAAAAATTATTTGACGCTTTAATAGATCTTAAGACGAACTTTTATTAACAATTTCTTGAACGTAGAAAAATACCGCCATTTTTGGAATTTTTTTGAAAAACTCAAATGGCGATATCTCGAAAACCGTTCCACCGATTTCAAAAATATTTTGATATTCTTATTTAGCATGATAAAAATAGTGTACCGCAAGATATATATTTTTTTTTTAATATTAAAAAATTTTAAATCGAAAGGTGCCCTGGGTTATAATAATCAAAATTGGCTAAAATTCCAGATTGTCTCAAGCTTTATGAAATGGTCAAAGGAAAGAAATCTAAATTGTTTTTTTTTTAAATTTTCTGGAAATTAGAAAAAAACCGACACTTTTCTCAAATTTCAAATAGCGATATCTTGAACACTGATTGACCGATTTTAAAAATTTTTTGATATTCGTGTTTAGCGTACCAAAGTTGATAAACATGTCGTAAGACATTTTTTTATATTTTTTAATGTTCAAAAATCCAAAAACTTTAATCGTTGGGTGCCACGGGTTTATTTAATCTGATTGGCCTCAAATTTGTGCCACATAAATTTTACAGTGACTCAAAGTAATAATGGAACAGCATATATTTGATAGCAGTTCTTTAATGGAAAAGTTATCAATACTTGACCTGATTATTATCAATCGACTATTTTTGAAAAAAGTGCTATAAAGGAAATTTTCCAAGCAGGGTTGGCAACCGATACCCACCTATAATAACGGTATTTGGCTATTGTACCGCAACCAATTAAGATATGGACATTTTCAAAAGCAATTCTGAAAGCTGATGAAATTTCTAGAATTTTAAATGTATCACTTTGTGTTTCTACCGGTTCGTTTTCGAAATATAGGTCAATACCTTTATAATACCGTTTGAAACGGTATTATAACGGTATTGGCCTATATAACTAAAACGAACCGGTAGAAACCCGAAGTGACACATTTAAAATACTAGAAATTTCATCAGCTTTCGTAATCGCTTTTGAAAATGTCCATATCTTTATTGGTTGCGGTACAATAGCCAAATACCGTTATTCTGGGTGGGTATCGGTTGCCAACCCTGTTTCCAAGCTTTAATTTAAGCTTGATTGCGTCCAGATTGAGCGAATATAAAAAGAGATACGATGTAGATATTTTTTTGAAATTTTTTTAAAAATATTTCTAAGTCGATTTTTCCCAAGTTTGAACATTAAAAATTTAAAAAAATATTCAATAATTTTTATTTAGTCATCAGCTTGTTTTTCCAACCACCCAAACAAAAAATGAAAATTTTTAAATACAGTAGAAGAAATCAGCATTTTTTGACCTCCAACTCTATCGACCACCAATTTGTTGTAAACAAAGTTAATATTTTACTGTTTATTAATTTGAGTACACCTAAGTGTATAGTGATAAGATTTTAGAATAATTAAAATTTTTCTTTGTTTACAAAAAATTGGTGGTCAAACGAGTTGGAGGTCAAAAAATGCGGATTTCTCCCACTGTATTTAAAAAATTTCATTTTTTGTTTGGGTTGTTGAAAAAACTAGCTGATAACTTAATAAAAATTATTGCATAATTTTTTAAATTTCTAATGTTTGAACTTGGGAAAAATCGACTTAGAATATTTTTAAAAAAATTAAAAAAAACATATACAAATAATTTCAATTTCTAGTGTGACCCTCGTATCTCATTTAATATTTGCTCAATCTGGCCGCTATCAAGCTTAAATTAAAGCTTGGAAAAATTCCTATATAGCACTTTTTTCAAAAATAGTCGATTGATAATAATCAGGTTTAGTATTGATAACTTTTCCTTTAAAGAACTGCTTAAAAATATATGCTGTTCCATTATTACTTTGAGTCACTGTAGGTCTAGTAGAATAAAAATTTGCCCAGACATTTGAAATCGGAAGAAAAACTATTTTGCCATGTACAAAAAAAAAAAAATGCCGCTCTAACCTGCATATGATTGTTTTTGCTGTTTCTGCTGTTGCCGTTTGGTTAGGTGTAGTACATCTTCCTAATAGGCCTGAGCCTCATAGTGTTATATCTTGTGGTTTTTAGGTGAAAATTCATTTATTTCCTTTTTTTGTTGCCTGCCATTTTTTAATTTTCCATGTTAGTTGCTTAAGAGGGTTTTTGTGCTCTTCTAGCACTTCAGTGTGGATAATTTCTGCTTAAATATTATTGTTTGTTTAACACTTATGAAATTATGAGGATGTAAGGATATTTTATGTTTGCCTAAAGTATTATATAAAACTAAAGAATGTTTACTGGTTGTGAATGACTACAAAATTAAAGGACAACAGCATCTACTTTTGCTAGCAAAAATGGATGAGAGCTATTTGTCATAAATTTGGAAAGTTTAGAGTTGGTTAAACACATTGCAAACATACTTTTGTTTGTGAAGAAAACAAAAATATTTTTCAAAATAATTTTATTTTTTTGTTTGCAAAAAGGATTTTCAAGTTTTTAAAAAGTTGTCAATATTTACAATTTTGAGAGGATAAAGAAAATTATGTGTACATTAAAGTTTATTGTATGACAAGAAAAGTTTTTTGCGATTTTTAAAGTTCGGGCAAATTTTTATTCTCCTACAAGGGAGATCTTTCAGACTATTTTTTAAATTTGAGATTTAAAGAAGCTAACAGGTAAACCTTATTTTCCTCCCCTCTTTCCCATATGCAAATTTCAGGACAATCGGTGGGTGCCCTGTGAAAGACCTTCCTTGTTAGACCTAAAATTCATGTGTCACAAATTTGAGGCCACGTCGATCCCGACAATCAAAGTTTTGGAAATATTTATATCTCCAAGTACATCATGTTTATAACCCTTGATGGGCTGAATACGAATATAAAAAAAAATTTAAAATCGGTACAACGGTTTTTAAAATATCGCTATCTAAAATTTGCAAAAAAATTTACTGTTGTTTCCTACGTTTAAGAAATTTAAAAAAGAAAATTCTCTCGTTTTTCTCTTGACCCTTTCATAATGTTTGAGACAATCTTTTATTTACCTTTTTTATCACGTGAATTCAAGATAAAACCTCCTAAATTTCACGGTTTTGCTCATAACTTCTGAAATCCTGCACCGAATTAGCTGAAATTCAATAACCACCTGACCTGGAAAATTACAAATATTTTTTAAAAAAAGACAGAACGATGGACATCGATTTATGGGGTCCTATAACAATATTTCGAGGTGTTAAATGCCTGAAAATTGCGGTTGTGACCATAATCATGTACATTGGGCTAGAGCAAATTTAGTTTTTCTTTTTTTGAATTTCGATAACGTAGAGGTCGTGAAGGTTTTCTACGGAAAAATGTATTATACATTTCAATGGCCATAACCTGCGACCTTAGGACAACAAGGTTCTATTTGTGCCTATTTCTTTAGGCAAATTGAAACTTGTTGTCCTAAGGTCTCGAACTCCCAAACCACATAGAATATTTTGAATATTTCCAGCATATAATAAGACATTAATATATTTTTCAATAACATACCGTTATATACGAATATTGAATACAAATTCATTTTGAACATACCTGTAACGAAAAAAAAGTTATAAAATTATTAGTTATGTTTAATAATTAAGTATTCTTGACATAAATTCTAAACAAAACCTACTAATTGTTAACTAAAATAAACTTCAAAAGGGTATCTAGATAATTTTGTAATTTTGGAAGTATCTTATAAACAATTACCAAATTTATTAAAAAGTCAATAGCATATTGTACATTATTCTAAGTATTAAGGGTGTTCACAGTTACTGAAATTCAAAATTTTCAAATATAAAACATTTCAGTAGCCGAGACCTTTTAATACTTAATACGAAACTGATTAGATTCTGATTACGACTGGGACGCGACCTTATACAGTTCATTGTAATTGATCAGTGATCACAAATCTGGTCTCCAAACTTTTCCATCACATTAGGCTTTTTAGAAAATTGAAAAGTTTAAAAAATCGCAGTTTTGGGTTTTTTTGACAACTCATAGCGGAAGAACCTGATAGCGACTTAAAAATAAGTCAAGAGCTAAGCTCAAACATTGTTGCCCAAATGGTTAAGGCGACTGACGAAATGAGTTTTGCATCTTAAAACGTAATGTTTAATCTTTACCCTCGACTTATTTTGAAGTTGCCATTACATCGTGTTCGTTCATCTGCTATGAGTTTCCAAAAATGCCCAAAACGTGGATTTTTTTGAACTTTGACATCAATTTTCTCCAAAACCTTATGTGATGGAAAGGTTTGGAGACCCGATTTCGGACCAGCGGAACTATTGTAATCAAGCGTATAAGGTTGCGTTTCAGTCGCATTTTCAATGTTTAGTAGTGTAATTCCTTATTATTTAGAAATATCGTCTATTTTTCATATATTTGTGAACAAAAACCAAAACGAATCGTTCACGAACTGTTGAACGAAAACAAAAATTGACCGAATGAACTAGAAGAACGAAAACAGACATAATCAAAATGATCGTTCACGAACTGTTGAACGAAAAAAACAAATGACCGATTAAACTAGAAGAACGAGCTAGGTCTTTTATAAGAAATGAACGATTAAGCACAAGGCTACTTAGCCGACGAGATTTTCGGAATTTGTCAGATTCCATTGCCAAGACTATTTAGCAAATATAAAAACCCTGTACTACAAGTTGCATAGGGAATTTAAATGACGAATCGCTAATGTTCAAACTAAAAAATTAATACATATTCAACTCTACCCTCATTGAGAATTAAAAGAAGATGATTGTATAGTCTCTTAGTTTAATCACGACTGTCAAACGATTAACAAAAAACTATAATAAGAATACACAGGCCGACAACATTTGAAAAAATTCGAAACCCTTAGATTAGGTTGTTCTTTCCTAAGGGTTTAAGTTCCGCTAAATCCGTATCTGTATTCAGAATTTTTCCATCAGGGTTTCGACATATCTTCGCTTGAAGTTAAAAACCCCTATTTTTATACCGAAAATACCATGAACATAGCAAAACCCCGAGTTTTACAAACTTCAGGTTAAGATATCTCAGAGATGGAACAAGAAATTACAGAGTTTAATCATTTATTTTAAAGGTAATCTGTGGAACTTTCAGACGACATATCAGATTTTATAAATAAAGGTCTATTTGCGCAGTTGTAACGTCTCAAATATGGCGAAAACGGGGGTTTTTTCAACTTTAAGCTACAGTCAAAATAATAACTCTGTTAAATTACAGAAAAACTCTGCTAATTTAACAGAGTACACTATACTTTTCCAGCTAGCAACATTTCTTGGTAATTTTACTATAAAACTATGTAAAAAGATTTGGACAGAAAAAAACTGTTAATTTACAGAGTTTCTAGTAAAATATTAGTTAAGCAAATAACCGTTTAATAAAAAAAATCTGTAAATTTACATATAATTGTAAAATGCATTTGATGCAACCAAAATTTTAAAAAACTGTAAATTTACAGAGTTAATTAAATAAATGTTATTTTGAAAAATTTCTAAAAGATTTCTGAAAAGATTTTTTTTTAATAACTTTTTTTGGTAATACTTCATTTTTTTCTCAAAAAAAAAAAAAAAACAGATAAAATTTTTACAAAAAAAAATGGTTTTAACTATAATAATTAGTTTTTTGGTTACAAAAAAAATCTGAATTTTAGCAGAAAACTCTGTTAATTATCTGTAAAATAAAGATTACAATGTTAAAAGTAATATAACAGATAAAACTTTGTTTTTTTTTTCACAACAAAGTACAAAGTATTTTCTTTAAATCTGTATTTTGACAGAAAACTCTGTCAAATAGCTGTTGAATTGAGATTACAGTCATTTTACAGAGTATTTTACAGAGTTATTATTTTGAGTGTAAGATATCTCGAAAGTCTGATATGATAGGCAAATTCTGAGATCAGATTCGGATTCCATGGGTTACAAATTTGTTGGCAATCCATTGGACAATACTATATGCTAGTTGTTGTTGCGAGTGCTTAAATATATGGGATATTCGCGAGTGTAATACCATACAAGGGATATTCCACCTTGGCGTGCTAACCATTTTGTTATAATTCTGATTAATTTTTATTTTAAAATAAAACTTGTTTTATTCGATCTTTTAAATAATATATTTTAAATATTATTTAAAGTAAATTTTTAATTTGAATTGCTCAATTTTTTTTTTTCTAAATTGAAACAAGTGATTACTCAAATTTTCTCTCCCAATTTTTTTCTGTGGAAGTTTCAATTTAGAAGTTTTTTTTAAATTCAAAGACACTTTGTCCAACTGCAAATATTTCAAACCCTTTTCTGTGACTACCTTTAATATCTCTTTCAACTTTTTGTATACTATTTAATATTCTAAACAAAAAGTCTTTCACTACTAATCAATATTACGTGATGCCTGTAATCAATATTTAAATTATTAATATGTATAAAATGAATTTTCATTTAGCTAGCAACCAAATGGTGTTGTTTGTTTTTCCATAGAATTTAAAAAAAAAAAATACCAAAAATATGTTTATTTAATTGGAATTTTTCGGTGGAAATTTATATTTAAAGAAATAAAAAAAAAAAAGTCAAGTGTTTTGATTGCACAGACAAGTTATAAATTGACACGCCAAGGAAAATTATTATTATGTAGGTTGTTAAACAGACAATTTTAATAAATATGTGAGTATTACAACATTAAACTGTCTGTGATTTAAGATTTGTGGCAGGGGTATTCAAAAAATATTATTAAATTTATTTATTAAATACAAAAAAAATTGTTTTTTTAGTAGATTTTTAATTTGTTCTTAACTACTTTTTACTTTAACTTAAAATCATAGAGATTTTTTAGTTAAATTTACGTAGTCAAAATTATAAAGATCTATAGTCAAAATACTATGTAGGTAAAAACAAATGAAAACAAATTTAAAACAAGTGATTAAACAATTGAAAACCATCCCAGTAATTATTCATTTATTTTACACTCTATCCATCGTGCCAAAGTCACTTAATTAAAACATGTTTTTATATTTCTATAAATATTTTTTACTTTTTTTCTACAAAAAAATAACCCACACAAATAGGTAAAAACTAATGACTTCTCCTTAAAAAATGCCAACAATTTAAAAAAAAATAACGTACACGAATCATAAAAAATTAAAGAAAAATCACTTATTTTTACTTACAGAACAAAAATATATGACTAGGGATGAGATTTTCATGCACTAAAAAATTTAAAATATGCGCTTAAAATATGTGCTAAAAACTCAAAATATGCACTAAAAAACCTGAAAATATGCACTAAAAAATAAAATGCGTACAATAAAAATCTTGTTTTCATACAAAAAACTTCTTAAAAAGCAAAATGTAACGCCGGGTTTAAATAGTAACATTCAAAACTTTATAAAAGCAAGATTTTTACATATAAATTATTCATATAAAAAAAATTTAAAGAAAAAAATTATTTTTCTTATTTCCAAAATAAATTTTTAAAATTTAAAATAGTTTTTGAAACAAATAAATTTCAATTTGTATTTTTGCTAATTTATGCCAAAATATGCAAAAATATGCACTTAAAAGTTGGAAATATGCACAAAATATGCATTTAAAACCAAAATATGCAAAAATATGAATTTTCACCAATATATGCAAAAACAAATCGATGCCATTTTAACGCAAATTTCTTGATTCGGAAAGATAATTGATCGACATCGTTTTTAGACTATCGACAAAAAACATGCATTTGCATGGAAATCTCATCCCTATATATGACTTAAAAAATTGAATGTTAATGAAAGTCTTTATTTTTTATGTTGTTATTTTTGAAACAAAGAACAGAAATAGTTATTTAAAAAAACTGAACATTAAACCAATGATTTTTTTTTTTAAAAAGACAAAACGTAAAACTCTTTAAATAAATTACAAACAGTTAATGACACAATTGGTTGAGTGTGTGGTCAAACTCGATTGAAGTCATATTAAAACTTTAATTGTAGTTGGTTTTGTCAAGAAGTGGAAAAAAATTCTGTCGGAAGTTTCGAAAACGATTTTATATGAAGTCAAAACCTTAATAGCATTTATTTCACAAACAAGCAAAAAAGTTAAATTCGGCCTTGCCGAATGTAGTGATACCCTCCACAATTTCAAAAAGATTATTGCAAAAAACTTTATTTAAAAGGAAATTACTTTTGAAAAAAAAAAAAAAATGTCGAAAAAAAAAAATTCCGCGAAAAAAAAAATCCGCGAAAAAAAAAAAATTGGTAAAAACAAATCCGCGATATAACAAATATGTTCGTACCTGTTTAAATGCCATTTGGTGTTCAATTATGTTCACATATGTCAACCAGAAGCCGAATTAAAGCATTTTGTATTATTAGGTTATGTTGAATGTACTGAAATTTTTGAGGTGTGCTTACATTTTCGTTCGTAACTTTTGAACCGCTGAACCGATATCGCTCAAGTGCAATACCAAACTTCTCGGGAGAACTTCCAGTATATGTGTTAAGTTTCAGTCAACTCTGTGCAATATTTTGTCCGCGGCAGCATTTTCCACAGACAGACAGACAGACGGACAGACGGACATCGCTAGAATGTCTTAAAATCGATCGGGCATCATGAATATATTACTTTATGGGGTCCCAGATCAATATTTCGATGAGTTACAAACGGAATGACAAACTTATATATACCCTCTATCACTAAGTGGAAGGTAAAAAAACAATCGATAGAGTCGGGCATGATTTTTTTTATGATAAAAAATATATTTAATGTTTCAAATCTGCGTCGCGGATATGTTTAAATGAATTTGTTCTCAAATCTAGACTTCATTCATAACTGCCTTCGTAGTTTTTTAAACGTAGTAAAATTTTTAAATTTTAACGCAAAATCATAGTCTTTTTACGTAGTCAAATCTTAAATATTTATCGAACCCTTTTTTTTAAAACAAAACATCATTCCTTTTAATTACAATTATATACAACAGGCCTCTTTCACGCTGTTTCCACTACACTCTTTTTTTTTTAATAAAAACAAATTTTATGTTTAATTAAAATGTAATATAAACTCTGTTGAAGCGTAAGAAGAAGTTCATTAATTAAATTTATATTTATGACATTTTAATATGCTAAATTTTACAGAAAATGAAAATAAAAATACAAAAAATTAAATTTTAAAAAAACTTTTTGTTTAACAACAAATCGTTTCTAAACATTCTAATGGTAAAACTTTTTTTATCCTCAAATGAAAAACAAAAAAGTTTTAAACAAAATGTATTAAATTTAACAGAAATACATTCAGCAAACATTTCAATGGACATATTTAGTAAAGAAATTAAAGATGGGCACGTGAGTGAATTTTGCAACCACACACACACACTCACTCAGAGCATATTTTTTCTATTCTAACTCACTCACAGTCATGTGAGTTAAATAAATACAACTCACACTCACGTGTACTCCCACTGGCTTTACTCACACTCACGATGACTCACACACACGATTACTCACATTCACGTAACTGTTATTTATACATAAATATTGTAAAAATCCAACAAAATTCTGATTAAAGGCTGCACTCAAAAAATTATGTCATTAACTGTTTATTTAAAAAGTTCTACGTTTTGTCGTTTTTAAAAGAAAAAAAAAAATTGTTTAACGTTCAGTTTTTTCAAATGACTATTTCAGTTCTTTGTTTCAAAAATAACAACATAAAAAATAAAGACTTTCATTAGATTTAATTTTTAAAGTCATTTATTTTTGTTTTGTAAGTAAAAATTAGTCATTCTTCTTTAATTTTTAATGATTTGTGTACGTTATTTTTTTTTTAATTGTGGGCATTTTTTAAAGAAAAATCATTAGTTTTTACGTACTTGTGTGGGTTATTTTTATTTTTTTGTAGAAAAACTAATCAAAAAATTATTTATAGAAATATAAAAACATGTTTGTATCAAGTGACTTTGATTGATTGCGGGATCGATTCCCCAAAATTTTATTAATAATTTTTTTTAAATATAATTCAATAGAAAAATTGTAAAAATAACCTACGAAATCATTAATTTTTAATGTTTTCGTAGGTATTTTTTTTAATTTGTTGGTAAAAATAACACAACAAACATTAATTTTTAATGTTTTCGTATGTAATTTGTTTTTAAATTTTTTGGTAAGAAAATGAAAGTGACGTTATTTTTCAATTAGAATTAATTATTAACAGTAAAAAATAAATGTTGATGTTTGTTTAAACAAATGCATAATTAATGGGATGGTTTTCAATTGTTTTCTCACTTGTTTTAAATGTAGTTTTCATTTGTTTTTGCCTACAAACAATTTTGAGTGTATTCAAAAATAAAAATTGTTTTATTCGACCTTTAAAATATTATATTTTGAGTAGGTTTATTCTAGCTCAAGGTAAATTTTCCTTACTAAATACACCATGATATTCTCATAGAATAATTTTCAAGAAACTATTTTTCAATATTAAATTTTGGGGCCCCTGTAGGTTAGTTGGTAGCGTGCTAGCCTATGAAACAGGAGGTCGTGGGTTCGATTCCCACAAAAACCCTTGGTCGATTTCGCTACAACGAGACGACGGTCATTGTTACCAGTTCTCGTTTAGGTTTAAATTATTAAAAATTATTAAAAATGATTTGTAATTAAATTGGAAAAATAAATAAAAACCGATCATTGGATCAAAAATCAATATATTATTAAATTTATGTTGATAATTTTTGCAAGACTTATTCCACACGTGTTTCAGAATTTGTCAGATTCCATTGTCACGACTATTTAGCAATTATAAAAACCCTATACTACAAGTAACATAAGGAATTTAAATGACAATTGTCAATGTTTAAACAAAAATATTAATACATATTAAACTTTACACCCATTGAGTATTAGAAGAATAAAATGGTACATTCTCTTAGTTTGATCACAATTGTCAAAAAACCAACAAAAAATTATTAAAACAGATTTTCATATGTGGACCCATTAGATGAAACGTTTACCGGAAGATACACGTCTGAAAGTAGAGATCAAATGGAGTAAAACTGCATGTACAGTTTTTTTATTTCGTGATCCTATTTCCTTTTAAAAGGATTTTAAAGTTTTAAAGGATACATTTTGTAAAATATTTTTGAAATATTTTTACTTATCCTAGGATGACACTGGTGACGACAAATGAAAGAGAAGGATCTCCCCTAGTTTTTGTATTTTGTCATATCAGGATAAAAGGATGTGTATAAAGTCATTTGAAAACTTTATCAAAATATTTTGTGGAAAATTTTGGATGATATTACATTCTTCAGGGTTCTCTGAAAGATCTGTCTAAATGAGCAAGAGACTGTGGTCTAGGAGTTAATCCAAGTAAAACAGAGCTTGTTTTGTTTACAAGGAAAAATAAGATTCCTGCTTTTGATCCTATTTCTCTGGACGATGGGGTTTTACCCTTAAGTCGTTCATTGGATCTATACAGCAGTGGTGTGTCCAATTTTGCTGTATGGAATCATTGTCTGGTGGCCTGCTTTAGAAACAAAAGCGAACTGTGTCTTTATCACGAAGGTACAGAGAATGGCGTCGATGTGCATCACTGGTGCTTTTCGTACTGCACCTACGGCTGCATAAGAAATCCTCCTTCACCTGATACCATTGGACATATTGGGTAGGCAGTATGTGGCTACGTCGGCAATTCGACTTAACAGTACGCTGCAATGGAGGAGCAGCGATTGTGGCCATAGCGCGAACTTGAAGAAGATAACAATACCACAAAATGTGGACTGTGCTCCCACTTTGAGCCTCTTTGAGCTCCACTTTACCACTATGATACCATCCAGGGAGTCTTGGATGTGGGACATTCCGGGTAGTAGAGCCACCATAATTTTTTACACAGATGGATCGAGGCTGCACGAACAAGTAGGCTTTGGAGTCTATTCGGAAGAGCTTGGATTGAGCCTGACTCGAAGATTGCCAGATCATTGCAGTGTTTACTAGGCAGAGATTCTGGCAATAAAGGAAGTGGCTGACTGGTTGAGCTGCAATGTCTTGTCTACAACCGCAGTCAACATCTATACTGACAGTCAAGCTGCGGTTAAGTCCCTGGATTCAATGTTTCTGAAAACAAGATCTGCCCTTAACTGCCGCACGTCTTTGAATGAGATGGCCAAGCAGTTTAACATAAGACTCATATGGGTCCCAGGGTACAGAGACATTCCAGGGAATTGCAAAGCCGATGAGCTTGCAAGACTAGGAACTACCTCTCAGGTTCCAACAGAATTGAAATGTGTTGGTATGCCTCTAGAAACTTGCAAGCAAAACCTACGGCTTTGTTCTGCGACGGAGACTAATCAAAGATGGGCAAATGGATGGACGTGTGCGACAACATGACTGATTTGGCCTTCTCTTAATCAGGGCGCACAAGTGAGCTGATATCGCTTCCAAGAGGAGAGATTTCGACGGTGGTTCCTATAATTACCGGACACTGTCTTATAGGGAAGCACGCAGAGCGGTTAAATGTGCCGTCGAATGACTTTTGCCGAAGTTGCAAGGATGAAGAGGAGTTGGAAACTATCGAACACTTTATTTGCCATTGCCCGGCACTTTCTGGTCAGAGACTTGCTTCACTGGGATCTAGGGCGCTGTACGATTTTTCTGATTTGTCGGATGTCAAAATTCAATATCTAAGGAGTTTCATAAGAAGCTCAAACTGGTTTGACGACAAGGACTTGTAGGGAAACCTATTACGGTCCCGTGGTATCACAATGGACCTCAGAGTCAACGTGTGCTGACGTAAAACGTCAGCAGCCACTTACAACCTAACCTAACTTAAAGGATACATTTTAGAAAGTACGTAACTTACCTTCTTTTTCCTGATATGTTAAAATTATAAAATAGGAAAATTAGGGGAGATCCTCCTTTTTCATTTGCTTTTAATAAATGCCAAGACAAGTAAAAATATTAAAAAAAAATATTTTATAAAATTTAATCCTCTAAAACTTTGAAGTCCTTTTAAAAGCAAATAGTATCACGGAATGAAAAACTGTAAATACAGTTTTACTACATTTAGTCTCTACACTCAAAGAACTGGAAAACAATTTGTCATAAAAGTTCGTCCAATGAAATTTTTAATGAAGTTTTCATAATTATTATGAAAATTTTCATAAATATAATGAAATATTTCATAATTACTATGAACATTTATAAAAAATTTCATAAATGTAATGAAAAAGTTTCATTGGACGAACTTTTATGATGAGTTTAATTATATTAATGAAGCTTTTTCTTTGTGTGTAGTTTCAATCGTATTTTATCCAGTTCGTGATCAACAATTTTTTTTCATTTTTTTCGGACGGTGTAATACATATGATAGTTGTTGTTGCAATGATCAAATATATGGTCAATTCCATTTATGGTATATTTCACCTTGCGTGCTAACTTAAATAAATTAAAAACAGAATATTAATTTTCTTAAAAATTATTCTATGAGAATTTCATAGTTTTAAGTAGTAAAGGAAATATGACCTCGAGCTAGAACAAACCTACTCAAAATATAATTTAACAAAATTAATTATAATTGTAAATATTCGACCTTTTAAATTTTAATGAAATAAACAAATTTTTTGAGCTCAAGGCCAGCGTTATTTTAAATAAATCTTCCTTTATTTTCTTCCAATATTTCGACTTTAATCGAAATTCATCATCAGGGAGTAAAAGTAGATTTTTAACACACAAAAACTAAAAAATAGTTGAACTTCCTCTTCGTCAGTGCAATATTTAATGATGAAAAGGACGATAAATATTTTTAAGTTTTTGTGTGTTAAAAATCAACTTTTACTCCCTGATGATGACTTTCGATGAAAGTCGAGATATTCGAAAAAAAATAAAGGAAGATTTATTTAAAATAACACTGGCCTTGACCTCAAAAAATCTATTTTTTTCATTTAACAAAATTTTTAGCAAAATTTAAAGTTTAGCCAAAATTGAGTTTCATTCACACTCACGAGTGGTCACGCGTGAATCATACACTAATCTACTTGTGCCCATCTCCATAATAAATCTTAATGAATTTTGTTATTTTAATTAAATTTCAATTAACCCCTAAAGCAATTAAACAAACACTTGTGTAGATTATAAAATTGAAATTAATATTTAGGAATAAATTTAAATTTTAAGTAAAAAGAAAATCATATAATTATGTATTTTTTGTATAATACAGCGTTTAGACCGAAGCTAAAAATATATGCTTCATATGGCATATTCACTAAAGATGAGCACATGAGTAGATTAGTGCGTGACTCACGCGTGAGTTAGACTAAAACTTTATTTTAATCACATTATTGAGAGTGAGTAAAAAAATTAATTGCGTAAGTTAGTGAGTGTGCGTGAGTAAGTTTCAACGTGAGAAAACCGTTTGACTGATCTTAATTTTTTTTAGTTTTCTTTAGGGTCTTCTTATTTAGGTCATCTTCCTTAATTACATTATGGGAATTTGAACAAAAATTTAGTACAAAAAAAAAAAAACAATAAATAACACTAACATATTTACGCAAAGGAATGTATTTATTTTTAAAGTTAATAAATTTTGTTTTCCTAAGAAACTCTACAAAAACAATGAAATTGTTGCCTGTTAATGATGATGTGATTTAAATGTTTTATGTTTCTTTATTATATGGTGACAATTGAGGGGAGAACTATTTAATTCTATTGGGGTTTTCCTAAATTCTTGTAGGCGTTATTGTTGTAGTAGCATAATTTTAAATGTGTCTTTTATTAGGTTGTAAAATATTTAACAAATTTCTGCTTGTTTTTATAAAATTTAATAAATAAAAAAAAAAATAAATAGAAAATGACTTTAAATACAGTTGCATGCAACATGCCTTTTACGCCGGCTTTTAAAAACTCATAAAATTGTGTATAATTTTTCTTTCTTGTCAAAGTGAACATTTTTGTTTTTCTTCTTTTTTATTTTTGATAAAAAAAATATACATCAAGTGGTTTTATGATGATGATAATTCAAAGTTCATCAACATTATCATTATTTGCTGTTGGCTGTTGTCTGTACAAGACTAAATAAATAAAAAAAAATGTTTTTAAACATTTTTAAGTGTCTACAAAAATCTATAAAAATAAAATTTACCCAAGTCTATTGCAGATGTGTCTGCTATTTGGTTGTGGTGGAACATAATCATAATTTCAATTGTCGACTTCATAAATTTTAGAGTTTCGGGAGAGAGAAAAAAAAATCATGGTTTATTGTTGACATTTTTATGTTTAAAACTTATTTTTTTTTTTCTTATTTACTTTTTTAGGGTGTTGGAATAATTTTTAAGTCAAGTCAATAATAAATTTAATCTTAATAAAGTGGTTAGATTACAAACAAATCTTTGAGACGTAAACTTTAAATCTTATGGCGTTTTAATTTCTGACAAAAAGTGTGACATTTTTTCTGCACTTTTACAAAAATTGCATTTTAAAAAAAAAAAATATTGATGACAAAAAAATATTGAGGAAAAGAAAATATTGATGAAAAAATATGATGAAAAAAAATATTGATGAAAAAAAAATATTGATAAAAAAGGCAAGAGTGTTAAATTCGGCTGTGCCGAATCTTTCAGGGGCGTTTCTTTTTTTTTTGGGGGGGGGTCGGAAGTGGTAATTGGGGTCTAGAATATGTGTTAAAAAATTCATTCTTATGCTATTTGCGCTAAAGAAATACAAGTTTATCATTATTTAAAAAAAAATTATTCCACGCCCATAAAAGGGGGGCGGACCGGAAAAAACGACTGTATCTAATTCTCTGTGTCCAAATGCAGGACTTTGAACTTCTTGTAGCATAAAAATGTTGCATTTGTAAAACAAAACCACAAAAAATCATGTAAAAAAGTGGTATTTTCCATGGGTTGGTTTAGTTCTTCAAGGGGGAACTTTTTCCCCCTGGTCCGATTTTGCTCATTTACGAACTTATCTTGCCTAGGAACATAAGACATATTCGTGGCAAATTTCGGGAGTCTAGCTCTTTTATTTTGGACTGTATCGTGTTAAATACAGACGGACAGACGGACAGACGGACCGACGGACATCGCTAGAATGTCTTAGAATCGACCACTGATCATTAATATGTATGGGGCATTCCAAGCCAAATCACTCACTTTTAGACCCGACCCCTTTCGATTTATTTTATTTTTGGATATGTTTTAGTCCTTATTAAATGCAACTTGGACACCAATTTTCAGCCTTTTATTCCAAGATGGTGTTGAGTAATCAAAATGGCGATTTTCTCAAAAAAATTAAAAAATTGAAATTTTTAATTAATTTTGACCATTAAAAAAAGATAGATATTTAAAAAAAAGTTGGACAACGTTTTGTTGGTATTTAAATGTAGTTTTAGAAAAAAATATGAAAAAATTATTCGAAGTAACTATCACTTATTTTTTGACGTTTAAAAATTAAAATCGACTTTTTGAAAAAGTCCGAAACCTTCGATTTTTTTGTAAAAAACTATAAAAATTCTACTCTAAATTACGCAACTTTTTAGCCATAATTCGAGATGTGATCGCAATTCTTTCTATATTTTTTTTTAATTTTTAAAATTGCACCTTTTATGTTTTGGCTCTGATTTATTTTATATGGAGTTAAAAAAAAAAAATTGGTAGATACTGACCCTAATTTACACTGGTCTTCTAAGCTAGCTTAAAGTAGATTGTGGCTCCAATCCAGTTTCAATCTATTAGATTGCCCATACAAATTTATTTTTTTCAATCTAGTAGTTTGGGCTCTAATCGGCAAACGCAACCTGTACAACTCTGTATTTCTATTATTTGCATTTTCCAACACTGAAAAACACCGACACAAAGCCTGCCGTTTTGATGACGCCGCCAAGTATGTTTATGCAGCCGTCATTGTTATTTGTAAACGCCGACACTCTCCTTGTTAATCATACGACGACTAATTACCGTCGCTGTCTTTTGACGCAGTCACACACATTTATTACCAACTTGTTGTTATAAATGCCAATCTTAATCTTTTCAAATGTAAAAAATGCCAATGTAAACGGTACAGATTGCAAAGTAGATTAAAACCGCAATTTACTAGATTAGAAATCCAATGTAAACGCACTATAACTTACGCTAAATATATTCATTTGGAGGTAAATATACGTCTCACAAAAATTTAGGACGATCGGATATGTGTAAGGCGTTTATCAGGTCCTTGAAGTTTAAAAAACGGATTACAAGGAAAAATATGAATTTTTTTCTGTTTTCGCAATTTTTTTGGTATTTTAAGTTAAGTTTTAATTCAAGTGATTACAGAATTATGATGTGGAGTAAAATGCCTTTCTAATAAGGTACTAAAAACTAAAAACGGTTGAAAATCAGCCAAGTTATTACAACTTCCCCAGGCATCTAGCGTGTGCCATACAACTTGATTAAAAAATACGAGTCCCTTTTTTATATTTATTGAAATTTTCTACTGTAATAACATTTTTTCGTTTTTCATGTTTCAGTGTAATATTTTTTTGGCTTTTCCAAATTTTAAAACAAAAAAAAAGAATTTTTTTTTTTTAAATAGAGATTTCAAAAGGGTGTTGAAAATGCAGGCATTTTTAGCACTAATTTAAAAAATGTTAGCAAAACACAATATGAAAAATACTTGTCATCTAATTACATTTGAATTTGATGAATAAAAAAATGTTATTACAGTAGAAAATTTCAATGAATTTCCAAAATCGTATTATATTGCTTAATCAAGTGTTCTGCCATACGTTAGATGCCTGGGGAAGTTGTAATAACTTGGCTGATTTTCAACCGATTCCAGTCTTTGGTACCTTATTAGAGAGGCATTTTACTCCGTATTATAATTCTGTAACCACTTGAATTAAAACTTAACTTAAAATACCAAAAAATTGAGAAAACAGAAAAAAATTCATATTTTTCCTTGTTATCCGTTTTCTAAACTTCAAGGCCCATGCGAAACGCCTTACACATGTCCGATCGTCCTAAATTTTTGTGAGACGTATATCTACCTCCAAATGAATATATTTAGGGTAAGTTAGGGTCAGTATCTACCAATTTTTTTTTTTGGAGCTCCATATAAAATAAATCAGAGCCAAAACATAAAAGGTGCAATTTTAAAAATTAAAAAAAAAAATAGAAAGAATTGCGATCACATCTCGAGTTATGGCTTAAAAATTGCGTAATTTAGAGTAGAATTTTTATAGTTTTTTACAAAAAAAAATCGAAGGTTTCGGACTTTTTCAAAAAGTCGATTTTAATTTTTAAACGTTAAAAAATAAGTGATAATTACTTCGAATAATTTTTTTAATATTTTTTTCTAAAACTACATTTAAATACCAACAAAACGTTGTCCAACTTTTTTTAAGATATCTATATTTTTAACTGGTCAAAATTAATTGAAAATTTAAATTTTTTTTAAAAAATCGCCATTTTGAAAAATTGATTACTCAACACCATCTTGGAATAAAAGCCTGAAAATTGGTTTCCAAATTGCATTTAATAAGTACAAAAACATATCCAAAAATAAAATAAATCGAAAGGGATCGGGTCTAAAAGTGAGTGATTTGGCCTGGAATGCCCCATATATATTCATGATCCTCGATCGATTTTGAGACGATCTAGGGATGTCAGTCCGTCCGTCTGTCCGTCTATCCGTCTGTCCGTCTGTCAGTCTGTCCATCTGTCCGTCTGTCCGTCTGTCTGTCAGTCAGTCTGTTGAAAACACGCTAACTTTTAAAAGACTTTACGGAGGCTCCTGAAGTTTGGCACATATGCCAGCGAAATCGGACCAGTGGTTCAAAAGTTATGAGCAAAAGTCGGAATTTCGGCAAGGGTTTTTCGTGAATTTACGAGACACGCTAACTTTCGAAAGGCAATTATGAGGATGCTGAAACTTGGCATATATATTTCTCGTTCCCCTGGCCTGGTTTTTATTAAATTTCAGCCAAATCAGTTTAGTGGTTCAAAAGTTATTAGCAAAACCGTGAATTTCAGATTAATTTCACCTTAAATTCAAGTGTTGAAAACCCGTTAAATATATGTATTTTAAAAACATTTAGGTCACAAAAATATTTTACAACGTATTTTTGTCACTCAAAAACATTTTTACACTAAAACAAGTAGAAAAGTTAAATTCGACTTTTCCGAATCTATGAATACCCTCCACAATGCATTTTTTAAAGGATAATACATTTTTAACGTGAAAAAGTTAACAATTTTAATTAGAAATATTTTATTTTGAGTAAAAAACTCTTTTTTTTGTCATTTAAAAAAAAGAAAAATTACAATTTTTTTTTTGAGTGTAAAACTTTTTTCGAGTGTTTTGTGTTTTTTTACCGTAAAAATATTTCTGAGTGAATGCATGTACACAAAATATTGTAATTTTTGTAAAAAAAAACAAAATTTTTTTTTGAGTGTAAAATTGTTTTGAGTGTAAAATTGTTTTTGAGTGTAAAATTTTTTTCGAGTGTAAAATTTTTTTCGAGTGTAATTTTATAGTTACCAATGCTTTTAAAACTAAACAAGTTTAAAAAACATTGCTTTGAAACTAAACAAGTTTGAAAAGCATTGTTATGTTACCACCAATGCTTTTAAAACTTGTTAACACGTGGCATTTACGATGAAACAAATCTAAAATTCAGGGATTTGCTAATAACTTTTGAACTAATGGACCGATTGAGCTGAAATTTAAAACAAACCAGAACTGGGGAACGTCAAAGATATATGTCAAGTTTCAGCAGTCTCATTATTGTCTTTCGAAAGTTAGCGTGTTTTTTATCTCGTAAATTCGCAAAATACCCTTGCCAAAATTTACTCTTTTGCTCAAAACTTTTGAACTACTGGACCAATTTCGCTGGATTGCAATACCAACCTGACCCGGTAAATGGCCAACATATATGTCAAACTTCAGGAGCCTCCGTAAAGTCTTTCAAAAGTTAGCGTGTTTTCAACGGACGGACAGACAGACGGACGGACGGACATCGCTAGATCGACTTAAAATCGATCAAGGATCATGAATATATATACTTTATGGGGTCCTAGACCAATATTTCGACGTGTTATAAACGGAATGAAAATCTTATATATACCCTCTATCACTAGAGTGGAGGGTATAAAAATACACTCGAAAAAAATTTTACACTCAAAAAAAATTTAATAAATTTTTTTTTTTTTTTCAAAAATTTCTTAAAAAAAAGTTTTTTTTACACAAAACAAAATATTTTTAATTAAAACTTATATTTTTTCACGTTATAAAATTTACTATCACTTAAAAAGGCCATTGTGAAGCGTATTCATACACAGAAAAAAATATGGAGGAAACAAATTTGAGTAATCACTTGTTTAAATTTAAAAACAAAAATTGAGTAATTTTTTAATTGACGCAATTAAAAATTTACTTAAAAATTTTAAAAACAATTTAAGTAAACAATTTAATAAAAATTTAATAGTTTTTTTATTTTGTTTTTAAAATCTCATAGTTTTTTGAATTCTAGTTTAGTATATAGTTTTTTGTATATGTAAATGAAAGTTTGTAATCGCCTTTATAAAATTTTCCTATATTTTTGAGACATAAATATGTTTGGTAAAGTTTGAAAAAAACAAGTTTTTTGTTTTTTTTTTTTTTTGTAAAAAAAATTAAAACTTTTTAAAATTTTTAAAAAAATAAATATATAAATTTTGAGTAAATTTTTAATTGTGTCTTTAAAAATTTACTCAATTTTTTTTTCAAACATTTAAAAAATTTTTATTAAAAATTTACTCAATACTATTAAATTGTTTACTGGTGCAAAATTGAGTAATTTTTTACTCAATAGTATTAAAAATTTACTAAAATATTTTTTTTATTTTTTTCTGTGTAGATTCGGCCAAGTCGAATTTAACTTTTCTACTTGTTTTTTTGCTACCTCCAATTTGACAAGAATTTTTTGTTATTTTACAAGCATTTTACCAATAAAGTTTTAATTTTACAAGCTTTTTACCAATAAAATTGTAAATTTACAATTTTTTTTGGCGCGATAAAACTTACAAGGTTTCGTGATTTTACTAGATTTTTTGCTTCCTCCTATTTTACGAGAATTCCTAGTAAAAATTACGAACTTTTTTGTAATTTGACAAGCTTTTTACCAATAAAATTGTAAATTTACAACTTTTTGGTGGGAAATAAAACTTACACGATATTCTCGTAAATTTACTAGATTTTTTTTTTGTAAAAAATCTTGGAAGTTTGTAAAATTACAAGAAAAACTATAAAATTACAAAAACAAAAAAATTTATTTTTCGATCGAAAATTATTTGTTAAAAAATAAGGAAAATTGTCAAATATTGGTTAAATGTGATTACGAGACTTTTCTTAGCAATTTGACAAGTTTTTTTTTTTTGAGTTTAGAATAAAAATTTTCATGGACACTTGTAAAAATCAAATGGTGTAGTTTACAAGAGTCAACCCATACAAATTAATACAGTTTTGTATTTTTTGTCACATATATTGAAAAATTTGTCTCTTACGAAAAAAAATTTATTTAATAAAAAAATCTCCAAAATCAGCATATTTTACTAATGATTAAACTTTTCAATTTTGTTAACAAATCAAAAATAAGAGAACCTTAAAATTATTAAAAAAAAATACTAGAAATCAACACAAATTTTGTATTTATAATAAATCTAAACAAAAATATTAACACTTTTAGGTACTCATTAAATTGGAAAAAATTCTATTCATGTTTTATCCTTTTTAAAACAAAATCTAATGGAAACAAAATATACAAAAGTCAACTTTTGAGTCAATGACCCTTTTTTCTAGTTTTTCGGTTTTTGTTTGTTTTTTTTTTTTTTTTTTTCTTTCAACATCTTTTTTTCTGATTATAAAAGTTAATGATACACTTGAAAAGATTTCAATGGTTTTTTTTGGGTTAGAGTACAAATATGTATTTATTTAGTTGGATGCATGTTTTTTGTGGTACTTTGATGAAATCAAAAGGAAAATTAAAAAAAACATAAAAACACATGTAGTTACAATGTATGAAGGTTTATGTTAAATATATTTATAATGAAATTGTATAAAAACAAAATATTGTATGTTATAGAAAACAGCAGAAACACAGCATTTTTGTATGCCACATTAGAAACTAAATAACAAATCTTGAAAATGCTCTCGTCTAACAACCATAGAAACAAACCAAAATATATGTTGTATTTATGTTGAAAAACCAAGAAAAATTGTAGAATTTCCTTTTTTTGTTGGCTGTTTTCTCATATTGGGTTAAAATGTAAACAAAACTCATTACAAACAAAAAAAAACTTTTTCGGTGAACTCTTGAATAAACACCACAGTACATAAGTAGTATGCATTCAGGGTTTTATTGAATTTGTGCAAGTATAGGTGATAGCACACGGTGTAAATGAAATGCATAAAAATTACATTATAAGAAAACCTTGTTGTAAATGAAATAGGTTGCAATTGGTTAACATTTTCCACTTTGTTAAATTTTCAACTAAAAATTTTCTTCAATTTAATTAGAATATTTTTATTTTACAACTTATTGTTTACATATTTTATTTTATTTTTTTCTTCAAAACAAAACAAAAAATTTTCAATTCGCTAGTGTGAAAAACAAGAAGAATCATATTTGCGTTCATATTGGAAAATACCCCGAATGCATCCCTGTTTGCATACTACTCAAATGCACTGAACACACAACATTTTTATACATTTTTTTTTATCTCATCTTATAATATAAAACAAATTCATTTGATATCATTATATATTTGCTGGTATTTATATACACATTGTATGGTATAACAGTATTTGGTAATTATATTAGAAATTATGAAACAAATTTTTATAAAATAAATTAAAACTTTTCCGGAAAAATAACATTTTTTAACAAGAAATGAAAGAATTTTTTTTTGAGTGTAATTTTTTTTAGTGTAAAAATATTTCTCAGTGACAAAAATACTTTGTTAAGTAATTTTGTAGCTTACCAATGTTTTTAAAGGTTGTTTTTTTAAAGCTCGGTTTTTTTAACACGTGAATTTAAGGTGAAACCAATTTGAAAATCAGGGTTTTGCCTATAACTTTTGAACCACTGCACAGTGCCACATTTGGCCAATCTAGGACGACAAAAATCCAATTTTATTTATATTGACTGAAAATTCGGTATACATGTTCGTTTTGACTTCAAAAACAACATTATGAAAAATATAGGAGGCCAGTTAACGGCCACGCCCACTTTTTAAAAAATTTTTAATTCTTGTTGTAATTTCGTTAAACTTGGTATATATACTCTAAAGGACTGTAGAAATAATATCACAAAAAAGGGGGCGGTTAGACAACTGCCACGCCCACTTTTAAAAAATATGTTTAAAAAATATGTAAAAACAAGGTTTACATATCGCCCCACTGTAGTCGGCGTCGCAGACGGTCGCAAAAGTTAGCCGTTGAAATAAGTACTATGGATATTAAGCAATATGTCTAAAAAAGTCCGGCGACCAATAGGGACCAAATACAAAAGTTCTATTCCATCAAATAAAATAAATATATAATTTTCTTTTCAAAAATTTTTATTATGTTAAAAATTTGATAAAAAATAGAAAAAAATATTTAAAAAAAAAGAAAAGATATGACTTAAAGCCTTTAAATATTCTTTAAAATTACCAAAAAAGAGTGAATAAAAATCTTTTTTTGTTAAAAAGTTACAACAGTTTAAAATCGGCTTAATTAATGCGAAATAATGAACACTACTTACAAGATTTTATAAGACGCAACTCTATGCACCCACATCTTAATAACGAACAGAATTATCGTTCTTATATGAGTATTTTCGTGCTATTAGGGATGGTCTATAATACATACAAACAAATCATAAAAATCGGGGAAATTATTTATTTGATTTTTGTCGTGCTAGATTGGCCAAATGTGGCACTGTGCACTGGACCGATTTTGCTGAAATTCAATATCAACCACACCTGGGAAACGACATAGATATATATGAACCATCAGCAATGCCAGGATTGTCTGTCGAAAGTAAGCGCGTTTTTATTATCACGTAAATTCGCGAAAACCCATTGCCGAAATTTACTCTTTTGCTCATAACTTTTGAACCACTAGACCGATTTTGCTGAATTGCAATACCAACCTGGCCAATAATATATGGGACATTCCATGTCAAATCGGACACTTTGAAATTTTTTTTTTTTTAGATTTTCCCAATTTGTTTACAGTTTTTAGTACCCTTCGAAAACTCCTTCGTGGTAATTTTTCAGATTTTTTTGATTACCCGTTCAAAAGATATCGAATTTTTAAAAATTGGTAGTTTGTTCCTTAACTCAAACTTCTTTTACTCATAACTTCTTCAATAATGGTCCAAATTGCAAATTTTTTTTTCAAAATTTTTGTTTTTTTACATACTTTTAAAAAAAAATCCCAAAAAATTCTTAAAAGCGCTCTAGTATGCGATTTTTAAGTTTTAAATTTAAATCTCATTTTTGAAAATGTTTGTACTCCACGTTTTTTTTTGAAATTTTTTTGTGTACAACTTCTATCGATTCTACAAATATTTTGCCCAGGAGGATCGTGGTATAACGATTATTACTATTTTTTTAAATTTTTTGAAAAAATTTTGTTGTAATTTTCCAATCTTAAAATCATTTCTACTGCTCCAATGGTGCGTCATAGAGGGGTCATTTATAAGACCGACCCCCATTAATGTTGACGTCTTAATTGTAAGGCGGTCCCCACACAATTTTTTATATTTTTTGTAAATTTGTTTTAATTAATCAGCTTCTACCGGCCCAATGGTGCATCCGAGAGGGGTCATTAGTGAGATCGACCCCCATTTATTTTTACCCTACAACATTTTTTTAAAACATACCTACGCCCTATCTCCACTCCCTAAGTAGGCTCCTATACAAATAACAGTTGGAGCAAATTTTATAAAAATGTAATTTTGAATGGAAGCCTTAAAATGGAAACTTAAAAATCGCATACTAGAGCGCTTTTACGATTTTTTTTGGATTTTTCTTTTTTTTAAAGTACGTAAAAAAAAAAAAAATTTGAAAAAAAAAATTGAAATTTGGACCATTATTAAAAAGAAGTTATGAGTAAAAGAAGTTTGAGTAAAGGAACAAACTACCAATTTTTAAAAATTCGATATCTTTTGAACGGGTCATCAACAAAATCTGAAAATTTACCACGAAGGAGTTTTCAAAGGGTACTAAAAACTGTCAAGAAATTGGGAAAACTAAAAAAAAATATTCAAAGTGTCCGATTTGACATGGAATGCCCCATATATATACCTATATTTCGATGCGTTACACAGGGAAGGATAAAGTGAGTATACTGTGGTTGGAAGGTGTACAAAATCCTATTTATTTATTTTGATGCGATGAACACAAATATTAAAAAATTTTAATCGGTTAAAAATTGTGTTTTTTCCTACACTCAAAAAAATAACTTAGTCAAAATATTAGTAAAAGGTGTTGTAATTTACTTCAACCAAACTTTAGCAAAAAAAATTGTAAAAATTTAACTTTTACAGTTTTTTTTTGGCAATTTACTATTGGTAAAATACAAAAATTTTTTGGTACTTTTACTATATTTTCTTGCTAGTTTTTTTTTTATTTTACTATAATTTTAGCAAAAATATTAGTATTTTCCTTAAAGAAATGGTAATACTTTTTATTTATTTTTTTCTTACTTTTAAGAAAAAAAATTGTTTAAAAGTCCAGCTGCCAAGAAGAAGGCAAAAGATGATTCTGCCAACACCATAGCAAAGTAGCCATCCATCAACTGCATGGGCGCTCAAAAATAGGCTACACAATTTTTTGTATTTTTACCATATTTTTTTGCTAATTTTACCATATTTTTTGCTAATTTTATAAGAAAATTTTTGAAAATTTGCAACCTAAATTGTTAATAAAAAGTTGATAATTTTGAAAAACTATTTTTTTAAAATTTTAACACATACTTAGATATCTAATCTTCAATATCCAAAAGTTTTTTTTTTTTTATTTTTTTCTTAAATACATGTGAAAAAAATTAAAAATTCGAAAAAAATTTTAATTTTTTACAAATTTTACGTGAAAATGTAAGAAATTTTTTGCGTAGACTACTACGCAATTCTCATTTGTTCTACTTAAGCTAAAAAAAATGACGCCAAAAAAATAAAAAAAAGTGAAGTGTTGTTCTTTTGATTTTTTGTTTAAAGTGTTTAAGTGAAAAAAAAAATCATTTTGGATTTTTATTTTGTTGGAAGTCCAGTTACTGCAACTACAGCTGCTGAGAAGAAGGCAAAAGAAGATGCCATCAAGCCGAAGAGACCATCCAACATCTGAAGTAATAGTTGATGCTGCTATTACTACATTTAAAGAACGTGGTGCTCAAAAACAGGCAAAAAAATTTTTAGTATATTCACCAAATTTTAAATCAACTACTAATCAGAGAAAAAAAAATTACTAAATAAAACAGTTTTTTTTACCAAATTACAAATTTTTTTATCTACTTCAATTTTACCATTTTTTTTTGGTAATTTTACCATATTTTTTGATAAATTTACAAGGTTGATTTTTTACAAAAATAAAATGGTATTCTTGTAATTTTACCATTTTTTTTCTTAATTTTTTTAATTAGCAAAATGGTTTTGCTAATATTACCAAAATTTTTGCAACGTCCAAAACTACAGTTTTTTTTGCTAATTTTAACCATTTTTTTTGCTAGTTTTACAATATTTTTTTTTTTAAGTGTACGTTCTAGAAATTTTAAAAAATAAATCTCAAAATTTTTTCATTGAGACAATCTTTCATTAAAACTTCGGTCAAAGTTTTAAAGTTTTCCACCAAAATTTTGAATATTTAAAAAATAAAAAAATATATTAGGTCTGTTTGTTTACCTAAATTTGTTACTATTTTTACTACAACTGGAAAGTTTTGTTTACTTTTTGTATTGAAATTTTCCAGCTGTAGTAAAAGTAGTAAAAATGAGTAGATTGTAGTAAGGTAAACGAACAGAAATTTTTATTAATGCTGAATACGAATATAAAAAAATTTCTGAAATCGGCCAAGCAGTTTTCGTGATATCGTCATTTGAAATTTGTTAAATAATTTCCAAAAATGGCGATTTCTTCATACATACGTTCATAAAATTATAAAAAAAATCTCAAAAATTATTTCCGTTGACTATTTTATAGAGTTAAAATTTTATTTAAACTTGATTTAAGCCAAATCAGACCATTTTAACCGCTCTTCGATCAATGTTTAGAATTTTTAGTGAACATTTTCTAAAAAGCCAAAACTTTGATTAAAGAGCGTCGCGGGTTAAAATGATCGGGTTTGCCTAAAATTATTTTTTTATGAAAGTTTGTCTCAAGCTCTATAAAAGGGTCAGGGGAAAAAATCAATAATTTTTTTTTTAATTTTTGACCGTTGGAAAAATACACAATTTTTTCTCGAAAACCGTTGAACCATTTTAATTTTTTAAATTTGTGTTCAGCGCATCAAAATATACAAATGTGATGGATGTAAGACATATTTTTTTGAAATTTTCAAAAAATCAAAAACTTTGATGGCCGGGCTATTTTCGATTTGCCCCAAATTTGTACCTTATAATTTGTAGGTTTAAAAGAATACAAATTTTCCCGGACACTTGCAAAAATCAAAAGGCAAGCAGTATTTCTTGGTGGGATATTAAAAGTGTCGATAAACATTTTCAAATTAAGAAAAAACAAAGTTTGTTGACTTTTGTCACTGTTTTATTTTTAATATGAGGTTGTTTTTGCTTGATTTGAGAATTTTTTTTCTTAGTGTACAAACCACCTTCCCGATTTTCACATAAGTCTTTTAAATTTCATGAAAATTGAAAACATTTTATTAAAATTTTGTTTATGTATGTGAAACGCGAACTTTAATACCCTTATCAAATCTGATTATCATTGGACCATTTTTGCTTAGTCCAAATGTGAAAATTTCGGCCGATATTCAGTTAAAGCGGTTTATTGTCAACAAATAGAAGCCTCTTTCACTCAAATTTGATTTGTGAGTGTTTTTTACACTTATTAAAGATTTGACAAAATATAGATCTAATCGGTCCATGTTTGAACTTTGGACCCATTATCCGGGAAACTCTTGTGTAGAGTATTATATGGTCGGTCTTGACCGACTTTAATTTTCTTACTTCTTTTATTTGTTTTTTTTTTTTTTTTCAAAAAAAATTAAGCATATTTAAAATGATATTGAATATTTTTGATTTAAATGTGTTTTTTCCCTCAAAGTAGATACTAACTACCACAAAGTGGAGGGTATACAAAATGATTCTACAACATACAAAAGAAATAGTTCCAGAAAGTTAATAAACAAATTTAAAAAAATTGTTAATTCTAACAAGCTTTTTTTGCCTTTTCTTTATAATTCATTGACCAGCTACTGTATGTTTTAAACAAACTTGTAACAAGGCCTTTCTTTATACTCGTATGTAGTATGTGTTGAACAAGATAACTTTTTTTTTGGAAGATGTTATATGAGTACCATGAATTCTTTTAACAAGAAATACTTACAATACATTTGCATAAATGAATCTGAATATTCATTCAAACAGCAACAAAAAAAAAATATATAAAATAAATTTAGAGTTGAGCCTTATATTACAAGGATGCCAAGTTTTTTTTCGTAATTTAATTTGATAGAAATATAAGAATGGGAAGTATACCCAGAAAGCATCAGGTAATTAGTATTCATTACCAACAGCCTTACTCGGCTTTAAAGCTTTTATATTTCAATTTAGTTATACAGAATTTTAATTCGGTTTTCTGAATAACATGTAAGCTTTTAAAGATGTCAGTTGAGCTCTTCAAAATTTTAATTGAAATTTTTCGAATTTCAGCTGTGTTTTTTTGAATTTGAGTTATATTTATAAACTATTTCTCTTAGGCTTTCTGAATTTTATGTTATAAGCATTTTTTAAAATTTCTGAATTTCAAACTTGCTGTTCTGAATTTCAAACTTGCTGTTCTGAATTTCCATTACGCTGTTCGCAATAAAAAGTTATGTGCCAATAAATATTTCGTTTAAACGATTTCTCATGAAAAAAGGAGATTTACCCCGCCGTCTAGACTTGCAATTACTATAACCATAATAATGCCTATTAAATAAAACATTTGACGTTTAAAAACGTGAAAGTCTAAATCAAGCAAAGGGGGAGAATTTTTTTGATGGACAGTTGGTTGCGTTCAATCGATTATTATAATGTATCATTGCATATAATTACAAAAAACAGTCTGCTCCAGCAATCTAATCGACTTAAACGTTTGATCTTAATGTGTATTAATCTTAGCAGGATGCAAGAAAATAATGTTTTCAAAAACATCTCAAACACATGTGCCAAAAATCTTAATTTCTTCTGATTTTAATTAAAAAAATAAAAAAAAACTTTTGATGTGTTTATAAAGCAAGGTTGAATTCCATATACGTACAACATACATCGTACATAGAGTTTGACCTTTATTCATACATATTCATCAATTTATATAAATTTTTGGTCTTGTTAAACTTTTTTTTTGTACCTATTTATACACATAAAATAAATATGTATGTAAAAATCTGTAAATATAAAATACATGTGTTATTCTAAAGTAAATATATTTACAAGATTTTCGGTTAAAATAATAAAACAAACGAAAAACTACATGAATAAAAACAAATTTACATATAAATTGTACATTCCAGTAGAGATCGCCCAAAATGTTATTAAAGGTCTTTCGATTTTTAATATACAACCTAACAACAAAAATGTATTATATTGGTCCATATATAATTTGATGAAACTGGTGGATCAAAATATCTCAAAATTTGTTATATTAGATTAAGGCTGAGTTTTTTCGATCTGAGTTGAACTTGGTTTACTTAATCTTGAATCAGAGTTGTGCTGCCATTAACAAGTTTGTAAACAAAACTTTAAAGAAACGGCTTAATTTTGATATAAATGTTGGCTCAAATGAAATAACAAAAAGTAAGTCACATTTCCCGGCAAAATCCGAGTTTTTGACATCGTTACAATAAGTTTAAACTTAAACCACATCTCAAAAACTCGTCCTTAATAGGATAATTTTTAATCCGAGTATTGGGTTCAGCTTATGAGACAAAATTGTATATAATTTAATATAATAAAATAAAATACACATGTAGAATTTTATATAAAATATTTTTTATCTCATTTTTGCCAAATTTATTAGTTTTTTGGGGACTAAGAAAATTTTGTATGCATTTCTAATTAACTATCAACTTAATTTTTTTTGCAGCACCATATAAAATAAACCAGAGTCAAAAAGTGCAATTTTAAAAATTTTAAAATATAGAAAGAATTGTGATCACATCTCCAGTTATGGCTTAAAAGTTGCTTAATTTAGAGTAGAATTTTTAGACTTTTTTTTTTAAAAAATCGAAGGTTTCGGACATTTTCAAAATATCGATTATAATTTTTAAACGTTAAAAAATAAGTGATAATTACTTCGAATAATTTTTTCATATTTTTTTTAAAACTGCATTTAAATACCAACAAAACGTTGTCCAAATTTTTTTTAAGATATATGTATATATTTTTACTGGTCAAAATTAATTAAAAATTTAATTTTTTTGAAAAAATCGCCATTTTGAAATTTAATTACTCAACACCAACTTGGTATAAAGGCTGAAAATTTGAGTGCAAGATGCAATTAATACGCACAGAAAAAAATATGGAGGAAACAAATTTGAGTAATCACTTGTTTAATTTTTTAAAAAAAATTTGAGTAATTTTTTAATTGACGCAATTAAAAATTTACTCAAAAATTGAAAATAAAATTTGAGTAAATAATTTAATACAAATTTAATATTTTTTTTTATTTATTTTTTTTTTCTCTTGGTGTTTTGAATTCTCATTTAGTATATTGTTTTTTGTATATGTATATGAAAGTTTGAAATCATCTTTATAAAATTTTACTTTGTTTTGAAGACATAAGTATATTTGGTAAAGTTTGTAAAAGCAATTTTTTTGGAAAAAAAATTAGAAACTTTTTAAACTTTTTAAACTTTTTAAAAAAATAATTTGATACATTTTGAGTAAATTTTTACTTGACACAATTAAAAAGTTACTTAAAAATATTAAAAAATTTTAAGTAAAGATTTAATTGTGTGAATTAATAATTTACTCAAATTTTTTATTAAGCATTTAATAATTTTTTATTAAAAGTTTACTCAATACTATTAAATCGTTTACTGGTGGAAAATTGAGTAATTTTTTACTCAATAGTATTAAAAATTTACTCAAAATTTTTTTTTATTTTTTTCTGTGCGTACTAAAATATATCCAAAAAAAAATATTCGAGGGGGGTCGGGTCTAAAAGTGAGTGATTTGGCCTGGAATGCCCCATATATTATTGATCCATGATCGATTCTAAGACATTCTATAAATTTCCGTCCGTCCGTTTATCCGTCTGTATATAACACGATGCAGTCCAAAATAAAAAAGCTGAAATTTGGCACAAATATGACTAATGATTGTCAGTACACCCCAAAAAAAAAACCTGGGTATTCAATACTAAAAATTTAACTAATTTTAGTCCAAAAGGACCTAGTGCAGAAATTGGTAACCAATACTAAAATTTTTAACTAATATTAGTCAAATCCAGTAAAAATTACTAATGTTAGTACTTTGAAGAACTAAAATTAGTAACGAATTAGTAGATTTTGGTACAATATCACTTACTAAACCTTTTACTGTAGAATTATTTTGAGTGTAGGTCAAATTCGTAAATGGGAAAAATCTGCTCAAGGGCAAAAAAAAAGTTTCCACTTGAAGAACCAGACCTACTTTGAACAGACGCCATTTTTATACCCTCCAACCACAGTATACGGTATACTCACGTTGTCATTCCGTGTGTAACGCATCGAAATATCGATCTAGGACCCTATAAAGTATATATTTTATTGATCAGTGATCGATTCTAAGACATTCTAGCGATGTCCATCTGTCCGTCTGTAGAGAACACGATACAGTCCAAAATAAAGAATCTAGACTTCCAAAGTTTGCCACGAATATGTCTTATATTCCTGGACAGGTTAAGTGCGGAAATGGGCAAAATCGTACCAAGGGGAAAAAAGTTCCCCCTTAGAGAACTAAACCAACCTAAGAAAAAGCTAATTTTTTGCAGGGTTTTTTGAACTTTTCTTAAGCAAATTCAACATTCTTATGTCAGAAGAAGGTGACCCCAACGTCTCTCACCAACACCCCCCCCCCCCCCAATAAAAAAGACGCCCCTGGAATTTTTTTTATATTGTTTTTTACATATTGAGGGTATAAAAGATTCGCCACAGCAGAACGTAACACTCCCACTTCTTTTTACACCCAAAATAATTACTCTGTTAAATTACAGAGATACCCTGATGAGCCAGCAGGAAATACCATAGATTTCCAACCAGCAAGATTTTTTGTTATTTTACGAAGAAAACTCTGTAAAATGATTTCGATCAAAAGAACTGTAAATTTACAAAATTATCTGTATATATTGATAAAACCGAAAATAACAATCTTAAATCTGTATTTTAACAAAATACTCTGTTTATTATCTGTAAAATAGAGATTACAAAGTAAAAAGTAAAATTACAGATAAAATTTTGTTTTTCGGTCACAAGAAATTACAAAGTACTTTCTCAAAATCAAATATCTGTCGAATTGAGATTACAGTCATTTTACAGAGTATTTCTGGTGATACACCAATGTTTTTTTGTATAGAGATTGTCCCGAAGGCAACAGGTGTTTGTATGCAAAAATAGAACTTGTTCTGATTATTAGGAATCCTGTTCTAGAACAGATGTTGTCAGAACTGGTTCTGGGTGTTTTCTATTATTTTTTTTCACAAATCTACTTTATTTTAAATCAAAAGTCAAAATTTGTAAGAAAATACTTGATGCCACTACCGATGGCAAATAAAAGTGTAGGACTTTAGACAACTTTTAACTCTATTCTGAAAAAAGTACCTACATTTGATAAAATTTTAAAAATCTGTCCGTTTTTCCCTACGCTACCATTTTGAGAACAAAAATACTTACATGTAGGGATTTTTTCCTACTTCTGGCAACACTGCCCAGGATATTATATCATGTAATTTTTTGGCACGTCCCCTTTTGTGGGCGTGGATATAAAGAACTGATTTAAATTTGCATAAAATTGGTGTACAACGTTATTGAAAAAAGCATTACAAATGAAGTTGTAAACATTTATTCAATATGTGTTAAAATTTTTTGGAATTTTGTTTCTCTTAATTTAAAATTTTTATAATTTTATCTTCAATATTTCTACAGAAAGATTTTTCGTACAACTTACGGTTTCCAATTAAAAAAATTATAAAAAATGTCGAACAGTCAATATTGCCAAAAATTCGCTTTTTTAAACCCATATCTTTCAAAGTATTCATCAAAAAAAAAAATATATTTTTCATAGTTCATGAAACTTTATCTTTAATAACCAAAAAATATCAATAATATTCGCGTGGATTTTTACTTAGTGTTTATAAACCGGTTAACCGGTTAACCGAAAAACCGGTTTTTTCACAAAATTTCGGTTTTTTTGCAAACCGGTTAACCGGAATTGAAAATTTCCGGTGCACCGAAAACCGGTTTTTTCTGTCGGTTAACCGGTTTTTTTAATACATTCAAAACGGAATATTTTTGCAAATATTAAGGGCTTACATCAATTTTTGTATGATATTTTAAAAATTTCGTTGAAAACACCTTGAAAATCCGTAAGAAAGAAAGTCTAAAATATTTTTTGCCTGCAAGAAACAATTTTCCAAATACGAATTTTATTCCGAATCTGACAAACATTTAAAATGCTCACTGTTGTAAGCTCTTTTTGCACACTATCATGAAAAACCTAATAAATGACTGTTATCCAGATACTAAAATTCCTGTAAATGGCGAAAATGTCAATAAAATAATATCAAAATAAAATACGGAACAGCAATTTACTTGTAATGAATTGTTTTTTTTTTTAAATAAAACAATAAAAATAAATTAAAGTTCCAGTGAATATGGGATATTAAGTACATTATTTAAATACCAATATTTTTATAGAGTAACATTTGCGAACCTTGCAGAAAGAAACAAATATGTCAACTTAAGCCATATTCGCTTTATTATTGAAAAAAAATAGTTATTTTCAAGTGTTTTTTGGATTTGTCAGTTTAAGAAAAAAACCGGTTAACCGGTTTTTTTATTCCGGTTTAACCGAGAAAACCGGTTAACCGAAAAAGCTGATTTTCGGTTAACCGAGAAACCGGTTTTCCAAAATGTCGGTTTTTTATAAACACTATTTTTACTCCAAAAAATATACCAAAAATATGTTGTATCCAAGACTTATCGTTAGAAAATTCTTCAAATTTTTTTTTTTTTTAACTTTTTCGTCTGAAACTTGTAAAAAAATTGTAAAATTGCAAAGAAACATTTAAATTTCGATCAAAAATTTTTTGTTAAAAAAACAAGAAAAACAGTCAAATATTGGTAAAATGGAATTACGGGACTTTTTCTAGTAATTTGAGAAGTTTTTTTTTTAGCGTAAGTTTTGGTCATCTCTCATGGAATGGACATTAGATATTAGTAAAATGCGAATACAAAAACAATTTCTTGTTTATATTAATAATGAAAGAAGGGCATATAATAAATAAATTTAATTTCAATTAAATTGTATTAACATCAAAAGCTAAAATTGAATTAGATTGAAACACACAAAAATACAACAAGAATAAATGGTTAATTTTGAATAATGTAATAGAAAAGATCAATCATTCATATAAACATTAACTTATATTTGTTTAAAATATTTAGATTATTAATATATAATTGGAATTTTATAAACAAATTCATTAAAAATAATTAACATGTATAAGAATATTTTAACAAATATTGACATTTGTAATTTAAAATTAATATTGGAGAATGTCTTTCTCCATAATAGAGAAGAATAACAATGAACCCTGCAAACAGTAATTAGGGCGATATAGAAAATTTATATATCGCTGTTCTATCGTATGAAAAAAAGTTCGGCGATCAACCAAGAATATATATTTAAAGTGAAATTGGCCAATTTTATCATATTTTAATCATATTATGATGGTTTTTCATTATGATTGCCACAATCATTTTTCTTTTTTGGGAGAGAGTTTTCAAGATGTCTACCCAAACAACTTCTCAAATTGACCTAAAATGTTAAACAAATAAAAAATACGTCATATTTTTTGAAAATCGTTTTGAAACTTATGGTTTTTCTCGGTTTAAATGTGTTATTTATGTATTCGCAATAAGCTTTAACATTTTTGGATTTCTATTGAAATCTATACAAAGTATAAATATTATTATTTGTTTTTATAAAACTAAACTGAATGCATTTAAAAAAGAAAATAATATTTTTTTTTGTTTTTAGAAAAACTCCATAAATCATTAAATAAAACTGCACATCTTTTGTACGAGCAACACAAAAAAAATAAAAAATACCCATGACATGAATTTTTAAACAAAAAACAGTTGCTAAATGAAAACTTAAATGTAAAAAAAATATATATTAGAAACAAGTGAGAAAATTAATGTTGATTAAAACCGACCTTGTAGCAACTTACACCAAAGCCTAAGTAACTGTATACCGGGCGAAAAACTGGAGTTTGAAAATGATTTACGATGAGCCACACTTTGTTTTTCATATTTCGCCGGTTTTCAACTGTGCTCGATTCGGGTATACTTTTCACCGTTCATTCACTTACTTTTTAAAAATTTGATATCCTTTCGAATTTTAAGATTTTTTTCTTGTAATTATTGAAAATATTAAGTATAACTTTAATTTTAACAAGAAAAAAATCTTAAAACTCAAAGGAATATCAAATTTAAAAGAATTTGGTTAATGCCGAAAAGTACTCTCGAATCGAGCTCATAATATTAAGCTTTATTCATATCATCACATGTTGATTTTTCATCCAACACTAATGCAAAAATCATATAAATAAGTGTGGATTTAATCACCAGAAAAGTAAAAATCAAAAATTCTTTTATTTGTAGTACCAATAATAAAATAAGTACAAATTACCAAAATAGTCCCATTTGATAAAAATAGTAAGTACACATAAAAATTACCAGCATTTTTGATGAAGGAGAAAAAAAAAATTTTATAAAAAGTACCAAAATATTTTAAAATAAACAGAACCGTGTCAAAAAAAGTACTTTTTATAAAAAGTACCCAAAAAGTTGAATTTTTGTAGTTATTATGAAAAAGTACTATTTTGATATTTTTTTTTTTAATCACTATTTATTTTTGTACAAGTTTTAAAAAATTACTATTTTGGTACTTTTTATAAAAATGTACGTTTTATAAAAGTACTTTCTTATCAGAAATAGTACTTGATAGGATTCTTTTATAAAAAAGTACTATTTTGGTACTTTTTTTATTAAAAAGTATTTTTTAGTGCGATTTATAAAAATAGTACAATTTTTATATAATTTTTAAAAAAGTTATATTTTTACTTTTTTTAAAGGACTTTTTGGTTAAAAGTACAAAAAAGGTACCTTTCATAAAAAGTACCAAAGTGATTCATTTTTATAAAAAGTATGTACAAAGGTGCCAAATATAATGTGACCATTTTTTTCATCTTCATGTGGACTTAATCATCAGAAAAGTCATTTAAAACCAAAAAATCGTTCATTTAACAATTTTTTAGCACCAATCATAAATAAGTACAAATTACCCAAATAGTACCATTTGATAAAAAAAGTACACACGTTATTGATAAAAATTACAAGCATTTTTTTATGAAGGAGACAAAAAAAAAAATTTTATAAAAGCTACCAAAATATTTTAAAATAAACAGAACCGTGTCAGATAAAAGTACTTTTTTATAAAAAGTACCACAAAAGTTGAATTTTTGTAGTTTTTATGAAAAAGTACTAATTTGATACATTTTTTTAAAAAAATCACTATTAGGTACTTTTTTTAAAAAATCATAATTTTGGTACTTTTTTTAAAAAATCACTATTTTGATACTTTTTATAAAAGTAATTTTTTATCAGAAATAGTACTTTATTTGGATCCTTTTATAAAAAATATTATTTTGGTACATTTTTATTAAGAAATACTTTTTATTGCGATTTATAAAAAATGTTCAATTTTCGTATACGTTTTAAAAAATAACTTTTTTGTTTAAAGTGCAAAAAAGGTACCTTTTATAAAAAGTACCAAAGTGATTCTTTTTTATAAAAAAGTGCTAATACGGCAAGCACTGATGTAAAAAGTACTATTTTGGTACTTTTATAAAAAAGAATTATTTTGGTAATAAAGTAATATTTTTTATTTTTTTATACTTTTTTTCAGAAATAGTAGTTGTTTTGGGTCTTTATATCGAAAAGTACTTCATTGGTCTTTTTTATTAAAAAGTACTTTTTAGTTCGATTTAAAAAAAGTGTAATTTTGGTATACTTTTTAAAAGTACTTTTATAAAAGAGCACTATATTGGTAATTTTTATTAAAAAAGTACAATTCTGGTATTTTTTTATAAAAAGTACTTTCTTATTAGAATTAGTACTTGTTTGGCTCTTTTTAGAAAAAAGTACAATTTTGGTACTTTTTTTATTTAAAAGTACTTTTTAGTACAATTTATAAAAATTGTACAATTTTCGTATACTTTTTAAAAAAGAACTTTTTTTTTTGTTAAAACTACAAAAAAAAGGAACTTTTATAAAAAGTACCAAAGTGGTTCTTTTTAATAAAAAGTATGTAACGGGGTGCCAAACCACTAAATAAGGTGATAGAGCTACCACCAAAAGTGCTAATATGGCAAGCCTCATGTAAAAGTGCTATTTTGGTACTTTCATAAATAAGCACTATTTTGGTAATTTTTATAAAAAAAAGTACTATTTTGTGTGTGCTTGTTCGGGTTTTTATATAAAAACGTACTATTTTGGTACTTTTTTTTTACAAAAAAGTAGTTTTTAGTGCGATTTATAAAAAAAGTGCAATTTTGGTATACTTTTTGAAAGTACTATTTTGGTACTTTTATAAAAAAAAAACACTATTTTAGTAATTTTATAAAAAAGTACTATTTTGGCACTTTTTATAAAGAGTACTTTCTTTTCAGATATAGTACTTCTTTGTGTATTTATATAAAAAAGTACTATTTTGGTGCTTTTCTTATTAAAAAGTACTTTTTAGTGCGATTTAATAAAAAACGTGTAATTTTAATATACTTTTTGAAAGTAATATTTTGGTAATTTTATAATAAAGAACTATTTTGGCAATTTCTATAAAAAAGTACTATTTTGGCACTTTTTATAAAAAGTAATTTCTTATCAGAAATAGTACTTGTTAATTTTTTTTAGAAAAAAGTACAATTTTGGCACTTTTTTTTTATTAAAAAATACTTCTTAGTAGAAAATAAATAGTACAGATTTCCAATACTTAAAAAAAAAACTTTTTTGTTAACCCATTTCTTACCAGCCTGAAAGCCTGATATAAGAGTACTATTTTGGTACTTTTACAAATAAGTACTATTTTTGTAATATTTATAAAAGTACTGTTTTGGTACTTTTTATAAAAAGTACTTTCTTAACAGAAATAGTACTTGTTTTGGGTCTTTATATAAAAAAGTACTATTTTGACACTTTTTTTATTGAAAAGTACTTTTTAGAGCGATTTATAAAAAAAAGTGTAATTTTGGTATACTTTTTAAAAAAGGACCATTTTTTACTTTTTAAAATTTTTTTTTTTTTTTGTTATTTCAAAAAAATACTTTTTTGTTAAAAGTACAAAAAGGTACTCTATATAAAAAGTACCAAAATGATTCTTTTTTATAAAAAGTACCAAAGTGATTCTTTTGTATAAAAAGTATATATCGGGGTGCTGAATCACTAAATATGGTGCTAAAACTACCACCCAAAGTGCTAAAATAACAAGTTATGAATTTTAAGACGTAAAATAAAAACACCATTATTTTCACATGGAGATGTCATTGGAGTAATGACAACATACCCATTGACTTACAATTTAAAAAAACACACATGTAAAAATTTCAAGTCCATCTTCGGAATGGATTTTTCCATTAATCTTTTCCGATTATCGTTTGAAAAAGGCGAAGAAGTGTTAAGAAAATTCAAAAAATATATGTTAAAATAATATAAAACCTTCATAATCTTTCGCTATAAGAGTACACACAAAAAATTATTGATCAACAAATCTATTGATCAACAAAATTTAAATGAGTCAATTATTGTTTTGATCAACATTTTTGTTATTTTTTTTAATTATTAAATTACAAATTTTCAACATACAAGATTTTTTTTCGCTTCAATTTATTTGAATACATTAATTCAAAAATATACTTTTTACTACGGTTTTACTTTTTTTCTGTCGGTAACATATTGGAAAGCAAAAAATATGAATTTCTTCATAATTTTTCTATAAGCGTGAAATTCATTTGTTAAATCAATAATTATTTTGATTGACTTTAAATAAAAAATCAATCAAATTTTTAATCAAAATCGAAAAAATGATTAATTGAAATAAAAATCAATTAATCACCTACAAATTGATGATTGATTTAACAATTTTCTTTATCGGAAGAGTTTCAATTAAAAAATTAATTGAATCCGCGTTTTTGTTGATTGACTTTCGTTTTCAATTCTTTCTGTGTAAAACAAATGACAACTGATTCGTTACTCCACGGTTGACTAATTCTACCTTTAGATCTACACTTGAGTTCTACATCTATAAATAGACCCAAAATGTTGCCTAAACATGTGTTTATCATTTATATCACCCACCACTTCTCCCCACTGTAGGGTGTTATAATTTACTGTTTAAAAAAGAAATTGTTTCTGAATAATTGTTTTCTTCATCACCCTTTTTATCTCATCCGCTTATGAAGTGAAATAAATCATTTAAGCAGCAAAAAGAAAAAAAAATCTCATAATTATGCTTGTAAAATAACTACAAAGTACGCACATAACCCATTTGACAATAATTACAAATTTCTTTCTAATGAACTTTATGCACGCCATCTGTTAATTAAAATATTCCAAGAGGAAAATACAAAAAAAAAATCAGATTTAGTTCAGTTCATACTTTATACAATATTTAGCGAGATGAAGATAAAGAATCTGATTTTAGAAACTTCAAATGTGTATGAAAAGATTTTATGCAGAAGCGTAGACAATGAAAATGTGTAACACATTTTCACATGTTTTCCATAATTTTTTTTTAAGAAAATAAAGAAGGTTAATGAGAGGAGATAAAGGTAAATTATGAATATAAATTTTAACATATAATTTAAATGTGCTAAATAAAATTTTCTTTGGAAAGTTATTATTTAAAATTATTTTCAAATCACGAGTATATCTAGATTATTTTTTAAAGACTGACAGTGCTTACCTTTTCCTTTGTAGAAAATATTATTTTAATCGTTATAATATTTTCCTACCAACTGAAAATTTAATTCAACTTTAACTCATTATTTCTAAGTATTTAGAACACCAACTACATCCTTGTAAGTAATTACCGAAGCAAAGACAGTTCCATCGTACAAAGAAGCAGCATTAATGCTTCTCAGTAAGGCATTCGTGTAAGTTTATCGATATGATAAAACTTTTTCATCAATTTATTGACAATTCTTCATCATATTGATGATGCTTTACATTGGACAAAAATTAATGAAATATTTCATCATATTGATGTTACTTATCAATCAATATGATGAAGCTTATTCATCAATGTATTACTATATTATAATACTAGCTTGCAATCCCGGTACTTCGTTACCGGCTGTATTGAATACTGGATAATAGAAGGATCAGGATTACTCTATCGATTTCAAAAAAATTCCCCTACGTAGTCTTTGTTTTATTTACTTGTGGACGTTTAAGTCTTCCATAAAAAAATATTTCAATGAATAATTCAAACAATAAAATTTGAATAACTTTGCTGGTACGTTATCATGTTCGTTCCGGGGGAAAAATATAATGACAATTTTCGAGCCCTTATGTCGGGATTTTGGATTTTGAGTGCATAAATATTTCAGTGAGAAAAGAAATTGGAATAAAAAAAAATATTTAGTTAAAAAAGCTAAACACGAAAAATTTGAGTTAAAAATATCATTCCATATTGTTCCCTGCTCTATTCCATATTGTTCCCCGTTCTACTCCATTTCATTTTCAATTCCATTTTCATCTTCTAAGGTCATTATTTTAGGAACAAAAAAAGTACCAAATGTACACTTTATTACCTCATTAGAAACGGAATTTAAAAAAAGTACCTCTTCCAGAATGTTTTTTCTTCACCGAAGGATCCTACAATCCATATTTCAATTATCTAGGATCATTGTTTCAGCAAATATTAAAAGTACTTTTTATCCCCGTTAAGAAACGGAATTTCCAAAAAGAACTTTTCCCATTTTCTTTTTTCACCGAAGGATTTTACATTCCAAATTTTAAGTTTCTGGGACCATTATATCAGGAAATAAATAAGTACACTTTTTTATTCCTGTTAACCCCTTTATTTTCGAGAGGCGAACTTTTCCAATTTCAAGTTTCTATGTTTATTACTTCAGGAAATATTACCATAAAGTTTTCGGTACTTTTAACAAAACATACTTTTTATAGAAGGTACTTTTTATAAAAGGTACTTTCTATAAAAGGTACTTTTTATAAAAGGTACTTTTTATAAAAGGTACTTTTTATAAAAGGTACTTTTTATAAAAGGTACTTTTTATAAAAGGTACTTTTTATAAAAGGTACTTTTTATAAAAGGTACTTTTTATAAAAGGTACTTTTTATAAAAGGTACTTTTTATAAAAGGTACTTTTTATAAAAGGTACTTTTTACAAAAGGTACTTTTTACAAAAGGTACTTTTTATAAAAGGTAGTTTTTATAAAAGGTACTTTTTATAAAAGGTACTTTTTATAAAAGGTACTTTTTATAAAAGGTACTTTTTATAAAAGGTACTTTTTATAAAAGGTACTTTTTACAAAAGGTACTTTTTATAAAAGGTACTTTTTATAAAAGGTACTTTTTATAAAAGGTACTTTTTATAAAAGGTACTTTTTATAAAAGGTACTTTTTATAAAAGGTACTTTTTATAAAAGGTACTTTTTATAAAAGGTACTTTTTATAAAAGGTACTTTTTATAAAAGGTACTTTTTATAAAAGGTACTTTTTATAAAAGGTACTTTTTATAAAAGGTACTTTTTATAAAAGGTACTTTTTATAAAAGGTACTTTTCATAAAAGGTACTTTTTATAAAAGGTACTTTTTATAAAAGGTACTTTTTATAAAAGGTACTTTTTATAAAAGGTACTTTTTCTAAAAGGTACTTTTTATAAAAGGTAATTTTTATAAAAGGTACTTTTTATAAAAGGTACTTTTTATAAAAGGTACTTTTTATAAAAGGTACTTTTTATAAAAGGTACTTTTTATAAAAGGTACTTTTTATAAAAGGTACTTTTTATAAAAGGTACTTTTTATAAAAGGTACTTTTTATAAAAGGTACTTTTTATAAAAGGTACTTTTTATAAAAGGTACTTTTTATAAAACGAACTTTTGATAAAAGGTACCATTATTTCAGTAAATAAAAAAAAGTACCAAAAATACACTTTTTTCCATTTTACCCCCGTAGAGTCAATATTGGCAAAAACCCAGCCTTGGTGAACATTTTTTCCGGTGGTGAACGAACCTACATTGCAAATTTTAAGTTTTTAGGACCATTATTTAAGAAAATATAAAAGGCACCAAAAGTACAGTTTTTTACCCTTTTTACCCCCTTATAATCAACATTGTCAAAAATCCAGCCTATTTAGTTCTATATTCCTGGAACTGAACCTACATTCCAAATTTTTAAGTGTCTAGGACCATTATTTAAGGAAATATTAAAGGTACCAAAGGTACAGTTTTTTGCCCTTTTTACCCCCTTAGAATCAACATTGGCAAAACTCCTGCCTTAGTGGATCTGTATTCCGGGAGGTTAACATACAGTCCAAATTTCAAGTCTCTGTGACCATTATTTCAGGAGATATAAAAAGTACAAAAAGTACAGTTTTTTACATTTTTACCCCTTTGAATCAACATTGGCAAAAATCCAGCCTTAGTAGATCTATATTCCGGGAGGTGAACATAGAGTCCAAATTTCAAGTCTCTGTGACCATTATTTCAGGAGTTATAAAAAGTACCAAAAGTACAGTTTTTTACCCTTTTTACCCCCTTAGAATCAACACTGGCAAAAATCCGGCCTTACTGGTTCTATATTCCGGGAGGTAAACATACAGTCCAAATTTCAAGACTCTATGACCATTATTTCAGGAGATATAAAAAGTACCAAAAGTACAGTTTTTTACCCCTTTTACCCCCTTAGAATCAACATTGGCAAAAATCCAGCCTTAGTGGATCTATATTCCGGGAGGTGGACCTTCAGTCCAAATTTCAAGTCTCTAGCTTCAGCGGTTTGGGCTGGGCGATGATGAATGAGTATGTCAGTCAGTCAGTCAGTCAGTCACGTTACTCTTTTATATATATAGATATTATTATAATACCAAAAAAAGAAAATTCGAAAATTTTGAAAATTCATTTTAAAATGCAAAAAATTTACCAAAAATTTTGTTCGGAACTTTATCGAAAATTTTTTAAAATTTTTTGAAAACTTATTTTGATGGCATGATGTTTCATCATATTGAAAAAAAGCTTCTTCAATATGATGAATATTTTCATCAAATATGATGACATCAAGTGATGAAACCGTTTCATTAATATGAAGACGTAATTTTCTGTAGTGTATTGCACTTTTAAAAATAAAAATAGTTTTCTGTATTATTTTGTAGCTACTCGTAAGCCATCATGGAAGTACTTTTCTATAATTCACTTATTTCACACCCGTTAAATTTGAATTTTAAAAAATAAGCGTTTTTTTTTAATTTTAAAATTTATATCAAAGCATTTGACTTCATTCAAGATCAAAGAAATTTTGTTTTGAAAACATACAAATAAAAAGAAATTAATAAAAATAAACTGAAATTGTTGCAATAAAACTTCAAATGTTAGAACAAGTAGTATTTTCTTTTTATAAACTGACACATTAAACTATTTGTTATTATAGTTTCCGCATTTTTTTTTTTTGTAATTTTCTTTATAAATTTTTCGATTTCACAAAAGTTCTACTTACAAAATATATAGAAAGGGTTACTATAAAAGCGCGATGCTATAGTTTAGTTTTGTCGACGACACTATTCCTAGACAATGTTTTTCAGCGTATAACATACTGAAATATTTTTTGTTACTGACCAAGGAAAAACAACGCGCAAAGTTTTTGAATTGTTAACACTCGAGAAAAAATTTAAGTGAGTTAGTTTTGTAAAGTATCTGACAACAGTATATTGAAATTCAGAACTTAATTATGAAAATAAAACAAGTAAAAAAGTTCAATTGGGCCTTGCCGAATATATAAATACCCTCCGTAACCCAAAAGAGAATATTGCAAAATACTTTATTTGACAAAAATTTTTGTTACAAACGGTAAAAAAAATCCGTGAAAAAAAGTGAAAAAAAAATCAGCGAAAAAAGTTTGTGTAAAAGTATTGAATTTAGAAAATTTTTATTGAAATTGAAATTCAAATAAAAATAATTTAAAATAACAAAATGCAAAATATGCAAAAATATACATTTTCATCAAAAAATGCAAAAACAAATCGATGAAATTTTCATGCAAAATTTGTGATTCGGAAAGATATTTGGTTCATATAATTTGTTTTTAGACTACCCGGTGAAAAATGATACAAATATGATCATATATGCGTTCATACAGCGTCATGTATGTCCATTAGAGTGTCCCTTATTTTGGAAATGTTGGAAATCTTGAGACGGTACCCGCTCATTTTTTTCCTTTTGACTTAAAAATAACTCAGGAAAAATTTTACGCCCCTAGGACCACGCCTTCCCTACGCGACGGGGCCTTAAAGAGCGGGGCCTAAAAAATCATTTTTCCATACAAACCAAAAAAATTTTTTTTTGATTTTTAATTTTTTTGTTATTAATTATTATATTACTTGGTTTGCTTATTCACGACAAAAAATTTGATTTTGGAGGGATAAGTCTTTCAGCGCTAAAAAATTTTTCGCAAAAAAAAAATTTGGGCGGCCGGGGTCCTACAGTAAAAAATTTTTAAAAAATATTTTTTTTTAGTTTTGACCAGCAACGGTTTTAGCTGCTATGTTGCTTTAAATGATATATATTCCAAAAAAAAAATTATTCATATCTGTGACATCTTTATCTTTTTCGAAAAAAAAAATTTTGAGCCGTAGGAATCCTACGGTAAAAAATTTTTAAAAAATATTTTTTTTTAGTTTTGAAAAGCAATGGTTTTAGTTTTTATGTTGTTTTTAATGATATATATTCCAAAAAAAATATTATTCATATTTGTGACATTTTTATCGTGTATCGAAAAAAATCATCAATGCATTTTTTACCCTTTTTTAGAACACGATTAAGATGTCACAGATACAAAAAATATTTTTTTATGAATATATATCATTTAAAGCAACATAGCAGCTAAAACCGTTGCTGGTCAAAACTAAAAAAAAATATTTTTTAAAAATTTTTTACTGTAGGACCCCGGCGGCTCAAAATTTTTTTTTGCGAAAAATTTTTTAGCGCTGAAAGACTTATCCCACCAAAATCAAATTTTTTGTTGTGAATAAGCAAACCAAGTAATATAATAAATAATAACAAAAAAATTAAAAATCAAAAAAAAAATTTTTTGGTTTGTATGGAAAAATGATTTTTTAGGCCCCGCTCTTTAAGGGCCCGTCGCGTAGGGAAGGCGTGGTCCTAGGGGCGTAAAATTTTTCCTGAGTTATTTTTAAGTCAAAAGGAAAAAAATGAGCGGGTACCGTCTCAAGATTTCCAACATTTCCAAAATAAGGGACACTCTAATGTCCATATATGGAGCATAAATGGATATGTGTGACTCTGTATGAAGGCATATATGATCATATTTGTATCATTTTTCATCTACTAATGAAATTTTGGTCAAAGAACAACCCGAGTAAAAATAAACATATATTACAATATATAACTTGATACAAACATAATAAATTATATATGATTATACATCCGTGAAATATTTTCTAAATTTTTTTAATGCAGTCATATGTAGTAATATATAATTTAATCATGATTCGGATTAAAAGGTGTACGGTTGATATAATTAAATAAAATAATATAAGGGTCAACACAAAATCTGTTTTTCTGTATAATTTAACATCAAATTATATATAGCTTATTATGTTCCATATAAAACTTTATATGTTTCCAGTTAACCAAAAATTTTCTAAGTTTTTTAGGCAAAGTATAACTTTTTAAAATGTTCCTAAACATTTCCATATTAGGGTTATGTATATCACCTATCTGGTTCGAAGCGTACCCAAACATTTTTTTGTTTTAGAAAATTATATGTTTGGTGAATGTATCGTTGACCTGTGGTGTATCTCAACCCAAACCAAAACACACCAGGATTTTATATGTTTTTATGCAATTAGATCTAATTAGATCCACCAATATATAGCAATGTCTGGTCAAAACTCGGATGAAATCAAATCATATTTTATACAAGTTGATCTTTTTTAATGCAAAAACATCCACCATTATTCGGATCAAATTGCGTATAAATATATATTGTCTTACATATCATAATATATTGCATCATATAAAAATTTTTACTCGGGAAATCAAAATTTCATTTAAATCTGTGGGTGGCCATGAAAGACCACCCTTGTTAGTCAAGGGTATCAAAATCCATATATTTGAAAAAAGCTAGAAAATACCATCGATATTTCTTTGCCGCAGAAAAAAAAATACGTTTCGAACATGATTGCAGCACACCAAGTCAACCATAATTGAGAGGGGTCATGATTGAAACAATCATACTATGGTCTTCAACAATTATAAAATGACAATTTTTTTATCATACTATGATCAGCGAAGATCATAATATGATTGCTACAATCATATTATGATAAAGTTATTAATCATAATATGACCCTCTCTATTATGGTTGTCACAATCATGTTTCTTCTCTGCGTCATTGTAGAATGTGTTGAAACTCGGATGTCAAAAGTGAAACTCGACATCGAAAAATTATGGCCTTATGAAAAATTATGGCCTTTCGAAAACATCCGAATAAAAGGGGTAAAGAAGTGCTTAGAGAATAAAAGGGTTCAAAAGTGTACTTTTGGTACTTTTTATATATCCTGAAATAATGGTCTCAAAAACTTTTAATTTGGAAAGTACGATCCTTCGTTGAAAAAAAAATATTCCGAAAAAAATAATTTTTGGTAACTCTGTTTCTAAGAGGGATAAAAAGGGGAAAAATGTGTACTTTTTGTACTTTTTATATATCCTGAAATAATGGATGTAGGTTAACCTCCTAGAAAATAGATCCACAATGTTGATTCTAAGGGGAAAAAGGGGTAAAAAAGTGTACTTTTGGTACTTTTTTTATATCCTGAAATAATCGGAATAAAAACTTAAAATTTGGTATGTAGAATCCTTCGGTCAAAAAAGATTCTGGAAATAGTACTCTTTGAAAATTCTGTTTCTAAGAAGGGTAAAAGATTAATAAATTTACTCTTGGTACTTTTTATAATTTCTGAAATAATGGTTGTAGAAACTTGAAATTTGTAATGTAGGATTCAGAAAATAGTACTTTTTGGAAATTTCGTACTTTTGGTACTTCTTACATTTCTTGAAATAAAGGTTCTAGAAACTTGAAATTTGGAATGAAGGAACCTTCAAAAAAACATTCTGGAAAAAGTACTTTTTGGAAAAGAGTGTGGTTTTGGTACTATTAATATTTCATGAAATAATGATCCTAAACACTTGAAATTTAGAATGTAGGATACTGCGGTGAAAAAAACAAGTAAGAAATTTAAAGTGGGTCAAGACCGACCATATGATACCCTACACCAGTGTTTTCCGGAAAATGGGTCCCAAGTCCAAACATGGACCGATTGGATCTGTCTTTTGTTAGATCTTTATTTAGAGCAGAAAACACACACAGATCAAATTTTAGTGGAATTGGTTTATGTTTTTGCCAATAGACCGATTTAACTGAATATCGTTCGAAATTTTTTATGGGGGACTAAGTCCAAAAATGGTCCAATTATATTCCGATTTGATTAGGTTACTAAAGTACACGCTTAACACCTAAAAATAAAATTTTTATCAAATATTTCCATATTTATGAATTTTGATGGAATTATGTGAATATCGGCAGGGTAGTTTATATGGGAACTACCAAGGACTGCCCCGATTCCTTTGAAATTGATGAATGATGATTCATGCATACAAAATTTGATTACCTGCTAAATTTCAAAGCGCTATCTATTATAATACGGTTATTAGAGTCATTTAAGCCGAATCCAAAGGGAGCGTTTGTATGGGGCAAGGTCTTAACATAAACCGATTTTCTCCAATTTCAATAGGCTTCGTCCTTGGGCCAAAAGATGCTTAAGTTCCAAATTTTTAAGTCAATTGATTGAAAATTGCGACCTGTATCGTGCTTAAACCGATAGATGGACAGACGGACAGACGGACGGACATCGCTAAATCGATTCAAAAAGTAATTCTGAGTCGGTCGGTATGCTTGAAGGTAGGTCTAGGACCAATATTTCGGGTAGTTACAAACATCAGCACAAACTCATTATACCCTGTACCACAGAGTGGTGTAGGGTATAAATATTCTGGAAAAGTACCTTTTGGAAATTCCGTTTCTAAAGATGTAAAAAATATGTACTTTTGGTACTTATTAAATGTGAAATTGGAGTAAAATGGTACTTTTTATATCTACAAGATAAAAACTTTTGAATTTTTATATTTCTTTAACGCATGCTATATAAAAAGTAATGAAACTTACATAGAACAATATGAGATTCAACTGAAAGCAGGGAACAAAGTGGAATGACATTTTTTTCCAAACACAGTATGGGGGTGAACTCACTTTGTTATTCCGTGTGTAACGCATCGAAATATCAGTTTAGGACCCCATAAAGTATATGGGGGTTTTCGTGTCAACTGACACAACTTTTGAAACCGATGTCTTCCGATCGGGATGAAATTTGCACCAAGGTTAGTCCTATTGGATAGTAGTTCAGACACAATTTTTCAACGAGATCGGTCAAGAACTCTCTGAGTTAGGGGTCAAAATTTGACATTTTTGCCAAAGAGGTGTTGATTCTCATCCATGTAACTTCTTACCTATTGTTTTTAGCAAAATGTGTCCCGAAGAGTTTAGATAGCTATTTTTTCAGTCTTTCGAAAAAAAAAATAAAAAATTTTGATTTTTTTGTTCTTAAAAATCCAAAACTTTTTTGACTTTTTCCTCAAATTGGGCCCTTTTTTTTTTTTTTTTTGATTCAAAAGAAAGCTTAGGCGATTTCCTTAAAGAGCTGTGGGGTCGCTTAGTGGGATGCGAGTGGGATATCTATGAAAAAATTTTTTTTTAACTTTGGAACACAAAAAACGATTCTTCAATTTGCATAATTAGGCGTGGGATAGCTAACCAGTTTTCGATTTCGATCCGCGATACCCTCTAATTTTTTTAGGTTCAAAAAAGAAAGTACGAGCCAAAAAATGGGGGCGGTGGGGAGGGGCCATATGGCCCATCATTGGGGTCAAAGTTGGGCGTAACGAGGTAAAAATCCTCAAAAAGCCCCAAAACTCCCCTAGAAACGCCCCTGGAGGGGTGCGATGTGAGACCGACCTCCAATAATTTTCTGCACCCAACCTTTTTCTTGAATATACCTAACCTCTATATCCACTTCCTAAGGAGGCTCCGAAATGAAATGGACGATGTGAGATTTAACTGTGAACGAAATGGAGTAGAACGGGAAGCGAAATGAAATGGAATTAAACGTCCACAATTAAATAAAACAAAAACCCCGTCGGAAAACATTTTTGAAATCGAAATTGTAAGCCTGATCCTTTTATAATCTGGTATTTAATATTACCAGTAACAAAGTTCCGGAACGCGTGCTAGTATGTTCATATAGTTCCTTTGGAAGAAATATGAAAAAAATCTAAAAAAACCAAAAAATACATTTTTCTCGTTTTGTGTTTTTGATTGAAGAAGAAAATTGTGTCTTCTAAAGATTAAATTAAATGTGGATTTACCCTAGACCATGGTTTCTGTAGCCACTTCTACGTCATCAGTAGGCCATTACATTAAATTGATTGTTTGATATTTGCTAGAAAAATTCTTTATATGTTTTTTTATCAACAGTCTAGCCTGCCATGAGATTAGAACCCGTGCTTCTGAAAATCACTCATGGTTTTGTATACCTGTACCTTAATTACTTAGGCTATGATCGGTATACAAACATCAGTGTCGAAACGTAGTTTGTTTAACTCATAGTAGGTTTTGTGTGTGACTTATTCAGAAAAGCTTTTTTTCCAACTCAAGCAATGCATTTAATCTAGAGACCAACAACAATTTTCTTAATCTTTCATTTACTTTATTTTATGCAATCTTTACTATAGCGGAGAGTTTTTTGTTCTTCACACTACGGTAACGCATAGTTAAAGTGAATTGCCCACACGAGCGACAATTATTTTGTCAGTATTTCTATTTATTATGTATTTAATTTGTTGTTTTGTGTTTTTGATTGAAGAAGAAAATTGTGTCCTCCAAGTACCAACCTTTAGCCCAAGATAGCCCCTAAAAAACCGGTAAATTTTTTCTGTCCTCTATAACATATATGCCTTGCAGAACAATCAGAGTGTAAGCGGAAAAAATTAAAATCAAATATTTCAATAAAACTTTTAATAAAGAGAAAATAAACATTAATCTTTTTACGTAACCCAGATATTTTTGTAAATTAAAAAAAAAAAACATATTTCTTCAGCAAACCACATTTTATAGTCACCATTATTCTTAAAATGCTCTAAATTTTACACAAAATTAAAAAAAAAAAATTTTTAAATGTAACGTACATAATTTTAAATTGATAAATTTCGGGCGCCACCTAAAAGACAACCTATAAAAAAAACACACAAACACACCTAAAACAATTAAAAAAGGGGTTAATCCCGTCATCAGAAATATGTCAGCATCTTACTCAACAAATGTCAGCTTATTTAAAAAAAAAAATAAAAAATACTTCCACATTATTTTAAAATGATTAATCATTTTTTTCTTTGAGTGTAAGTGTTATATTGGAGTATGTACTGTGTGTCTAAACTAAAGAGGTTCCTTACATTGTAACAAAAAATTGTTCTTCACTTTATAATAACTTGTTAAATGTTTTATATTTTATTATTATGGTTGTTATTACACAAAAAATCATGTGAAAAACTCCAGAAAAAAATACAGTGGAAAAATAACAAGAAAACGGGGTCTGCAGACACCCAGAGTTGAAAGTGCATAAATTTCTATTAGATGATGTGAGAGTTGATGTTGTTGTTGCCATTGTAATATAACTTTTTCTTAAAATAGAACATGAAAATCCAAAAGATTTTCATAGTTGTTTTTTAGAAAATACTTGAAAATTTATATACTGAAGTAGAAAAAATAAGAAAAACACTCATACTCCATATGAGCCATCATTTCTTGCTATTAGTGCAACCACAATTCTGAGGAAAACAAGAAAAAAAAAATACTGGAGGAATAAAAAATAATTCTTAACATATGCATAAACATGAAACGTGCTAATAATATGCTGCATAATGAAGGCAATGAGCGAGCAGCCAGAAAGCAAGCAAGCAGTACCTCAGAAGTAGTCAGCTAGCGAGTGCTAAGTTCTTCCTATGGAGAGCTCATATGTCAAGTGCTTAAAATTCGAACTATGTATACTTTATTACACAATTTTTTGTTCTATTTTGAGGCAAGTATATGAACAAAACAAGTAGAAAAGTTAAATTCGACTTGGCCGAATCTATGAATACCCTCCACAATGCCCTTTTTAAGTTATAGTAAATTTTCTAGAGTGAAAAAATAACATTTTTGATTAGAAATATTTTATTTTGTGTAAAAAAACTTTTTTTTAACTAATTTTTGAAAAAAAAATTTACTAAATTTTTTTTGAGTGTAAAATATTTTTCGAGTGTATTTTTTTTTTCTTTTAGTGTAAAAATATTTTTGAGTGACAAAAATGCGTTGTAAAATATTTTTGTGACTTACCAATGTTTTTAAAACATGTTTAACGGGTATTAAACACGTGAATTTAAGGTGAGGCGAATCTGAAATTTACGGTTTTGCTAATAACTTTTGAACCACTACGAAACAGTAGAAAGGAACGACAAATTTATATGCCAAACTTCAGCATCCTCAGAATGGCCTTTAGAAAGTTATTGTGTTTTTTATCTCGTAAATTCGTGAAAAACCCTTGCCGAAATTCACTCTTTTGCTCATAACTTTTGAACTACTGGACCGATTTCGCTGGATTGCAATACCAACCTGACCAGGTAAGTGCACAACATATATGTCAAACTTCAGGAGCTTCCGTAAAGTATTTCAAAAGTTTTCGTGTTTTCTACGTACGGACAGACAGACGGACGTACGGACATCGCTAGATCGTCTTAGAATCGAACGAGGATCATGAATATATATACTTAATGGGGTCTTAGACCAATATTTCGAGGTGTTACACACGGAATGACAAACTTATATATACCCTCTATCACTAGAGTGGAGGGTATAAAAATTGCTTTAAAAATTATAGAAAGTCTAACAGTCAAATAATGTTGCGAGTAGTATGTACTTTTTATTTTTTTAACACCATTTACCGCTAAATTCAAATGCAAGGGCTAGCAAATATGAGTTTCTATAGCAGCTTTAAAATTTTTTAGAATATTTTGCTTGCAAAAATATCGAATTGAAAGACAAATTAAATTCAGAAAAGCACAGTTGAAATTACGAAATCGAATTTGAGATTCGGGCAAGATTTGTTGAAATTTTAAAAGCACCAATGGGCATTCAGAAACCACAAATTGAAATTTTAAAAAATCAGAATAGAAATTTAGAATACAACAATCAAAAGTCAATAAAGCAAAATTGATTTTCAGAAAATAATAATTGAAATTCATAAATTGAAATTCAAATAATCGTTTAATAGACTCAAAAAGGTACTTGAAGGCGGGATAGAGAGTATGTCGGGGGCCTATATTCAAAACCCTCTATCTTCCATTTTCACGAAAACGACTTTTTGATCGCAAAATATTCAGTAAAACGGTACTCATCTATGGTGTAAAATTCGGAAAAAAAAATTTTTCGCTATTTTATTTGCATTTTTGAATTTCTCTATGTTACACAATTAATTTTTCTGAATGCAAAACCCACAATCTTTTCAAGTATTTAATTTATAAATATTTTTTTGGAAAAATTTCATCTTGCAATACATGTGTTCATACTATTTTTTGCATGCTGGACATGAATTTGTCAGCAAAATTCCAGAACCACGATTTTGGTCCACTGATGATAATTTTTGCTGAAAATTCTTGTTTGAAATTTTTTAAAAAAAATATCGAAATTGGGATGTCTAGATTATGTGGACCACAATCGCGTTTTTATTTTTTACTATTTTTTACATAACATACTCGACAGCTTGTCAACTTTTAAGATGAATTTGGTAAAAAATAATTGTTTTCTTGAAAATCAGCTCCTGTGGACCAAAACCGCGATTTCGGAATTTTTTATAAGCCGTTGTTATTAATAAATCACGTTAAAAATTTACCGATGCCGTAAATGAAATCATAATAATTTCTTTTTATTAAAATGCAAAACCCTCTATCTAAACATTTTCATTCATGTACTTTAAATATTTTTGAGAAATAAAACCCTTTATCTATCATAAAATCCCAAATAGGGAAAAGTCTTAAAAACGAATTATATTGTGAGATTTAGTAGTTGATTTAAAAAAATATTGTAAAATATCGAATTTTATTTACTCTAACCATACGCAAAATAACCAGTTTTTTGGCTCTTCTGAAAAATTGTGTTTTTTGGCTAGAGGGTTTTGAATATAGGCCCTCGATGTATACTATATTCATTGTATAGTGATAGAAGGTATATATAACTTTATCATTCCGTTTGTAACACCTCGAAACATTGTTTTAGGACCCCATAAATTACATATATTCATGATCCTCGATCGATTTTAAGACGATCTAGCTATGTCCGTGCGTCTGTCTGTCTGTTAAAAACACGCTAACTTTTGAAAGACTTTACGGAGGCTTCTGAAGTTTGGCGTATATGTTTGTAATTTTCCTAGTCAGCTTGGTATTGCAATCCATCGAAATCGGTCTAGTGGTTCAAATTTATAAGCAAAAGAGTGAAGTTCGGTAAGGTTTTTTCGCAATAAAAAAATAAACAAGTGAGAATGTTAAATTCGGCTGTGCCGAATCTTTGATACCCTCCAACATGTTAAAATATATATAAAAAAATTTCAGAGTCGTTTTTGGGGAGAGGGCTTTGTGGGGGTGCTGGGGGATACCTTCCCCAACGCGATAAATGTTAACTAAATTATTTATTAGGCTTTTTGAACTTTAGTTATACCATTTTCTCATAATTTTTATGTTTTTTTTTAATCCACACCCACAAAAGGGAGCGGGGCATAAAAAACAATATTTTGTAGCCCCCCGGGGTCTAAGTGTATGACTTTTAACTCTTTCTGACATAAAAAGGTTTCATTTGTTTAACAAAAATGCAAAAAAGCTGTAAAAATGGCGCTTTTATAGAGGTTTTTTAAGTTCTTTAAGGGGGAACTTTTTTGCCCCATTTCCGATTTTACCCATTACTGAACTTAACCGGCCTATGACTATGAGACACATTCGTGCCAATTTTCAGGAGTCTAGCTCTATTATTTTGGACTAAATCGTGCTTTATACAGACGGACGGACGGACATTCATAGAGTGACTTATAATCGATCATAGATCAATAATATATATACTTTATGGGGTCCCCGACCGGATTAAACTAAATTATTAATACATATTCGACTCTACTCCCATTGGGAATTAGAAGACGAAAATTGTACCATCGTAGTAAGATCACGATCATCAACTAACCAACAAACAAATATTAAAAACCCTTTATTACTTGTAGTATAGTCGATTAAGTCTTGCAAAAGTCTTGCGATTAAGTCTTGCAAAAAATTACCAACATAAATAAATTTAAAATAGAAAAAAAAATTTTGGAAAATTTTTCTATTAGAATATTATCGTTTTAATTAGTAAAGCAATTAGTGACCTCGAGCTATAATAAACCTACTCAAAATATAATATTTTAAAGGTCGAATAAAACAATTTTTATTTTTTAATAAAAATTAATCAGAATTTTACAAAAATATTTTTCAATAACATTTATAAACGGTGTAGGTTTGTTTTCTAAAGCAACATAAAATTGTGATTTTTAAAAGTTAAGGAAGTATTTTGAATACTTTCTTGCTAACAGTGTTGCCCTCACTGAGTTAAGAGTGCCTGTAGTTTTAGAAGGTGTAGATGGCGCGAAAGAAAAATAAATTAAAAACTATTGCTTAAAGGGCATAAACAAATTAATTGCCAATTGGAAAATTTAACAAGCTGGTAATGGCTTTTTACAGTTTTCCTTTTTTTTTTATAATGCTAAAGGCAAAGAAAAAATTGCAATTATACAGTACACTTAAAAAAAAAATATGTTGGGTAAATTTAGATTTTCTAATTTACGAAATTGTAGAAAAATTTAAGGAGAATAGAAATATTATTGATTTTAATTATTGTTTTTTCTGTTAGTACAGATCGACCGCGGTGTCTATTTCTATTTGTTACATGGATTCAAATTGAAAAATGTAGAAAAAAATTTAGTTTCTTGGATATTGGTATTCCCATACTGGTTTCAAAGACCCCAGTTATAGTGTTATCATCAGTAGGATTTTAAATGTCGGCTTGTTTTGGTGAAAGGTCATATTTCTTCATATAATTTCATTTTTATTAACATTAATACCCCATTCTGGAATCGAACCTCGGATATTTTTCTGTCATACTCATATCATACTCATACATTAACAACTCAGGCTGGTCGTCACCTTAGACCACACAGCCACCACATTGTAAGGATATGCTTAGACAAATGCTCGTTTTGAGTTTAAGTACGGAAGTAAATTATACTTTTTAAATCTAAATTTGTCAATTTTGCTGTAAATGTTCCAGGTAATATATTTTGAGGATGTTTATTCTGGCTCGAGGTCATTATTTTCTTTACAAATTCCCAGCAAAAACTTGCATTACCAAGTAATGAAATGTGTAATGGGAAATTCAAAAGTTATAACTACTTCTGATTCGAATTACCTTTCCCATTACATTTACAAGCAAATGTGCCAAATGTAATGATTATCAAACCAATATTAATAACTAATTACATATATACTTATAGGTAATGAAAAAATTATTTAAAAAAAAAAAATTAAAAAAATAAAAAAATATTTAATTTTATTTTGTTTTTATTCAAAATAATGTACAGTGAGTCAAAAAGTGAAAATCTAGTTCTGAAATTTTTTTATTTTATTATAATGACTTATGTTAGTCATTATTAATAAGTCCTTATTTTACATTTCAAAATAATGCTAAAGGTAATTTTCTGTCATTACTAAGTAATTAGAATGGTAATGATGTGTCATTACCAAGTTTTTGCTGGGTTAAAACCATGATATTCTCATAGCATAATTTTCAAGAAAATTATTTTTTTGTTTTAAATTTATTTATGTTGGTCATTTTTGCAAGACTTAATCGACACGTGTAATAATTTTAAAACAAAAAAATAATTTTCTTGAAAATTACGCTATGAGAATATCATGGTTTTAATTAGTAAAGAAAATAACAAGTAAGAGAGTTAAATCTTTTATACCCTCCAACATGCATAAAAAATAAAAAAATCTAGCGGCGTTTTCTTTTTTTTTTGGGGGGGTCGGTATTTGTTTTGGGGGGGGGGGGGGGGTGCAAATTTCCTCTCGAATATGTGCTTAAAAAATAAGATGTTTTTTGCACAAAAGAAATACATTAGGATTTAAAAAAAAAAATGTATTCCACGCCCATTGGGGGGGGGGGGGGGAGGACCGAAAAACGACATTTTCTAATTCTCTGGGTCCAAGTGCAGTACTTTGAACTTCTCGTAGCATAAAAAGGTTGCATTTGTTAAACAAAAACACAAAAAATCACGTAAAAAACATGCTATTTTTCAGAGGTTGGTTTAGTTCTTCAAGGGGAAACTTTTTTCCCCCTGGTCCGATTTTGCTCATTTACGAACTTAACCTGCCTATTAACATAAGACAAATTTGTGCCAAACTTCGAGAGTCTAGCTCTTTTATTTTGGACTGCATCGTGTTAACTACATACGGACAGACGGACGGACGGACATCGCTAGAATGTCTTAGAATCGATCACTGATCATGAATATATATACTTTATGGGGTCCTAGACCGATATTTTGATGCGTTACACACGAAATGACAAAGTGAGTATACCCCCATACTGTAGTTGGAGGGTATAATGACCTCGAGCCAGAATAAACATCCTCAAAATATAATATTTTAAAGGTCGAATAAAACAATTTTTATTTTTTTAATAAATATTAATCAGAATATTCCAGGTAATTGTACAAACGAATCTATTTTATAGAGCTTGAAAAAATTATATACAAAAACTATATTAATTAATCATTTGTTTAAGTTGAAATTAGTTTTTAATTAAATTTTTAATTGAGTTGACTAAAAAATTAATAGGGATTTTAAATTGTTCCAAAAACGTTTTCCATTATTTTCTGTGTGGTTTAAAATTTGGAATTTGTTGCCACAAAAACCTCAAGAAATACAACAATCATAACTGCCCTTATTGTTTATTTCTTACAATAAGTCCCTTTTTCACAAATTTCCATTTTATTTATGAATCATTTTTAGTTCATTTTTTTGTAATAAACTTATCAAAGGTCATTGAATTTTCATTTTAATTGACCCTTTCAAAAAAATTTTAAGCGAAAAATAAAATGAATTCTTTGTTTATTTATTTATAAAGTCATAGTCTCTATTAAAACTATACAAATTTTATGTGTATTTTCCACCAATACATTTTTTTTTTGCTTCTTGTCTGCTGTCAGACAGAGTCATCTTTTATGTTTGATGGCCTCTTACAACTTCCTTATTTAATTGCTTTAATGCCTGTGCTGTGTGTAGTTGTAATAAAAAATGGGCAAAAAAAATGCAAATTACAAAAAAATCTCTATTTTAAATTTAACAAACCATACCAAAGACCATAATCATTCCTTTTGGTTTTCGCTTTTTAGATTTTTTTTTTTTCATTCTTTTTACAATTTGTGTAAATTTATAATTTTTTATTCGAATGCTGCGCTGTTCTGTATTTTTTTTAACAATTGGTTTCATTCTTTTTTCTTGCATTTCAATATGCAAAAATTTATTTATATAAAACTAGAAATTTATGGCGTTTTTCTTATTGAGTTTTTGTAGATGTTCATTTAAAGATATGATCAGTAGATGAATTAACCCACTCTGGAGTGGTCAGAAATTTGTCGAAATTTGTGAGAAAAATTTTTTGTGTTAGTTTGCAGTAAAAGCAAGTGGAAAAGTTTGACAAGACTTACCCGACACATGTGTTTCGATCTTGTCGAAATCCCGAGAGTCTCGTCATGAGTATTTAGCAAGTTGACAATCGTTAGTGCAAAAACATAAAGACTCATATTCGTATTTAACTAGACATAATGAGAATTATGAACCAAATAAACACATAATACACATCATAAATACATCATTATTACTGACCATTTGTACATACATACAGAAGTTCTCCTACGGGAGTAAAATGTTAACTACTTTTAGTGTATTCGAATCGATCGAAGCACGAGTCGAATAAGTCCTGCAAAATGACCATACCAATATACCAATCCATGTCAAATCGGACACTTTGAAAATTTTTTTTTTAGATTTTCCCAATTTGTTTACAGATTTTAGTACCCTTTGAAAAGGGTACTAAAATCTGTAAATCTTTTGAGATTACGAAAAAACTTGCAGAGCAAAGAATGCGTACTGAACACCCAGTACGTGACATAAGTGGAAATCTGCTCATCACTGACCAGGAACAACTCCAAAGATGGAAAGAACATTTTTCCACGGTATTGAACAACATGATTGATCCTGCAGCTCAACCACCTATTTCCGCAAGTTCTATCACTGCAACAAACCCTAGGATTCGAATCTCGCCCCCAAGCCTTGCAGAAACCATAGCAGCTATAAAACAGCTTCCAAATGGCAAAGCTGCGGGTACCGATGGTATCCCAGCTGAAATATATAAATGCGATCCAAACCTTACGGCTGAACTACTACACCCCCTTATATGTGAATCGTGGGAAATTGAGTCCTTTCCAGACGAATGGAGGGATGGTATAATAGTCAAGATTGCAAAGAAAGGAGACCTGAAGAACTGCAGCAATTTGCGAGGCACATGTGTGTTACCAACCATAGCAAAGATAATTGCAAAAATAATCCTTAATCGCGTTAAAGAGCACCTAGAAAATACCATCAGCTCATGCCAAGCCGGTTTTCGCAGTGGATATTCCTGTGCGGATCATATCAACACCTTACGAATAATCACAGAGCAGAGTGTGGAATTCAACTCCAAGCTTCATCTTCTTTTTATTGATTTTGAAAAAGCTTTCGATAGTATAAACCGGGAGTTCATATGGTTAGCTTTGCAAAGAAGAGGTATACCGGAAAAACTTATATCGCTGATCAAGGAAAGTTATAACCAAGCCATGTGTTTCGTTCTTCACAAGGGCCCATTTATGGTGCAAAGTGGAGTTCGCCAGAGATGTATATTGTCTCCTTTGTTATTCCTTGTCGTGATAGAAGATGTTCTAAGTTCCATAGAAAATAGCAGCCATGGTATCCAGTGGCAAATCAACAACAAATACCTTAACTACTTGGCATACGCAGATGGCATATGCTTACTTTCGCACAGACTTTGTGATCTAAAACAGACAACACTAAATTTGCAAGACAAACTGCGCTGTACAGGTCTTAAAATAAATACCGGAAAAACAAAGGCACTGAGTGTAGGAGTTGACTCTCCATCAACACTAAATATAGGCGACCAAATTTACGACTACACGTCCAACTTTTGCTACCTGCGTTGTGAGATTGACGAAAATGGAGGTGCCGATTTAGATGTAGAGAGTAGAATAAACAAGGCAAGATCATCTTTTGGCATATTAGCCCCAATATGGCAAAACAACAAAATAAGTCTTCGCACTAAACTTAGAATTTTCGAAGCAAATGTCAAATCGGTACTTCTCTACGGATGCACAACCTGGAAAGTTACGAATATTATTACCCACCGCCTACAAACATTTGTCAACCGCTGTCTCAGAAGAATTCTTCGCATTTTCTGGCCTCGGACAGTCAGTCTCTAATGCCAACCTGTTAGTGCAGTCAAGACAGATTCCGATAGAAATTGAAATACGGAAGCGTAAGTGGCAATGGATTGGTCATACACTACGACGAAACGGCGACAACGTGGCCAAACAGGCACTTCGATGGAACCCATTTCAACAATCTGGCCGGCAACCTGGCAGACCACGTACAACGTGGCGGCGTTCCACCGAAACTGAGATGAACAGTCTTGGCCTATCTTGGAACGAGTTAAGATCAACTGCACAAAATCGGGTCCGCTGGCGATCAGCTGTTATTGGCGCCCTATGCTCCAATGGGAGTTAGAGGAACACATATATATTTGAAAACTCCTTCGTGGTAAATTTTCAGATTTTTTAATGACCCGTTCAAAAAATATTGAATTTTTAAAAATTGGTAGTTTGTTCCTTTACTCAAACTTCTTTTACTCATAACTTCTTCAATAATACTCCAAATTTAATTTTTTTTTTTCAAAATTTTTGTTTTTTACGTACTTTTAAAAAAAAATCCAAAAAAAATCTTAAAAGCACTCTAGTATGCGATTTTTAAGTTTTAAAATTGAAATCTCATTTTTAAAAATGTTTGTACTCGATTTTTTTTAAATATTTTTGTGTAAAACTTCTATCGATTCATGGGATAACGATTATTACTATTTTTTTAAATTTTTTTAAAAAAACCCCTTAGGGAGTGGAGATAGGGCGTAGGTATGTTTTAAAAAAATGTTAAAGGATACAAATAAATGGGGGGTCGGTCTCACCAATGACCCCTCTCGGACGCACCATTGGACCGGTAGAAGCTGATTAAATAAAACAAATTTAAAAAAATAAAAAACATTGTTTGGGGACCGCCTTAACAGTTAAAGATAGAGGGTAGGTGTGTTCAGGGAAAATGTTTCGACTAAAAAAATATTGTGGGTCGGTCATACATTTTGTTGCTCTACGGGCACTATTAGGGCAGTTAGAGCGGTTGGAGCAAATTGTACAAAATTTTGTTTTGTGTGGGAGCCCCCTTAGAAATTGGAGATAGGGTATTAGTTTGTTCCAAAGAAATGTTAAGACGTAAAAATTAATGGGCGTCGGTCTTATAAATGACCCCTCTATGACGCACCATTGGAGCAGTAAAAATGATTTTAAGATTGGAAAATTACAATAAAATTTTTTCAAAAAATTAAAAAAAATTGTAATAATCGTTATCCCACGATCCTCCTGGGCAAAAAATTTGTAGAATTGATAGATGTTTTATACAAAAAAATTTCAAAAAAATCGAAGAGTACAAACATTTTCAAAAATGAGATTTAAATTTTAAAACTTAAAAATTGCATACTAGAGCGCTTTTAAGAATTTTTTGGGATTTTTTTTTTAAGTACGTAAAAAAACTAAAATTTTGAAAAAAAAAAATTAAATTTGGAATATTATTGAAGAAGTTATGAGGAAAAGAAGTTTGAGTAAAGGAACAAACTACCAATTTCTAAAAATTCGATATCTTTTGAACGGGTCATCAAAAAATCTGAAAATTTACCACGAAGGAGTTTTCGAAGGGTACTAAAAACTGTAAACAAATTGGGAAAATCTAAAAAAAAAAAATTTCAAAGTGTCCGATTTGGCATGGAATGCGCCATATATATTTAAATAACGATTAAACTGTGTTACATTCTCACTTTTTGGTTAATATAGGCCTCAGAAGATAACTGTTACAACCCCGATTCAAAGCTAATCGAAAAAAATCTTCTCCATGCATATTTGCTTCGCCCTATTGTAAAGGGCATTTATTTTTGCTTGTTTCAACATGGGTTAAATGATTTATAACAAAAGTAATTAAATTGAAAATTCTACACTATTATGAATCATTTTGTTGGTGGTATAAAAATTTTTATACATTTTCATTAAGATAAATTCCAAAGAATTTTTAATTTTTGCCATAAATTATAAAAATAAACTTGTGTCACTATGGGCCGAGCTTTATTTTGTATGAAGTTAAAAAAATAAATTGAAGTTCGTTAGTTGCTGAGAAGATTTTCGGAATAAAATTAATTAGTACTCAAAATAAGAAAAACAAGTGATACCCTCCACAATTTCAAAAAGATTATTGCAAAAAGCTTTATTTAAAAGGAAATTACTTTTGAAAAAAAGAAAAAAATTTCAGCGAAAAAAAATTTTGGTAAAAAAAAAAAAATCCGTGATTTTTTCTGTTTTTGTCAAAAAATATTTTCGTACTTGTTTAAATACCATTTAGTGTTCAATTATGTTCACATATGTCAACCAGAAGCCGAATTAAAGCATTTTGTATTTTTAGGTTATGTTGAATGTACGGAAATTTTTGAGGTGTGCTTACATTTTCGTTCATAACTTTTAAACCGCTGAACCGATATCGCTCAAATGCAATACCAAACTTCTCGGGAGAACTTCCAATAAATATGTTAGGTTTCAGTCATCTCTGTGCAATATTTTGTCCGTGATAGCATTTTCCACAGACAGACAGACGGACAGACGGACATCGCTAGAATGTCTTAAAATCTATCGGGCATCATGAATATATATACTTTATGGGGTCCCAGACCGATATTTCGACGAGTTACAAACGGAATGACAAACTGGAGGCCTATATAAATTAGGCAAATTAACTATTTTTGACTAGGTTAATTAAACAAAAAACGCTAATACAGTGTTAAACTAAAAAATAATATTCAGTCCATATTTAGAACCTATTTTTCAAAGCATAAAATTTATTAAATAATGTTGTACAGTGTAATTTTATTACAAAAGAAAAAAATATTAAATCAAAACATTTTTGGTTTTCCTCAACAAACACAATGACTTAAAGACCAACCAAAAACAATTGGTTGGTAAGATCATTAAAAATTTAGTTTAACAATTAAACAATAAAAACAACAAAACATATAAACACGATACTCAAATTTAACAAAGTTATTGTTAAATTTGTACAAGTACTAGTATACTAAATAATATAGTATAGTAGTAAAAATTTAACAAGAGCTTGTAAAATAAAAACAATAAAACTAACCTGCTCTAACACAAATATACTCGTACACACCAATTGTATTTGCCGAAATGTCTGTCAATAACTGTTAAAAAGTGCACGTAAAATGTTGACTTATTTAAACAACCGCACATGAAAAGGAGCGAATGAATGTGTAAAAAACGGAAACATTATGAAAACCACCAACACATACATATATAGCAATAGACCGGCATTTTTTGGAATGGCAAAAAAAATTACTTCCGGTTTGACGGTTTGACTAATGCCTAACCTGACCAACTGTTTTTGTCTGAAAAGCGGGATGGAAAGGTTGAAAAAGCGGGATTTTGGTCTAAAAAGCGGGACTTTTTATATCCTTCACTTATTGATTATAGTAAGTTTGTAACAGTTCGAAAAAGTGTAAAAATTCATGATTATCAATCGATTTAATTTTGACGTAGTGATGTCCGTCCGTCTCTCTGACTGTCTGTATGTTTGTTGAAAACACACTTTCGAAAGAAAGTAGTTTGTAATTTTTGCGGTCAGGTTGATATTGAAGTTCAGTGAGATCGGTCCAGTGCTTCAGAAGTTATGTTTAAAAACGTGAATTTTGGATTGGTTTCGCCTCCAATTCACGTGTTAAATAAAACTTTGGACACGCTTCTAAAGACCACAACAATAGTTTTTTTCATTAAAATGAATGAATTTTGGGGGGTATTTATATGAAGACATAGACCAACGATATTCATATGAATACGAAATAATCTCTATTAAATTTAAGTCGACGCGTATTTTTGCTCTAGACGATATTCCTGTTAGTTCGGGAGATATCGAAATTTTCCCGAAGGTCCACATTGTTTCATAAGGGGACAACGAAATTTTTAAACACTGATATGGCCGATAAGCCGAGACACCCCAACCTTAAAATCGTCTCTTTTATATATATTTCAAGTTTCAGGCAAATCGTTTCATAAGGGTTGAGATAATTTCCTTGTGAGTACGTTTGGGCAACGTTAAACAAAAATTGTTTTATTATTTTGTTTTAACCATATTCATAAAATGTTTAATCAAACTTTTTTTCTTAAATTTAGAAAATTTTTGCCCAAAACTCGAAACTTTGACTGATTTTCGCGGGGTCGAAAATTTAACCGATTCGGCTCAAAATTTTACTAGGTACTTATTTCAAGTCACGACTCGAAAAAAATAGATTTAAAAAAAAAATAAAAATGAATTAAATAAAAATAAACTTAAAAATTTGTTTCTTAACTATATTTTTTTGTTAATTTTCAAATTAAAAGAATAATTTAAAATAAAATCAAAATATTTTTTTTTTAAATAAACGTTTCAAAAGTTGTTGGAAATTTTGTCGAGTTTCAACACAATTTTAGGAGTATTTTTTAAGCGCGGTAAGAAATTCTAAATGTTACCATATTTATATGCTCAAAAATCGAAATAAATCGCTTAAAATTACTTCAGAACAATCATGCTCAAAATACTTTTTTTTGCTATACTTTGCTATTCCAAAAGTCAAAAAGCGGGATAAAGCGGGATGAAGCGGGACTTTTGTTTAAAAAGCGGGATATAAATTCAAGGCGGGATGAGACATCAAAAAGCGGGATAATCCCGCCAAAAGCGGGATGGTTGGTCAGGTTACTAATGCCCCATATGAAAATTTCACCAGATATTCAGTTAAATCGGTAAATTGGCAACAAATAGACGCCTAAGTATTTCACTTTAATTTGGTTTGTGAGTGTTTTTAACACCTTCTAAAGATTTGACAAATGATGGATCGAATCGGTCCATGTTTAAACTTGAGACCTATTTTGCGAGAAACCATGGTGTATAACTATAACTTTCTTACTTGTCAATTATTTTAAATTTTAAAAATATAAAACTTTGATCGCCGGGCGCCACGGGTTTGTTTAATCCGATTGGCCACAAATTTGTACATATAATTTTTAGGCCTAGAATATAAAAAATTTGCCGGGACATAGAAAATAAAAATTTGCTATACAAAAAAATGCCGCTCTTATGTAGCATGTAGGAAAAACAATAACCTTTAAAATCCAAACACTACAATAAGAAGTAAGAGTGTTAAAATTGGTTTTAGTGAACATTTCTATACGCTTCAGTGGTGTGGGAGTTTTTCCTTTTAAAAGGACACATACCCGAACAATATAAAGTGTGCCATCTAGCGGTGGCTTTTGACACTATTTTAATAATTACAGAAGAAACGCCACAGTTGTCGTATAGAAAATAACGATTCCATAAAGAAATTAATTTTAAATTTTGTATAATTTTGATTATTTTAAAATTTAATTGAATTAATTAAAATTATTACACCGTCCGACAAATTTCAAATTTGGCTGTACACATGAAACGGACTTAAAAATTCTGAGAGTGGGCCGAAAATAAAATACCCGTGTCTCCCAGTTTATCTAGATCAATTCGCGTTTTCGCGATAAATGTAAAAAAAAAAATTCGCGCTATAGAAAAAAATCACTCCAGTCAGAAAGTTGGTATAAAAACAGCATTCCCGTGTCTCTCAGGTTTCTCAAATCAATTCGCGCTTTTCGCGAAAAACGCAAAAAAAATATAATGTTGTGTTTCACAAAAGAAGTGTGAAATAAGTCGAAAAATTGAGAAAAATAGTGTTTTTCGCAAAAACGCGAATTGATCTAGAATAACTTTCAGCCCTACTTTCAGAATTTTTCGGTTCAAAATTTTCTGGACACAAAAATTTCTTGGTAAATTTTTTTTATTTTCAAAAAATTCAAAAACCGATTTATATATCTCTGAGCAACAAACGGATTGACAAACTCAATTACCCAGTGAAGGGTATTAGTAAATACGTGAAAAATTTAACTCTAAAATGTATGAGTAGTAAATATTTTTGTTTTAAAATTCAAATAACAATAAATTTCTAAGGCATACCAAAAGCAAATTTAGAAATAGGAATAAAAAACAAATAATAATAGTAGAAAATTGTGTGGTAGTAGTAGTTGTGGTAAAATAGTATGTTAATAAAGTAGTTGGACAGGAGGGACCGAGAAACAAGACGAACACAGAAAGCAAATTTGAAAATGTGCAACTGAAATTTAGTTTATACAACTAAAAATCAGTTGATATCAGAAGTACACAGAAAGAAATAAAAAAAAAATTTTAGTAAATTTTTAATACTATTGAGTAAAAAATTACTCAATTTTCCACCAGTAAACGATTTAATAGTATTGAGTAAATTTTTAATAAAAATTTATTAAATGTTTGCCAAAAAAAATTTGAGTAAATTTTTAATTGACACTATTAAGTGCAGGAACAGAACAAGAAGCACCACCTTTTAAAAACAGAACAAGTTTTATTTCACATCGGCGTCGGCCACCGGATTAATCTGTCAAACCGTATGGAAAAAGTCGTGCCGGGCTTATTCTGTTTCTACTCTAAAAAAAACAAAGTTGAAAAAAATTTCATATTTTTTTACAAAGAAAAAAAACATGTTTTTTCAAACTTTACCAAATATATTTTTGTCTTAAAGACATAAAAAAATTTTATAAATATGATTACAAACTTTCATGTATATATACAAAAAACTATAAACTAAACGAGAATGAAAAAAAACTAAGAAAATTCCAAAAAAAATTAAAAAGCTATTAAATTCTTATTAAATTATTTACTCAATTTGTTTTTAAATTTTTGAGTAAATTTTTAATTGCGTCAATTAAAAAATTACTCAAAACATTTTTTAAATTTAAACAAGTGATTACTCAAATTGTTTTTCCCCATATTTTTTTCTGTGTATCAACTAAATTCGGTTGATACAACAGACATTTAATTTAAAGAACAACAAAATTCGGTTGTCACGATCGAAAATAGTAGTGGAAACCAAATTATGAGTTGATACAACTGAAAAATTCTATTGGAAACTTATCTTTCGATGTGCTTTTTTGGCCCATTTGAAGTACTAGATTTTGAGGAAAACTGACATACGCTTACAGAGAATAAATTTCCAATTGAATTTTTGAGTTGCATCAAATAAAAAAAAAAACAGTTGCTGCTCTTATTTTCGGCTGTAACAACCGAATTTTATGGTTGTTTCAATTAAAAGTCAGTTGTATCAACGGAATTCAGTTCTGATTACAGAAAATTTAATTGTTACAACCTTTATACAAATGCATCAACCGAATTTGTTTTGCATAATTTTAGTTGAGAATTCTGTGTGAAATTAGTCACATAAAAAATTCTGCTGCCACAACCCAAAATATTACAAACCACATTTTCGAGGTTGTTGTCGCTAGTTATTCGGTTGTAACAACCTCAATTTGGTTATAACAACCGTAATTGTGGTTGCGACAAATGAAATGACGTTGTGGCTATCGAAATGTAGTCAACTACCGCTACCAACAAGCAGTGGTCTCGGTTGTGCAACTAAATTTGTTATGTGAACTTAGGCTACTCTGAATTCCTAAAATCTTTGATGGAATCAATGATATAAATGTTTTTATATATAAATTTCTAGTTACTATATTGTCCTAGGTTAGGTCGCAGTAACAGCAACAATTGGCTAAAATTGAAAAAAAAAATCTACGTACATGTAGTGCAAATATTGAGATTTGACCTTTTTTCTAACACACATTTAGAGTTCAGAGTATTTGTATTTTTTTTGCAGTTTGTTTGCCATTTGTTAAACAATTGTTAAATACACAAATATCAATGTATTGGTGTTATGGTGCATAAAAATTAGAATCGGGTGAAAATTGAACAAAAATTGATAAAACAGTTTTTTGGGGCACAAGGACGAACCACATTAAAAAAAGTAAATATATTACTGGATCAAAAGCGTCATAATATGAATGTTGTCACCCATTTATCATATTATGATTCCTAATGAGCATATGTTGATTCTAAATAATCAAAATATGATCATAATTTTGGACCAATAACATGACAAATGGTTGGCTACAATCATATTACGGTGCTCTTCAACCGCGTCAACCATAAGAAGGAAGTGGAAACCTACGATTTTTATTAATTTCCCCTAACCGACAGCGACTACGGTAGCCAAAAAAGTTTCTCAATAACTGAAAAATTCAAAAATGGCGACTTTATTTCTCAAAATAACGATCTAATCAGTTTCGGTTATAAAATTCAGTTTGGAAATTTGCTCTAGATAAGCATTTAAATTCAGAACAAATAAAAATTTCAAGCAACTGGCGAATGATCAGGGACCCCACAGTTCTTTGGGATAAGCGGTAATCTAAAAGTGTGACCACCATATTTCCAAAAAGTACTCGAACGAAGATTTTTGTTTGACATCCCAAATACATATTCCAAAAAAAAAAAAATTGTGGTGGTCGCTTTTTTAGGTTACAGCTTATTTTAACGCCTTGCAAGATTTAAGTACCAATTCCCTTGGTTAGGTTTTTAATCGGAAACGAACAACTTATAGAGCAGAACCCACTGCTAAATTTTGAATAGTTAATAAAAGATAAGGAGAATTTTGTCATTTTCAGAAAAACTCTTGCACACTTTAATCTCGTGCAACAGAATCTACTGCAGTAGGTACCTTCTAAAGAAAACCTCAGGTACCTACTGAAGACAACCTCGAATAAACATTCAAGAACTTCAAACATCGACAGAGAATTTATTACTAGATCTGGAAGAGTCACAGAAAGCTAACGAGTAGGTTGTAATTTTCAAAAAAATCCGTGCCCAGCACAGTAGCGTCGACTACGATTCCAGTAGTCTTGCATAGACGGCATTCCAGCCGATAAGATTAGAAGACTAGAAACTAGCTAACGGGTTCTAACGGAACCTGATACCATTCCAGTAGTCTTGGCTAGAAGAAATTCAAGGAATAAAAGGCATTTCATGGAATTGAAAATCTGATAAGCTTAGAAGGCTCTAAACTAAGTTTTAGGTTCCAACGAAATCTAAACAGAGTAAGCTAGGTTTGAAATGGCTGCTGACACTTTACGACTTGGCTGCTTCTAGAAGCTAATTTAAGCGTGACTATAACTCTATGATACCATCCCAATATTCTTGGATAAGAGGCATTCCCGATGTGGGTCCTCCATAAATTCTAGCAAGGATGGAAGCTACATGAGCAAATGAAATTCGGTGTCCATTCAGAGCTTAAGTGAGTCAGACTCAAAATCCCTTGAGTCAACGTTTTCTAAAGAACATATCGTTTAAATAACGTTAACATTCGGGTAATAGAAGGCATTACAGAAAATTAAAAAGCTGATAAGCTTTGAAGACTCGAAACTAGCTTATAGGTTCCAACGGAATCGGAACAGAGTAGGTTATATTTGAACTGACTGTGAAGCTCAACGACTGTGCCCCTTCCAGAAGCCAATTTAAGCGTGAATATAACTCTATGATATCATCCCAGTAGTCTCGGATAGGATGACCTCTACAGAAAGTATATTCCACAAACGGATAGTTCGGCTTAGAAAAGATTTTTCTCTGTAATGCGTTAGGCGGTACACTGGGCAATCGACAAAAAATGAATAAGACCTATTAAACAAGCCAATATTCCGAATAACAACCCGGCCTCTATCTCAGCAGAACACTTTCTATGGTGTTATCGATATAACAGTGTTACACAACTCACAGTCCGACGATGTTCCAAAAACTCAATAGAGTTAATTACCCTACTGTTATTGATTAGCTTTAACGCCCTCCTTTGAACACGTCAAGAAACTTAAAAATAGACTCTGAAGCCCCTGCCCATATATGAGTTGTATTCCATATTCTGCCGGATATGGGTGGTATATATATTAAGGAGATCGGGAGGAGAGAAGTAATTCTATCACCGTTTTAAGAAACCTAGACACTTGAATGCTTCTTTCATAACACTGGATTTCCATGCCCAGAACATCAAGAGTTTCCGATTCCTCGATACCTATACACACATATCTACAGATGACCCTGTTGGTTCCACATTCCTGGGTCAACATAAACTTTGGGTCTTGCGTGCATTAAACTTAAACCTATTTGCAAGACCCCACTCAAAGATTGTCAATAGGCTGATTAAGTGTGTCATTCATAATCTGCCTTTTGACCTCAACCTAAACAAAGCTTGGCCTATGATCAAAGGAAAATGAATGGCAAATGTTGCTATCATCTGCAAAAGAGTAGATAGGATTTGAAGTTTGATTCAGAAGGTCGTTAAGAAAAATAAGATAAAGGGTAGGAGAAAGAACGGAACCTTGCGTTACCCCTGATTGAAGCTGAAACTCATTTGATAAGAAACCATCTATAACAACTCGTATAGAAGCATCCCTAAGAAACACCAAAGGCAATAAACTTAGGCATTTGCGCACCGTGCCAAACACAATCAAACGCCTTGGAGATATCCAGAGCAACCACCTTAGTCTCACCAAAATGGTGGATTGAAAGACTCCAACGTTCTGAGAGGAACGCCATAAGATCCCTAGTAGAACGAGTTCTTCGAAAACCATACTGTCCATCGTTTAAAAGTAAGTTAGCCTTAAGATACCCAACAATATGGCAATTTACCATGCTTTTCATTACCTTCGAGAGTGCTGAGAATATTGCGATTGGCGGTAATTATCAGAGTTATTGGCCGTACCCTTTTCAGAGAAAGGCTGCACATTGGTAACCCCCCAACATGAGGGAAAGACTCCCGCACGCCAAGATGAGATAAAAAGGTTAGCCAATGGGCGTACTAACGTCGAATAACACTGTTTCAGAACCAGTGCTGGTATAACATCCAGCCCCGGTGACTTATTTACATTAAGATCCGCAAGAACCCTTTTAACTGAACGAGCTCCGAAAAATATCTTGGGAATATCATGATATACTCCCTCCAGTTCGGGCAGCGGTTGATTGCTTTGCGGCAAGAAAGAATTTCATGCCAAAAGGTTAGCTTTATCAACCGATTCAGTGAATACTTGGTCGTCTTTTAAAAGAGTCCGCATAGAGAACTAGTATTTTCTTTGACTCTTTAAACAAACGACCAAAAACTCTTACTGCCCCGAGGTGCAGACAGAACTTTAGCACAAAGTCGCTGTTTATAAAGAATCCTTTTACGAGTTTGTACTTTTTCACACTCGGATCTCGCATGGGTTTTGTTGTTACGCAAATTTCTGAATGCTTCCTCCCTGGATCTCACTGCTTACGAAGAATGGGGTACGATAAGGATGCGGAAATGGTGCAATGATCCAAATTACCAAAATGTGCAAATGTTTTTACTGACGTCGAGGAAATAAAGTTTCCAGTTGAAGCGCTGGAAAAAGTCGTAGAGCTTTACCCAACGGGTCTTCTAATATATGAAAACTAAACGCTTCGTAGCAGTTGCCGAAACGCTACGAAGATCGGAGTACGAGAATAATGCGGAAATGGTGCAGTGATCCGAATTACCAAGAGGTGCAAATGTTTTTACTTCATATTTGTCAGGATATGAAGTAAGAAAAAGGTCGGTAGTATTTTGATGTTCATTCCCAAAGCCCGCTAAGCACGTTGGTTGTTCATTCTCTAACTACGACAGGTTATGCGCGGCGAATAACACAATCACCAACCGGAGGTGAATGGTTTGAATGGAGAATCCAGGAAGAGTTGTAAACATTAAAATCATCTGCTACGAAAATTTCCCCGCTCAGGGAATTTTCAGGATTCTCGATATGGAATTGGAAAGGACGTACAAAAACCATTCAAAGAAGACACCCTTCCCACATTGGGACTTCTGTACAGAAACCCAAAATGTAATGTGGGGTTCCGAATTTAACCCATAAGGAATTAAATTCGCGATCATTGGAGCCCAAATGCGGCAGGTACTGGTACACAGCATCATTACGTGGTGGCAGTGGTTTGCAATCAAGACTTCTCTTAACGCTTCGTTTTAGCCCACTCTATGGTTATATGTTGTGTATATAAAAATAAATGTATGTGTGTTGTTAAACAATACTTTGTGTTAACCTAAATTTGCTCATTTTTTTTGTTATTTCATGCTTCATCTTCCTCAAGCTAAAATGTGTAGTCGAGTGGCTTTGTTGTTTTTACTGGTAGTTCAATTCATTTTTTATAAAAAAAAAATAAAATATTTTTTTTGTGTTTTTCTTTTATTGATGCATATTCGTAAACAATGGCAATATGTTTTATGTACGTCAAGTTTTTCAAAACCGCTTTCAATACATAAACAAAGCAAAAAAAATAACAAAAAGTAATTGTTTATCAGAAACACATACTCATACACATGCATACAACCACCAAATAACCCAACTACACAACAAGGCAACAACCATAACCACAACAACAAGAGTGAGCAACATCGTAACAGAGCATTGTACAACATAGATTGTCAATACACAGCAACAGAAACAGCAACAACTACACCAGAAAATTGTAAGAAAAATAACCAAATAAGCAATTGCTGCTGTCGCAGCAAAGCCCCAGCAGTAGTATTATTGACAGCATCAACAGCATCAGCTTTAGAAGCCAGAAGATGAAGTAGAACGAAAAGCACAACAAAAAAAAAACAAACGGAAATAACTACCATCAATCGCTAGTAAAGCGTTAAAAGCCAAAACACTTTGGCTGCCGTAAAATGCAACCATGCTAACAACAAAAACAACAACACAACACTTAAAACACAGTCAAGCAATTGATCGTTTAGGGATTTTCTTTATTCTTTTCAGCAAAAAAAAATTAGTAAGCAAGCAAAAAAAACGTGTTTTAAATCGAATCGTAGCGAATCGAAATAATTTTTTTTCTCAATTGCATTGTGTTGCTATAGAGTGAGTAATCGCTCTCAATGTATGTACGTATAACGACAGTGAGGTATCTTATTATTTTAAGGTCATTAAGGGGCTTTGCAGGGTTGTAAGGTTGGAGGGGGCCTTATCAAATTAGAATTATTAGCTAAAACGCTAAATCACAAACATTCCATAAAATATTTTCTATATCAAATTTTCGGTTTAAGAACCTAATAGGTGGTTGGACATAGTCATAGAAATTCGCACTCCAATGAACCAGAATACATGAATTAAATAGACCTCCTTATTATAAATCTTCCTTCCAAGTTTTTTCATCACATAAGGTTTCTAAGATATTCGAGTTTGAATATTTAAAAAACGCTAATCTAGCACTTTTTAGGTCTCCCCTGTAACGAACTCTTAAGTTTCTCACAAAAAAATTACTCAAAATAAAAAATTACTTGATTTTATATGATATTATAGGTTAGGTTGTAAGAAGCACACGTAGACTCTGAGGTCCATTGTGATACCAAGTGACTGTAATAGGTTTCCCTGCTGGTCCCTGCCGTTAAACCAATTTCAGCTTCTTATAAAACTCCTATGATATTGAATTTTGACATTTGACAAATCAGAAAGTTCGAGCAGCTTCCTAGATTCCAGTGAAGCAAGTCTCTAACCAGAAAATGCCGGGCAATGACAGATGATGTGTTTGATAGTTTCCAACTCCTCTGCATCCATGCAACTGCAGCAAAATCCATTTGACGCCACATTTAACTGCACTGCGTGCTTCCCTATAAGTCAGTGTCCGGTAATTACAGCTTCCTAGATTCCAGTGAAGTAAGTCTCTGACCAGAAAGTGCCGAGCAATGGCAGATGAAGTTTTCGATAGTTGCCAACTCCTTTACATCCATACAACTCCGGCAATAGTCATTTGACGACACATTTAACCGCTCTGCGTGCTTCCCTACAAGACAGTGTCCGGTAATTACAGCAACCACTGTCGAAATCTCTCCTCTTGGAAGCAATATCAGCTCACTTGTGGGCCTCTGATTAGGAGAAGACCAAATCTGTCGTGTTGTCTCACACTTCAATCCATTTGCCCATCTCTAGTTAGTCTTCGTTGCGGAATAAAGCCGTAGATTTTCCTTGCAAGTTTGTAAAGGCATACCAACAGTGTTGGTCCAACACGTTCCAATTCTGTTGGAACCTGTTAGGTAGCTCATCGGCATTGCAATTCCCTGGAATGCCTCTGTGCCCTGGGAAACATATGTGTCGTATATAAAACTGCTTGGACATCTCATTTAAAGACGTGCGGCAGTAAGGGCAGATCTTGTTTTCAGAAATATGGACTCCAGAGACTTGACCGCGGCTTGACTGTCACAATACATGTTGACTGCTGTTGTAGACAAGGCATTGCAACTCAACCAGTCAGCCACTTCCTTTATTTCCAGCATCTCTACCTGGTAAACACTGCAATTATCTGGCAATCTTCGAGCCAGGCTCAATCCAAGCTCTTCCGAATAGACTCTTAAGCTCACTTGCTCGCGCAGCCTCGATCCATCTGTGTAAAAATTTATGGTAACACCACTACCCAGAATGCCAATCATCCAAGACTCCCTGGATGGTATTATAGTGGAAAAGTGGCGCTCAAAAAGTCTCATAGATAGAGCCCAGTCCACATTTTGTGGTATTGTTATCTTCTTCAAGATCGCGCTATGGCCACAATCGCTGCTCCTCCATTGCAGTGTGCTATTAAGTCGAATTGCCGACGTATCCGCATGCTGCCTACCCAATATGTCCAATGGTATTAGGTAAAGGAGGATTTCTAATGCAGTCGTAGGTGTAGTAGGAAGAGCACCAGTGATGTACATCGACTTCATTCTCTGTACCTTCGTCATGAATCACATCAGTTTTTTGAGAAAATTTATGAACCCGAGGTGCTGGCGACTTAAAATAAGTCGAGGGTAAAGCATAAATAAAGTTTTAGGGAATAAGACATTGAGACATTGGTGAGTAGTGTTATCATAGCAGCATTGATGTAACATGTGCAAAAATATGTTCCCCGGTTAAACGTGATACATAACCCGACTTATTGTCACAGAAAAGTATGTACAAATATCTAAGAAAAAGGCTGTAAACGCTTTGCATTCGCACACAAAGACTCTGAGGTACTTTTCAAAGAAAAATTTTAGTCTGGGACCGGTCCTTGTCATTTTAGACTAGCTCAGAACCGTTCACAGGAACGGTGCCCTTCCTCACAGTGTCCTTTTGGGTTAAGTTCAGAATAGGGGCTAACTCATTTCTGGTTCCTTTATAGGAGTCCCAACGTGGGAATGGTGTTCTCCTTAGATGATTTTGACATCCAGTCTAATGCTATATAGAGAATTGTGGAAAGTTGCCTAAGCAGTGAAATTGTCGTAGCAGGAAGTTTTAATGTTTCCAACTTCTCCTAGATCCTCTATTTTAACCACTCAACTACAGTTGGCGATTGCGTAGTTATTCGCGCAAAACCCCCTTTCTTTAACTAGTGAACGAATCAACGGGATACCGGAGTACTGTCGACCTTTTTCATATTTCACAACCTGGCAAGTATGAAAAAAGAACATTTACACGTCTTGGTAATTTGGTTCACTGCACCATTTCTGATTCCTTTTCGTACTCTTAACTTCGTAGCGTTTTAACAACAGCAACGAAGCCTTCAGTTTTCCTTTACGAGAAAGCTCGTTGGGAAGTGCTCAAAGACTTTTTCCGGAATTTTAACTTTGTTTCCTCGACGACAACGTCAACTCCGCAGCGAAAATGGTTAAAAATATTACGTAGTCAGTTCCAGGGAGGAATCGCATGTACGTAGTCAGTTCCAGGGAGGAATCGCTCAAAATTAGCGAGACCTGAGTGTGCAAGAGTACTTTGGCGCGAAAAGCTTCTTTACAATCAGCGTCTTCACGTTAAAGTTTTTTCGTATCGTCGGGGCAGTAAGGTCTTTTGGTCGTTCGTTAAACTATGTAGTTAAAAAAACTGCTAGTTACCTAATCCAAATCTTTTAAAAAACGACAAAGTGTTTATTGAACCGGTTGGCAAGAAATTGTCTCCTGTCGGAAAGCAATCAATTACTGGCTGACCTGGAGAGAGTATTCCATACTATGGCGAAGATATTTTGGCGAGCTCGTGCAGTTAAACGGGTTCTTGAAAATCTTTACGTAAATGAGTCACCAAGGCATATGATATTGTTCTTCGACGTACCCACGTCACCCTGCGGTAGTGTTTCCCGCATTTTAGAAGGTTGCCAATATACACTCAATCACTAAAAAATGTGCGGCTAAAACCCTGAAAACTACCGCCCAATCGCACTATTCCCTGTGCTTTTGAAGATCATAGAGAGCATGGTATGTTGCTACCTTGTTAAATATCTGGAGATAAACAACTTTTAAACGATAGACAATATGGTTTTCGTTGAACTTTCAGAAGACCTATACGTATTGTTACACCGTCCGACAAAAATTAAAAAAGTCGTTAAACACAAACTGGATAATATACGTTTGAAACTACAGACTTAATGTAGTAAAACTGCATTTACAGTTTTTTATTTCGTGATCCTGTTTCCTTTTAAAAGGACTTCAAAGTTTTAGAGGATTAAATTTTATAAAATATTTTTTATATGAAAGACGAGGATCTCCCCTTTTATATGAAAGACGAGGATCTCCCCTAATTTTCCTATTTATTATATCTACATATCAGGAAAAAAATAGGTAAGTTACGTCCATTCAAAAATGTGTCCTTCAATATCATTCAAAATTTTCAACAAAATGTTTTGATAAGGTTTTCAAATGACTTTATTCACAGCCTTTTATCCTAATAAGGCAAAATATTAAAATGGAAAAATTAGGGGAGATCTTCTTTTTTCATCTGCCGTCACCAGTGTCATCCTTGGACAATTACAAATATTTTATAAATATTTCGCAATATGTTTCCTTTAAAAGTTTGAAGTCTTTTTAAAAGGAAACAGGATCACGAAATGAAAAACTGTAAATGCAGTTCTACTCCATTTGATGTCTACTTTCAGACGTATATAATCTGGTTCATGTTTAATATTAGCTGTCGGACGGTGTTATAGATAGGTTCTCATTAAAGGGGTTTCAACTACATTCAGGGGTATCGTACCGTTATCGTCTTTATCTTACCCTTTTCTTAACACCCTTTTAAGTCTAACTTCACTCTTTTTTAAATGACATGAAAAATTTGTTATTTATTTATTTTCGATCGTCGAGGTGGTATAAGTATCGAGGAATCGAACACTCTTGATGTTCTGGGTATAAAAATTCAGCGTGATTTCCATTGGAAAAGGAACGTGTTTCAAGTGTGAAAAGACGCATTCCAGTGTCTCAGTTTTTAAAACGGTGTTCGAAGTACTTCACCTCATTCGATGTTCTTACTTATTAATACAAACTTTAACCAACCAAAGATGAATTACGGCAAAAATATGTGAGCAGGGACTTTAAAATCTATTTTGGAGCTCTTTGGCCGTGACCAAAGGAAGTTGTTGCTGCATTAAAATAAAAATAGGGTATCAAATTCTATTGACTAATTAGGGCATCGTCGGAATGTAGGATGTGTGACTCTGATATATCAATATTACAAGGAAAATGTTATGCTGCGGTAAGTGAAATACTCCTTGGAGACCGATGCGATGGCACATCGCATCACAGAGAAGGTTCGCGTATCAATTGAACTAGCCGTATGTGAAATACACTCTTCGCAAAAGTCTTCCCATTTTTCAATCTACAAAAAATTTAACAAACTTCATAATTTAAATATCCAAATAAAATTAACAGTTTCAATTTAAAATCTAAAAAAATTCCCTTAAACTCTTACCGGGCCCCATATACTTAAAACAACATCATTGTAACTTAACAACAAACAAGGGATTAAAAATAAAAGCTCGTTTTACATTTGATTTCCTTTTTACGTTTCTTATTTACCAGGCAATAGTATGATAGAGAATTTAAGCAGATTATGTTGCATTGCAGTAAACCCCAATGACTTTTGTGTGGATAAGAAGAGTTGCTGTTGCCTGTTGGTGCCTGCTGCTGCTTCCAAAGCAACCAGCAGCCATCCAGTCAGCTAAAGTTAAGGTTGGGTAACAAATAACAATGACTTTTTCTTGTTGGTTCACTGGCTGGTTACAAATAGCAATATTTTGAAAGTTCTAAAAAAAGCCAAATGTGTAAATCTTAAAATGTTTGAAATATTTTTACAATGCTGTTATCCCAAATTGAGAGAAACAACAAAAAAAATGAAAACAAGTTTAACTTGTTCATTCTGGTAAAGTATTGTGAGGAAAAAAGGTCTGGTTTTATAGTTTTATAGGTTGCCTTTACAAGTATTTTCCTGGATTTGATGGTGCTGTTTATAAGTATTGCCTGGCAATTTGGGTTTGATTCTAAATATTTTTTTTTTGATTATTTACATGTGGTTGTAAGTGGTCGATGTATGAGTGTTGTTGTGGGGGGTTTTTTTTTTTTGGTTTGCCCTCAATAGCAGTTGTATAAAATCCCTTCTCCTCAATTATGTTTGTAACCAGATCTGATCTTTTAATTGCCTTTTTTGCTTGGAGGGGTTATAATTATTGAGCATGATTTTGAGCTCATGTGCATTACCAAAAATATTACAATTATTGGCGATTTGTATTTTGAATTGTTATTAGGCTTTTGTTTTGTATTTGTTAAACCAATACATGATTATTGGAATTTAATTATTGTTGTTAACATTGAAATCAAAATAAAGCGAACAGAAAACAATTTTATGCATTTTCATGGTAATGACAATTTTTAATTGTTTTCAAAAAGCGTATGTACATATGTAATTTGAAAAATAATTACACAGTGATACAAAATCGAACTTTCCGAATCGGAATGAGATGAATTCAAAAGCAAATGAAAGTTGACATTTTCCATAACAAAACCCTAATGGCTTGTTTACAGTTTAGTGCGAGATTTCTTTTTTTAACACGCATTTGAAGTTGGTGATTTTAAAACATTTCGTCGGTTCGCCAACCAGAACCTCTATATGTTTTTCAAAATTTTTTTGAAGAGGCTTACAAATCAGCTTTATTTTGAGCTTTCGCGAAGCTCAAAAACAATATTTCTTTCATAAATATTTAAATAATATTGCAAATTTTCTATTTATAACAATTTGAATTTTAAAAAATAGCGCAAAAGTACCAACTTTAGCTTTTATTAAAGTCTCTTTAAAAAAATTTTAAAATACACATAGCGGTTCTGGTTGGCGCACCGACGATTTAAAGTTTTTGTATACTAAATATGTCCTACTTTAGGGGCCCATGGCGGTGCCCTTATAAGACATGCGGGGTTCAGCGTATGCTGCAATCGGTCTAGTACTAACTGAATGGCCGAATTCTTTAAAATAACCCACTGTGCAAAGTTGCGTATGATTGTTATTTAAAGAAGACTACAAAATTGAGTATACGCCTATTATACTGCTTTCAAGTCATTATAATAATATTTATTATAATAATATTTATTATAACACCGTCCGACAATTTCAAATTTTGGCTGTGCACATGAACCGGACCAAAAAGCTCTGAGAGTAGGGCCGAAAATAAAATACCCTTGTCTCCCAGTTTTTCTAGATCAATTCACGTTTTCGCGAAAAATGTAAAAAAAAATTCCACTATAGCAAAAGTTCACTCTAGTCAGAAAGTGGGGATAAAAATAACATTCCCGCGTCTCTCAGGGTCTTTAAACAATTCGCGTTATTCGCGAAAAAATCAAAAAGAAAAAAAAAACAAGTAAGAAAGTAATTGTCAGTCAAGACCGGCCATATGATACCCTACACCTGTGTTTTTCGAAAAATGGGTCCCAAGTCCAAACACGGACCGATTGGATACATCTTTTGTTAGATCTTTATTTTGTGTAGAAAACACACACAGATCAAATTTTAGTGGAATTGGTTTATTTTTTTGCCAATAGACCAATGTAAATGAATATCGGTCGAAATTTTTATATGGGGACATAGTCCAAAAATGGTCCAATTATATTTAGATTTGATTAGTTTCCCAAAGTACACGTTTAACACCTACAAATAAAATTTTTATTAAATATTTCAATTTTTATGAATTTTTAGGGAAGTCTGATCCGATTCCTTTGATATTTGAAATGATGATTCGTGCTTACAAAATTTGATTACCTGTTAAATTTCAGCGATATCTATTATAATACGGTTATTAGAGCCATTTAAGCATAATCCATAGGGGGCGTTTGTATGGCGGCTAGGTCTTAACATGGGCATTTATAATTTCAATAGGCTTCCTTGGGCCAAAAGAAGCCTTACTTTAAAATTTTAAGTCAATTGATTGAAAATTGCGACCTGTATCGTGCTTAAACCGTTAGATGGACAGACGGACGGACGGATATCGCTAAATCGACTCAAAAAGTAATTCTGAGTCGATCGGTATGCTTGAAGGTAGGTCTAGGACCAATATTTCGGGTAGTTACAAACATCAGAACAAACTCATTATACCCTGTACCACAGAGAGGGTATAAAAACAGTTTCCGTGAAGAAGACAAACCGACATTTAAAATCCTGCTGATGGTACTACTAACTAGTGTTTGAAACCGATATGGGAATACCAGAAATGTCTATAATTTTTATACGCTCCACTCTAGTGATAGTGGCTATATATAAGTTTGTCATTCCGTTTGTAACACCTCGAAATATTAGTCTAGGACTTAATAAAGTACATGTATTTATGATCCTTATCAATTTTACGACGATCTAGCGATGTCAGTCCGTCTGTCTGTCTGTTGAAAACACGCTAACTTTTGAAAGACTTTACGGAGGCTCCTGAAGTTTAGCATATATGTTGGGCATTTACCTGGTCAGTTGGGTATTGCAGCCCAGTGTTGGTATTTGACAATTTTGAATTAGTGCCAAGTTGACGGATAAAAAGGGCCAAAATAGGTTGAAAAGGGCCAAAAAAAAAATTTAAATGCTTTCCAATTGTTGATCATTTTTACAATAGCAATCATAGACTAAAAAGAATAAGAGTTATCATGGGTGAAAATTTGGTGAAAGCAAAATAAAAAACTTCGATTATTTCGAAATTTTTACTTATAGAATCTTGAAATAGTCGTAGTTTGTAGTTGCTAAAAATGATACACGTTTAATACCCACTTTAAAATCATAAATTTAAAGAAAACAAAAACTTTTTGCAATAAATTAGTATAATTATTTCTTATAATAGGAATAATACCTGATACTTTTTTTTATCGTTTTTGTAATACACTCAAAAAAATAAAACTGTAAAGTTAACAAACTTTTTTTTGTTAACTCGAGTTTACTGGCTTTTTAGAAAATTTTTAGTTAAAATCAGCTTTTTAACTACTTTTTTTAGTTAAGTTCGATTTATGAAAATACTAGTTTTGTACAAATTTGGAATTAATTTTTTTTGTTGACTTTAAAACTGAGTTTACGAATTTTTACTAATTAATTTGCTGATTTTTTGTAACATTTTTGTCAAGTCGAAAATTTTAAACATTTCTTGTGTAGCCTCCTATGCAAATCTCATTAGTCCTACTTAAGCTGAACTTAACGCTGTGAAAAATATTTTTTTTTTTATTTAAAAAAAAGGTTAGCTGAATTCACCTAATAAAAAATGTTAGGAAATTTTCAGCTGAATTTTTAGTTAAAATTACTGTTTTTTTGCTACATTCATTCTACGAAAAGTTAACTAAATATTTTTTGTTAAATTAACTAGAAATTTAGTAGGTTCAAAATCAGGTGTTTTTTTAGTTAAATTTAACTAAATTTTTTGCCAACTTTACAGTTTTTTTTTTTTGAGTGTAATTTAATTTTGGTACAAATATTTTTTTTAAATTTATTTTAAATAAATTTTGACAATATTTGCTTTTTGCTATTTTTGCTTTCAATATTCGCACAGCTGTAAGCTGTCAAATATACATTTTCTGCAATTTGGGGCCTAATTACTCAGTGAGTTTTTCTTGACGCTTTTAAGTCAATTGTTTATACATTTTGAGCCAAAAAGTTTTAATTGAAAGTAAAAGGTATGTTTTAACTAAAAAATAAATGTTTGTGGCCTGTGTGTATCTAGTTTACTATTAGTGCATTATAGAAGTTGACATTTGTGATAAACTATAGTTTCATGGACTGCAACTTTTGAAATTCGATCGTATTCGGTCCAATTCCTGGTTTGTTTATTATTTAGGGTTATTCTTGTTGTGACGTTTCAGTATGGCGTGCTAGTTCGCGCAAGTTGTTCGGTTTTTAGGGTCCATCTGCCTGTCCAAATAAACAGTATTAACGCGATACAGACCACAATTTTCAATCGATTTGGCTAAAATTTTAAAATTGAGATTTTTTATCAAAATAACAAAACCTATTAAATTTTTGACAAAATCGGTGCATGTTATCCCATAGCCCCCATGTTAATTACCAATTCCAGTTTCACTTAATAAGCCCTAACAATAGTATTTTAACAAATATCCTCTTGAAATTCGACTGTTAAATGTTTTTTGTAGTTAAAAATAATCACTCTAAATTTTAACGGAATCGGAACATTTTAACTACTAGTCCTCATACAGACCACCCTCCCGATATTCACATAAAAAAACATAAAAACACTGAAATAAACAAATATGGTTAAAAATTAAATTCTTTTTATGTTTTATAATCACAAATATGCATTGGGCTTTATTATTTTGCATTTCCGAATTAAGCGCCGCTAGATTGGGTGTTTCGGCTACTGTGCAGTGGTTTAAAAGTTATTAGCAAAACCGTGAATTTCAGATTGGTTTCACCTTAAATTCACGTGTTGAGAAAGATTTTACAACGTATTTTTGTCATTCAAAAATATTTTTACACTAAAAAAAATACACTCGAAAAAATTTTACACTCAAAAAAAAATTTACATTAAAAAAAAATTTAGTAAATTATTTTTTTTTTTTTTAAATTACTAAAAAAAAAAATGTTTTTTTACACAAAATAAAATATTTTTAATCAAAAATTTTATTTTTTTAAAAAAATAAATTGAGCCTCGAACTCAAATATTTTATTTTTATAATTAAATTGGAAAGGTCGAATAAAAAACAACTATAATTTAATTAAATTTTATTTTCTTCAAGTTAAAAAATTTACTATCACTTAAAAAGAGCATTGAGGAGGCCATTAATAGATTCGGCCAGGTCGAATTTAACTTTCCTACTTGTTAGATATTCAATTTTTCTTCTGCATTTTTTCAACTTGAACCCTTAAAACAAATTTAACTAGAGCCCGAGCTCGATCTGTACTTACAGAAAAAAAAAAACACTAATAAAATTACTATCAAAATATGTCGGCATTAGGCTCGTCTCCCAAACAGAAAATGCTAATTTCTTCATCAAAATTTATTCTGTAAAAACTGTTCCAGTAGGAAATACTCTTACAGATTTTTAAACCGACTAAAATCGATTTCCGTAAGCAATCCCAAATAGTTTTTAACTTATTTTAATAATAATGTTTTTTTTTTTTTTTTTTTAATTGATAGAAATTCTTACCCAAAATTTTAAAAATGGAACTTACCTAAAAATACAAAAAAAAAATTGTTAGTTACGAGTTTTATTTTAATAATTTTAAATATAATATATGTACTTTTAGAATATTATTTATTTTAAAAATTTTATATCAATAAAATACCTAAAAAAAATTTCAGAAAACAACAAAAAAAAAATAATAAACAAACGATTGTTAATATTACAAATTCCAATATTAAAACGAAAATGTTTTTTATTTTCTATTTTCTATCCCAACAACTGGTGTTTGTTGTTATTACAATATCTGTTGTTGAGAACAATTTTATTTTTTAGTGTAGTCAAGTAGTTTTGGCATTGTCAATACTCTTTATTGCAAATATTTTATTTATGAGAACATATAAAAAATTTTATTTAATTAAAAGGAACATAATTCAATGCATTTAATTATTATTCGGACTTTTAATACTCCCTCTTTAAATCAAAGTATAATGAATATTAGTATGCATTTCTTTTAAATTCCTATTTTATTTTTATTGAAACTTTCTAAATATGCTATTAAATATACATATAAATAAAAAAAAGAAATATTGTTATAATTTATAGAATACAAGCAGTTGCAAAATAAAAAATGCATAAATTTACACAATATAGGTTGTATTTTATTATATTTTTTTTTAGTCTAAAAGGCTAAAAATAACAATAAAAGTATACAAAAAAAAATAAAAACCTATACATCATATACCATAGTAGACACAATTGTTAGTAGAAAATTGCTATTTATTTATAGATTTTTATATTTTACAGTAAGGAAAAAAAATTTAAAAAAAATAGGTAAAAATAAATTTAAACCCCTAACCACGGCTAGTCGAAACAAGCTGTAGCCTTAAAAGGCGACTACCATAACTTTTCTTTGAATATAAATTTTGGTTGGCTAAGACAATCTGCGATCGAGCACTTTATGCAAAAATGGCGTTTTAAATGCAAAAAATAGAAATCCTTTACTTTTACAAATTCAAATCTTTAGACTTAATATATTTTGGCCTCTTCATTTCAAATCTGCTTACAGAATTTTTCTAGGTAACACCGTTTTTAGATATTCGCGTTTGAAGATTGCAACAACCGTTATTCGGAAGTTGGCACCAACAAATTTTGTAGTAAACTACCAGTCAGTCATCCAAAATTTCCAGCTCTATCCATTTTCGAGTTATTCGCGTTTGAAAATTATAAGTAAACGCGTATTTAGTGGTAATTAAAGCGTTATTTCAAACAACAGAATCAAAATCCGACATGATTTCAAATAAAATGGACCTCGTGATTACAAATCCACCCTTCAAATTTCTCTATAGAATTTTGTTTTCGAGATATTTGTGTTTAAATTTTAATAATAAATAACTACTTTTTCTAACAAGCGATTGCCTTCGTGATAATTTGCTAGGCACTTTTTTGTATGGATAAAGAGTTTTTCTTCCGATTTTGAATGTCCGGGAAAATTTTTATTCTAAAAGGCCTATAACTTATGTTTGTGGTACAAATTTGTGGCTAATCAGATTAAACTAAACCATGCCGGGCGCCGGCAATCAAAGTTTTGGATTTTTTAAAATTAAATTTTTTTTAATATGTCTTGCGATACATCATATTTATTACCTTTGATGCGCTTAACACGAATATCAAATCGGTCGAACGGTTTTCGAGAAAAAATAGCGGGTTTTTTCTGCACTCAAAATAATAACTCTGTTAAATTACAGAAAAACTCTGCTAATTTAACAGAGAACACCATAATTTTCCAGCTAACAACATTTCTTGGTAATTTTACTAAAATACTCTGTAAATAGATTTTGACAAAAAAAAACTGTTAATTTACAGAGTTTATAGTAAAATATTGGTTAAATATGAAAGCTTTTTGACAGAGAAAACTCTTTAATTTTACTTTAAAAATCTGTAAAATTATTTGGACAAAAAAATGTTAATTTACAGAGTTTCTAGTAAAATATTGGTTAAATAAACCACCATTTAGCAAAGAAAACTATGTAAATTTACATATTTTTGTAAAATGCATTTGATGCAAAAAAAAAAATTACAGAAAAAACTCTGTAAATTTACAGTATTTAGTTAAATGCATGTTATTTTGTAAAATTTTTATAAGATTTCTAAAAAAAAAAAATTAAACTTTTTTGCTACTTTTTCAACTATTTCTAAAAAAAAAATATACAGATAAAATTTTGATCTTTGATAACAAAACAAAACTACTCAAAACAGAAAACTTTTTTTGTTATAAAAAAATACGAAGTATTTTGCTTAAATCTGTATTTTAGCAGAAAACTTTGTTAATTATCTGTAAAATTAAGATTACAAAGTAAAAAGTAATATAACAGAGGAAACTTTGTTTTTTTTGTAACAATAAAATACAAAATTTTTTCTTTAAATCTGTATTTTGACAGAAAGCTCTGTCAAATATCTGTTGAATTGAGATTACAGTCATTTTACAGAGTATTTTACAGAGTTATTATTTTGAGTGTGACGTTAAAAAATTTAAAAAAAATCTCAAAATTTCTTTCCCTTTGCCCTTGAGCTTGAGACAGTCTTTCATTGAACCTAATCCAATCATTAACTCGTGGCGCCCTTCGATCAAATTTAAAAATTTTTGAAAAATTTCCACCACAATTTAGAATTTTTGAAAAATTAACAAATAAAAACAAGTGAGAAAATTATAGTCGGTCAAGACCGACCATATAATACTCTACACCAGTGTTTCCCGGAAAATGGGTCCCAAGTCCAAGCATGGACCGATTAGATCCATATTTCGTTAGATCTTTAATTAGTATAGAAAACATACACAAACAAAATTTAAATGAAAATTTCTTATTTTTGCTGCCAATAAACCGATTTTACTGAATATCGGGCGAAATTCTTATATGGGTCTAAGTCCAAAAATGGTCCAATTATATTCAGAATTGATTAGACCTCCAACCCACAAGTTTAACACATACAAACAAAATTTTGATGAAATATTTCTAATTTTCATGATTTTTGAGTGATTTATGTGAATATCGGGAGGGTAGTTTGTATGGGGACTACAAGAAGAACTGGCCCGATACCTTTAAAATTTTAAATGATGGTTTGTGAATACAAAATATGTTGACCTGTCAAGTTTCGAAAGGAAACCTATTATAATACCGTTATAAGAGTCATTTGTGCCAAAATAAAGCGGACCTTTGTATGGGGGCTAGGTCTAAACATGGACCGATTGTTTCCAATTTCAATAGGCTTCGTCATTAGGCCAAATTAAGCTTAAATTTAAAATTTCAGCCAAATCGATTGATAATTGCGACCTGTATCGTGCTCACAACGTTTAGATGGATAGACGGACGGACATCGCTGAATCGTCTCAGAAAGTGATTCTGAGTCAATCGGTATGCTTGAAGGTGGGTCAAGGACCAATATTTCGGATAGTTACAAACATCAGCACAAACTCATTATACCCTGTACCACAGAGTGCTGTAGAGTATAAATATCTTGCGATACATTATTTTTATATAATTTGACATGCTGAACAGAGCGTCCCGTCCAATCTTAGCTGATTTTGTGTAAAATTTATGAACAAATTTTGCAAGAGCATCTTCAGTCGGCAATCAGCGGTCAAAGTTTGAAAAAAATAAGTTTTTCGACCAAAATTCATGTCCGAATTTTGTTAAAATAGTTTTAACAAAATCGCTGATCAGCATTTTTGAACCAAAATCGCGTTTTTTGATATTTTCAATATTTTTTAGATAACATACTTAACATTTTCCAAATTTTGGAAAATGAATTTAGTTAAAAAATAGGACATTAATTTTGGTCGAAATTCGTAATTTTTTCAAACTTTGATTGCTGGTTGCCTACTGAAGATGCCCTAGCAAAATTTTTTCATAATTTTTCCTACAATCAGCTATTCTGTGGAGATAAAAGCAGTGGTGCCAGTTTCGGCAATGGTGCCAGTTTCGGGAATTTATCGCTGTACAAAAAAGTTTTAAAAGTAGAAAAAACAATTTGTTTTTTAATATACTTTTGGGTTGTATGCAATCTGATGATTTTTACCACGGATGTCCAAAAATTAAACAATTTTCCAAATAAACACAACTACGTTCTGTTTATTTTGTTTCACACTGTACGATCGACTTTTATGTTCAATACACTCCGTACGTTAGTAATTTCAATGGAACATCATCAAAAACATTTATTGTATACGAAAGAGAACACCAACACACATAAATAATAATATAAATAAAAACAAGTAAAAAATTTTAATTCGTTCTTGCCGAATATTTTGATACTCTTCACAATGTAAAAAAGATAATTGCAAAAAAAATTAGTTGAAAAAAAAAATATTTCAAAAACTATTTTTTTTTGAAAATTTTTGTTAAAAAACTTAATTTTTTTAAATTATTTCCGAGGAAAAAACTTGTGGTGTAAAAAAATCCGGATTTTTTTTTATGTAAACAAATATGTTTGCACTTGTCTTAATACGATTCAGCATCCAATTCTGAGCACATTATAAAAACATTTTGTATTTTTAGGTTAGGTGGAATGTACTAAAATTTTCGAGGTGTCCTTACATTTTCGTTCATAACTTTTGAACCGCTGAACCGATATTACTCAAATGCAATACCAAACTTTTCGAGGCAACAAAGTAAATGTGTTAAGTTACAGTTTCCGTTTAATATTTCGGCCGTCATCGCCATTTCAACAGACAGACAGATATCGCTAGAATGTATAAGAATCGATCAATGATCAAAAAGTATATATTTTATGGAGATGCGGATCGATATTTCGTTACAAACGGAATGACAAATTTATATACTCACAAAGTGTAGAGTATAAAAAAAAAATTGTATGTGATTGTGTTTTAATGCAATCATTTCAACAAAATAATAAAAAAAAAATAATACAATAAGAAAAAGTTTATTGCCGCCTATAGAAAGAAATGAAATAAATACTTATTGGAAAAAAGTAAAAAGGAAAATAATAATAAAAAATTTTCATTTACTGAAAAATGCATCAAAACAAATAAATACGTGCACATTTGAGGATATCAAAAATTGTACATCCACACAATAATTCAACACATGTGTGCGTAGTATCACTGACTGTCTACAACATGTGCTTTAAAGTAGCTTTTTATGGGTTAACAGTATATTAAGTCGAAGAATATGCATAAAATACAAACAAACCTGCATAAATAATGCAACACGCACATTTTAAAATAAAATTTGTTTAGGAAAAATATATAAAACAACAAATATTATTGCTGCATAAGGAAGACATTAAAACGAATAAGAATTTATTGGTAATTTTCTGTAATTTTATATTGGTGAAAATTGTTGTTTATTTATTTATGTGAATTATTTAAGAATCATATGAGTCGTCTATGCCGAATCTTACATGAGCAAATCTATGGGAAATTTAACTAACGGATCACCGATTTTTTTAATATTTGGTTATTTGTTAGAGCTTCATTAATGATTAAAATACATATTTTTTTGGATCAATAACTTGGAAGATATGGGCGTTTAAAAAAGCGCTTTTTTGACAATATTGACTTTAAGACAGTTTTTTAACATTTTTGTACTCGACAACCGTAAGTCGTACGAAAATAATTATAAAAACAATATTTTAGATAAAGTTATGAATATTTAAAATTTAGAAAAATATTTTTTTTTTTCAAAAATTTCAACAAAAAATTTTTAAAACAATATTTGAATGTCCTTTTTCCTAGGAAGGGCACCATGGATTTCCAAAATCAAAATTTAGTTTTAGAGTTTAGAATGCCCTTTTAACGTTATTAAAATTTCAGAGAGGTGTTTTTTCATATTGTTGAACAATAAACTATCAAAGTTTGTTAAAGAGCCAAATATTTGATTTTTTTCAACATTTTGGCAAAAAAAATATGACATAAATTTTGGTCACACTACGTAATTTTTTCCATCTTTGACAGTTGATTGCCGACTGAAGATGACCTTGCAAAATTGTTCATGGTTTGGCAGGTTTTAGGACATGACATTTAAATTTAACGGGACGCCCTACTCCACAATGTAAAAAATTATTACAAAAAATTTTTTTAAAAAGAAAATTGGTGAAGAAAAAATTGTGGAAAAACAAATTTGGTAAACAATTCCCCACAATTATTAAAACAAAAAAAATCATCATAGTAGGCTTTGAGTAACAATGCGATTAACGCTGTTGAGTTTTTTGTTTTAGTTTTCGTTAGTCGTCAAATAGAAAAGTACTTTCACGCACACAAGACGAAAAAAAAACAAAATAATATAAAGCAAAAAAAAAAAACAATTTAAACAAAAGACTTGAAAAGACTGACAAAAAACACTACAACTGTAAAATAATGATTAACTTTTCACTCAGATCAAGCATTGGATTAATCAAAAATAACACAAAATTATTGATTAACCGCTCACTCAAATCAAGCATTGGTTTAATCAAAAATAACAGAAAAATAACAATTAACAAATTACTCAAATCAAGCATTGGTTTAATCAAGGAACAGTCAATGACTGACCTACAATTTTCTTGCTTGATCCAACAATTTTCCTCATTAGATGACTTTTAATTAAAATAATGCTCAACCTGGTGTATTTCGTGCTTGATCTAACAACTAATTTTTATCTGTGTATATTTCGACGAAAATCGAAATCTTCGCCAGAGCCGTTTTTAAAAAATTGTTGGTCAAACTTTAAAAAAATTACAATATATGCAACTTTTTTTGGTTAAATTCGTACTTGGCATCCATTTTAGGTATTGAACACATCTGACATTAAAATTATAATTATATAAGATGTTAAAAAGAACATTTAATCTACCTTAAAAATTAACAAGTTAACAATGCAGATGTTTCAACTGATATGCAATATTTATAATAAGAAAAGTCTTTTACGGTTTAAAAAACATTACCACAAATTCAATCTCTGTTCTTTATTATTATTGTATTATACTACATATGTACACTGAGAAATAAATCGTAGTCAAATCTAAAATTTTCATATTAATTTTTAAAAAAAATATTTAAAGCTTCATAGTTAACAATTTCATTGAATTAAATATGTTTTGATATTTATCTCAAAATTATATTTTTTTGAATAAAGCATGCAAAAGCTTATTTCATTATACCGCCATGTGGAAAATTCTCATTTTGATTATAAACATTATTAATATGAGTTTTCAACAATAACACTGCCGAACGATGTTTACGGCATAGCTCATTATGGGGAAAATTTATGAAAAAATTTATGAAAAAATTTATGAAAAAATTTATGAAAAAATTTAAAAAGGTTCCAAAACTGAGAATTTGGTCCACAGATGTTGATTTTTAAACATAAAAATAATTTTTTATTTAAATTGGTCCCAAAAATTTGAAAATTTTAGGCATGTTATCTAAAAAATATTTAAAAAAACGCGATTTTGGTCAAAAAATGCTGATTAGCGCTTTCGGTCTACAGATGCTGATCAGAATTTTTGGACCAAAATCATGCTTTTATTTTTTTTATATATTTTTCACATAACATCCTCAACATTTGCCATCTATTAAGACCAATTTGGTTAAAGAATAATTTTTATATTTCAAATCAGCATCTGTGAACCAAAATCGCTATTAGGAATTTTTTAAAAAAAATTTCCATAAAGTACGTAAAAATTCCTAATTTGGATATGAATTTTGATTGAAAAACTTATTTTTTTTTTTCAAACTTTGCCCTTGCAAAATTGTTTTATAAATTTTCCAACAATCAGCTATTCCGTGGCCGTCGTTCGCCAGGTATTACGACCCGAAATTCGAAAGTTTACATTTGACGGGACGCCCTAATTATACGGTCCGAGAAAAAGAAAAAAATCGTTTAACACTGTATAAAATACGTTTTAAACTAGAGACCTAATGTAGTAAAACTGCATTTACAGTTTTTTATTTCGTGATCATGTTTCTTTTTAAAAGGACTTTAAAGTTTTAGAGGATTAAATTTTATAAAATATTTTTTAAATATTTGTACTTGTCCTAGGATGCCACTACTGAAAAAAAAACGAGGATCTCCGATAATTTTTCCATTCTATTATTTTGACATATCAGGAAAAAAGGAGGTAAGTAATGCAATTTATCCTTAAATATCATTTAAAATGTTTAACAAAATATTTTGATAAAGTTTTGATAAAGTTTTCCTGCAATAGCAAAATAAAACAAGTAAAAAAGTTAAATTCGGCCTTGCCGAATGTAGTGACACCCTCCACAATTTCAAAAAGATTATTGCAAAAAACTTTTAAAAAAGGAAATTACTGTAAAAAAAAAAAAAAAAAAAATTTAAAAAAAAATTTCCGCGAAAAAAAATTTTGGTAAAAAAATCCGCGATTTTTTTCTTTTTTTCTCAAAAAATATGTTCGTACTTGTTTAAATACCATTTGGTGTTCAATTATGTTCACATATGTCAACCAGAAGCCGAATTAAAGCATTTTTTTTTTTTAGGTTATGTTGAATGTACTGAAATTTCTGAGGTGTGCTTACATTTTCGTTCATAACTTTTGAACCGCTGAACCGATATCGCTCAAATGGAATACCAAACTTCTCGGGAGAACTTCCAAGAAATATGTTAAGTTTCAGTCATCTCTGTACAATATTTTGTCCGTGATAGCATTTTCCACAGACAGACAGACGGACAGACGGACATTGCTAGAATGTCTTAAAATCGATCGGGCATCATGAATATATATACTTTATGGGGTCCCAGACCGATATTTCGATGAGTTACAAACGGAATGACAAACTTATATATACCCTCTATCACTAAGTGGAGGGTATAAAAATATTTTAGAAAATTTAATACTTTAAAACTTTGAAGTCCTTTTAAAAGGAAACAGGATCCCGAAATGAAAAACTGTAAATGCAATTTTAATCCATTTAATCTCTACATCTCTACAATCTCTACATTCAGACGTATATCATCGGGTTCTTGTTTAATATTGGCTGTCGGACGGTGCTATTACTTTAAATTGATTTGGAGCATTTTTGATCTAAAAATTAAACATACTCAAATCAATGTTTTTTCATTTGGTTTTTAAAATGTTGTTTATTACTAAAGTCAAGATCTTGACAATGGAATCTGACAAATTCCGAAACACGTGTCGATTGAGTCTTGCAAAAATGACCAATATAAATTAATTTAAAACAAAAAAATAATTTTCTTGAAAATTATGCTATGAGAATATCATGGTTTTAATTAGTAAAGAAAATAATGACCTCGAGCCAGAATAAACATCCTCAAAATATAATATTTTAAAGGTCGAATAAAACAATTTTTATTGTTTAATAAAAATTAATCAGAAAGAGTCCATAAATATTTTCAATTTGATCAAAAACCAACTTTGTTGACTTTCATCATTGTTTTATTTTTAAAATGACATTGTTCTTGCTTGATTTGAAAATTTTTTTTTCTTAGTGTAGATGAGTGTGTTTTTGCCTGGCATTATGGAGCTTAAAATACTATCAACAATAAGTTGGGATTTTCTAGAAAACAAAACTAATTTACTCTACCATACATGTCTTCTTAAAAAATAAAAGTAAAAGTGACTAAACTATATAAATGGCATTCCATACCAGTTGTACAGACAAAAAAGAATTGAAGAAAAATTTAACTGGTTTTAAAATTTGAAAACAGCTCGATAGACTTAAAAAAAAATATCAGCATTTTACATTGTAATTATGAAGATGAAAATGAATTATGATGAAATGATGAAAATTCAACAAAAACTTTTTACAGTGTATATTTTGCAGGAGCCTCGCAATTGATGAGTAATACCCTACATAATATATTCTATAATATACATTCTGTATGTATTTTAATATACAAAATGTTTCAATTAAATACAAACCATTTAGTAGAAGATATCAAGAGTATTAAATATGTATTAAAAATAGAAAGGGTCACTATATGAATACTAGGGCGTCCCGGCAAATTCAAACAGTCGAATTTCGTGTCGTAATACCTACCAAACGATGGCCAAATGGGAAAATTTATGAAAATTTTTTGAAAGTTCATATTCAGTCGGCAACCAGCGGTCAAAATTGTAAAAAAATTACATATTTCAATCAAAATTCATGTCCGAATTTTTTAATCAAATCTGGTTCAAAAATTCGGAAATTTTGCGTACTTTATTGGAAAAATATTCAAAGAATTAGAAAACCTTGATTTTGTTCCACAGATGCTGATTTTTAAACATAAAATTTTTATTTATCTAAATTGGTCTCAAAAGTTGGAAAATGTTTAGTATGTTATGTAAAATAATGTAAAAAAAAAATAAAACCCCGACTCTGATCCAATAAACTGATCAGCATCTGTGCACCAATATCGCTGATCAGCATTTTTGGACCAAAATCTTGTTTTTATATTTTTAAATATTTTTCAGATAACATACTTAACATTTTCCAAATTTTGAGACCAATTTAGATAAAAAATAATTTTTATGTTTAAAAAACAGCATCTGTCTAAAAAATCGCCATTTTGGAATTTTTTTTTAATATTTTTTCAATAAAGTACACAAAATTTCCGAATTTTTGACCCGGATTTGGTGAAAAAATTTGGACATGAATTTTGGTCGAAAAACGTAATTTTTTCCAACTTTGACCGCTGGTTTCCGACTGAAGATGACCTTGCAAAAATTTTTCATAAATTTTCCCACAATCAGCTCATTTGTGGCCATCGTTTGGCAGGTATTATGACCCGAAATTTGAAAGTTTAGATTTGACGAGACGCCCTAATAAATACATATATTTATGTGTACATGTGTAGTAGTTTGTAGTAGTTGCTCCTTGTAACTACTTCACCACTCACTACATGCAATAAGCGTGTGCAAATAATAACTACTAAAAGGCTCAAAACTCATCAACACTATAATCTTTAAAGAGCCTCACGTTATACACAGATTTTCTCCTTTAAAGCTTAACATAAATTTGTACATGTATGCACGCATACATACATATATACTAAATAGATTGTTGCATGAATGCCCGTGTGTGAGTGTGTGTATGGTGATGTGTGTGTATGGTGATGTGTGTGTGTGTGTTTCAGTTACAATACACTTGATACTTGATATTTCAATTAAGGCCATAATCTCAAAGGACTTTTCATAACAGATCTCTTTTTTTACCCAAAATATAAGTAAAAAAAGCACACACACACAGCATTCAGCCAACCAACATACACACCCAAATACTTTGGTTTATAAAAACATACAAATATTATGGACAGACATTGAATTTATGGCAACTCTTCACAATATTTTTTAATATACAATGTAGTACACTGAAAAAAAGTTTAATTTACAAGAAACAAAAAGTTATAGTCGGTTAAGACCGACCAAATAATACTTACAGAGTTTCCCGAAAAATGGGTACCAAAATCAAACATGGACCCATTGGATAAGAGCAAATCCATGGGAAATTTAACTGACAGATCACCGATTTTTTTTATTTTTGGTTATTTGATAAAGCTTCGTAAAGAAGAAGAAACTATATCTTTTTTATGGGCGCTTAAAAAGCGCTTTTTTGACAATATTCACTTTTAGACAGTTTTTTAAAATTTTTTTACTCGGAAACCGTAAGTCGTACAAAAAAAAAATTATAAAAACAATATTGTTTTTAAAATTATAAAGATTTAAAATTAAGAAAAAAAATTAATTATAAATTTCAACAAAAAATTTTGAAAACCATATTTGAATGTTCTCTTTCCTGAAAAGGACACCATGGATTTCCAAAAACCAAATTTTGTATTAAAGTTTAGAATGTCTTTTTAACGCTATTAAAATTTCAGAGAGGTGTTTTTTCGTATTGTTGAGCAATAAATTTTCAAAGTTTGTTGGAGTGCCAAATATTTGATTTTTATCAAAATTTTGGCAAAAAATCAAATAGTTGGCTCTAGACAGTTTTTTTTTGTGCTTTTTTACTGGGAAACCGTAAGATGTACAAAAAACTTTCTGTGACAATATTGTTGATAAAATTATAAAGATTTTAAATTTAGAAACAAAAAAAAAAATCAAAAAAAATTTAACAAAAATTTTTTAAAATAATATTGGAATGTCCTTTTATCAAATCAAGGGCACCATGGATTTCCAAAACTAAAATTTTTTATCAAAGTTTGGAATGTCCTTTTAACGTTGTTAAAATTTCAGGGAGGAGTTTTTTCGTATTGTCGAGCAATAAATTTATAAAGTTGGTGATAAAGCTAAATTTTTAATTTTTTGCGAAAATTTTGAAAAAAATCAAATATTTGGCTGTCTAACAAACTTTGAAAATTGATTGCTCAACAATACGGAAAAACACCTCTCTGAAATTTTAATAGCGTTAAAAGGACATTCTAAAGTTTAATACTAAATTTTGTTTTTGGAAATCCATGGTGTCCTTCCCAGGAAAAAAGGAAATTCAAATATGGTTTTCAAAATTTGTTATTGAAATTTAAAAAAAAAAATCTAAATTTTAGATTTTATAAATTTATAAACAATATTGTTTTTATAAGTTTTTTCGTGCGTCTTACGGTTTCGAAGCACAAAAATGTTAAAACCCTGTCCTAAAAGTCAATATTGTCAAAAATGTGCTTTTTTAAACGCCCATATATCACAAGGTATTGATCAAAAAATTGGAACAATACATAGTTTTTAATCATTTATGAAGCTTTATCAAATAACCAAAAATAAACAAAATCGGTGATCCGTCAGTTAAATTTCCCATGGATTTGCTTGTATATCTTTTGTCAAATCTTTAATAAGTGTGAAAAACTCTCACAAACCAAATTTGAGTGAAATAAGCTCCTATTTGTTGACAAAATCGATTTAAGTATATATCGGGCAAAATTTTCATATGGGGCATAATTCCAAAAATGGTCCAATTATAATCGGATTTAATTAGGTTATTACGCGTTTAACACACATAAAAAAATTTTAATTAAATATTTTCTATTTTCATGAAATTTTAGAGATTTGACACCAATTTTGTTTGGGCCGCAATTGGTGTCAAAATTTGCGAAATGTGGAGTAAATTATTGGAAAAATATTTGCATGACGAAATTTAATGTACTTTTGCAAAAACAAGTAAAAAATATATTTTTTTCGTTTTTTTTTTTTAAGTGTCTTAAAATGGTACTAAAAGAACATAGACGATTTAAAAGTATCATTTTGAACTTGCTAGGAAAATCTCTGAATAATTATGAAAATTACTAATCATTTTTTTAAAAAGGGATTTTTTTAGTAGAATTTTAAGTTAATTTACAAAGTATTTTTTCGAGTGTATATTTATAAATGTATTGTATTTATAAGGGCAAATTGTGTGTAAGTATGTTGGGTGAAAGAGTGTATATGTGTGTGTGTGTAAAAAGTAACAAGAAGTTACTTGCCAAAGCATTAAGCATCAATTAATCCCAAAAGTTCGCATATAAAAAGCTTTACATTATTACACAAAAAACCCGTATTGTAGAAACACGCACACCATACAGCCTAACAAATAGACGGACAGACAGACTCATATGGTATATGTGGTCCAGGTTAATATTGGTTTATATATGTGGTATGTATATTTAGTACATGTAAAGTGTACGGTCGGTCACAGCAAAAAAACCTGTCGATAATAATCCCGTATAAAATATTGTATAAGTTTGTTGTAAGTATTATTGTATGAAGTTTATAAAAATTATGGGTGACTAAAATATTAAAGAATTTTGACAAGTCTCTTGGGTTTTGAGTGTCCTTTTTTACAAGAAAATTGTCTAAACTATAAAATTGGGCAAAATTTCATTGAACAAAAGTTGTGTGGTGTCATAACTTATCATTCTTGTCATAACTTAGCACTCCAGGAATATTTTTTTGGAAATGAGAACACACGAGAGAAAACAAGTAGAAAAGTTAAATTCGACTTTGACGAATCTTTGAATACCCTCCACAATGCATTTCTTAAAGAATAGTAAATTTTTTAAAGTTAAAAAAATTAACAATTTTGATGAGAAATATTTTATTTTGAGTAAAAAACTCTTTCTTCGTAATTTTTTTTTAAATTACTATTTTTTTTTTTGAGTGTAAAAATGTTTTCGAGTGTTATGGTTTTTACTGTAAAAATATTTCTGAGTGTATGCACGTACGTATGTACACAAAATGTTGTCATTTTTGTAAAAATAAACTAAATTTTTTTTTGAGTGTAAAATTTTTTTCGAGTGTAATTTTTAAGTTACCAATGCTTTTAAAACTAAACAAGTTAAAAAAGCATTGCTTTAAAACTAAACAAGTTTGAAAAGCATTGTTAAGTTACAACCAATGCTTTTGAAACTTGTTTAACACGTGGCATTTAAGATGAAACAGACCTGGGGAACGGCAAAGATACATGTCAAGCTCCAGCAGTCTCATTATTGTCTTTTGAAAGTTATCGTGTTTTTTATCTCGTAAATTCACGATACCCCATTGCCGAAATTTACTCTTTTGCTCATAACTTTTGAACCAATGGACCGATTTGGCTGTATTGCAATACCAACCTGACCAGGTAAATAACCAACATATATGACAAACTACAGTAGCCTCTGTAAAGTATTTCAAAAGTTACGTGTTTTCTACGGACGGACAGACAGACAGAAGGACGGACGGACATTGCTAAATCGACTTAAAATCGATAGAGGATCATGAATATATATACTTTATGGGGTCCTAGACCAATATTTCGATGTGTTACAAACGTTACAAACCCTCTATCACTAGTGTGGAGGGTATAAAAATGATAGATATTGAGCAATAAATAACTTTGTTTCTATCAGGGTAAGGAATGGCACATGTGCCCAGGGCACATTAAGCACATGGCACATCTAAAATGAGCCACGTGGGCCATAGCATGTTACACGATACATGTGCCCTTGTATGGCACATTTCAGATGTGTCATGTGCCATGCTACCGGCCATGACACATCTGAAATGTTCATCTAAAATGTGCAATGGTAGACAAAAATTGTACCTTTTTTTAGAAAAAATAGTACTTTTTTAGAGAAAGTAGCACTTTTTTAGAAAATAATAGTTTTTTTTTTTAATTGTGCTTTCTTTGGAAAAATAGGAAAAAGTACTTTTTTAGAAAAACTGGTACTTTTTCCTAAAACGTATTATTTTTTTTAGAAAATGTTTTTTTTAGAAATAAAGTAATTTTTAGAAAAAATTTACTTTTTTGACAAAAAAAGTACTTTTTAGAAAAAAGGGATTTTTTAGAAAAAAAGTACTTTTTTAAAAAGAAAGTTTTTACAACTTTTTTAGAAAAAAACATTTTTTTTCCGAAAAAAATAGAAAAAGTACTTTTTTTTTTAAAAAAAGTAGTAAAAAATTTTTTAAAAAAGAACCTTTTTCTAACAAGTGCTTTTTTGTCTAAAAAGTATTTTTTTTAAGAAGTACTATTATTCCAAAAAAAGTATAGTACTTTTTATCAAAAAAAAGTACTATGTTTTATTAATTAATACTTTTTAGGAAAATAGTATTTTTTAATAAATACTTTTTCAAGAAAAGGTACTTTTTTTTCTTAAAGGTGCTATAGTACTATTTCTAAAAATACTAGTGGTAAAAAATGTACTTTTTTAAAAAATAACCTTTTTCTAAAAAGTAAATTTTTTGTCTAAAAAGTATATTTTTTAAGAAGTACTTTTATTCCAAAAAAAGTACTTTTATTCCAAAAAAAGTACTTTTATCTAAAAGAAAGTACTATATTTTCTTAAGTAATACTTTTTAGGAGAATAGTATTTTTTTTAATAAGTACTTTTTCCTGAAAAGGTACTTTTTTTTCTTAAAGGTGCTATAGTACTCTTTTAAAAATACTACTGTACTATTTTATCAAAAAAGTTAACTTTTTCTAAAAAAGTACTTTTTTCTATTTTTCATAAAAAAATATTATTTTTTTATAAAAAAAGTAGTATTTTTCTAAAAAAAAGTAATATTTTTTTTTAAAAAAAGTACTTTTTTTTCTAACTAAGTACCATTTTGTTTAAAAAAAGTACTATTTTTTCTAAAAAAAAGCGATGTCAGTCTGTCTATCTGAACGCATGATATATAATACAATTAAATCGAAAGAAATTATGTGTTATCCTAATCCAAGTGTTTGCAAAACACATCTTAAGTCTCATTCAGTGTTGCCACTTTCTGGATAATTATCCAAAAGTGGGACAATTTCAAAATCCTTGGATAATTTTTGGATAATGACATTTTTTGTGTAATTTTTGTGTAATTTCACCTCAACAAAGTTTCAACTAATTTTGATCATATTTAAGTTTTTTTTATCATTTTATCGACATTTTCGGCATAAACAAATCATTGACAATATTGACGGACATGCATTTTTATACCATAAAAACCTAGTCTTACGTTTTTGAAATTAAAATTTTTCTAGAGAATGCGACTTTCAAAATCTGAAAATAGTTTTTAAACTTCTTTTAATATTACCATTCTCCCATTCTTTAGTTAAAAGAATTTTTAAACGAGCAGACTTGTGAGTCGACCGGTTAAAATTTTCAAAATTAAGTAATTTATGTAATTCGAAATAAGAATGGCTTTTCTCATCTTTTAAAATTATTCCGAAAACTATTTCACAAGTAGATCAAATATTCAACATACAAGGTACCCCGAAAGGCCAAATGGAACTGAAAAAATTGAGGAGCTAATTTTTAACGTACTATTGAAGTTTAAGAAAAAAATAGAAAGATTTATTTAATTTCTTATTAATTTAATTTAATTTATTTAATTTCTTATTTTTAAGTACAAAAATACAAAAACAATGATCTATTGAATTACAAAAAAAAAAAAAATAGTTTTTTTGTGAAAATTATTTTTTTGGTTAAATTTTTTTTTTTGGGTAAAAATTTTTTTTGGTTTAAAAATAATTTTTTTTTGTTAAAAAAAAACTTTTTGTGTAATTTGTGAGATTTTGGATAATTTTGTGTGTAATTTCCAATTCTATTGGTGGCAACACTGGTCTCATTAGTCTTTACAAATTCAAAAATATTTTTCTTAAAAAAAAAATTTTCTATGGAAATTCCTATATGAATAAAAATATTTTTTGGACACATGCAATATGTAGGTCGTTTACCTAAGGTAAACAAATTTTAAATACGGACACACACAAAAAAAAATATGTAAAATACTTTTATATGAAAATAGCTTTTGTGTGTAAAGGAATTTTCTTTAGAAAAAGATATTGCATATTGTACGCCTTAAAACAAAATATGTACTACAATACTTGTTCATAAATGAATAAATGAATGCACCACTTACGATTAAGACAACAATACTGGTCAAATTAAATATTTTAAATATTTTGCTAACAAGAAAATATATTTATAAAGTAAATACTTGCAGGGAACGTATACCATAAGATAAATTTTGATATTTAAAAATTAAGATCTAGATCTAGCACCACCTTCTTAAGTAATTTAGCATGCAAAATTTAGAAATGGATACTAATTACAATCAAAAAAAAACGTTTAAAGTTACCAATAAGTCTCGTGATTTTACGAGGCTATTCTCGTAAAATATGACGTAGGTAAAATTCTCGTAAAATTAAAAGGATTTCCTCGTAATTTTGAATGCACCAAAAATTGGTAAAATAACCAATTTAATTGGTAAAAATACTGTTTTAAAACCGGAAAAATACAAAAAAAAAAATGATAAACTTACAAGAAAAAATGGTAAATATGTTTAAAAAAATGGTAAATTTACAAACCAAATTGGTTAATTTCCAAAAAAAAAAAATTGTTAACAACATAAATCCCCGTAATAAAATCATTTTTTGTAAAATGACTGTTTTGTTTTGTAAATTAACTACTCGTAATAAATTTTTCAAAATTTTTTCAACTTTTTTTAAAATATTTTTCAATAAAAAAAAAATACAAAAATAAATAGTTTTTTTGTTAAACAACATAAATCGTCGTATAACATAATTTTTGTAAAATAATTTTTTTTTTTTTTTGTAATTCAACTAGAATCCTCGTAATAAAAATTTTGTTGTGAAATTACAGTTTTTTTTGTAAGATAACCTTTCAAAATGGTAGAATAAATTACGAAAATAAACTTGTGTAATTTTACAAGTTTATTTTCAATAAAATTGTAGTTCTCGTTTGAGCAAAGTAAAAGATTTTTTGTTAAAAAACAAGGAAAATTGTTAAATAATGGTAGAATGGGATTACAAGGAGTTTTACCAGGCGTTTTACCAGTTTATTTTTTTGAGTGTAAGGCCAATTGTCACGATAAGGCTGAATAAAACGATTTCCGATGTTTTGAGTAGAAAAGCAGTGCATACTTTTAGGATTAAGGGCTAAATCGATATTACATGTGATTTTTACTCTTTTTAGAAATGTTTCAAAAAATGCCGAAAATCATTCGACTGATATTAGAAAACCATTTTTTTACTTAAAAAAAAAAATGGAAATAATTTAAAGCTGAGCAAATTCATGGAAAATTTAACTTACTTTTCACCGATTTTGTTAATTTTTAGTTATTTGATAAAGTTTCGTAAGTGATTAAAACCCATATTTTTTTTTTGGATCAATACTTTGGAAGATATGGGCGTTTAAAAAAGCGCTTTTTTGACAATATTGACTTTTAGGCAGTTTTTTAACATTTTTGTACTTATAAAAACAATATTGTAGATAAAGTTATGAAGAATAGATTTTTTTATTAAACATTTTTTTTTTTGGTCAAAAATTTCAACAAAAAATTTTAAAAACAATATTTGAATGTGCTTTTTTCCTGGGAAGGGCACCATGGATTTCCAAAAGCAAAATTTTTCTTTAAAGTTTAAAATGCCCTTTTAAAGCTGTTAAAGTTTCAGAGAGGTGTTTTTTCGTATTGTTGAGCAATAAATTTTCAGAGTTTGCTAGAGAGCCAAATATTTGATTTTTTTCAAAATTTTGGCAAGAAATTAAAAAAAAATTAAGCTTAATCACCAACTTTAAAATTTTTTTGCTCGACAAGGCGAAAAAACCCCTCCCTGAAATTTTAGCAGATTTAAAAGAACAGTCTAAACTTTAATAAAAAATTTTGGTTTTGGAAATCCATGGTGTCCTTGATAGAATAAAAGGAGATTCCAGTATTATTTTAAATATGTTTTGATCAATTTAAAATCTTCATAATTTTATCAACAATATTGTCACAGAAAGTTTTTTCGTACATCTTACGGTTTCCAAGTAAAAAAGCACAAAGGAACTGCCTAGAGCCAACTATTGGATTTTTTGCCAAAATTTTGAAAAAAATCAAATATTTGGCACTCTAGCAATCTTTAAAAATTTATTGCTCAACAATACGAAAAAACGCCTCTCTGAAATTTGAACAGCGTTAAAAGGGCATTCTGCACTTTAAAACAAAATTTAGTTTTTGGAAATCCATGGTGTCCTTCTCAGGAAAAAAGGACATTCAAATATTGTTTTAAAATTTTTTGCTGAAATTTAAAAAAAAAAAAATATTTTTTTAAAAAATTTTAAATCTTCATAATTTTATCAACAATATTGTTTTTATAAGGTTTTTCGTACGACTTACGCTTTCCGAGTACAAAAGTGTTAAAAAACTGTCTAAAAGTAAATTTTCACTTTTTTTTTAAACGTCCATATCTTCCAAATAATCGACCCAAAAAATATGTTTTTTAATCATTTACGAAGCTCTATTAAACAACTAAAAATAAACAAGATCAGTGATCCGTCAGTTAAATTTCCCATATAGTATTTGCCCATATATTTGTGCCTTAAAGACATAGAAAAATTTTATTTTAAAAAAATTATAAACTAAATGAGAATTCTAAAAACTAAGAAAATAAAAAAAACAAGTAATTAAGTTAAATTCGGCCTTGCCGAATGTAGTGATAACCTCCACAATTTCTAAAAGATTATTGCAAACACTTTATTTAAAAGGAAATTACTATTGAAAAAAAAAAATTTTTTGAAAAAAAAATTCCGCGAAAAAAAATTGGTAAAAAAAAAATCCGCGATTTTTTTCTTTTTTTGTCAAAAAATATGTTAGTACTTGTTTAAATGCCATTTGGGGTTCAATTATGTTCACATAAGTCAACCAGCAGCCGAATTAAAGCATTTTGTATTTTTAGGTTATGTTGAATGTACTAAAATTTTTGAGGTGTCCTTACATTTTCGTTCATAACTTTTGAACTGCTGAACCGATATCGCTCAAATGCAATACCAAACTTCTCGGGAGAACTTCCAATAAACATGTTAAGCTTCAGTCATCTCCGTGTAATATTTTGGCCGTGATCACCATTTCCACAGACGGACATCGCTAGAATATCTTAAAATCGATCGGGGATCATGATTTAATTTTTGTCCGTAGGAAAAACCGGTAATTTTTTGCACAACTTAAAAAGCGATATCTCTGAAACCGTTTAAAATTAATAAATATGTATGATGCATTGCAAGACATATTATTTTTTCCATTTTGTCCCAATTTCGTTCTCGAAAATTTTTACTGCAGTTTTCAGCCGATTTTTGTAAAATATTATTTTACCCGAACCTCGCTCAAAACTGACCTACGATTTTGGAAAATCGAAAAAAAAGTAAGGTCCATCTTTATCATGGCACACCTTCCTTGCTGAATTTACATAATGATATAAATAATTTAAAATGTTTATAGTTTTACAAAAAAAAAATTGTAGTTACACATTTTAATCCATTCAATAGATTGAGAAGTTTATAGAGTGTATATAAATTGTATAAAATATAATAAAAAGAAATTGTTTAAATAAAAAAAAATTATAAGAAATTTTAAATTAAATTGAATAAAGTATAAACAAGATTACAATAGTTTACCAAACGACAGCAACAGAATAAAGAAGGTCGTGCAAATACAATATTTATTTGTAATACAACTAAAGTAAAAATTTAATACAATAACATATGGTAAACCATATAGAACAATATGAAGTATTAGACTGGCAGTTTTTTTGTAACGGAAAAAAGTTTTTTTTTTCGATTTTGAACGACCGGCCAAAAAAATATTAAATTGGTCAAACGGTTTTCCAGATATTGCTATTTGAAATTTTGCAAAAAAAAAATGGCGGGTTTTTGTTACTATCAAAAATTTATTTTTAAAAATTTTCAAAATTTCTTTCCCATGACCGTTTCAAAGAGCTTGAGACAGTTTTTTATTTAAACTTTATTTGAGTCAAATCCGATTTTGAGTGCCATGAGTTACTCTGATTTGCTTAAATTATTTTTAAATGAAAGTTAATTTTAAATTCTAAAGGGGCCATTTCCAGTGAGTAAAATTGGAAAAACTTAAAATCCGAGACTTATCAAAAAAATGTTATGGCGTCATTGTTTACCTATCACATCTGTTACATTAAACATACGAGCGTCAATTCTAAAAGTTAGCTATTTTAATAATGCTTTTCATAAAAATGATTTTATTTTTAGTTCATCAAATGTTTAGTGCTATTTTTAGCACTCATTTGCAAACTGGCATTTATTTAGTTGGTAGTTAGACAATACATACTAATTTAATTCTTAATCTTAATGTTACAACAATTTATGGTTTACCACATTTTGAAAATACACACTCAATAGAGAAAATTTATTGTAATAATTGTCAATTAAATTCACAAAACTAATATTCTTAAAATCTTACCACAAAAATATTCCATATAAGTTACAATCATTTATGTAGAACATATCGCTCCTTTACTTGTATAGTGTCACAACTCAAAATATTTGATTTTGCAGAAAACACGTTTAAAGTTTACTATTGAAACTGGTTTTTAATTGAAAAGGCCGGTACATAGAAAATGTAATAATGGCGTGTACTCTTCTCAAACGGTGAGTTTAAAAGATATTAAAACGAATTTTTGACACAATATAAAGCACGATATAACGAATAATTCTGTATCATTAACTCAAAAAACGCATTTTTTGAGATATGACACTATACAAGTAAAGGAGCGATATGTTTTATGTTGGTAGGTAGGTATGTCTGTCGGTCTGTATGTGGTAGAACAATAATTTGTTCTATTTTGTTTTTGTATTTATCAATATACTCTACTAACTGTAGTCCTTAAACTAAAATACCTTAAGTAAAATAATATCCTATTATATAAAATGAATAAAGTCTTTCTAATGCCAAGCAAAGAATTCTTGTGGCATTAAGAAAGGAAAGTTGGGTGCACTCAAAAAGAAAAGATTTTACTAAATTTTGGGACAAAATTTACTAAAAAATAGTTTAACAAATTTTCCCACAATTTGATAAAATTTAACTAAAAGTTTGGAAACTTTTTGAAAAAAACTTTAGGTAAAAAATAGAAAAAAAATAATTTTTGGAAACAAAAAATTTTAATGAAAAAAAAAGGTTTTTGACTAAAAAAAAATTTTTTTTTTGATAAAAAAAAAGTTTTTTGATGAAAAAAAAAAATTTTTTTTTGATAAAAAAAAGTTTTTTGATGAAAAAAAGTTTTCGACGAACAAAAAAATTTTGATGAACAAAATGTTAAGGAATCAAAAAAAATTGATCAAAAATAAGTTTTTGATAAAAAAAAGAAATTTTTGTTTGAAAAAAACTTGTTTTTGGACTTTTGATAGACTGATGGAACATTTTTAATTAAAACAAGTAGAAAAGTTAAATTCTACTTGGCCGAATCTATGAATACCCTCCACAATGCCCCTTTTAAGTGATAGTAAATTTTCTAACGTGAAAAAAATAACATTTTTGATTAGAAATATATTATTTTGTGTAAAAAAACTTTTTTTTTTAGTAATTTTTGAAAAAAAAATAATTTACTAATATTTTTTTTGAGTGTACAATTTTTTTCGAGTGTAGTTTTTTTAGTGTAAAAATATTTTTGAGTGACAAAAATACGTTGTAAAATATTTTTGTGACTTACCAATGTTTTTAAAAAATGTTTAACGGGTTTTCAACACGTGAATTTAAGGTAAAACTAATCTGAAATTCACGGTTTTGCTAATAACTTTTAAACCACTGAACCGATATGGCTGAAATTTAACACTAACTAGGCCAGGGGAACCACAAATATATGAGTTAAATTTCAGCATCCTCAGAAATGCCATTCTGAAGTAAGCGTGTTTTTTATCTCGTAAATTCACGAGAACCCCTTTCCAAAATTCAGTATTTTGCTCATAACTTTAGAACCACTGGACCGATTCGCTAGATTGCAATACCAACCTGGCCAGGTAAATGCCCAACATATAGGTCAAACTTCAGGAGCCTCCGTAAAGTCTTTCAAAAGTTAGCATGTTTTGAACAGACAGACGGACAGATGGACGGAAAGACATCGCTGGATCGTCTTAAAATCAATCGAGGATCATGGATATTCCATGTCAAATCGGACACTTTGAAAATTTTTTTTTTTAGATTTTCCCAATTTGTTAACAGTTTTTAGTACCCTTCGAAAACTCCTTCGTGGTAAATTTTCAGATTTTTTTGATGATCCGTTTAAAAGATATCGAATTTTTAAAAATTGGTAGTTTGTTCCTTTACTCAAACTTCTTTTGCTCATAACTTCTTCAATAATGGTCCAAATTTCAATTTTTTTGTTTTTTCAAAATTTTTGTTTTTTACGTACTTTTTAAAAAAAAATCTAAAAAATTCTTAAAAGCGCTCTAGTAAGCGATTTTTAAGTTTTAAAATTTAAATCTCATTTTTGAAAATGTTTGTACTCTTCGATTTTTTTGTCGGTCATACATTTTGTTGCTCAAAGGGCACTATTAGGGCAGTGAGAGCGGTTGGAGCAAAATTAAAAAAATGTCCTTTTGTGTAGGAGCCCCCTTAGAAATTGGAGTTAGGGTATGAGTTTGTTCCACAGAAATGTTAAGACGTAAAAATTAATGGGGGTCGGTCTTATAAATGACCCCTCTATGACACACCATTGGAGTAGTAAAAATGATTTTAAGATTGGAAAATTACAATAAAATTTTTTCAAAAAATTTTAAAAAATAGTAATAAGATAGAAGTTTTACACAAAAAAATTTCAACAAAACGAAGAGTACAAACATTTTCAAAAATGAGATTTAAATTTTAAAACTTAAAAATCGCATACTAGAGCGCTTTTAAGATTTTTTGGGATTTTTTTTTAAAGTGCGTAAAAAAACAAAAATTTTGAAAAAAAAAATTTGAAATTTGGACCATTATTGAAGAAGTTATGAGTAATAGAAGTTTGAGTAAAGGAACAAACTACCAATTTTTAAAAATTCGATATTTTTTGAACGGGTAATCAAAAAAATCTGAAAATTTACCACGAAGGAGTTTTCGAAGGGTACTAAAAACTGTAAACAAATAGAGAAAATCTAAAAAAAAAATTTTCAAAGTGTCCGATTTGACATGGAATGCCCCATATCAGTGGCGTATACAGGGCCCCGGGCCTCCCCCCCCCCCCCCCGGAAATGATTTCACAAATTTCAGGATTTGGTATCAAATAACAAATACAATATAAAAAAACTTTTTAAAAACATTAAGAATCTAAAATTTTTTGAAGAAAAATGTTTTGAAACTAAAAATTTTTCTGTTAAAAAAGCCTCAAAATCTGAAAATTTTTTCTTACAAATTGAAACTTTTCAACTTAAGATTCTAATGAAAGAATATCTTAGAACCTGAAGTTTTATGTACACAAAAAATGGACTTAATTGTAAGTAAAATGTAGTCAAATCTTAAAATGCGACTTTGTCTTTTAGAAAAATGTCTCAGAAAGAGAATATTTCTTAAAAAAATGTTTCAGAATCTTACACTTATCTAAAAAAATGTCTCTGAATCTAAAACTTTCTATAAGAAAAATGTCTGAGAATCTAAGATTTTTTTTATAGTAATAATGTCTTAAAATATTGGCCTTTTTCTCAAAATCTATGACTTTTTCTATAGGAAAAATGTCTCAGAATCAGAGACTTTCTATGAAGAATTCTCAGAATCTGAGGATTTTCTATATGAAAAATGTTTCTGAATCTGAGAACTTTCTATAGGAATAATGTCTCTGAATCTGAAAAATGTCTCCAAATCTGAGACTTTTTCTATAAAAAAAATTCTTAAAATCTGAGGCTTTTCTATATGAAAAATGTTTAAGAATATGAAAACTTTCTATAGGAAAATTTCACAGAATTTTTCTTACAATCTAGAAAAATGTGTCAGAAACTTATATTTTTTTTTACGAAAAATGTAAAAATGTCTCAGAATCAACAAATTTTTCTTAAGGAAAATTATCTCAAAATCTAAGATTTTGTGTATAGGAAAAATGTCTCAGTGACACAAGCTGAGACTTTTGGTATAAAAAAATGCTCAAAATCTGAGACTTTTTCTTTTGTAAAAATATCATTTTCTATAAGAATAATGGATCAGAATCTGAGTATTTTTCTATGGGAAAAATATTTCAGAATCTGAAACTTTTTCTTTAGGAAAAAAACTTAGAATCTGAGGCTTTTTCTATATGAAAAATGTATCAGAATCTTACAATTTCCTATAGGCAAAATGTCTCAGAATCTGAGACTTGTTCTATTGGAAAATGTCTATGAATCTGAAAATTTTTCTATAGGAAAAGTGTTTAAGCATCTGAGACTTTTTCGATAAGAAAAATGTCTTAGAATTTTAGACTTTTTCGATAGGAAAATTTTCTCAGAATCCGAAAATTTTTCTTTAGTAAAAAGGTTTTAGAATCTAAGACTTTTTTATAATGTTTTCCTTTTAAAAAGGTCTCAGAATCTGAATTATTTTTCTTTTAAAAAAAGCAAAGATTTTCTCCGAATCTAAAACTTTTTGTGTAGAATGTTTCAGAATCTGAGTAAATGTGCTAGAATAGAAATATCTCAGATTCTAGGAAAATGTCTTACAATCGGAGTCTTTTCTTTTGGAAAAGTATTTTATGAATATGTTTATAGAATCATTTTCTAAAGTGACTTTTTCCCGAGAAACGTTTTCCATTGGAAATATGATTTAAAGTCTTTGACTTTTTCTATAACAAAAACTGTCTTAACTGGAAATTGTTATAAAATCTAAGACTTTTCTTTGAAAAAAAGGATCAGATTCTGATAATCTTCTTTGTAAAAATGTATCAGAATCTGATATAATTCACTTTAAAAAAGGCTTAAGTCTCTCAAAAAATTCTAAAATATTAAAAAAATTTTATTTTTTTTTCCCCTAACAGTTTCAAACTTACACAAAAATGAAGAATCTGATTGTGATACATTCAGTTCAAGGAAAAGATCAAGAATTTTTTTTAAACATGTGCTGTTATGTAAATTTTTTTGTAAAAAAAAAATTGAAAAAAAAAATTTTTGGGCCCCCACCGAAATAAAATCCTGGATACGCCCCTGCCCCATATATAAAAGAGACAATTCTAATGTTGCGGTGTCTCGGCTTATCGACCATATCGGAGAATTAGGGGTTCAAAACATGGGTCAAAAATGGCGAAAAAATTGTTTTTTAGATTTTTCAGCCATTCACTCAAAAAATTATGTCATTAACTGTTTGTAGTTTATTTAAAAAGTTTTCCGTTTAGTCGTTTTTAAAAGAAAAAACATTTGTTTGATGTTCAGTTTTTATTAATGACTACTTCAGTCCTTTGTTTCAAAAATAACGCACTAAAAAATAAAGACTTTCATTTACATTTAATTTTTAAAGTCATTTATTTTTGTTCTGTAAGAAAAAACTACTGATTATTCTTTTGATTTTTAATGATTTGTGTAAGTAATTTTTTTTTAAATTGTTGGTTAATTTTTAATGAAATATCATTAGTTTTTACCTACACAAGTCAGTTATTTTTTTGTAGAAAAAAACAAACAAAAAATTATTTATAGAAATATAAAAACATGTTTGTATCAAGTGACTTTGGCACGATGGGTAGAGTGTCTGGCCTGAATGTAGTTGATTGCGGGATCGATTCCCCAAAAATTTTGTTAAAAATTTTTAAAAAAATATTTCAATAAAAAATTGTAAAAAATTACCTACGAAATCATTAATTTTTATTGTTTTCGTAGGTTATTTTTTTGAAATTTTTGGTAAAAATAACAGAACTATCATTAATTTTTAATGTTTTCGTTGGTTATTTTTTTCGAATTTGTTGGTAAAAAAGAGTGAAAAAAATGTAATTTTTTAATGTTTAATGTCATTTATTTTAGAAAATTTTGTCAACAGTAAAAAATAAATGTTGATGTTTGTTAAAACAAATGAATAATTACTGGGATGGTTTTCAATTGTTTATTCACTGGTTTTAAGTGTGTTTTTCTTTTGTTTTTGCCTACAAAATATTTTGAGTGTTCCTTTCTAAGAAACTATTCGATGTTTACATATGAGAAGAATGTTTTTTTTAATGCCTATCCAACGGTTTGATAACCTTGTAAAAGTGTGGCTTCCTTAAATCCTTTTTTTAAGAAAATGTGTAAATTTTGGAGGGTATTTATATAAAGACATAGACCTACGATGTCCATATGAGTACGAAATAATCTTTATTAAATTTAAGTCGACACGTATTTTTGCTCTAGAGGATATTCCTGTTAGTTCGGGGGTTATCGACATTTTCCCGGAGGTCCACATTGTTTCATAAGGGGACAACGGAATTTTGAAACACTGATGTGGCCGATAAGCCGAGACACCCCCACCTTAAAATCGTCTCTTTTATATATATTTTAAGTTTCAGGCAAATCGGTTCATAAGGGTTGAGATACTTCCCTTGTAAGAGATCTCTTGTGGTTTTGAATTCCTATAATTTTAAAAATTAATTTTTGACTGGGACATTACAAAAAAAAAAAACATGTTTGGTATAACTTTTTTGATTGGCTTTAAGGTATTTGAAGTTTTAAACTAAATGTTTCCAAGTTTTTACTACTATATTCTAAGCAACAACTACTAAAATATTACAATTTCTATCAACAACAGCATCATACATTCATGAATCTTTGTTTTTATATCCTATTTTTGTAAAGGATTTTCTAAATTGCTTGTAAGAGAGATATTATTTTTATCAGGTAATAATAGTTTAACAACATGTAGATAATAATGAAGAAAAAAAAAAAAAAAGTTAAAAAAAAAATTTATATATAAAAACTAAAAGAACTAAAAGTAAAATGACGATTCATAATATTTTTGTTCTGCAAAACTTTCTAAAAACAAAATTAGTTGGAATCCGCTTGAATAATTTTTTATGCATATTTTTTTAAATATAGTGTTTTTTTTTTCTTTTGTAACATAAATTGTTAAATAAATACAGCTAATATTTAGCATAACATAAATTTTTTAAATGAAATAAATGAATTGAATTTTTGTGTTTTTTTTTTGCATAAAATGTTTTTTATTTCATCTTGAATTCACATTTGCATTATTAATTTGTATTTACCATTTATTTTTTTTTCATATTTTTACAAAATATTTTTCATTTTTAAACAAACGCTAATATTTATGTATATTAGTCACTGATTTAATTTCACCTTAATATCTGTTGTAATCAGTGTTGGCTACCGTTACCCTTTCAATACCGTTACCGATTAAAAACCCTTTAATTTTGACTACCGTTACCGTTACCAATACCGAAATAAAAATATTTAAATACCGTTACCGATAAAAAACCGTTACCTTTATTCGGATTTTTACCGGTATTATATCGGTTTTGTTTCGGTTGTCATAAAATACTGATAAAAACAAAGTAAAATATTTTTAATCTACTATTCGCATTGTTATATGGACAAAAAATAATAAGGAAATCGGCCCAACCAATGTCACATTCGCAATTAACTAAATCTTGACAAAGAATATGTGAAAATCGGTCCAACCAATTATCACATTCTCAATTTAAGAAAAGTGAGCGGAGTTGTTTTAAAAATAACGGATTTTTTTTGTACTTTTACTGACTCTGGTTGCTAACTTCAAAATATTTTTTGTTCAAAACTTATTATTTTGTAATTTTACAAACATTTTTTTTTGTCAATTTTTGTCTAATTTAAACGATTAAAACTAAAAAATTTTCAAATGATAAAAAATCTGATGTTTATTTTGATAATTTTACATAAATATTTAGTTGTCACGTTTTTAAGAAAAATTTCTTGAAAAAAATTTAAAAATTTTATTAAAAAAAAATTTTTAATTTTATTGAAAAACAAACAGCATAACAAAAAAATAATTGTCGCTTTAAAAAAATCGAAAATTTTCTTTCTGTAAAATTTTTGCGTTGCTAATTTGCTTTGCTCTGTTTTCCCCCTGACATTTTTGATAGCTCATAGCGGATGAACCCGATGTGATAGCGACTTCAAAATAAGTCAAGGTTAAATCTTAAACATTGCTCTTAAGGATGCTGAACTCATTTGGACAGTCGCCTTAACACTTAGGGCACCAACTGTGAATCAATGATGTCTTAGTTCCAAAAACCATTTTTTCTGCTTTAAATCATACGAAAAAAAACTTTTATACGAATGGAACGTCACCTTATGCACATGATTGCAATTATTTTTTTGGCAACAAATACGGTGGATAAAATTCCATTACATCACGTTTTTTGAGAAATTTTAGATACAAAAAACCGCGACTTCGGAATTATTTGACAACTCATAGCGGATGAACTCGATGTGCTGACGACTTAAAAATAACTCAACGGTAAATCATAAACATTGCTCATTAAGATGTTTAACTCATTTGATCAATCGCTTTAACCGTTGGAGCACTAATTGTAAGGTATTTTCCCCGACGTCATTGAAAGACAATTGGTGCCCAAAGGGTTAAGGCGACTGACCAAATGAGTTCTAAATCTTAAAGAGCTTCACCCTCGATTTTTTTTTGAGGCCGCCATCCTATCGGGTTCATCCGCTATGACTTTCCAAAAATGACCCAAACGGCAATTTTTTTGAACTTTGACCTCTAATTTCTCAGAAACCTGAAGTGATGGAAAAGTTTGGAGAATGGATTTTGACCAGCAAAACTATTGTTATTAAGTGTATAAGGTCGCGTCCCAGTCGCATTTTCGATGTTTAGTAGTGCAATTAATAGTTAGTATAGTTAAAAATGCACTTAATTTAACAGTTTTTTTAATTTTATTAAATACATTTTTGATTTTTTACGTGTTTTTAACAAATTTGTGACTTTTTAACACTTTGGGTAAATTTTTTCATAATACCGGTACGTACCGGTATCGATGTTTCGGTAACGGTTTATCGTTACCGAAATAATCGAAAATACCGTTACCTTTACCGTTACCGATATAAAAAATATGTAATACCAATACCGTTACCGTTATTCGTTTCGGTTGCCAACCCTGGTTGTAATTTAATATACACAAACCATATTACAAAAAAGAAGGTATTTATGATGATAACTTTGCCATCATCCAGTGGACAAGAGAATGGTGAATCATTGGATTTTATAAAGAATTACAGAAATGAAAGTATAGATTGAAACAAGTTTCCATATACATACTCAAATGTAGATTAGTTACAAAATATTTTATGCAGACTCAAAAAAAAAAATATTTTTTTTTTTTCAGGATTTTGTGGTATGAAAAGAAAAGAATTATGAAATTATTTTTAAATTTTTTTTTTTTTTTAATTCAAAATAATTATTATTGAGAAATAATAAATTGAAATAATAAAGAATTGAAAAAAGAGGTTAAGCGGAGATTTCGACAGATTTCGGAAGTAGCCACCACTCTATCGTCAGCACTCTTTAATTGTCACACTTAGATTAAAATCATCTGCTTAAACGAAACTTTTAAATAACCCAGATTTTATCGTTTGAACGAACTACTCTAATTTTAACTTTTCCACAGTGTTGTGTATTCTCAATGTGCCCAACGAGGACTTTTCAAATGTCCGTTATGTTTGAATTCTAATGTCATGTTTCTAAACTCACTCTAAGGAGAAAAAGGTGTAGCTTGAAACGAGATTTCGATACTGGTAACAACGGGATATACATAAGGGGCATTCCATGTCAAATCGGACACTTTGAAATTTTTTTTTTTTAGATTTTCCCAATTTGTTAACAGTTTTTAGTACCCTTCGAAAACTCCTTCGTGGTAAATTTTCAGATTTTTTTGATGACCCGTTCAAAAGATATCGAATTTTTAAAAATTGGTAGTTTGTTCCTTCACTCAAACTTCTTTTACTCATAACTTCTTCAATAATGGTCCAAATTTAAAATTTTTTTTTTTCAAAATTTTTGTTTTTTACGTACTTTTTAAAAAAAATCACAAAAAATTCTTAAAAGCGCTCTAGTATGCGATTTTAAAGTTTTAAAATTTAAATCTCAATTTTGAAAATGTTTGTACTCTTCGATTTTTTTGAAATTTTTTTGTGTAAAACATCTATCGATTCTAAAAATTTTTTGCCCAGGAGGATCGTGGGATAACGATTATTACTATTTTTTAAAATTTTTTGAAAACAAATTTATTGTAATTTTCCAATCTTAAAATCATTTTTACTGCTCCAATGGTGCGTCATAGAGGGGTCCTTTATAAGACCGACCCCCATTCATTTTTACGTCTTAACATTTTTTGGAACAAACTAATACCCTATCTTCAATTTTTAAGGGGGCTCCCACACAAAACGACATTTTTTAAAATTTTCTCCAACCGCTCTAACTACCCTAATAGTGCCCTTAGAGCAACAAAATGTATGACCGACCCACAATATTTTTTTAGTCCAAACATTTTCTCTGAACATACCTACCCTCTATCTCTAATTGTTAAGGCGGTCCCCATACAATTTTTTTTATTTTTTGTAAATTTTTTTTACTTAATCAGCTTCTACCGGTCCAATGGTGCGTCCGAGAGGGGTCATTAGTGAGACCGACCCCCATTTATTTTTACCCTACAACATTTTTTTAAAATATACCTACGGAGGTAGGGTATTAGTTTGTTCCAAAGAAATGTTAAGACGTAAAAATGAATGGGGGTCGGTCTTATAAAGGACCCCTCTATGACGCACCATTAGAGCAGTAGAAATGATTTTAAGATTGGAAAATTACAATAAATTTTTTTCAAAAAATTTTAAAAATAGTAATAATCGTTATCCCACGATCCTCCTGGGCAAAAAATTTGTAGAATCGATAGATGTTTTACACAAAAAAATTTCAAAAAAATCGAAGAGTACAAACATTTTCAAAAATGAGATTTAAATTTTAAAACTTAAAAATCGCATACTAGAGCGCTTTAAGAATTTTTTGTGATTTTTTTTTTTTAAAAGTATATAAAAAAACAAAAATTTTGAAAAAAAAAAATTGAAATTTGGACCATTATTGAAGAAGTTATAAGTAAAAGAAGTTTGAGTAAAGGAACAAACTACCAATTTTTAAAAATTCGATATCTTTTGAACGGATCTTAAAAAAAATCTGAAAATTTACCACGAAGGAGTTTTCGAAGGGTACTAAAAACTGTAAACAAATTGGGAAAATCTAAAAAAAAAGTTTTTCAAAGTGTCCGATTTCACATGGAATGCCCCATATATTATTGATCCTTGATAGAATCTAAAACATTCTAGCGATGTCCGTCCGTCTGTAGAAACCACGATGCTGCCCAAACTGAAAAAGCTAGAGGCCTGAAGTTTGGCAAGAATATCTCCTATGTTACTGGTAAGGTTAAGTTCGGAGATGGGCATAATCGAACCAGGGGAAAAAAAATTCCCCCTTGGAGAACTAAAAAAAAACCCATAAAAACGCAATTTTTTTACGAGTTTCTTTTCAATTTTTGCTCAATAAATTTAACATTTTTATGCCATATTATGTTAATAGACCTGCACTTGGACCAAGGGGAATAGGAAACTCGTTTTTTTTCCGACCGCCCCCCTTTGGGGCGTGGTTATAGCAAATAATTACAAATAATCGTATTATTTAATCGTCAATATCATAAAAAAAGTAATTTGTAAACATTTATATCAGAGGGAGTGGTGTCTCCCACCGACTCCGTCGACCTTCCCACCCCCATCAAATAAAAAATTAATTTTTTAACGTGTTGGAGGGTATAAAATATTCGGCACAGCCGAATTTAACACTCATACTTGTTTTTATTCAACAAGAGTTGAATTATTATCCAAGTTACAAACCCAAGTTACGATTTTGTTTAACACGTGAATAGCGAGAACCCCGATCGCAAGTTTTAGGGTGGGTGCCCTCTGAAAGACCTTCCTTGTCAGACAAATTTCAAAATCAGGAAACTATTTTGGAATAAACATATCTCAAATCTCATATATTTTCTATTGGAAAACTGTATCGAAATCAGGCTCTTTTGCTGTCATAAAAATGCTTTCGAACCTGAGAATTTCTTGAGGAGACCTTTTTTAAAATATCAAACATTTTCTTAAGTTTTTAAACCTTTTCTAGAGAAATAAATTTAAAAAAATTTGGAAATTAATTAAATAAAATACAAAACACTGGCCTCGAGCTCAAATATTGAGAACCATCATCAGGGATTAACTTTAAATTAAATACAAGTACAATAAAAATCGCAAGTATTTAATTATATTTAATTTAAACATAATCCCTGATGATGATTCTCGATGAGGATCGAAATATTGGAGGATATAAAAGAAGATTTATTTAACAAAACACTGACCTAGAGCTCAAATATTTATTTAATTAATTAAAACTTGAAGGTCGAGTAATTACAACTACAATTCAAATTTGGAAATGTTTCTATAATATTATGAATAACAAGAAGTAAACACTAAAATCCTTAACTAATGACTCAAATCCGACCTGAGATTCCATTCAAAAAAAAAGTTTGATTAAAAATAAAAAATTCCCCCCAAAACCAAGAGATGGATCTACGCCTGATTTAATTAGATGTCGAATTTGTTCTAATGTGAGAAAAATTCGAGATATAACTAGATTTCGATTTTGGCCATTTTAGATATAATTATATGCAATCAGATACGATCGTATATGATATAACAGATAAGATCTGATCCGTTTTTACACGGGGGGAAAACTTTTTTCCTTTTAGCCTTATTTTGCCGTTTAAGAACTTAACGAGCCTATGAATGCACAAACTGGTGAAGAGTACGAATAAGTTCCACAACCATTATACCAGATGCTCAAACGTCTCATTAAATGCACAACAACAATAACTGCAATAAAATTTTAGTACAAAATGCTTTTGAACATTTCAGTTTAGTGATATAGTCTGATGTTGTTTTTTTGTTGCACTACAACTATAAAAATCTATTAGCGGCTAAATGTTATGGCCACGGCTAACACGTACATGATACTACTACACTCAAACAACTACTCTAGTGTAAATTGCAAGTAGTGCAAAAAAAAAACTTGCAATACACATGTATGCAATGCACAAATTTTAACTTAATTTTGAAAGAACTTTTTTTAACACAACACACAAGGAATTTTAATACAAAATGAATAGGAAAACGGAAAACTTTATATTTATGTGAAAAAAACAAAAGCATAAAGAGTTTAAAATACACTGAAAAAAAAATAAAAAAAACTTAAATAATCATCATAAGAGTTACCTGCTTTTTTTTAGCTGCCCAATCTCAAATTTAAAAAAGGTTTGACACCTTATAAAAAAATAGGGGCTTTCGGGAAAATCCGTATAAAAGTCGAACTAACAGGAATTTCGCCAAACGAAAAATACGGGTCAGCTTAATTTCGGTAGAGATTATTATAAATGATTTTGGCGGTCGGTCGTATATACATCTCCATATAAACTAGCCCAACGATTATACATTTTTGACAATAACGTACTTCACAAAGCCGAATTTGGACACGACCGATACACCATTGGATAGGTCTTCAAAAACCTTTCGACCTATATAAAATGTTCATATAGTTTCTTTTGAAGAAATGGGAAAAATCGTCAAAAAACAAAAAAAAAATACAGTGTTTCCCCCTCCCCTTTTACCCTCTAAATGTGATATTGGGCAGCTATAAAAAAACAGGTAACTCTGATTTTGCTCCCCTCCTTCCTATATTCAAGCTTCAGGACAATCGTTGGGTGCCCTGTGAAAGACCTTCCTTGTTAGTGATAGAGGGTATATATAAGTTTGTCATTCCATTTGTAACTCA